>OY282560.1:313845991-314573210 GCA_958295665.1 Tipula vernalis | reverse complement strand
CCCTTGAATTATTATTTTTTGTTTGTTTGTTTATTACAAGTACCTTTAACTCTGCACACACAAACTGCTTTTAAATGTACATAAGTGAAACGAATGGTCTTTTGATTACAGTTTTATACATTATTTAAGTGTGTAATTAAATGTTTTTTATTTTTTTTTTATTTTATGAGAAATAAATCGGTTTTAGTCATACAATCGTCGTTTCACTTTAGCGCGCGAAAAGAAAGTGTCAAGGTATAAATTGAATTTTTATTTTTTTTTTTTGTATTCTTCTTACACTCAAGCTTTTTATACATTTTGTTTGTAAAATTGACTGTGACGGTTTGAATTTGTTATTTTGATTGTTTTATTATGGATCGTATTGTCGGTTTATGTATAAATGCATGGTTTAGTTTCGTCTTCTAAAGTCACGGTTTAATTTAATATTTGCATTGAACACATTAGTAATATATTTTGATGTATTGAATTTAAAATGTATAAATATAAGGTTAAAGGTTAAGGTACTATCACTTATATAAAATTCTGGGGCATAATGAAATTTTTATTCTCTTTCCGTATCGTCCGTAATAACAATTCGAGAAATGAATCAGTGCGGGGCAATGCGGTAATTATGTATGTATCAAATGACACAAAATTTAACAGTCTGTAAATTCCTTCTATTTGAAAATTTGGCCCAAATTCTAATCTGAGTCTCTCCCGAATATTCATTTGGGACCCCATTCTAGAGCTACAGGTAAATGATAGTAGTGTTTTTTTAGTCAAATAAGCCGGAGAAGCATACAAGTACATCTGACAGCGATGACAGATGGGTGATATTGTTGAAAGGATTGTTGAAAAAAATCTGTTTCACAGAAATTACATGGCGGCAAGATAATCAGAACGACCTTCGAAACGGGTCCAGGTCGTTACGGCATATTTCATTAAGGAATATGGTGCAGTACAAAATATTTCAGTATGGCATGTGGTACACTAGGGCATGTTTCAGTAAGGCATGTGGTAGAAAACGGTACGTTTTAAGACTTGACCATTTCTTATACAATGGATTCCAAAATGATGTTTTTTGGTCAAGTTCTGGAGGATGAAACTTTGCTATTTAATACTGACATTTATTCTCTTAAAACAATTTTCCTTCAACTATTGGAATTTTCCTTGATTTAATATAATTTTCCTTCACTTAATTCCCTTCACTTTGAGTCGACCTTTCAACACATTGGCCTTTCAACAGATTGGGCCTCTCAACGCAATCGTCCTTTCGACATTCTTCCTTTCGGCATGGCTTGCCTTTCAATATTTGGCCTATCGACCCATTCGGCCCTTCGATATTTGACATTTTGATGTTTTCGGCCTTCCGACCCATTCGAGTTTTGACATTTATCCTTTCGACATTCGACTTTTCGACATTCAGCCTTTCGACATTCGGCCTTTCGGCCCTATTCCAGTAAATCAATACAAAATCGTTTTATTTTTAAATAATAAATATTACAAAATGGACCTTGTTCTTTGCGCCTCATTGAAATGTTTTCGTACATCCCTTTATGTACTACCACCCAGTGAAGCTGTCTGGGAGAATCATGTTGATGCTAGTTATCAGCTCCGTATCTCGCCACTTTCACAGGTGTACGAGTTACCTCTTCGCGGTGACCACCGGGCAGCTAGCTCACCAGTGTCTTCGACTGGATGGGTTAGGCTAAAACACTGCGCTATACAAGTTGGCTAAGTTAAGGTGTCAATCGTATCGTGCTGAGAACCAACCTGGCTGGAGCCTGGTCTAAAAACTACCCTAGTGTCTAACGGTGCATCCTGATACTTGGCACCCTCCGGATTATGTAGCCTTAAAGCCAAGAAAACGAAAACTGCTGCAGTTTGGGATTGCTATAAAGAAGTCCTCGGAACATACAAGTATGCAATAAGAAGTGCCAAACTAAGGTCCTGGAGGCTCTACTGTGATAAAATAAAAGAGTTCTCGGAGGCTGCGAGGCTACGCAAAGTACTGGCTTCAAGTTCTATCACCCCGAGTAATCTCAAGCGACCGGATGGTTCTCGGACTACAACTAGTGCTGAATCTTAGGAGTTACTTCTGATAACCCACTTTCCGGACTGCTCCGATCTGGCGCCTGAAATGCTGAATGCTTTTACGAGTTCAGGCGTTGAAAGTCGAATAATAAGAAGGTGAAGTTAGTGTGGGCAATTAACAACTTTAAGCCATATAAGTCAGCTAAACCCAATGGCATTATTCCTGCGGATGTTTAGCTAGCTATTGATTTGGCCAGATCTACCCTGGCCAGACCTTCAGAGGCAGCATGGAACTTTGCCACATTCCTAGGAAATGGACTAAGAAGGTAAACGTAATATTTGTACCTAAAGCGGGAAAAATCTCTTATTGTCATTCCAAAGACCTTAGGCCTATAAGCTTAAGATCTTTTCTATTAAAAATACTAGAAAGACCAATAGAAGCTCACATTAGAGGGTCCTTTGAGCTGGCTAGCTGGTCGAAATCTCATCATGCGTACTCTAAAGAGAAATCGGTCTACACTCCCTGATTTGTCATATTCAGAAGTCTTTGGTAATTATGCTTGTACATTAAGAGAGCGCATACAAAGCGCGCTTGGTCTTTTTTCTAATTGGGTCAACAGTTGTGGACTAGATGTCAATCCATGTAAAGATGAAGTGGTCCGCTTTTCTAGGAAATACGAACTTCCTCAGATTGGTCCTTTCTTTAAATAGTGTTAGCTTGACCTGTAGTAATACAGGACACCCGTCTATTTTGTATAACAGAGATATCCCTGATACCACCGATTACATGATTCCATTACCATATTTTGAGGAAAGGTTTCATACTGATATTCCCTACAGAGAGGACTGGCTGAGTGAAGAGATGTTGAACCTTGAAGTTTTGAACTTCTTCACGCATGGTTCAAAAATGAATGGTAGGGTTAATTGTGTTCTGTGAGAAACTAAATATCAACCTCTCATTCTGTCTCCCCGACTAGTGCAACATTTTTCAGGCTGAATTAATTGCGATAATTGAGGCCGTGTATTGGTTAAGGTATAATGTAGTATCTGCAACTGATATTCGCATTCTTCCGGACAGTCAGGCCGCTATTAATACGCTACGAGCTCATTTCCTTACCTCGAAGGTAGCCCAAAGCTGTCTCTCATCTCTTAACGAGATCAGGGCACTTCGATGTTAAGGGGAATGAAAAGACAGATGAATTCACTCGGCACGGTACAAATTGCATCACTTTATCAAGTAAGGAAAATGTTGAAATTCCTCTCGCTAAATGCAAACTCTTGTTTCAGGAAGAAGCTAGGAGGATCGCGAAGTATAGATGGTTTAATGATACCTCGTGTATTATAACTAGGCATATTTGGCCAAGACCGGATCAAGCCAGAAACAGACAGCTGTTAAAACATCAGCGTCGCCATGTTAGTATGTGTTAGTTACAGGGAGGACTAGGAGTCTCCTCTAATGATTACTGTAGAAGCTGCGAAGATGTAGAGGAGGAAGAAACTGTTATCCATCTACTCTGCACTTGTACCCGCCTAGCGTTAAGTAGATGGACATTTTTAGGAGTTCCTCTCCTCAGTGACCTGGCGGATCTTAATGGGATTGACGTCAAGTGTATTCAACGCTTCATTGTTAGCTCTGGATGGTCAGTCAATGGAGCCGAGAAAAATTGTTTGTAATATGGTTACGGACCACTTGTTTGATAATAAGATTTTCATGTGCTGAAAAGGCTATCACAACTCGGATTGATGAAAATCTAGCAAATGGACTAAATGTTTCTCTGAATTCGCCACCATACCTCTGGCTATATTATTTCACCACAAATTGTAACTGTACTCTATAAAACCAGCGATTTTGTGTAGCTTTTGGATCAATTGGTAACTGAACAAGGTCCCAATTATAGTTATTTATTAGAGCTTCATACTCTTCCTCTATTGCTTGAGATAATGTTTCCTTTCTGGAGATTTCATTGCGTCATCGTAGCATAATGGTTTTTGAAATTTCAAGGTCTCTAGTCTTATTACTACTACGAAGTCTAACATTTATTCATTCACCGGATCTACAATCTCGCCATTAATCTCATTTGTATCTCCAAGCAGACTTTCAGTTTTATTAGCAGGAGTATCAATAATTATGCGATTGAAGTTTATCGTAAATTACTATTAGGTACAACAACAAAATTGCGTTACATTCGGGCGAATTTATTATATGAAAAAAATTTAAGAAAATCCAAATTCACAAAATTTATCAAGACTTAAACTACTTGGGATTTATTTCACAAGGCTAACCCCCTTAAACTTAATAACAGACCAAAGCGTTAAAAAAGCGGCAAACATCCCACTATGACATTCTGATAGGCCTATGCATATACTTTAAGCATGCATATCCGCTAAAATTTCATATACATACTATATTTGGTTTACCAATTGAAATATCGATTATTCGAAAACTTAAAAAATTGGATATTATGCACGTCTATGAAAGTCCATATCTCAAGAGTTTCTTTTATCGGCAAACATCTCATTATAATTTTTCGGTAGGCCTATCTTTGTAGTATAAACATGCTCATCCGCTAAAATTTCATATTTGATGCAGTACGTGATGCTTAGTATTGTAAATCGGCCATAACACATGAAAAATTTATTGGTTGAGTAAAATTTACAATTTAAGATTTGACATTCTACATCCTCCCAAGTAACAAAAATTAATAAATTGAAGAAATCTATAAGGGATGAAAAAAATTACGTTTTAATGTCAAAACTTACTACACTACACTATGAAGGTATTCACATGCTTGTATTTCAAAATCAACTCCGTTCTAGTTTTTTCGGTCTTCATGATAATTGCAGTTATTGTAATCCAATTTCACCTGCTACGGTTAGCTCCTGAGTGTTGGTTATATATAGGCTTAAGACTTTTAGGTTCTAAAAAATCAAAAATATGCTCCTAAAACATGTAACTAAAATTGCAAAATATGTGGTCAAATTTTGAAAAGAAAACCAAAACTAAACCTTATCTTAAGAGGATTTCATTTCACTCAAAAAACATAAAAATTTGGACTGGTAAGCGATACTTACTTCAAAAGAACACCGTAATGGTTGAAACTAAAATATTCACGCTATTAAAGCAAGTTTTAAACTAAAAAAAACTATATAACGCTCATAGTTTTTGCTCAAATTGTAATTCAAACTCAATTTTTAATTTAAGTTGCCGTCAAGATTATATTCAATTACAGTTTAGAATTCATTTTCTCTTATACATCGTGCTGATGCTAAATAATTTTGTTATTTTATTGAAATCATATTTCGTATTGAAATCATGTCTCGCATCATTTAAAAATTAAAATTGAAATTGAACTGTTAATTTTGTATTTTAAATTTCACTCAAAATTATAACTCAATTCCTCGTTCAATTTTGTCAAATTGAGTTTGGAACTTAGCCTATTTGTATTCAAACTATCATAAAATTTCTATCTAATTGCTATCAAAATTTTGGAATTCAAAAACACTTTTTTCTCAAAGTTTTGCCCGCACTAAACATACAATTTTGCTCAAATCTATTTTATAATTCTAACTAATATTTAATTTTTTTCTTGCCAGTCTAATTCGAAATACAAACTCAACTTATAAACTAAAAGCTATACATTAAAATTAGGTTTTTGCTCAAGTCCAAATTACTATTCAAATTCAATTTCTACTCAACATTTTACCCAATTACTGCTTAAAATTCAAATATGTATGTACTTCGAAACTTACTCAGATTTCGGCTCAAAATTTTGATGCAAATTTATCAAACCGTTTTACGCAAAATAGAGATTTAAATTCTACTCTAACTCATCATTTTGAAAAACAATCGAATTTTTCTTAAATACACTTGCAACTAAAGCTGTAGTTGTATACCAAATTTCTAATCTAGCATATTTAGCACAAATTTAGGTTGGGATTTTTACTTAATTTCTAAACAAAATATCATTATATTTCTTGCTTAATTGCAAACAGAATTTTGTGTTAATTAAATCTGTAATTCTTGTAAAAAATTGCTTCCAAATGTTTGCTCTAACTCTCGATTTTATTGAAATTGAATTTTTAGTCCAAACTTTTGTTCAAATCTTGTTTTACCCCGTTCTAAATAAAAATTTTGCTCAAATAATTTTAACTAAATTTTGAAAATTCCCTCAAACTGTTATTAAAGGCAGTCCGGATTCAAAACTCAAGTTTTAATCTAAGTTAAACTTATGTATTTGCTTAAATCAAATTATAATTTAAACTCTATTGCTAATGTAAGTTCCTATATTTAAGATTTTATTCAAATACGGTTTAAAATTGAAATGCTTCTATTATAAAACAAAAAGTATTAAGATTTTTGCACGATTTCTGATTTTCTATTTGAACTAAAAAATCTATGGAAATCGTGCTTAGAATTTAAACTCAGCCACATAAAGTGTATTAAATATTTTGCTAAAATTGTTTTCAAAATCTTTTCTCAAATGCAATACAAAGAAGACAATTATTCCTTAAAATTTCACTGAAACTCATTTTACCGAGTTTAGAATTCAAGCTAATTTTCTATCATTAAAATTTCGTTATCTTAATCAATTTCCTCTTTTTCGAATGCAGTTGACCAATTTAGAATAGATTTATGTTCAAAATTCCATTTATCATTTTGTTTAACATCGAAAACAGCTTGGAACTAAATTTCTGACTAAATATCTTAATTTTTTTCGAATCCATTTTGATTTTAAACTAAGTTACTAATCTGAATACCACTCAAATATTAAAAGGAAAATTACAATCATCACTTGGTAGAATACCTAAATATTTGTTAAAACTTTAAATTTCACTCAAGTTTTTATTTCAATTTAATTCAATAAGCTGTATCAAAATTACAATCAACATTCACGTACAGTTTGGAAGTTTAACTTAATTTCGGATTAGAATGTCACTCAAAGTTTATTCAAATCCAGATGAAATTGTAATCTAATTTTATTCTGGTTGCATCCAAGGTTTTATTCGAATCCACTACAATTATTTTCTTTTCCAGTCTAATTTTTTCATCCAATTCAAATTGGATTCAAAATATGTACTTTCGTTTTCCATTGACATATGTATGTATCTATTCTTTGCTCCACTTGATTTATTCTCATTTTTTTGTTTTCTAATTGAAAACCCACTCAATACATCTATTGTGCAATGTAAACTTATATTTCTCTCAAAATTTTGTGAAATCAAAATTCGAGTTGTAACTCAATTCCTATATATAATTTATACCAAAAATTTTATTTTGCTTTGGAATGCCATTTTTTTAAAACTAAATTCCTAATTCAAATTTCACTCAAAATTTTAGTTTGGAACAACCAATTTACAATTAAATTTTTGCTTAAAGTCAAGTAGAATGTGCTAATCAATTTCTAATCTAAATTTCCAAATCAATTTTTAACCCAAGTAACACTCTACTATTAGTTGAAATTTTTATTCAAAGATTGGAATTCAAACTCTATTTATAACTAAGTTTCTGCTGGAAAATACGATTGATTAGCTTTTGATTCATACTAAAAACAAGATATTGTTCAAATCTAGTTTGTAATTCTAATTCAATTTTTTAATTTTTAAATCCAATTTAAGTACCTACTCTAGAATTTATTGATTTACATTTTGGAATTCAAATTCTCACTCAAATTTTTGCTCGAAATTCGATATGTTGAAATTCACAAACGTATGTTGACTTTTTTTCCACGAAAATGGGACTCAATATTTTACCAAAATTGATATTTGAGTTCTGAATTTTTTCATTTCTAAATTAAATTTAAAATTTTGCTTTATAATTCTACTTAAAATTTGATTCACAATCATTACGTCCAATTCAGAATTGAACCTGATTTTGTTACCTTTAGATTTTCCTCTAGTTTTGGTCAAATCCATCGTGTTTTAACTGTAATTCGAAATCGATTTCTAATCTACCATTTTGGTCAAATAATGAAGTTAGTCATACACACTTAATAATCAAATTTGGAACTTTTCGGATTAAAAAATAGTTTTCCTTCGATCCTATTTTGAATATGAATAGCATTAAAACTGTTGCTCAAGTTCATAAATGGGGTAGAATTGCATTTGCTACGTTTTTATAGTTAAGGAATTTTTACGTTTGTTTGATTCATTTAAATTCCGATGAATTCTTTTACGTTCAATTTCATTTTTTGCCCTAATCAGATAAATGTCACAACGTGGATTATTTCATTTCATTTTTGATAAACGCGCATACGTTAACGAACAACAATCACAAAATTTGCTTTTCTAGAAGAACTCCGGATCGTCAAATAATGTACAATAAACTATTGAGATATTTTAATTTGACGTTTATTTTGTTTTTAATTTATTGATCTAACTTAGCAGAGTTTAGGCCAAAGTAAAACTTTTTTAACTTCTAAAAAAAAGTATTTGTTGGCCTAAATTTAAAATTCAAATTTCTAGCTATGAAAGTCTAATTACGTTATTCTAAACCATAAAATTTGTGCTATCATAGATAGTTCATTCGCTTTTATTTTGTTCTAGAAAGAATAACTATTCAAGAAATTTTTGGTTTGAATTTCCCAAAAAAAAATATTTTTTTACCTAAGAATCCTAAGCCTAGTTATATAGTATATCTCCATATCTCCATCTACATATCTCTCGTTTTTCGAGTTACGAGTCTCGAGAACTCGTAATAACAAAGTCGCAATTACGAGAACTTGAAATTTCTTCATAATTGCGTTTTGTCGCATTTTCAAAAAAAAATTTGAAACTCATATATGTAATGCTTACAAAATCGGTCACCAGGCGTCCTGATTTTAGATTTTGGTGGTTTAAAATATATTTTCCAAAATAAGTTTTATTTTATACATTGGAAATGTCATAATTAGTAGGGGTTATCCCAGTTTCTCGACTTTTGACGTTGGTTACGCCATATGTTGTTGAATTACAGGTGATAGTTTGTTTAGAGTTTAGTGTTGCAAGATTTTTGATTGTATTAAGCGTAGCATTGAGTTAGGTTAAATTCTCGAAATCCAAAAGTTCAAATTATTAACTGTCAGTTATTTCTAGGAGAAACAAGGCTATGCTTTGACTTTGGAGTCAGTACTTGTTGAAAAGTACAATACAATATTTTATATTTTATATTATCTAATTTAAAATTCACAGTATACCTATGCATGCGAATTGTGCTATATGGTATAACTCCTTAAAGGAAAGAACCTGTGATACCATTCGGAGGATAATCTAAAATGGTCGAATTCCGGCACATATTAGGAAATTTGTATAGGCTCTTTAAGAAGATCGTTAAGGGATTTTTAACTACGCAATTAAGGGCAGAACTGTTATTATTGTTGTTCTATCAACCCACTGAAAATGAGCCCCGGCTCAAAATGGGGTGTCCCAAAATTTATCTAAACAAATAAATTTAATAAATCAAATTTACTTTTAAGCGCCATTCTACATAACAAAAAAGAAAGATTATTCGAGTCTATTGGAAGTTCTCGATATTATCATAGGCCCTCTGGTCAGTCATACATACGGTGGTTTAGATAATACTCTAAATTTGTAGAGTGTTGTGGATATGATTTGTAACAAAATTATAGCGATACCTCGATATTTTATTGAAATTTTCCCGTCGAGGTTTTAAGCTTATTTCAAAATTGCTTTATGTTGAGTATTATACAATATGTAATTTAGACTTTATAATGAGATTATTGGAGATATTGAATATTGCTCCCGTTTCAAGGAACGGAGAAAAGTCGCTGTAGTTAGATCACCCACTAACTCTAGGTGGACAACCTTTACTGCAAAACACACAAACATAAGCCTTGACCGGAACTCTTCCTCTCGCCTTGAAGTGAATGTAGAATGGACCACAAAAATCGATGCTAGTCGTAACGAATGGTGATGATGGTTGAATACGCCTTGCAGGTAGGTTTCCCATTTTCTGTGGTTGTATCTTTGGTCTGACTTTGAAGCACACAACACATCTCCGAAATACCTCACTGGACAAACGTCTTCCATTGATTGGCCAAAATCGTTCACGTATAGCAGCAAGAAGCGCTTGAGGGCCAGCATGGAGGTACCTGGAGTGGTAATAAAATAAAACTGTTAGTGTAAAATAATGGTTTTTCGGGAGAAGGATTGGGTGCTTCATTGTATATGGAAGTGTTGATTGTTGCAAACGGCCACCCACTCGTAAAATTCCATCTTGGTCCAAAACACCGACAATGATTTCAAGGGATTTTTCAAAATAGGCCTTTCTTTGCGTAGTAGTTGAAGTTCGTCATGAAAACATTTATTTTGTACAATGCGGATTATTGCCAATAGCCCCTATTCCTTTTCGGAAGTACTCAAATTTCCAACTTTTTGTATAATTAATATCTGGACTCTTTAATCTTGCACGTCCGCTCTTTCAACCGATGATGCAGCCTTACATACATTGGTTCTCCTTTCTAGAAATTCACTTGACGATGAGGCCACTCAGTGGTTGATTTTGATAGAAACAGTGGACCATGGAGCCATATGTTTGACTGTAGCATTTGTGACGGATATTAGCCACGCGAAACGATGGCTGGATTATTTCTAGAATCGACGTGTTTCCATGAAGAAATTTTGGTCTGTTCTTGTATGTTTCACACTCTATTGGCTACGAATGTCTTCCACGTAGATGATGGGGATTGAATCTAATTTATCACTATGGTAGAATCCGACCAGTAGTTAATGTTTGAAATCTCCATATTCAGTGAAGTAGTGGTTTTTCCATCAATTGGGCAAGGAGTTGGGCAGTACATAATTCCAAGCTCGGTAATGTAATTTTGGTTAAAGGGGCAACACGAGATTTGGCACAAAGTAGCGCAGTGTAGAAATTTCCATCAGGTAAGCAGCATCTTGTATATATGACAGCCCCATACGCCCTTTCGCTTGCATCAGAGAAACCATGCAGTTTAATATTTGATGGCGCATCTTGAATAAGTATCGTGAAATACGAAACGACATTAAATTTGGTAAATCATTACGAAATGTTATCCATTGATTAATGAGCCCTGGTGGCAGCTGATCATCCCATCCTAACTTTAAATTCCATAAATTTTGCATAAATAATTTTCCTATAGTGATGACTGGTGCTGATATCCCAAGAGAGTCAAACACACGAGCAATGTCTGATATCATTATCGAAGTTTCATACCAGCTGAACGCAGTAATTTGGTTGTTTCCGATTTTACAGAGATCAAGTGCTGAATAGAATTTGTTCCAGTTAAAATGTCGTCTACATAGATGGATACGTAGCTTGTGAAGTTATTGGTAATTCTTTGAGGCAACGAGTAGCAAGAAATGGTGCACTTGTTATGCCATACGTGACCGTGTTGAGTCGAAAAAACTGAAGTTCAGTACATAGATTATCACGCCACAAAATTAACTGATAATTGGTGTCATCTGAATGAACATCAATTTGTCGATACATGTTTGATATATCTGCACTAAAAACATATCGATGGGTTCTGAAGCGAAGTAAAATGGTGAATACCTAGAACTACAGGTCCCACCATTAAAATCTCTAGAAGTTCTCATCACCCAACGTAATATTAGAGGGCAATTTCCGATTCTGAATGTCAACCGCCATTACTGGTTGAGGTTGCGAAATTTTTGGCAACACTTGAACATTGATTGTAGCACAGTAGTCCGAGATTGTCGACATAATTGTGATTGTCCCACAAACATCTGAAGTGACTGTGGAACCTCCAATTCCACAAACAGTACTTTTAGATCCTTTAAATTTGAGTCCTAGCTTCATGAATAATGTCTTAGTTATAAAGATGATTTGAGGCCCGGAATCTAGAAGTGCTCGTGCTAGTACTGGCTCTTCATATTTACCCAACACTTGGACACGTTGATCCTTGATGTGCAGGTGATTGCGATGAGGTTGGATTGGTTTGTTGTGTGGAATTACTCGCATTAAGTGAGTTTGAAACGATAGATGACGTCATTGGATTGGTACTATGCAGTAGTGTATGATGTCGCCTTGAACAAGCGCGACATGAAGTCGGATCAGGACATTATGTAGTAATATGTCCCTTTTTCAAACAATTGTAGCAAAGTTTATGTTCTTTGACCTTATTCCATCGATCCGAAATATCTTTAAACAAAAACTTCTGTGCCCTGGTTTGCTGCACAATAAACAATTAGGTCATCCTATTGAGCAGTTGGCCGTTTCATTGTAGTAAGTGATCTCAAATGGGACTTGAAGTTATCGATCATGTCTAGCAATTTTTTCGATGAAGGCTTATCGATTGCCTTGAAGTTAAACAACGATCTAAAATGTTCTTCGCATATGTATTTTTCGTTGTCGTATCGTTCTATTAAGAGTTCGATTGCCTTCAAATAATTTTTGGAAGTGAAATCCAAAGATGAAATAGTATACAAAGCAGAGTCCTTTAACGAATTTTTCAGATACGTAAACTTTACAATATCCGACAGATTTTTGTTTGAATCCACTAATGATTTAAACGATTCCGAAAAATCTGACCAATGCAACAAGTTGCCAGTAAACACCGGAAGTGTGATATCGGGTAGCTTTGGAAAACTGTTCAAATGAGACGTAGTTTCCGAGTTACTCCGGTCTAATGTTGTAGTAGACATCTTCAATTATTTTGCGTGACCCATCTGCTATATATTTGTCGTCAGTTAACAAAAGTTCATACGCATCTTGGGTTTTAACAAATGAATTATACGTGTTACCTATGTCTTCGAGGCGCAACGTTAGAGCGACCTTAGACGCGGTAGCTACATTTGCCTTTTTCCACTCTAATGATAGGTTCATAAAGTCAATATGAATTGCAATTTGCCTCGTCGCCCTTTTTGCTAAATCTTCCATTTTCACGAATATTAATTAAAACTTGTACTTACAGTTAATTCAGCCTCAATTCTAAATTTGATACATCTGATTTTTGTCCTGTTAGATTGATGAAGTGATGAAGTTTATCCAAAATACCGATATATGTATATATCCTCTAGTAACCAATGGAAAGACCGATCGCCGCAATAGCAGCAAATACAATTGCTCACCAGCACACAAACATCTTCATATATACAAAAATGTTGCAGTATGCCCTTGTTCTTTTACTATGCAAAGATTATACGGTTCTTTATTTTCCTCCGCATACAGCCTTCGTTACTGTAGAACAGTTAGAATATTTTTTCCACTTTTCTCGCCAATATGGCCGAATTGGCTATCTCACAACCACGCAGTAAAGTTAACGATAACACACACTAAATCCGCTAACGTGGATCCCACTTCTGACACCAAAATAAATAACCAAAGAAAAAAAATTAATAAATGTGGTTGATGATAGCCAAAATATTTTTCTTTACACAAATAAATTAAATGCACCGGAACAATTTTATTTTATGTATTTAATTCTTCAAAGTTGGCCGAACACTAACTTCTTTTTATTATACAACAATTTTTGATTACATGATGCGCTTATATACATAGCGCTAAAAAGCATTTACACTAAACAGCTTTTGTACTTATGTACTAATACATAACAAAATTCGCAATTTGTCGAAATCTGGAAATGTATTTCCTTTTGTTTTCTCTTTTCTGCCTACCCTGGTATTAAGTTACTAAAATTAGTGTTTAAGAAACTCGACCTTTTTCGTTAGCTCGAGCCCGCGAGCTTTTTGGTGAGGCAAGCTCGGATAGCTCGAGCTACCCGAGATTCTGCTAAAATTAAAAATGTCTCTTAGAAGTATGCAAATAAAAATGAAACAACCATATAATCATATGGTATACTCGTAGTAAAATAATTTATTAATTCATTGGTTTAAGAAATAACTTTTCAAAAAACCGATAATATCAATACTCTTATAGACAAATTATGCCTCTTAAGACAAACCACGTTACCAGCCAAAGAGAAAATGCGTTCACTTTCGGTTGAGGTTCATCTAATGATTCCCAAATTTCCATTGGTTTCAAACACTTTCCTATGCTACTGTTACGAATTACTGAGAGATCATCCCATTTTTCAGGTGCCGTTATCTCATCTGTATCAGTCACTGTAAACAATTCAACAACCGACTCAGGATCTGAAACTATTAGCAAAGAATTCATTGTTGAAAGCAACGTTGAATACAATTTTATCAATTTTGAGATTTTTTGCTTTGATTCCATTTTAAAAAAATCACAAATTTTTTTCTTTTACTGTTTGTGGGTTTTGCAGAAACTTCATTACAGAAATTACGTCATTATTTCGACGCTGACTGATAACGATTAACATTTTCTTAGCAATATTGGAGTTTTCTTTCTCGAGAGTTTTAAATAAAAACATTAAAACACCTTCGCTTGTTAGTAAGTTAGCTTCTCGACGGCTTAATACTTCAACAGCCAGTTTAATTGGTTTAGTTCGATGATTCTCAAATCATCTCCAATGAATAAATGCTGGAGACTTAAATCAACAAGTGCCTTTTGTACGCTACTATTAACTACAAGAAAGCATTCAATCATGGTACATAGCGAACTCCATCTCATTCGACAATCTAAACGAAGAGTTCTGTAGTATATTATCACAGGGGGATCCCTTAAACAATTTGATAATTTTTCGAATTCGTGCCAGTGTACCGCTGAAGTTTTCTCGCAGTTGTGGCAGTTTACTATAACTTGCATTGTTCCCATTGTCCACATCATCGCTTGTAATTATACTTTCACTTGAATATTCGCTCTGTGATTCCGAACTTATATTACATTTAGTCCTAACAATTGGAGTGGTATAAAGTGTATCAACAACCGCTAAATTAATAGCGTGGTTATAACACAGTTGATGAGTTGTTGATGTTGGCAGCATGAGACCTAATTTTACCATTACTGACGGTCCATCAGTAGTTCATCCAATTAAATCCGTAAACCTTAAATCAAAACTTTTAAGTTTATTGGTTAGAAGTTCTAGCGCTGTTTCCGCGATATAACTACCCATGATTCTTGTTAATCCTAAATTATAAACCCCGCCATCGATTTGGCTTACTGGTGCAGTCGTCAAGAGTAAGGTTAAATTTCTTTTTGTCTTGGGTCTGCATTTTAATTTTAGATATCAACAGTTTTTTTGCGACATCGTAATACTTCTGAACTAATTTCATTACTTCCGCTGGATATGTGAGTAAATATAGATTTCGTCTGTTTAAAGAATCACGAATAAAACTGCTGTTTGTGATGGCGTGAATAGTAAAACCGTTGCTACTATACTACCTTGATCAACAAATTCCCGGAATAACCACCGTGTGGCGCTCCCATCGTTCCGATTTGAGTTGTTTTTTTTTTGTTAAGTTGGTACATCTGTTGTTGATATTCCCTCTAAATTTTAGCGTCATAGCTTGACATTTGCAAAAGTTACGTTAATTCAAGAGTACATCTATCTCTGTGTGTGTTGGCGATTATTTACAATTTTAGACATGATTTGCGAGGCTGAATCCGATCCCACATTCATCAAAAGGATCATTACTGGAGACGAGACGTGGATTTATGAGTACGACATGCAATCCAGACATCAGGCAAGTGAATGGCGTTCATAAAAAAAACCATGTCGTTTTCAGACAAAAAAGAAGGCAATGCTCACGGTTTTCATGGATTACAACGGTGTAGTGCATCATGAATTTTTGCCAGAAGGCCAGACCGTAAACAAAGAGTATTATTTGGGCGTTATGAGACGTTTGCGTGAAGCAATTCGCCGAAAGAGACCAGAATTGTGGGCAGAAAACTTGTGGATTTTGCACCATGATAACGCACCGTCGCACAGTGCCATCATTATTCGTATTTTTTTGACGAAAAATGCAACAAATACCATCCAACAGCCACCGAATTCACCTGATGGAGCGCCACACGGTGGTTATTCCGGGAACTTGTTGATCAAAGTAGTATATTCCAAAGATTGATTTGTCAAATATTTGTCAATTGTTAATGTTTTTTTCTGCTGCGAAGAAGTTCCGGTCAATTGAACTTGCTCATTAGTTGGGTCGTTAAAATCTTGTTTACGTTTTTTTATGTTCAATTGGTGCGTACTCTCTAAATGGCATTTTAAACTAGAAGTTGTTGATCCTTTGCATGACAACTGTTTCTTACATATTTTGCATGTAGTCATTGCCTCTTTCGTACACCTTGAAAAATGTCTCCAAACTTCAGATTCCATATTATTGTGGGATAATATAACCCAAAATTTTAACGTTTACCCGATAGTTTATTTCACTCAAATAAAAAAAGAATTTAAAAATCTATTTTCTTCATTGTTTTGGTTTATGTCAAAATTTATAACGGTACTACGCATTTCAAATCATCCCAAGTATAACAAAACTGAAAACTTCAACCGGTTATCAATTTTTGTCCGGTTTTCGGACGAAAAAATTGGAAAATGATGAAATTCGGTTTCCAACTTTCAACACATGTAGCGTTGAAGTACAAATGTATTTTTGTTTTCTGTAGACGCCATTACGATTGCGTTATACGTAAATAGTTCATGTGTTTGTTTATTAAAAAAATCGAAATCGACTGAAACTGATAGTGTGTAAAAGATAATAATTATGAAATAGGAATAAATTTATCAATAAAAGTGTTACAAGCAGACGCCTGGCCACTACTTGGTTCGACAACGATACCAATTACATTTCCGATACCTCATATCATATAAATTTTTGTGGACGAAAACTTACGTGGCTACACCGTTTTTGTCATGATGAACTAAAAGTCTCATACCTCAAGAAACCCTGTATCATTACGATGCAAACTTTTCAAATGGCTGTCCTATTGTTGTTTGAGACATGTGATGTGATGACGTAAGGATATACAAGAAACGCTACAGTTAAATAATGAAATGTCACAAAAGCATATTCAAAGTTTAATTGAATCAAAATTGTTGCTGTGTGGGACAGAGGTTGGTTTTTTTGTTTTACTAGGTCTTGTACCTTGAATACAATATAATATTGTAGCGCTTTTTTCTTTACAGAAATTAGAAGATTCAACCGAAATTATTGACTATTCAAACAAAAGGACTAAGTTTAAAATTACTGCAGCTCTCCAACGTGAAACACCTCAGGAAGTTGAACATGCGATGCACGCAGTAAATGAAGATAGAAAAATGTATTTACTCAGGTGGAGTTAAAATTTATATATTATAATAAATGTAATATTGTAATTTATACATGTAATAAAAATAAAAAGTATTCTTAAAAAAAATATATTTTTAATTAAAGCTAGATTTAAATTCAAAAGTGAAATTTTGGCGCCAAAATTTATATTATAAGCCCCGCCCACAAATTTGTCGTACCATAACATAACTTTTTTGTCATCATTTTCCGAGTTTTTTTTCCAACTTTCATAGGAAATCTTATAATAAGTCGGACATTAATTCGGAAAAGAATCGGAGATGAAATCAGCGAAATGTCAGAAAAATACAAAAACTTTCGGATATAAAAATACTTGGGATACACATACTGTAATACTAGAATTAAAAGAGTGCGTTCAATGTGTGGAGGAAGAGTGCGTTCGTGAAGTGAATAAAGTAAATTTTATCGTACTAGAATCACATCGCAGTGAAAATTAAAAAATTGCGACATAAATCGTTTAAGTATTATTATTATGCTTGCGGCTAGAGCTGTTTAAGAAAAAAATCCGAGTTAAATTTGAAGCAAAAACTACGAGCCAGCTCGAGCTTTTTGACTCGAGCTGGCTCAATCCATAAACTACATAAACTCTTGAGTAACTGCTTTGATTATAAAATTTTTTTTGGTCCGGCTACTGCAAGGGTGTGTGTCCCTTTCGGGGGGAATATTGCTACTTGTTGTTCCGTGTGGCCTGACTGTTGATTGGTCTCTGGATGTTGATTGGCCTTAGAGCTCTTCTTTAACTTCTGTGTTGTCTATTTTGGGGGCAGCCCTTGATTATAGGAATGTATTATTATTTAATAGTACCCTGGGACTCACGGGAATATGTGCTAGTGAAGTACAGCCATGTCAGGTCAGTGAGGAGGATATCCTTTTGGATATTATTATTTATTAGTACATTTTTGCTCGAGACGGGAGGCTGTCCTCTTCGTTGGGTTTCCATTCCGATATAATCACATCCACATCGGCATGACCGGTTCATTAGACCAATGCATGATCTGGGGTGGATTCGTCTTTCCTCCTGTTAATGGCATGGGTGTCACACTGTGAACTTGTAGTCACATTGGCCCGATGATAAAGGACCTTCCCCGTGGACTATGTGGAGGTCAAGCGGAGTTTTCTCTCCTGTAAATATGTGGGTGCAAATCTTCAGAAGTTACAAATCCAAAATTTAATTTATACATATCTTTTGTTTAATTTTAAAAACACTAAAAATGTTATGTAAATAGGTACTAGATAAAAAAATATTAAAATTGAATTTTTCCACAAAATTGTTGTTTTATGTTGGCTCTATAACGAATTGATTGCACCTCAAAATTAGTTCACCTTCGCAAATTAAAAATTACACAAAAAATTGTATCATAAACTAGCAATAAAATTCCGCGTCAAAACCGATTCACATTTACGAATCTAAATTGAAACAAAATACCATTTCTGTAATTTTTCTAATGTGCTCACAAAATTTTTCTTAAAATGAATAATTAATTAAACAACAAGCCACGTGTTGATGCGAATAAATCACGAGATCCGAAACGAGTTAATCGGACTCATAAAATCGTAAGGCCTTGGAGACGTCTCAAGGAAAGTAGGACCTCGCAAGAGACCCTGTCATCGTGTTTGACGTTCTCTTGCCGTGGATTTGCATAGACAATCAAATTTTGGTATTCTCTTAGTCGATTGAACGTCGACAATCGTTGTTTGATGTAACAAACATAGTTTTATGTCGCATTCTCTCATATTACGTTACTTGGAATGGACAGAAATTCCTAAGCGGAACCTGTAAAAAAGATAACAAGAAACTATGTAGTGAGCTTTCTTGGGATTGGATTTCTTTCTTTAATAAAACAAAATTATCACTTTAACTTATATTTTACATTTTTTTTATTTATTATTAACGTTTTAATTTATAATTTCAATTATGTACGGCTAGCTCGATGTCCAAATTTATTCTGTCCTCTTTTTGGTTTTTTATAATTACCGTAGTAGCAATACCAACATAAAAATTATATTATTAATTAATGTAGGGCATGAACTCAGTGAGAATTTATGAGTTGGGTTGAGTTATGATACATAATTTAATGTAGAGGTTGAGTTTTACTACACTCTCCCTATTAATTTGAAAATTGATAGTATAGAATACCAATTTTCAAAACAACTTACATACATACTAATATTTTTTTTTTTTTTTTTTAATTCAATTGATTCTAATAAACATTATAATTACAATAGTATTTCAATACTTGACTTATATTATACATAAGATACACATGATTTTTATTTTTTTTTATAATTTATATGACACCCTACTAATAAGCAGAAATTAAATTGAGTTCAAAATTTTTTTTGCACTTTAATTTCTTAAGCGGATTTGTATTTATTAATTTATTTATTTATTATATTTAATTTCAGTTGTGTTTTAATTTATGATTCATTTATGATTTTGACTGGTGTTTATAATTAATTAAACTTCGTTTTGCTTTATTGAACAAGGTTTGCATTCTAAATCTTAGGGCAGATATCTTCATAGTTGTATATGGGATTCTACCCTGTGTTTGTATGAGGCGTTACATTGTATGAGAAAGTGGCAAATGGAAGCCAATCTTTCCATTTGGTTGGTTCATCTTGCGTAAAATTTCGTAGGTATTCTCCGATTGACTTATGTGTTCGCTTCAACGTTCCGTTCGTTTGTGGATAATATGCGGCTGAGTTGAACTTTTTGATATGGAATAATTTACACAAATTTACAAAAACTGCAGTCTTGAAATTAGACCCTTGATCGGATAAGATTGAATGAAGTGCACCATAAATACAAATGAATTTCTCAGCAAATGCTCGGGCGACTGTGTCCGCTTCTTGATTTTCAATTGGTATAGCAAATAAGAACTTGGTTAGGTCGTCCTGTAATGTAAGGATATATTTATGTCCAGATTGACTAGGAATTAAAGGACCAACAATATCCATGAATAATTTTTCGAAAACGACTGACGACGTTGTGGTAATTTGCAAAGGCATTTTATTCATTGGACAATGTCTATTTATTTGACAACGTGTACAATTCTTTATAAAACGTTAAATTATGGAAAACATACGAGGGAAGTAATAGTAAGACTTGAACCGTTTATAGGTTCTTGTAATACCTTGATGACCTCCTTGTGGTGTTATATAAAATTCTTCTATGATACGATTGATTTGTGATGAGTCATTTAGTTCAATTATATTATTATTACATGGATGTGATAGAAGGGATTGCCTAAATTTTGATTAGGACTCGATTTCAATTGATCTTGTGATATCTGTGGTGGTGGTAATAAAGTAATGTCGTTGCTTGAATTATTATCATCTTCTTCGGACTTATTTGATTGAAGTTTTACCTTAGATCTAGTGATAACATGTACTTCGTGCTTTGCAACTGGAGAAATTATTATACGACTTAGTGCATCAGCATTGTTATTGAATTTACCCGGCTTGTGGATCACTTCGAAGTCGTATTCAGATAATTGGATTTTCCTGCGAACTATGTGTGATAGGGGATCCTTCACATTCATCATCCAGATCAATGCCCTTTGATCAGTATAAAGTTTAAATTTACGTCCATAAAGATACGGTCGAAAATGTTGCACAGCCCAAACGGCAGCTAATAATTCTTGATGATGAGTTGAATAATTTTGCTCTCCTTTATTCAACATACGGCTTGCATAGGCGATTGGTAGATCGATATTGCTGTTCATCTGGGACAGTACCGCTCCAATAGCTTTTTTGCTGGCATCAGTAGTTAAAATAAATTCTCTTCCATAGTCAGGAAATTGTAGAACTGGTGGGTAAATAACGTTTTTCTTCAGCAACTCTGTCAATGGCTTTGCAGTTTTAGCAAAGTTAGCGAAAAATGTTCGATAGTACCCTACTAATCCAAGAAATGATTTTAAGGATTTTTGATCTTGCGGAACTGGGTAATCGACAATTGTTTGAATTTTTGATGGATCTGGATGAATACCATCTTGGTTGATCACATCACATTTCTTCGGATTTAATTTTAATGGGCTTTCTTATAAATTGGTAATGTTCGAGACTAGTACTGAATGCTGTTTTTTCTTTATCAGATGGTTTCATTAAGACTTGATGATAGCCGTTTGCTAGATCGAGTGTGGTAAAATATTGTCTACGACCTAATTTCTCAAGAATTTCGGTTATGTTTGTTAACGGAAATACATCACTGATGGTAGCTTGATTTAATTTTCGATAATCAACGACAATTAGAAATTTTTTCGACCCATCTTTGGATTTCTTTGGGACTACAAGTAACGGAAAATTCCATGGAGATTGACTTGGTTCAATAATATTTTCTTCAAGCATTTCTTGTACTTGATTTTCGACTTCCCGTTTCGCCGATTCGGGTAAACTATATGGTTTCTGAAATATTGTTCAAATAAAAAATCTCATGAAACTCTCGACATAGATTAACGATTGAATTCTTTTCCTCAACATTAAGCGAATGGAACTGTAATTCATCTTCAAGCTTCTTTAAACGATTATGCTCAGGATTTGCCCAACTATTTTGATCAATGTTTATGGTTAAATTTGAAAATGGAATTGAATTATCACTAACATTTACGACTTTTAGTGAAGCTAAACCATTTTCACATTTGATTATCGAACTTGCTGCATATAAAGATGGTAATATTTCACCTGATTGACATATATATTGTCACCTTCTGATGATGGGATGTGAACTACTGGGTGGAGGAACAACTGTTTCTGGAATATTTGTATTTAATGTAAATGTTAATATTTGGTTATCAAGCGGTATTTCCAATGGATGGCTCGAAAAATTAATTTTACAACGGTTTGCGGTTAAGAAATCTTTTCCTAATATACCATGACTTTGAATGGGAAAATTGAACTTTATGGCATGAAATGTTTGTGGTATTTCTAATTGACTACTTAGCTTTAATTTGGCTGTAAACGTTCCTAGAGTTTCCAAATGAGTTGCAGATATTCCTTTGATATTACATTTGTTGTTTACATTACACGGTGTATCATCAGCAATACAATCAATTTTTATTATGCTAATATCAGCTCCCGTATCTACCAGGAATGATAATTTGTTGTGTTCAGCTACATCAACGTAAAATTTACTAAAATGCAATACCTTGGAAATTAATACTTGTAGCCATCTTAAATCGGATTGTTGCTTTCGATAACAATTTGAAAGTGTGTGGCCCGATAATTTACAATATGCACATATCATTTTGATTCCTTGACTTGGAAAATTTCGATTATTATTACTGACACTTGTGGTTGTACTATATCGTGATTGAGAATAACAGTTTGCGGCCATGTGTCCTAACATTTAATAGTTTTATTGTTATAATTACGCCTCTCTGAATTGGGTTTCGTAGCTTAGATTCATTTTTATTATTTGTTTACGATTCTTGTCAAATTGATTATGGCGTTCTACTTTCCTTACACGTTCGTTTAAATAGCGTTATTAAATCATAATAATCTTCAACATTATTTTCGTCGTTCATCGGTTATATTCATTATATTATTTATGTACATATATATTAAAAAAACAGTATATTTGCTT
This sequence comes from Tipula vernalis, assembly GCA_958295665.1. Lineage (NCBI taxonomy): Eukaryota > Metazoa > Arthropoda > Insecta > Diptera > Tipulidae > Tipula > Tipula vernalis. The sequence goes on along the minus strand of OY282560.1, from coordinate 314,550,466 downwards.
TATTAAGGTATCGCTTAAAAAAACTAAAATGAAAAATTTTGACTCACCCGTTGTTTGTTGATTTCGCTCTTCCAGGTTGATTGAAATTTGGATTGACTGTGATGATGGTTGTATATTGTAATATTCAAATGCTGATTTTGAAATCGATGAAAAATGAGGATCCAATATGTACCGCAATTTTTAAAATATTTTGAATTGAAATTGGTTTAATTTAGTTGTACTAGTTAGTATCCGTATGATTTTCCATCAAGGTCGCTGATGATCGGCTGATCTAACTGTTGATTACGGATCATGTGCATTGATTATACAAGCATGCACTTTACGCTAGCTGGTATGAATGATGATATCGACCTTAATTGGTAAGCACTCTCATTTGAATCGTACCAATATTATATGTACATCTCTGATTGTCGACATATTTGATAACTCATCAATAATCGTAAATAATTATTTTATAAAAACGTATTTATGATGAAAACTGGTATAATTGGCTGTTTATTACCACTGTAACAACACTGTGATGTTGGCGTTCTTTTAAGAACAAAAAACTGAATTTTAACTGTTACATACGTTACAAAGTTTGAAAATGAATTTAAGCACACCAGTTTATGACACACTGTAACTTAATTTTACTATTAATTGTATCATTGTTTTGTATTAATTATACGAACTTTATGATTTAATTAGCATGATATTTTATCAATGGTTAAGAAAACCCGCAACGCGAGTACGTTTACAAGATGGTAGAGGATGATATTTTTACCACTACCATCCCACCGCTGTCACCAATTTTGTAGTGAGCTTTCTTGGGATTGGATTTCTTTCTTTAATAAAACAAAATTATCACTTTAACTTATATTTTACATTTTTGTTATTTATTATTAACGTTTTAATTTATAGCTCGATGTCCAAATTTATTCTGTCCTCTTTTTGTTTTGTTTTTTATAATTACCGTAGTAGCAATACCAACATAAAAATTATATTATTATTTAATGTAGGGCATGAACTCAGTGACAATTTATGAGCTGGGTTAAGTTATACTACAACTAGAGACTAGCAATATTGTATTAGGCAATCAAATTTTGGGACTACCGAAATCTGAAGATGAGAAACATTGAGGAAAGGAAAGTGAATCATGTCGATTATACAACTCGCCGGATCTACTGCGGCGGGAGTTCATTCGATCCGCATTCGTTTCGCATTTAAAATTAATTGCATTATAGAATCCGCCGGAAAACTGTGTTATCGATCCGCAAAGAAGCTGCAATCCCACCAGCTGTCAAAATATTGATAATTTAATTTAGCGTTTTTATTCTATTAAATTTTAATTGTATAACACAAAATTAAATATTTATAGTCCAAAATTTAAAAAAAGTGTTTTAATTATGAATACAGTAAGCCTCTATCTAAATTTATACGATGAAGTGCCGCCGCATAATAGAAAGCAAACCCGAAAAGCGATAAGAAATATGTGCTATGACATTCTGTAGTTTTTGCCAAAACTGTACAACTGTATCTATATCAGTTTTGGTTAGATTCTTCGCTATATCCGGGTGCTCAGTCATGAGGCTCACCATACAATTTTGAAACTTGAGATTTTTAGAGATTTGTCTGTGTTGAGGTCCCCCGAGTCCGAAAAAGTGGGTTTCGCAATGGTGTCTGTCTGTCAGTCTGTGTCCTCTCTACAGCCCAGATGGTTTAACCAATCGCACTGAAACTTCAGATTTAAGGTTTTTTGATAAATTGAGAGGTCCCAGTGAATTTTACTCCAAATCGGCAAACCGGAAGTGGCCACTCCCTTGGTCTAGAAAATTTATTTTGCAAATATTTTAAAAAGTATAAGGTTTACAAAAAACTACTAAATTCAAAATGTTTCCAAAAATTAAAAACAAATAAAAATTAAAAAATAAAAAATTAAAAAAAAAAAAATAAAATTTCTCAAAATTTTCTGTTCATAAAAGAAAGTCGTGTGTTGGCCACACCTCCATTTTTTATAATGCAATTGTTACACTTTACTATTCTGAATGACAAAAAACCTAAACACTACAAAACAGTTTTCAATCCGCAGTTCATTTGATGAGAATTTAAAATGACACTTTTACTACAGAGTGCGTTTCACCCGCGAATTCCATAATAGCTCTTTTTGAAACTTCATTACCGATATTCGTTCATTTTCTTTACGGCGTATTCCATAATACGTAAAACGTCAAAAGCGAATGAAACTCCCTCCGCAATTGATCCGGCGAGTTGTATAATCGACGTGAATATGTTGGTCGAAAATATTAATTGAGACGCAACACACACATACGCACTATACTACATTTTGTTCATTTTTTTCTTAAGCAATGGTTCAATTGACTAATTATTTTTGTTTTAATAGTCCGCCTCTTATTTGGACATGCTTCTCTCCAAAAAGTCAAAACATTTCAGAATGGCGCACAGTAGGTAATGTTTCTCTCCTCCCTTGTTACAAAATCAAATTATCTTCATACACATCAACAACATAAAATTCTAACATATGTGCTGAACAAGAAATTGTAACAAAATATATAAAATCAGTTCACAACAAAAAAAAAAAAAGGATAATTCAATTACGAGTGAAATACGGAAGATTAAAAGAAAAATCCTTGTATACTACATACGAGGGATGGATATGGTACACAATTAGTCTAATCATAATTCTAATTTGTGTGTGGTACTCGTATATACACTACAACGTAATCCATAAACTATTGTTATCATATGACAAAGATTTTTATTTAATTTAATTTTACATTTTTTAATGAATAAACTAACGAGTATGTATCCTATAGTTGGGAGTATGTATACAGCACAAATTGGATTTAACACTATTATGAGTACGTTGTGTTGTATTTGCCCAGAAGCAAAATTTACACTTATTCATTTTTTACACCACTAGCCACCGACAATATAAATTATTCAAAATTGATTTTAAATTTGATTCCATTACTTATAGGGCAATCACAAAAATATTTAGTGCCACACCTTATGTCAAATAATGACTTATCGAATATCTGAATTGAATACACTTAATGACAATTAAATAATTGAACAAAAGAAAATACAATTATTGTTTGTATTGTACACGACATTAAATTGATAATATCAATTTCCCTCCTATTATCTAGAGATAAACAAAAAAAAAAAAAAAAAAACATTTTTCCATTTTAAACAAAAACTAAAATTGGATCCATTTTTTTCCTTTTATTCCTCCCATTAAAGTTTTTATCTTTTTTAGATCTTCCTCGTACATAATATATGGTATGTTATAAACCCAAACCGAGGCAAACGAATATTAATCACGAAAAAATACGAGAAAAATTATAAGTTTTTCCCATTTCCACCAACAACAATAAAAACTTAAATTAAATTACGCTAAACAAAAACCATAATAAGGATATATTTGAAAACAACAACAAAATAAAAAATAAGGACATACCGCACTTAAGATAATGATGGGAAAAAGAGTGAGTTAATGACGATAAAAGGGAACAAAAAGTTTTCCTGTTTTCTTGTTGTTGTTGTTGTGGAAAATGTTTATTTTACTCGTATCTCTCTTGATGTATGCGCACAGCAAATAAGGAAATACAACACGTCTAAGATAAATTGTTGAATTAAATTGAATTATTTATGTATCTCTACTGGTACAAGCATGTATTACTTTATACTGTTGTTGTAATCATATTGTACAAAAAAACAATTCGAGTAATACTCGTCGTAATTTCAATTATAAAAGTTTTTTGTAGAATTAAAATAATGTAATTTGAGATGGTTGTGTATACAGCACTTGAACAAATATAGCAATACTGGTTTGTCACAATAACCAAAGTATCAAAATATTTACTCGGGTATGTCATTTATATATGGAATAAATGCTTCGGAAAGAACAACCGATGCTTGAAGACAATACAGTGAAATTCCGGTATAACACAATCCGTTTATAAAGAATATCCCGCTATTATAAATTTGTATTAGTCTTCGGATATAAGAAACTTCGTTTATAACACTACAGCATTTACCGCGGTCCCTTGAGCGTTTGTTATACCGGGAGTTCACTGTATTTATCACGTATGATGAACATCGTATTTAATTTTGTGTAGGTTATGTTTTACCCAAAAAGCTTTCCTTTACTAAAAAAAATTTAACATTTAAAATATTAGCCACCGAATTTATTTGATTTCAAAATGAGTATGCTTTGTGCAACATTCACGCCTTGTATATGCTATCTGGACATATTATTTCGAGTAGACCACTTGGTCGTCCTATACAAATGTCGGATTATTGATTCGTATAAATAGAGAACGGGTGAGTGTATCGTTAAATTTTACAATGAAATTTTTGGTGACCAAGCTATTGATTCCATTGGCAATTTGGTTAGGAGATATGTCCTTCTTGAAGATATGTGGAAACGGCATAATTATGTTCCAAACATATTTTGCAGACCATAGTATCACGTTAACCAAATTGTGAAACCTGGTCAGATCAGAACTTTATGAACACTGCTCATACTAATAAAACTTTTCATTCGAGTATTTCTCAAAATTTTCCTACTGGCCCGCAAAATTATAATTCTTCCGTAAAGTATAATTCCTACTTATCCCAAAATTTGAATTCGATTAATCAAATTGATGTGAAATTGAAGATAAATCAAAATTGTAATTCTTCCAATAATTATATTTGCTGGAAATTGTTATGAGTATGACGGCCACACGTTTACTAAATGTTCGAAACCCCGGTGATTGTTTTGTCGTGTGATACAAACGGATTTATTAGAAATAATTACCCAAAGTTTTCAATTCAATCAGCTACCAGGGACAATCCTTGAAACCCGTGGCAGAAACAACAAACTTATTCGACAAAAAAATTAAACGAACAGCAAAATCAAAATTAAAAATTTTTGAGAGCAACCAGTTTTAATATTCCAAATTCTAAATTAAATTCGAATTCTACTGAAACAAATGCGATAACAGTTAAATTTTTTAATTTCGGAAACTAACGCTAACGTCGGAATTAAAGGGATATATAGATTTATCGGAAAGTGTTGCATCCCTTTACTGCGGTGACCAACAATTTCACCTGGATGATGTTGCTAAACAATTTCCTTCATTTAATAAAAATAGTATTGGTTTACCAAGACTTTCCCAATTTATCACAATATCGATGTTCAAAGTGCCACGCCCATCAAACGACGATATCATCTGTTATCTCCTGCGGTACAAGATGATTTGAATTCTGAGATTGATCGAATTGTGTCCCTGGGAGTAATCGAATCCAGAAGTTCATGGAGTTCAACCGCAACATTAGTGCAGAAATCAAATGGCAAGGTTCGTCTTTGTTTGGATGCAAGACAAGGCAGGTCTCAAGTCTCGATTTGAAAGATGCATTTTGATAAAACTTGTTGGATAAAGACTCCCGAGGTAACATGTCGTTTAGAGTCCCTAATCGTCCTTTGTGATGCATCCATATGTATTGTGCCTAAGAAGAAGTAAGAATTACATGATCACGTTTACTTAAACTTATACTTACACTTACACTTACAACTACACTAATACTTCACCTACACTTACACTTACACTTCCACTCACACTTACACATACACTTACACATACACTTACACTAACAATTACACACACACTTACACATACACTTACACATACACTTACACATACACTTACACATACACTTACACATACACTTACACATACACTTACACATACACTCACACATACACTTACACATACACTTACACATACACTTACACATACACTTACACTTATACATGCCCTTACAGTTGCCCTTGTACTTACAGTTGCCCTTGCATTTACAATTACAATTACACTAACAAGTACAATCACACTTACGATTACACTTACACTTACACTGAAACGTACACTTACACTTACACTCACACTTACACTCACACTTACACTCACACTTACACTCACACTAACGCTTACATTTACACTTACATTAACACTTACACTTACAGTTTCACACACACTTTCACTTAAACTTACACCAACACTTACACTTACACTTAAACGTACACTTAGACTTATATTTAGACTTACACTTACACATAGACTTATACTTGGACTTTGACTTTAAGTTTGAGTTTGAGCTTGAGTTTGACTTTGAGTTAGACTTAGACTTAGACTTAGACTAAGACTTAAATTACACTTACATTTTACTTACACTTTACTTACACTTTACTTACACTTTACTTACACTTTACTTACACTTACACTTACACTATCAGTTACACTTACATTTACACTTATACTTATACATATACTTACACTATCACTTACACTATCACTTACACTATCACTTACACTATCACTTACACTATCACTTACACTATCACTTACACTATCACTTACACTATCACTTACACTATCACTTACACTATCACTTACACTATCACTTACACTATCACTTACACTATCACTTACACTTAGACTTATACTTTGACTTTGAGTTTGAGTTTGAGCTTTAGTTTGACTTTGAGTTTGATTTTGACTTAGGCTTTGACTTAGAATTAGACTTAGAATTAGACTTAGAATGAGACTTAGACTTAGACTTAGACTTATACTTAGACTTAAACTTAGATTTAGACTAAGACTTAGAGTTAGAGTTAGACTTCGACTTCGACCTCGACTTCGACTTCGACTTCGACTTCGACCGACTTCGACTTCGACTTCGACTTTGACTTTGACTTTCACTTTCACTTTCACTTTCACTTTCACTTACACTTACACTTTCACTTTCACTTTCACTTTCACTTTCACTTTCACTTTGACTTTGACTTTGACCAAGACTTTGACTTTGACTTTGACTTTGACTTTGACTTTGACTTTGACTTTGACTTTGACTTTGACTTTGACTTTGACTTTGACTTTGACTTTGACTTTGACTTTGACTTTGACTTTGACTTTGACTTTGACTTTGACTTTGACTTTGACTTTGACTTTGACTTAGAGTTAGAGTTAGACTTCGACCTCGACCTCGACTTCGACTTAGACTTAGACTTAGACTTTGACTTTGACTTTGACTTTGACTTTGACTTTGACTTTCACTTTGACTTTGACCAAGACTTTGACCAAGACTTTGTCCAAGACTTTGACCAAGACTTTGACCAAGACTTTGACCAAGACTTTGACCAAGACTTTGACCAAGACTTTGACCAAGAATTTGACCAAGACTTTGACCAAGACTTTGACCAAGAATTTGACCAAGACTTTGACCAAGACTTTGACTAAGACTTCGACTTATACTAAGACTTAGACTTAGACTTAGCTACAAAACGAATTAAAATAAATTTTCAAAAATTATTAATAACTTTACACTTACATTTACACTTACACCTTTACTTACACTTACAATTACACGTACACTTACACTTGCACTTTTACTTACACTTACACTTTCATTTACGCTTACACTATTACACTTACAATTACACTTACACTTACATTTACACTTACACCTACACTTACACTTTGACTTGCACTTATACTTACACGAACACAATTTATAATTCTAATAAATCTTCATTGCAGATGTTTGGGGACAGCCCCATCATTTAAGCTACAAAACGAATTAAAATAACTTTTCAAAAATTTGTTTTACAGTCGAAACTCGATTTTCCGGGATCCGATTATCCGTAAACCTCAATTATCCGTGATTTTTTTTTACACAGTCGATTTTTTTTGAGTCACTTCTTTATCCAGATTTTCAATTGATTAACCGGAATTTTTCATTTTTACTTTTTTCGTTAAATTTTGGCAATAGTTTTATTTCTGTGTTAAGCATATATCTACATATGTATATTGTGTATTTTTTTATAAAATTGAAAAATTCGATCAACCGGGATCTTTGATTATCCGGGAAACGTTCGGTCCCGAGCATCCCGGATAATCGAGTTTCGACTGTATTAAAAATCTTTTATTTTTTCGAATTTTTTGGAAACGATGCGAACCCGTTTATAAAGAGGGATCAATATATTCGCAATATACGTATAAACCCAAAAAATTCGAAATACAAACTAGTGAAATATTTAAAATCCCTAAAAAATGAAAAACATAATATCCAGAAATTTAATTTCGAATTCTTATATCAGGACAAATTCTGAACACAGATTTTTCGATTTTTTTCAGCTACATAATTATTTTCTTCAAAAATCAGCCAACCCTTATAAATATATATTTGTAGCGACTGCTTTATAACGGACCTCACACAAACATTTTACATAACAAATACGCTGTTAAAAAAGAATCTGCCAAAATGTCCTATTTAAGCACCCAAACTTAAATATCCCGCATTAGGTAGCTTTTCAGGCTTTTTCAATTAAATACATAGCAATTCTTCTTGTAAGTAGTTTCAGAAACTGAAAAACCTGTCCATATCTTGGCGGATGACCGATAAGATCCGTCTGATGATATTTATGTTGGTTGAGGTTCTGCCCTCCGTTTACTCGCGCAGTCCCTATAGCTGACGTTGATCTCCAATGAATTCACAAATATTCCAAGAGATTCCGATGCAAATAAAATAAATTTGATAACCAACCGCAATTTATTAAAATTTATTTGTTTTATTAGTTATCACACAAACTTTGTGATGATCCTTTCAAGGTTTTTCAAGAAGAGAGATATAATACAAAAAATATCAAGTGCAAATAATTATTGACAAATTATCCAATAAAATCAATCATTTGGCTATAGTCACATCTTCTGAAAAGGAGCTTTTCAGCAACACATTAACAAATTAGGATTGTTCTTCCAAACAAATATCATCTGCATTTAAAATTGGCTCGTGTGTATTTGGCCAACAACATTCATTTTAAGACAGCCATTTCGGACCTTGCCACCAATAATGCAGTGTCGTTAAAGCTTCTAATCTAACTCCTCTAGATGTTGTAAATATCGGTTGGCTGCACAACTTTTCCACTTCCTTTAGACAACCGAAAGCCAATGTACGCATTCATTGAATCCATGCGTTTATCCCTCCCAATTTCTGTATTCTGAAGCTTGCACACAAAATTTCACCAACCTGCATAATACTACCGCGCCACAAAGCCCTAATCTGGGCAAAGAAATTTGTTTTAATGGTGCACATTTACTCTTTGCATATAAAATATTAAAAGTAAGTTGCCTATTTTCGTCGACTGCTCGCAAATACAACAAGCTACCACAGGTCACCTCAGATGGATCACAAAATGCACGTAATTGGCGTGATACTTTCAACGAAGTAAAGCATCTTGAAATCGTAGACAGATTTCCACGACTAAATGATATTGTACTATCCGATAAATTATTGTCCCAATCAGCATTCAAGAGCCACAAAGCTAGCTCTAACCCAAAGGGTTATTCACTTTCGACGCCTGTGACAACATACTTCCTATTGCCATTTTATGGTTGATTCAGCTACACCTTCTTAACTACACCTTAAGTACAAATACATGAAAGTCTGCATGCCACAAAATCCCTAGTGATTTAATTGATACATCGTCTTCAATTAACTTTAGTATTGTTTTGATTTCTTAATTGGAAAATGATTGCACAAAGTCAGACGAATTTGAGTTCCATTTTCGTAGATCATCCATGCAAAAATCCTTATGGATTATTTCACTTGCTTTTAGATATAAACATTCGTTTTCATTGCTAAATATGGTGCATATGCTTTACCATATGTCACCGTCTCAAGTTTGTATAATTGTATAATAACGTTAGAATTATTGCGCCATAATTTCACCTGACAATTTGCGTCAACGGGTTTACCTTAATTTAACCAACCAGTGCAATCCTTGGTTTTCGAAATCGCAATCACCATCAAATATAGTTGAAAGTTTGGCCCAACGTGTAGAATATCATTTAATTAATGAAAATGAAGAACTGGATTAACAGGAAGCATGATCTGGGATAACATCTTTGGGTAGATCTGACCATGGAATACAAGTCATTTGAGCAAGAGTAGCATACTCATATATAAATCCCTTATGCTGTTACAATGTAAGACTTGAAACGGGCAGAGAGTAGTAGAAAGCGAAGCCTCAGAGAGACGCGACAATTTTTGCCTCTCTTGCAGTTCTCTGTACATAATAGGATTCGCTCGCTTCTGTGATTGTGAATAATAAAACAAAGAAAATGATTCTCTAGGAATTAAGAGTTCCAGATGGTAGCAAAGCAGCTTTACAAGCGTGACTACATGACGCCATGGAGAACGAAGGGTTAAACGCGATCAAGATTTTGGCGTAGAAGTAACAGATGCAGCAACCGTAGAAAAGACAGAAGCTAAACCGGTAAAACAATCATCTAGAAGTTTCGATTTGTCGCAGTTAATGGCAGCTATGAACCAAATGATGGGACAGATGGGTGTAAACGAAGAAACGAACAAACGAAAAAATAAAATATCAAATGGAACAACAAAATGAGTGACAGTTGCAGACAATAAATCAGTCAAACCAAGAAATTAAACACGAAATGAATCAACATTTGGGTGAAATTAGGCGGTTAAACCAAATTATAGAGCATCAGATGGGGGAAATTGTCGAAGGTCAAGAGAAAATGGACGAGAAAATTCTACAACTGTTTACAAATGTACATGGCGAAATAGAGAAACTGCAAACGGAGGAAAATTACAAGCGGAAGTTCACCTTCTCCAGAAAGAATTAACTAATGTCAAGGCAAGTAGATCAACGACGCAAGTGGTTCAGACCATTCAATCGATTAAGTTAAAGCCACCAACATTCGACGAAACAACATCCTTCGGCATTTTCAAATTTCAATTTGAAACGGAAGCCAATCAAAACCGTTGAAGTGATGAACATCTTGTTGCAGCTCTTATAGTGGCCCTTAAAAATGAAGCAGCGGAGGCCTTACAAACTATTTCGAAAAAGATCGCAACAGCTATCTCGAAATCGCATGGAAATGAAAAGCCGGCAATCGAGCGATTAGTTCATCTAGCAAATATCAGTACGTCGGCCGATTATATAGAAAGGCTTAAAATTGATGCAATCATTGACAGCATTCGAGATCGTCGGAAACCGTTGCTTTTTCATTAACGATTGAGGCCATGCAGACTATCACCAGACCGTCAATATTTAGGAGCCAAATGAATTCAGACACAAGGCAGGTTTAGGTGTTGGGAATGTGACAAGTTGGGTCACATCTCAATGGACTGTCGGAGTGTAACACAAGGCGGGAGAAGATCGCCACCTTTTACGCAGGCGAGCTTCGAACGGTTAGGACAAAGATCTAGAGGCAGTAAGCTGAGATCTTGAGTATGTAACATGATTGGACAGGCGGCAAGAATTGGCCCCTTCTGTGCAAAGAGCAGGCATCAGATGAACGAAAACCAACAGTCGGTGAAGTGGAAAGGGTAGAAGTCAATTTGAAGGAACCGAAGCGAGCTTCGCCGTCTACATCATTGTCACGACTGTAATACGAGGTGGTACCAGCGTAATAATCAAGGCCAATGTTGATGGGAGGAAGTGTATCATTACGCTGGATACGGGAGCAACCCACACAATTGTCCGGAAAGACTTGATCGCAGGAGCTGTGCAGCTGTCTGATGGGTTGAAATTTAGAACGACAAATGGAGAGAGTGCAATGATAAAAGGGAAAAAGATCATGAATATAAGGATAGGAGAAACTCTTTGCCCTCACGAAGTTCTCGTCGCAGATATTATGTATGAAGTCATTTTGGGAATGGACTTCGTTAGGGTGAATGGCTTCGTTTTGGATTTTGGACGAGGAATATTGAGTAGCGATAACACCGCCATCGCGGCCAGCTATCGCGAAGAGCCGCTATCGAAGTCAGAAACAATTGTGGAGGAAACCAATGAGCCTCAGGTTAAACAGATATTGGGTGAGAAGTGACGGGTTGTGTGTAGAGGAGTGCGAGTGTTGGGTGACTGGATGAGGACTTGTTATGGAAAACAAGCCAACGGTGTAAAATTTGTGGAAAAACGATTGAAATTGAACCGCGTTCCACAATGGAAGGAGAGTTCGTCGCCAAAACTGCAACCTGTATGAACGGCACCATACAGGGATAGGAAAGGACAGGTAAACCAAAGATGGTACATTTGGAGAGGATGGGACCCTAGGAGACCTAGGGTTTAATAAAATAAGTTGAATTAATAGCTTAATGTTTTACTGTACTAAAATGGAATTTTCCATGATAAAACAGTTCTAAATGTTTCTACACTATTCTTACTGGAAAAGTCATGAACTTTCTGGAAGTTTAGTTTATGTATACAAAAAGGCGAACGGAGTCGAATTGGATTATTAGTATTTAATAAGCGATAGTGTGAAGATTAAAAAGGAATTAAAAAGTGATTTAAAAAGTGTATTAGTGCGAAATAAAAAGTAAAAGTGAGAGAAGAAATAGTCCAGTAAGAATAGCCTAGAAACATTTAGAACAGTTTTATAACAGTAGAGTTGTTCTTCTGCTCATTATCAACTTAAGTTGTTCGTTTCTATTTTGGTTGTCACTTAATGGAAATATGGAATCTGATTGTTTTGGCATAATATCTTCAGTATGAGTATCTATTTTGTTTGTTTGTTTATTTGTTTCTCTATCTCTGCAATCTTTTCTGGGGCTCAATGCACTCCTAACTCTTTCGCAGTTCGCTTTTTACGCCCTACCTTACGCAGTAGCCAAATCTAGAATTTACGGATATAGACTCGATGAATATCTATTAATTCTGCCGTACTAAGAAAAAAAGTCACAAACGTCAAAAGTCGGAAAATTCGTGATTTAGTAGTCAAGTTTCATATTAAGACATGGCAAACAAAAACATAAAAAATGAAATGGTGGCGGTGTGATGGCGTTTTTGACAGATAAGGCAAGATGGTTTGCCAAAACAAAGGAAACAACTCATTTTTAATAACTGTATTCATTCGAGCCTCCTGAGTCATATTTAAGGATGTGGGACATTTGGACAGACAATGCACTCAGTTGCCGAATTATTAGTATTAGCAACAAATGTTTCAGTTATACGGATTCACATCGCATATCTCCAAAGCATCGCACCTTACATTAAGAAACTAAAGAAATTCGCCAAATGTTGCGAAATTCTTATTTACTGATTCCTTGGCTTGTAGCTGCTTTGACTCATTGCAATTTTTATCGGCAACATTTTCGCTCGAAGTCTTCTAATAACTTGATCAGAGTTTTAGGTGATGCGTTTAATTAATATGTGGTCAATTTTTATAGGGAAGTCTTAAGGTCGCAATTTCGTATCCAGAGTACGTAACTATGTTTAACGTAACTAAGAAGTCTCAGGAATTTAATACAAATTTTTATTATCTTCCATTTTATGAAAATGTGTTAATGAAATAGGATCTGTGAATTCAGATGATTATTTAACTTCTCATCCCTATAAATCAAAATAAGTTCACGATTTTATTATCGAAAATCTAAAAATTCAAAAATGTTCTTAATTGGAAACCATATTTCACTTTAGTTTGTTTTATTGTATTATATTTCTATACCACACAAAAGTAATTTCAATTTAATTACAATTAACTTTATATTAACACGAATCAAACATTATAAAAATAAAAACGAAAACAGGCAGGAAAAGACGTAAAGGTGTTTCTATAAAAACTTAAATATTCAAATACACACAAAACACAAAAATTATTTTTTAATAACACTTAATAGTTAGTTTTATTTTTTACACAATATCGCAACCCCCTCGCTAAACTAAAATTATAATATACATAGTTAACACAATGTATGACGATGCCTAGTATGCGCTACAAGCGATATACCCACGAAATTGTTAAATATTTCTTAAAACTAAAATTAATGACAAAAAAATTTGTTTTATAACTAAACACGTGACCACTTGACTTTCCACAAAACTATATGAAAAATCCTTGAATAAAAAAGGAACTTGAACACAAAATGAAAAATAAATTCTTGAAAAATGATTTCCATTGTATATAATATTGTGTGTGTTCCTCTAAGCTCTCTATTTGATGACTCCCCTCCGAATTCTTATTAATGTTGCTGCTGCTCATTTAAAATAAAAGGAACAAACACACACACACACAGACTACAATATGTATATTTAATACGTGCGATTTTGATCGGCAGGAGGGTGAGAATGCGTGCTCGAACTGTTTCATAATTTGGTAACAAAAATCTATTTAAAAAGTGGTTGTTTTAGTCACCGTGAATTATTTCATTTTACTATACACAATTCATCTAGTAGATTCTTGAAACTTTACAATAAAAAAAAAATGTTTTACAGAGTTGTTGTTATTTATTGTTACATGCAAATTTTTGATTTAGATTTTACGATGGGAAAATATTTTTTGGTTGTTTGTTTAGGAGGATAAAAAAGGGGTGTTGAGTGGATTAGTTGGAAATTGCTGGGTAAGTAATTAACTGAAGTTTAAACTAATTTTTGAATACAAAGTTAAAAAAAGCGCAGTTCATTATTGATACATTACATTTATAATGTTGAGGAGATGAGTTGGCAAATTATTATGTAATTTTGGAATTTGTGCGTATGATTGGATTATTGTTATACGAAAAGATAATTATTGGGGCGGTTATTTTAAATTAGTTACATTTAAATTAGTTTGAAAAATCGGTTGGCTATAAAAACTAGAACTATTTTCAAAGTTGGCAAATCCTTGTGACAAACTCATCTCAATCATAAATAATTAAGACAGGTAGAAATAGAAGCATTCAGCAGCTTAGTCAATACCTATGGCGTTTATGGCAGTTTCTAGCAAGAGTTGAACTGGCGGACAAATTTAGAATGGATCCGTTTTCAAAACTGGCCTAGAAACGTAAATACTTCCCGTAATTTTTTCTCGGCACCTATGAAGATCAATCCGCAATTTCTGTAGATACCCGCTCCATCTAGAGACGAACCTCTTTAAAACAGACAAAAATGCGTTAATTATTAGATCGATCGTTCAAAATAAAACTTTAAATGGTTCCTGCCCACTACCTCTTGGGTGGAAAGCGAGTATTGGTTCAGCAAAATCTATAAATGATGTTAATTTGGACGATGGTAAAATGATTGAATATTTGACTCCATACTCTACACTGGAATTTGGGATTCTATATGAGGAAAGTTTCTCGATCAGGTCTAAAGGAAATGAGACACTCTGACAGTCTGCTATTAATACTGTGCTGAACCGTGATCGTTCTTCTTCTTGATAACCGTAGGTAATTTTTTGCAATGGCCAGCTATAGACATTAACCCGTAACCGCCTAGGAGAAGTCGACCACAATTCGTCCACAATCAGCAGCATTATCCTATGTAGGTATATAAAGCCATTTGTCTCTTGCAACAACATCCAAGATTCGTGATGTTCTGTTTCCAATAAGTGTCTCCCAACCGGTACATCGAACAGCCAATCTAAAACAATCGTTGCGTCAAACCAGCAAACTATCCTTGATACGGTAATTTGTAACATTTGAATCACAGATTTCAAATTGTGTTAAAGTTAGCCGAAAGTTGCCAGCCGAAAATGAAAAATCGATAGTGCAGATTCAGTTAGTCCAGCCGAAAGTTAAAAAATGGTACTGCAGATTGTGTGATTCTAGACGAAACAAAAGTAAAAATGAAATATTGAATCGTTTTTATGCGATTTGTCAATAGATATCGAAATAAAAAATTCTGTTCAAGTTTCCCGTGGGAAATCTCGGAAAATTTTAAAAAGTTTCCAGCCGAAAGTAAGAAATGAATGTATAAAATCAGCCTCTAGAGTGTTATGTCTGGAGATGTATTTTGCTGGTGTGACTTGTCAATAGCCATCGCAGGAAAAAAACTCTGTTCAAGTTTCCCGTGGGAACTTTTTTAAATTTTCCCACTGGTATCTTGAACTGATTTTGTTTTCTGCGATAGCTATTGACAAGTCACATCAATGCAATTCATCTCAAGATATAATACTCTAGAGGCTGATTTTACACAAATTTTCTAATGGTTTTTGGAAAATCGCATTTTCCGAAATTTCCCTCGGGAAACTTGAACTAAATTTTGTTCCTGGGATAGCTATTGACAAGTCACATCAATCTAATTCATCTCCACACATAACACTCTAAAGGCTGATTTTATTCCTTAATTTCTCACTTTCGGCTGGAAACTTTTTTAAATTTTCCGAAACTTCCCACAAGAAAATTGAACTGAATTTTTTCCTGCGATAGCTATTGACAAGTCACATCAATGTAATCCATCTCCAGACATAATACTCTAGAGGCTCTGTTTATACATCGATTTCTTACTTGCGGCTGGAAACTTTTTCAAAGTTTCCGAGATTTCCCACGGAAAATTTGAACTGAATTTTGTTCCTGCGATAGCTATTGACAAGTCACATCAATAGAATCCATTTCCAGACATAGCACTCTAGATGCTGATTTTATCGATTTCTTACTTTCGGCTGGAAACTTTTTCAAATTTTCCGAGATTTGCAACGGGAAAATTGAACTGAATTTTTTCATGCGATAATTATTGCCAAATCACTTAAAAACGATTCAACTTCAGATATACACTCTAGAGGCTGATTTTATTCAAATTTTGTGGCCTTCCGATTTTCTGATATTTTTCACGACTAACCTAAACAAAGTTTTCCATGTAAGACTATTTACAAAAGTTTCTATTGCATTCCACGTATCCTATTTACTTTTGGCTAATAACCACCGAATTGTTTATTTTCGGCTGGCATGTTAATAACATAACCTGCATTATCGACTTTTTACTTTCAGCTGGAAACTTTCGGCTAACTAAAACAGGGTAGATTTCATTAGTTTTGCTAATAGGTATGTTACACATTGTTCCAGCCTAGCGACTGAAAGTTTTTTGATTCAAGCCACTTTGGGCTTTGCGACTATAAAACAACATGTATATTAATTTAGCCCGATCAACTGCCGCAAAACTGCAGTAGGATACGCGAGCGCTTACTTGCGCCGCAGAATCTATACAACTAGATGTTTGTACTACAAGTAGCTGTCTTTAACCATAGTGAAATTCGAAGTTCTTCTACATGGTATAACTCATCTCTTATAATTGACCATTTCTGTTTGATTGTCTGACTAGCGAGCTTGAAATAAGTCTTTAATTTGAGATAGTCTTTAAGTTGAGACAACCAACTCCAATTGGATCAAAAATTTGGCTGCTTCGGATCCCACTATAAACCCAACACCTACACTGTTATGTCATCCTGTGAAAAATCCTTAATAGTTGTTACTCTAGCCTCTACTGGTACCATCTTCGTATCTGAATTGGAAACCCATTTTCGTAATTTCATTCCGGCTACGTTAAGGACACAAATACGGCGATTTCGCAGTTCAATAGCTTCTACTTTATTTGCTGCGCCTGTCATTATGTCGTCTACAAACGTACATTTTCTAAGCACATCTGCAGCCAAAGGTTATTTAACTTAGTATGTGGCTGAAAGTTCGTACTACACTCTTGTGTATATTCTTCTTGGGCTCCCTGTCATTTGACCTCCAGACTAATCGCTATTTTATTCAAACGAAAGCGTAACATTATAGTGTACAATTTTGGCTATACAATATGCCCCATCATTCGTAAATCGTTTATTTACAACTCGTTCGATATCTTGGCAGAGTCATCAAACACAAAGATGCCTTTTAAGATGCCATGATGGGGTAGATAGTTTAGATTCTTTATGTTCTTTTCTTTAACCTACCACGTGTCCCAGCTGGTGATACCCAGTCATGAACTCTGTATACGTATGTTTACTGGATCTTTTAGGAATTTTCGTTCCATCGTTCTCTGTCTCTAATATTGTTTCCACTGCGATTATATTTTGTTTGTGTTTGATTATTTCACTTATTGGAGCGAACGACACATTTCTAGGAAATTTTTAAAAAAGTGCGGTGATCTAATTTTTTGAGAAAGTAGGAATCGTTCCTGTTGCTATTAAATATTTTCTTAATACAGGCCCAACAGTTTCTTCTCGGTTTCTGAAAATGAATGTCAAAGTAATTACACGTAATCTGACTCCATAGAAATAAAAATGGCTTTAGGTTCTGATAGATATTTAGATTTAGAAGCAAATTTGGTAAACTCGTTTGAAATCAAAGCTTTCGACATCAAATAATAACGATTTTAGTGTTTGCACTTCAAACTCAACCTTTTAGAAATAGTTGAGTTTGATTTGCAAAATATTAAATGTGATTGATTAGAATTTCTCCGATCAGATGAGGCGTTCTCTCGCTATAATGCATTCAAGCCCTGCAAATTGGTATTTTGTAATTTGTAATTTTAACTAACAAATTAACCACCACTGTTTCTTTACGCAAAAAATTGGCACCAGAATTGGTCTATTCTGTTGTGGTTCAAACATTTAAATCGCTCGAAATCAGAGGTTCGCAGCGCGGCTTGCCTCTCCATTAGATAATATTATGCGTGAGGCATGAAGCCTAATCAATTACACATCTAAATCAAAGGTAATGCTTACGGTTGATGAGTCACATTGCCCACGACGACCAAGGGCAAAATTTCGTGTCAACTTTCTGAAGATGTGACAAAACAATTTCTTGTTTGCCTCGTTAGGGGCGCCTTTGAGTTTAGAAAGTGAATCAACGGATCCTTTTTTTTCTCTATAATGAATTCCTTCGATTTATAGTTTCTCATTTACTGAATCTGTTTGATTATCGGTAGACTGTAAGTAAAAACTAAATTTACCGGTAAATCCTCTAAAACCGGTTTATTTTGAAAAACTATTTTAAATTTAAAGAATTTCCAATTTCCAAGTGTTTTTTGGTTGTTTTCGGTGGGTTCTCCTGTTTTAGATCTCCTTGTCTCTACGTTCGAGACTTAATTGCTGATTCGATGTTTCGAAACAGTCAGGTTGTCTCGGATGAATAGAGACTATTCGAGGAATATGATTGATGAAAGATTTTCAAATTTATTTGTTTTGTATGGCAATATTCTGCCCTTAGCTTTGAGCTGCGGAAACTCGCAGAGTTACTCATATACATAAATCGTGATATTTAGTAGTTTTTTCAAAATTATGACAAAATTTTGAAGAAATATCAACTGGAATAACCCATCCTAGGTTATTCAAAATTATTCAAGAATGTCCAGGTTATTTACGTTTCACATGGTGATGAATAGCACGAATAGGATTTCCTTTGGTTATTCATACTTACGGATAATTCGATATTCGAGAACTTTCTAGAATATTCAAGTTACTTTGAAAATTCGACATTTTTGAGATTATTTCGAAATTTATGATGCCTTTTTGATAAATTTTGAAATCGTCATAGCGTTGCGTTGATTGTAAGAAATTTCATTTTATTTCAAGCCATTGAACTGTATCACCTATACTCTCGAAATCAGATACTTTTAATTAATGCGAGGTTGGACAAAAGGAAGAAATAAGTTTTTAACTAAAAGTTTTACTTGGCCAAGGGTAAATGAAGCATTTTAGGGGGAGGGCCCGAAATTTGTAGTGACGCAACTGAATTCAGGATCGGCAAGAAATACGTTCATATTGTACACAGTTGGCATAAACTAATGGGTATAGGTAACTTTCAACACAGCAGCAATGCTTCAAGTTCAATATATTTTCGATTATCAGTCCGTAACCGCAAATTGTCTACAGTCTCCTTCATAAATTGGTTTCCAGAACCACCAAGGTTGACATGGAATCCGAATCAAAAAAAATCCTGCATTCATGTTTCGCCATACCTCGACTACCCGCACAACAGCCGTTCCTAAGATACTGTTGCAGAATGTACGCGCATGTGCAGTTTTCGTTTTTGGTTGCTCTGATAGTGAAGTACTAGATTATCTAAATATAGCAGCGTGTGATGCGTTCTATTACAATTCTAACATCTTGACTTTGATAAATATCTAAAGAATTGATTTGACTCGTGAACAGTTGAAACTTCGATTATCGGCTTTAACACATTTGCGTTGTTCCATAACCGTAAACTGCTTGAATTTCTAACACTCTTGTAAAGTAAGCTCGATGTTACAAATAGGACACCGCAAACAGGGTTGCATCAATTGTTACATATACCTTGAACGAACGTGGGCGTTTGGATGATACCGGTGTCAATGACTGAAGCGCATCCGAACGATTTAATAAAAATTTGGAGGAAGTTTCTAAACATGGTAAGTGATCTTCACAAGAGGTTTATGCCCTTAATGCTCGAGTTTCGGTGTCTAATTTCTGTTCTAAAATGATAATTAACCACACATCTCACGTCTCAGCATCTTTTCCTAGAGACTTCAGACCTCTGATTACGTCATCCGTTGAGTAGCTTTCGAATGTGATTGCGCTTACCTGAAAAATGCTTGGTTGCTCCTTGAAGTTTCTGATAAAATATTTAATTGTGTGCTTTTCCTGTTGTATCTGGTACATAACTTCCGGAATTCTTCAAAATAATTCGATCAGTTATTAATATATCTCGCATCTCCTTTTAAAAACCGTTTCAGACATAGAAATTTCTGTGCTTACGACAGATTGGTATTTTCGTTAATCGTTTTTACATAAAGGTTATTAAATGATTGCCCTGTTATATATTGTCCAGAAAAGGGTTCAATATAATTCTTCGGAAGTCAACCATCGACAGGATGTGTCCTGGTAAGATTCATGCTGATGTTAGTTACGTTATTTGATTCATTTGGATTGTCCACGTTACATTCTACAGAGACGAGATTCCATAACATCATATTATCCCGTCAGCTCTGGTATGGCACTATCCTATTCCGGATTAATATCAAAAATAGAGCTCTACCCATCCTCAAACTGTTTCAATAACATTTTTGCCCGTGCCAGTTTGGAATGAAATTCATCGATATCTCGTTCGTCTCCTGGAGCCGACACGTAATCAAGCAACTTTGTTATTTGACCTTTGATTGAAGGACGTGTGGCTCTAAAAGATTTTAATTTCACTTCTGGTTCCATTTAATTTATTTAGTGCGCTAAGTTTTTCACTTAAGTGCTTACTATTAAATTGACTATGTATGCACTTGTAACTACTTGCACAGTATACTTTCGTCTTGAACAATCAATTTAAATAAGCGAAGGACAATATATGTAAGCCAATGTATAATAAATTCGATTGGCTTTCACGATCACAAGTCTCTATTTCACTATCTCACACAATACCTTTGTTTCACTAAGTACGCTACAATTAACGTTGACCAAGTGTATCTATGTTCTGCCCCTTAAACAATGCCTGGCTTGAATTTTCCAAAATGGTTGACACCAGGTTATGTTTCACTATGATCTTTGAACACACTCATATCTCAACTTCAAAATGGCTGGATTGAAACGATAAAAAGTTGTTTCTACGGCTCTTAAAGTGTTGTGTAAATGTGTGGCTGAATCTTCAGATTGATTTCACGAATTCATTTGTACGATATACGATCTATATACGAATTCATTCGTACGATATACAACGCTGTGAGATCAAAATATTTGTTTCCATTATATTTGGGTACATACTAAACCAACTTTCGACTGAAAGCTCTCTTGAGAACAGTTTCGTAATGTTGGTCGAAGGAATGTACGGAAATTGGAGAATGAGTATATGGCTGAATATAATCTTAAACCAGTTTCCAAATGTCTGGCTTTCAGTAACTGTTTTGCCACCAAAACATTCAGGCATTCATTCCCAACTTAAGTTGATTTTGGGTCGTATTTTAGCCGTAAAATTCTGCAACGCCAGTTCTGCAACCGGCAAGTATTAATGCATAAGTCAAAATTGGTACCATTGTGGTATTATACATTGTAAGAACAGTTCTAAACGGAATCTTATATTTCCGGATTTTATCCGGCATTTGACGGGTGGCACTGGGTACTTGATGATATCATCACCCCGACTATGATTGCCGAGTCGATCGACATTCGACACGACTCTGCGTTGCCCTTTCCTTTTTCGTATTGTTTTTATGAAATGAAAAAACGAAAACGCAATACAGAGTCGTATCGATTGTCGATCGACTCTTGAATCATAATAGGGGTGCATGTTCGAATGAGCAGCGGCCTGTTCAATGACGATGTTAAGTAGGTACATAAGTATCCCATTACGTTGACACTGGTAAATGTAACGCCTACCAACATTACGGCGGTAGGTGGATAAAAAGAAGGATCTGGTTCTCTGACAATTGAGGTATCATTTGCATGGGTTTATCTGTAATCTAGCGAAACCCAAAAGGGCTATTAATTCTCTCAGTACTGGTTCTATGAAAGCAGCTTTTCGGGTTAAGAGCATCACATGCATATGCAAGAACGAGAGGCAATTACATTGCTTCTCGCTGCTCTAATTTCAGTTATTGGAGCTGATCAACTAAGGTAATAATTACTTCAAAAAAAAATTGAATATTCATTCGTGGTTAGATTGGGCTTTGTTAACCTTCTCTATGTACATATTGAACCACTTAACGGAGGTACGTTCTCGAAAACAGGCCTTGATTAGGCGATTCACTATAGATGTTGTGTTGTGTAATCGCGTAAGTACTGGAAAGCTGTGTACAGGTTTTCGATGTCGAAGGCCTTCTTCAGGTCTATTGAGAGAATGGAAAATTGGTTTTCAGCTCTCCATTTCTCATCGAGAACGCGACGGCTTGATAAGACGCTACATGTTTCAGTAATCGTCTAGTCTATCGAGCAGAAATTTGGCATATACCTTATATTCAATATTGCTTTACATGATCATTTGGTAGTCCACTGTGTTTCTGGGATATTTCATCTTAAATATAGAAACCTGAACTCCAAGCCCTCTTTATCACCTATGTACTTGAATAATATTTTCAGAAGCCATAGATTAGTTGATGCTCCGTAATGGTGACACTACAAAACTCTATAAGGTTCTTGCCCAGAATATTATCGAGAAAAGTGCGTTTATGAGGGACATTCAGTCCGCGAATTTTCCAGATAGCCAGCTAAAATAATCTGCAAGGAATATTTGATATAATTTGATTGAGTGGGTTGCGGCCCCTGGGTCTTAGTGATTTTCAAAAAAAATTAATTTTCTATGAAAAGTATCAAAAAATCTAGCGTCTCTTCCGTCTATTGGCCGAACGATTACAGCCTTCAAAACCTATTGTTAGTGGTACTAGCCACCGTTTAAGAATTTTAGCAAACGGTATTGTGGGCTGGTTTGTTCAGATCCAACTTTTATCAATATGTTTGCATGGAAAAACCCAGCTTCCAGCATCGATATTTACTCTCGACTTGAAGTACTCAAACTAGAAACACTTTCCAGTTTTACCTTTAACGTTCACTATGAAATTTTTCCGTAACTTTCTTAAAACTTTAAAAGGTCCTTCATACGGAGGGTGAAGGCCTGTTTTGATCTTATCGACTCTTATGAAGTCGAAGGTGGTTCAGATGGCTTAACATTTCGAATTCGTTTTTTTAGCAATTCGGCAAAACTGTTGGGATCTACGGGAATCGTTGATTGAGATAGTGTAAAAAATTCACCGGGCACTTTTATTTGCTCCCCATAAACTAACTCAGCCGATGAGCATTTCAAATCTTCCTTAATTGCAGTGCGAAGACCTAACAGAACTAAAGGAATGTCGTCATGCCAATTTTCTGTTTTGCGTCGAGCCATCAGTGATGCTTTTAGGCCAATGAGGATGATAGGTGGTTGTGCGGATTCTATGCCAACCTAATAATTTAGTCAGATCGGAAAACAGTTTGGATTCGAACTGAGATCCTTGATCTGAGGCACATACTGTGAGACAAAAGTTCTCGCTACTATATTGGCTGTCATATCAGAAATCGGGTAAGCCTCTGGCCATCTTGTAAACCTGTCGACGATTGTGAGGATATATGAACATTCACAAGATTGTGGTTTTGGAACTGTACCAAATCCATATGGATTCGTTCAAATCGTACGCTGGGAAGATCAAAAGTGCCAGTTTCAGATCGAATATGGCGACCTGTCTTACATCTCTGGCATTGCAAATACGCCTTTGACCACTCATTGCAATCCTTGTTAATATTGGGCCAAAAATATTTAGCTGAGATAAACCGTGTATCATGTCAAAAACCTGTTTTCTAATACTTTTGGGTATAAACGGGCGACATTTGCCAGTGGAAGTTTCACACCAAACGTTTTCATTTGAATCGGTTGACTGAATTTGTTCGAGTTTTAACTTGGAACTTGGTTTTCGATTTGTGTCAGATAAAATCGCGTGGAGCTCCTCATCGCCCTTCTGTAGCTCGACGAGAACTTTATCATTCAACGTTTTATCTGCCAAGCTAGCTATATTAGAGCAACAGATTCGCGATAGGCAATCTGCAACAATGTTATGTTTGCCACTAATATGCTACGCTCTGTTTTTGATGCTATAGCGGTGGTTAGTGGCTTATGGTCGGTATATATAGAGAATTTCCGGCCCTCAACGAAATTACCTAAAATGATTGAAAAAGTTCGCGTTCGAATGCTGAATATTTTGACTCGGTTGGAGACAATTTCCTTGAATAGAACTATAAAGGCTTTTACCCACTATCACTGAATTGTTCCAGTACTGCTCCAACAGCCCAACTAGATGCATCAGTTGTAATGTTGCATGTCGCGTTAGATTTTGGGTGTACCAGTAGCGTAACCAATTTTAACACTCTTCTTGCCATGTAAATTGTGATATTTTGAGTTTGTTCATAAAGGCTAAATGTGAATGCAAAGGTGCTAGCTGGTGAGCAATATTTCGTATAAATCTGCTATAATAATTTATCATCCCAATAAATTGTTGTAATTGTTTGACTGATGTTGGAGACGGAAAATTAAAACCGACTTCCACTCTACTAGGTGATGGAGAGATTCCATCTCTTGAAATGTTATGTCCTAAAAATTCTAAAGATGAAGCACCAAAAACACATTTAGATGCTTTATTTACACCATATTCGACTAAACGACTAAATATTTATCTCAAGTGTGATTTGTTTTCCATTTCGTTCCGACTCGCGACCAAAATATCATCAATGTAAACATAAGCAAATTCAAGTCCACGGACCACCATATTCATAAACCTTTGGAAGGTTTGACTAGCATTCCGTAATCCGAAAGGCATCCGGGTAAATTCGAACAAGCCGAATGGTGTTATGATGGCTGTCTTGTACATGTCCTCCGGAGCTACAGGAATGTGATGGTATGCTTTCACTAAGTCGATCTTTGAGAATAACGTACATCCGTCTAAACACAAAGAGAAATTATGCAGATGAGCTATTGGGTACCTATCTGGCGTTATGGTATTTAGCCGACGATAATTGCCACATGGACGCCAATCACCACTGTCCTTCTTCGCAACTAAATGGAGTGGTAAAGACGTACTTGACGATGATGGTCGACAAATTCCAAGTTGAACCATATGTTCAATTCTGTTTTTGGAGCATTCTGTTTGACTGGATCTAATCTTCGAGGTGTGCAAAATCGTAACGGTCCTTTTGTGATGATATGATGGACTATGCAATGTTTCACCGCAAGACTGTAATTTGGGCTTTCAGGCAAACATGGAAACTCGGACAAAATTGTGCTATAATCAATTTCTATTGAATAGAAACGTAGTATCGGTGAATCACTATAACTGCAAAAAGCGTGAACAGTTAAACTTGTTACTTTATCCAACAGACGTTTACCTTTAAGATCTACTAAAAGTCCGAAAGGTTTATTTACTGATGCTAATAAAAGTGGGTGTACAAAACTACGCCTTAAACCCAAATCAATGTTTAAAAGTTTCATACCGTACGTACTACTAGTAGAACCATTAGCGGCTGACAAGAAAAAATCTGGGTTTTTGTTATAACTACCGAATATCGAATTGGAAGTTACCGATAGGTCGGCACTCGTATCTACTAAAAACGTTAATTTTTTTTTTACATCTCTACCAAATAAACGGCGAGTTTTGTTAGTTCCGCTAGACGCCGTTGTGGTTGTGGAACTTATTCGTTTCTTGAAGAAGACTAAAATGGTACCAACACAATGGATATTTGTTGGTATTTCGTTTCGCATTTCTACTTCTTGATCGAAAATCACTACCTGATCGGATATGACTTCTTTGATTATTCGACATTGATTACGCAGCCACAGCTTTCTAATTAAATTTTCACCAAAGATGCACGATGTTCCAGCTAATTGATTTAAATGCCTATAGAGTTCCGACGGATTTTTGTCTCCCAACTCCGTATTTGATAGCAACTCTTCTATTCGACGCTCTTCACTTAACGAATGTGTTTCTATGAGTTTTTGTTTAAGACCTTTATAAATGTCAATTTTCGGTAGGTTTTGAATATAATCTAAAACCGAAGCGACTGGCGCTAATGGTACAGTCTGACAATAAATGTTTAGTTCACTAACGCGTAGCGACCGCAACAGGCTTATAGCGTATTATTCAAACAATAATATTGGAAAATATTTTATTCTAATGGAAAATGAGAGATTTGTTAAACTTCGCACACAGACACATTTCGGTATCAAGTCATTCATTCCCGATTTTCTACTACGAAAAAGGCATTGTTCTGTCTCGTATAGCAAACATTTTCGAATCTCTTAGACTAGTAGCACCAGTACTTGATGTGGCCAAAATAACTATGCAACAAATATGGTTGAGTAAAATGTAGTAGGATGAATAAGTATTACACCCCATCGACACACTAAATGAGTGACAATTATTATTAAATTTTACCTATTCATACTTACTGTATTCTATCTCAATAAATTCAAAAGATTAAAAATTTTAATTACAAAATAAATTTTATTAACAAATAAAATAAAACGAAATTAATTTTTACTTCGCTTCTTCGACGGCATGCCACTATCAAATTCGGATGTTGTCAAACAAACAGTTCTGGCATTCTGCTTCTTCGGAGCATGTGGTGTATTTACATTGTACTTTCGTTTCGTACCTTTTTTGCTATCGTCGTCGTCCCTATTACGGAGTGAAAACAAAATTATTATGGGCTTGGTTCACAAAGTATTAAGTATATGGTAACTTACTTATTACGATAGGATAATCGATTTGATGGTGGCCGCTCTTTAGGCATATTATGATGTTTAACTATAGAAGTTGGTGGTTCTTTTAGGCCAAAACTTTTGGCATAGTGTCCCATATGTGCTACACGTATATTAAAGATATGTTTTAATTCTTTCGGGAAGGCTGAATAATATCGGACCCATGACGCAAAAGCTGAATATAAATAAGAATGTAACAAAAGATATTTTGATAATGAAAATATTAAATTAAAATAATCTACCTTTTCCAGCTTTTTCATGAATTTCCTCGTCCTCAGCCACCATATTCTCGTATCGGCGTTGCAAATGAAAAATGGCATCTTGAACATTTTTCGCTTCTTCCGACACTTCCAGCAGTATATCCAAAAATGGTTGGTATTTAATTTGTGATATTCTAAACAACAAAATATTTAGTAGTAAACCCGATTGAATCTATAAAATATCAAATTACCTAATCCTTTTGTCCTCCAAAATCCTAATATATTCCGTTTCATTTGAACTCAAAAATACAACTGACCTTCCTTTACGACCGGCACGAGCAGTTCTCCCAACCCTATGCACAAAATCCGACAGTAATTGTGGTGGTGTATATTGTACAACTAAATCAACTTCAGGTACATCTAAACCACGGGCGGCAACATCCTATATTTATGTAAATTAGAATATTATTTTCATTTATTAACGCAACTTGATATCGATAAAATAATTTAACCACGTATTATTGTCAATAAAAAAATTTACAAAAAATGAATTTTTCTTCTTCCATATTCTCACGAATTTAATAATTTTTTAATAACAATTGTTATTATTATTTATAACACTTATATGAAATAAAAAAAAAAACTTGTCATACTTTAGTGATTTCAGTGCGATCAGTGTATTCACACGGATATACTTATATGTATAATGTCAGCATCACTTGAAGAGGCGCAAAGACAAGCCACATACTGTGAAGATGATAGAGTTTTTTTTTAAATTGTCTGATTGTCATTTAATTCTCTAATCAAGTCTTATTAAATATTATACAACTACATCTTAATCATCTTTCAAATTGTAGGTACATTGTTACAGTTTGGGTGTTCGGGAATTTATATAATTTGTTGATTGTATTATATTTGCTATAACAATGATGGAATGTTCATTCAACAATTCGATATTGATAATTGGTAATTTACTAAATGTGTTATTAGTTTGAGACGCGCCGTTGGAAAACGGACGTTGTTAATCTAATTGGTTAAATTAATCACGATAGGACAGCTTGAGTTAAATATTTAAATTGTATTACAATTAAATAATAATAAAATATTGGCTCAATTATGGAAACGATCGAATGGTCTTACTATTAAATCTAAAACTGTAGAGAATTAGGCCTTCTCGGTATTTTATTTTATTTACCACCCTGAATTGTGTTTTGATATTTTACTTCGAAATTCAAGTGAACCAGGGGGCCTATTCTTGAATTCGACATTCATTTTTCACATGTGGACATCTGTCAAAGTTCACACAAAAACGTTCGAAAATTGTAATTCGTATATAAAACACATGCGGCATGGACATTTTCCTAAATGGGGAATTTTTTCCACATGCTTATACCCATTCGGAAATATTGCCTTAGTACCGAAAAAATTCAATTTTTATGAATTTTGACAGATGTCCACGTGTGGAAAATGGATGTGGAATTCGAGAATAGGGCCCCAGATACATAAAATAATTGTGTTATGCCTGAAAAATAATGAAAAAAGTAAGTTGCTTAAAAGTCTGGTTTGTCTGCCGAAAACACTTGTAAGAATACAAGAGTATGTGAGTTGAATGACACCAAAATCACCCCTACAGAATGTAAGAGAGGTTACGGCCAACGGAGGAAAACCGAGGCGGGTTTGCCTATCAGACCTAAAACCAATTCTCTATTGAAGATTAATCACTTACATTATTCACTGATAATCATTATTCACTCATTAATCATATATTTTCACTGATGAATGATGTAGTTTGAATTAACTAATTATTTATTTATTATAAAAACTCTGCTAAGTATTATCTTATTATTCACTGATAAGTTACTCACTAATCAGTCATTATTCACTGATTGTTAATCCATTATTCACTAAGAGCCCATCCGTTATTCGTCTGAGATTTATGATAAACTACCAAGTGATTATTGTCTGAATACTGGATGAATAATAGGGAAAATATTCATTAATCAGTGAGTAAAAAATGGATTACAGTAAAAAATTCTATTTAACGGATTTGTGTTGTTTTAAGAAAAAATTAAAAACCAACGAATAATACAAAAATGAGAAATAAATAAACGGAAAAATTTGGTTCGGTTAATCCAAAGTTCGTTAAATTGGAGTCTGTTAAATCGAGATTTTTCTGTACCAGTGAATAATGTTGAGCAAATACTGATTGAATATTTTTTGAATGCCTGTTGTGAATAACGTGTGAATAATGACAAATTCATCATTCTGCAATGAATAACCAGTGAATAATTTATGAACAATGAATGAATAAGGTATGAATATGTAACATCAGTGAAATGAATAATGAGTGAATAATAACTGAATTCAATAATCATCATTGAATATTAAGAAGTGAATAATAAATAAATAATCCGTGAATATTTAATCAAAAATCGGTAATGACTGAATAACGAATGAACACTGACAGAATACTAAATAAGTGAATAAAAAGTCAATAAATTTTCACTTTAATTTGTTTCTCGAATAAAGGCACTTTTATTCAATGTTATAACCACCCACTACTTAGAAACCATAAATAAAAAAATGCTTAGCTCTTGTTTCGGAGAAAATTGCGGATGTACGTTATTTGAAACAGCTCGTTGTAGTGGATAAACAATGGACTTTTATTTTTATTTTAAATCCTTTTTGTGAAATGGTTTCAAGGCAGAAATAACAATCCATAAAATTACCAGGTTCTCTCCAGATCGCCCTATCAAACAGCATGGAATGGCGATTTTCATTAAACCAATTTGGTGGCACAATTAGTTTTTACGATTATTTGTTTAGCTAGCTTAAATACGTAGTTAGCTTCGTATGAGGCTAACTACACCAAGGAGCATGTAATAAGAAACAAGAGATTTAAGAAATAGCAAACCCGTTCCTTTCTAAAGTACTCAACACGCGATAGAGATAGAAAATTTGTGTAGTGTGAATGAACGGCAACCGATCTAAAATTTAGCAATCTATCTATTCACGTTGTGTTACACAATTTAAATGAGAGAATTATGGCATAAACCATATAATATGGCATCTTTCAAATAAGAGTTAAAAACAAATTTTTGTTTTATATTTGTAATGGATGTAAGCAGCTATCGTTTTTAGCTACTTGAAGCTATTTGATCCAGGTAGTATTTTGGCTGTTGACAAAAAATCAAATTCAATAATAAGTGAATAAAGGATGAATGAGGGAATAATTAGTGAATTATTAATAGCGACCGAGAGTTAATAGCGACCAGTTCGAGAGGCTCTCCGATCATTCAATATGCTGTTTAACTCTAGTATCGAAAGAGGCGACATGAAGCACGCCTTTCGTGATCCATAGTTCAATAGAGAGCTGGCAGATCTTGAGAAATGCCGCAATAAGCTTTTTAACTTATATAGGTTGCGGAGTGTGGAGTTTTACCCTGCTTTTAATCTTGCCCGAAAGGAATTCAACAACTTAAACTTCCAATTTAGCTTGAAACTTAATTTTGAAGTATACCGACATATCCGAT
This sequence comes from Tipula vernalis, assembly GCA_958295665.1. Classification (NCBI taxonomy): domain Eukaryota; kingdom Metazoa; phylum Arthropoda; class Insecta; order Diptera; family Tipulidae; genus Tipula; species Tipula vernalis. The sequence goes on along the minus strand of OY282560.1, from coordinate 314,519,742 downwards.
CTGTTTGCAAACCTTTTTGCACCAGTTTATGATCCAGCCTGTCCGTTACATCTGTTTGGACGTAAATACGGTACTGGGTAAGAAGAAATTCCAGCCATTTTCTTGAAGAGCTGCACACCGAGTTTGATATCTCCAGTTACCTTCTTATTTAACGGAAACCTTTGGGGAGGAATTTTTTCCAATCCTTCAAGAATATCTGTCACCCATCCGATTTTTAAGTCAAATGAGAGGAGCGAATTTTTATATATCTGTACTACATAAGCTATTTGAATCCACGTTCCATAATATTTTATCTTTTCACATTAGACCGCTTATCTTTCCTTTTAATTCTGCAGGTCAGTCACTAACGTGGTTGCATTTTGCGGCGATCTATTTAATAGGACTAATTCGAAACTCCAGCTCGACGATTTTCCTCTCGTGTTTTTTTTGGCGATATCCGAGGTGCCTCAAGGCAGCACCATTGGTTTATTCACAATATTTATAAACGATGCTGTAATTGCTTCAAGTTCGCACAATACATATCTCCTTTTCGCTGACGATATGAACCTTTTTGCCACAACAACAAACGTATCCGACTACCTGTTACTAAAAAGCTCCCCTATAATTCATCAATATTGCCTGCTTAGTAGATGTTACTTTTCCTACCTAGCGGTAATTTTTTCATCGGGCATATTGATTACAATAGCGCGAGAGCCAATACCATGCTTGGCTTCATTAGGCATAACTCTAGTTAAATATTGTAAGTAGTGTGAAGTTAAGCATTGTATGTGGCATTCGTTCGATCCATCCTGTTTGGTCCACATTTTGTGAATGCCACTCGGATAGAATTGAAATTGTTCAGAAAACTTTCGCCCTGTAGCCGCTTCGAAGCTTACCACATTATCGTGCCAATTAGTAAGTTCTTTCGACTTGTCAGATTGAATTAGACTTTGACTTTATAGTCGAATTTGTTTTTGTTCTCGGCTGGAAATGCACAACGCCAAAATGTGCAATCGCATCATTGGAAGTATTGCAAAACAAATTGCTAGCATGGATCGAAGGATATTTTAAATGCCATTTGGATAGGTGCAATCTTCTGGGATTACAGCGACTGCACCATCGGCTTGATGTAGCCTCGGTCATTTTTATTCAACGCATTTTTACTGCACAAATATCCTTTATGCTGGGTCAATGTCGGATTTTATCATTTCGGTTCCTCATTGTTTTTATGTCAGCGTGATCACTTTCTCTTGTGAAGTTTTAATGCTTCCCCCGTTGTGGTAGTGAGAACCTTGCTCACCAGATCATTTGGATGAATTATCAATCTTGAGTGACACCTGTAGGTCTCTGTGAATTATATCGTTTTATATGAACCGTTGAATAATGTCTAAGATCGCCGTTCCTCACCGCTGTATACCAAAGTGAGTTATGATGTTAATATTCTGAAGAAAGAATGTTGCAAACATTGCTTGACAATTTTTCGTGACATTTTTTATTAAAACAAAATAATGTCACTCAAAATTTGCGATTCTGATAAAATGAGCTATGACATTTGCAGCAGTTTCTAACAACTGTTAGTTTACAGCAGCTAAATTATCGCAATTGACTATATTATGAAATCGAGTTTTCATTTGGTTTAGACTACAGTAAGCAATTAATTTTTGTAGCCGCCATTTTCAGACCGCTACATTAAATTTTAAAAAAGGCCGGCTTCGAAAACTAAATGAAAACCATAACTTTTAAGCTCTTGCACGACTCTTAAATGTGAAACCAATTCTGTGAGAATAAGGGGAGTTTAGTGGAGAATAAATGTCCTATATATCACTGTAAATAATGTGTAGACAAAAACTCCCAAAATTTTTATTCATCATATTTTTGAGCTGTTCAACAAAAACTTCTGTTTTTGAATGTCACGAAAACCAAAATCGATGACAATTCCCCAATTTGTTATTTTATTTCTTGTGTCACTTTAGTCACTTGATCAGAACCGCTTTTTAGTACTCACAGTATATTATCATTTTACTGCAGGTAAATTTTTAGTATCATGTCACAAAAAAATATCATTTGTTACTTGGTATAATCTAGGCCCACGGCTTATTGAATTGAACTATTCTGTGTACTTATTCTATTGTTGAGTTCTCTGGTTCAAATCTAAAATTATGGCACGGAATCAGCTTATTCTCCAGCAATATAGGCCTTAGACGCTTAATTAGTAATTTTTCAAATAATTTAGGCATAATTGATAGCAAGCTTATAGGTCAGTAGGTCGTAACTTCTTCTGGGGGCGCACCTAATTTTGGTATTAATATTACATGTGGAACTTTCCATTGTATGTTAAATATCCAGTTCAATCAGAACTTGGATTTTGAAACGGCAACGACCAATAAGAATAGAGACTAGGGCTCATAGTTAATCTTTTCTCTAAAATATAGCACCTCAGGTTGGGCTAACTAACAAATTTCGTCATACGACAGCTAGAAGTATCTAGTCATCTAAAGTCAGCAATCTCGGCAGCAATGGGCAGGAACCCACATAATTGTAACACTATAGTGTTTAACAATTTTGTAATACGCAAACAATTCTTCATCGAGTTAAGCAGTGGTCTCCACAGAATAATATTTTCCAATTTGTCAGCAAATTGTAAAGCATCAATCAGACAAAATGAGAGAGCAACCTTCTGCGCTTGACTGCGACCCAGATTGCGAGAGAACAATACGTACCAAACCAAGCATCGAAAATCAGTTACAGAGCCCGAAAAAGTCCGACGAGAACCACCATAATTCCTAGAAGGATAATTTGAATTTTTCTATGCCTCACAATTGACTCGAGTGAGTTTCACGCCCCAATGCACCCCAAACGAAATCTACCGCATTCACAAGCAGTAACCAGAATGAAGGACTGCAATTGGGACATGAACATAATGTTCTCCGGAGCAAGAAGTGGGGTAGCTAACAGAGTTTCAGTAAATAAAACTTCAAGCAATACCCTATAAACTATTAAGTTTAGCTATTAAGCTGTTTAGGTTAACTACAGACCACCAAACCATAAATTAATCAAGATTTTCCAAAAACTCTTCTACATAGTCAAAAAATACCAGTAGCTCTGTGGAGTTAAATTGGGCCAAGGTTTACAGTCCAAGATAAGACTAAGGTGTTTAATATTTTGACTTTGTAATCACCTTACCGAAATAAGAGAGTACAGATAATTATCCAACCAATCCAGTTTTCCACACCTTGCACCACCCTTCCTCAATAAATAAAGCATGTTGTGTAACAAAAGTTTATGCAGAGCAATTTCACACGACCTGTCCACCCTGCAAACATGCTGCACATTACTGATTGCTGTGATAGACAAGCAGTATTCTCTAATAAACCTGCAAAAATTCTTTCCAGGAAAGAAGACGTTAATGACTAGTAGACCATCTTTTCTGGTTATATTTGCTCACACAAAACACTTCACAAAACACATTTTAAACCATCTCTGAGATCACGACCAAACGCTATATTTTTTATAGCCATTTGGTCCATTACATCTACTCAGAATTTGCTGTTGTAAAATGAGATAGTTCCAAGCTTTTCCAGATTAATTAAGGCTTAACCTATGTTGGTTCGGAATATTAACTTGGACTTTAAATTACTTTAAGTTAAATAGCTAGATCTAAAGGAAATTTTTTTAGAGACGGCGATATATGGGCCTCTTTAATATTTTCCTGGCTAAAGCGTTGGGAAGTTGTTCTAATTTCAACTTGTAGTTTTTCCAGTACTCCTTGATTGTGTCAGCTACTGTTTCTATGTGTAGATCCCGATGTACATTTGTGTTACGTACTTATCAGGGGGCATTTACCATTGTTCTTAGTATTATTGACTGCATTCGTTGCAAGTTTATAATGTTGGAAGTACAGGCGGACTCCTTCCCATAATTGAACAACACACTTCCAAATAGGTTTAAGTAAACCCTACAGTCTAGGCTTAAGTTTGCATCACCTTAACATGATTTATTGACGTTTAGCTTCCATGTGGTTTTTCTACGTAACCATTATATCTAAATACATATTTGCCGAGATATTTAACATTTTTGTGTTGTGCTTGAAAGATATTATTTCACACATTTGCGGAGTCTTAATATAATGTGCGCCGATTAATACGCCGACCTTAATTTTCCATTTAATTGTACATTTTTCTATTTCGTCTTAATTTTAATGCATAGACAGGATTGCTGTTTTATCCGCCAATGTTGAAGCTTTTACGTAATTTATATTAGTAGGTCTGCTGTATAGATCAAATATAATAGTGGACCTAACACACTGTATTGTGGAATCCCTGCGTGGACTTCGAATAAATTGGTAGATGCGTTCTTATGTTTCACTAAAAACTTTCGATCGAGCAGATAATTTTTAATGATTTTACGAAAACTTTTCAGTAACTGTATTCTACCGTTTGTGTATAAGTCCTTTACGCCATACTTCATCGAAAGTTTGCACAATGTCTAAAATCGCTGCATAGCAGTGCTTATTTTGTTCTAGGGTATTCCCAAATTCAGATATGACTCTATAAAACTGCTCCAATTCCCAATCTTCCACAATCCGATTTAATGATCAGGAATAATTGTTTTTCTCATGCAGACTTGGTTTAAGTTTTTGCAGGACCATTTTTTTCGAATAGCTTACGGAGAGCCGGTAGTAAACCGATTGGACGTATGCGTTTGCGTTTGCTCCATCTTTATCAGGTTTTAGAGTCATTATTTCATTGTCTATTTCTTTAGGGAATGTTGCAATCGTTGCAGCTTGTTTGAAAACATAAATTAGGTTTTGTAATGCAGCATCAATTTCTTGTTTAATTTTTAGCAGGATGTGTGTGTGTGGCTCCTTTACTACGACTTTTCTATACCATAGATATCCGGTATCACAGGTTTTGGTTTTCTGTCGCGATTTCTAATGCTAATTACAGCTGCACAATGATTCCTTTTGCGCTCCATAAACAGTATGTGTAAAAGTGCTTTCCATTGCTTTCAAGAGCGACTACAATTTCACTATATCCGTCGATATTTTTGGCTTGAATCCTGGTTTCGCTGACTTTACCATGTTTAATGTGGGCAATAAAAAAGTTCCCACTTGTTTCTGCATTTAACGCTGCTAATAACAATTTTGATGGCTCCTCTCTTAAGTCGATTGGAGGAGGTCTCTCTTTAGGATCTTTCTCCTCATTCTGATTATCAACTTCCACTTATAGAACTTCGAATTGGTTACCAGATGTTATTCCGGATGGATTTAGCTTTACGCTCTTTAGGTTTATAAAAGCTTCCTATAACGTACAATTCCCGTTTGTACTAACGTGCAATTCCCGTTTTTTTACCTCTTTGTTCAGAGTTGAACATGAAAGTAAAACATAGAAAGGAATCCCAAAATGTTTATCCTGCGAAGAATAATTAGCGATGTAAGTTACAGGAAAATTGTTAACTTCTTCAAAAACAATCACACCTCTAATTTTGAGAAGTTTGCTACACATCAAATCAGAAGTAAACATAATACGTTATGTATTGGAATTTCAGTGGACCCTGTAATTTAAATAAATTATTGAAATGTAACAAATTTGATTATTTGCTGCTAAGTTTTTAAAAACTGTTCAGATTAAAAGAAAAGAGTGTTGTAAAATTTTTACAAAATCGAGACCAATTTAATCTTAGTTTAATGAAAATTCTCGTAATCGAAATGTTATATAAAACCGATCCTAATAAAATATCTGGTACTTATCGTTTAATTGTTAACATCGAGTCAGACATTAATAACTGCCACCTTTTATAATCCAATTTGAAACTATAACGCAGCTTATGTCAATTCCAATATCTGCTACATTTTTAGACTTACGTAAATAGTCTATTTGTTTCCAATCAATATAATAGGTTTTTAGTTTTATTAAAATTGCAAAAAGCATTCAACATTAAATCACAACACTAAACAAAAATGTCGTAAAATATTATATTAGCACATTATAAAGGAAAAATCCATAAAATAAGTAAATAAAAAAATACATAACACAAAATGAATCCTTATGTATATAAAAATAAAAAAATTATCAACCGATCAAATTACCATTCATCGTTGCTGTAATACAACGCAATGACTTTTAAAAAAAAAATATCGTAAATTTTTAAAGTAGCGCATAGTTGCACAGTTGGAATCATATTAGTTTTATCATCATGATCATAGTCTCAACATCATCATCATCATCATCATCACAAAAACAACTTATACAAATATTTATTTTATAGAAAGAATACCTACCGTTGTTAGAAGAATTCCAGATTTTGTAGTACAAAATGCCTTAAATATGCTGCTACGCTCCACCTGACTCATTGATCCATGAAGTCTTAATTAATAGAAAGAAAATATAAAAAAAAAGAAAGATTAATTTAATTTGTAATTAAAAAGAATTTAAACTATTTTAATACGATAAATGTTGATGAATTGACAAAAACTTAAAGAGGAGGTCCCCAGCAGTTTGATGATAAATTATGATATTATACTCTTTTTTACTGTTAGTAGACCACACACAATTTTTTGGAAGTGTGTACATATCATTTGCCAAATAATTAATTTCTTAAAATTTTCAATCGATCGAACGTGACTTTGACGGATTGACCACTCCCAAATCTCGAGTCCTACACTGAGCCAAGGAAATGGAAAATTAAAGGGAGGTTTAAAAAAGACATTCGAAAAAATTAAGTTGCTGTGAATTCCCCGACGACCTTTTTGGGAAGTAATTCGGCGAGTAAAGAAATCTTAGGGCTCAGAGGCCTAGCTAGTGCAACAACGATTATTTCCATACATTTAATAGAAAATTCGATTTTTTTGCAAATCACCTTACTGTAAATCCGGAAATTCTGAGCTGAAAAAAATCCAAAAACTGCAATTGTGCCCCGATTACTTTACTATAAATCAGCAAGTTCTGTGCCAAAAATTCCAAATTTCTTTTGAAAATCACCTTCCTATCAATCAGCAGATTTTGGAGCCAAAAAAAATCTAAAATCTGAAAAATTTACGACACGAGTTTAAAAATTTTCAATATTACTTCAATACACAACCATCCCCAAAATCCATAAAATAAAAACCCCTGTAATTGTGACCACCGAAGCCCTAAACAGCGTCGACTTTTTAAATATTTATAACTCAAATTTCAAACTTAATTTTCTTGCTTGTTCAAATTTCAACAAAACTCCAAAAAAAGGAATATTTTATTGTGTCCACAGCTAATGGTACTTCAATTAGTACCTACGGTAATCAGTTATTAAAATTAAATCTGGGGCTTAGGCGTAACATTTTCATTCAATTACGGCCGCATCAGTCAAAAAATCAAACATTGGTGCTGATTTTCTGGTTAAATTCGGATTACTGGCTGATCGTAAACGAGCGTTTGGTTTATACGATTACGTCTTTATCAATTAGGATTGTTTTGATCAAATCGGATACACCTAATTCGATCCAACTTGAAATCAACAAAGATTTTGGAGAACTTCTTCAAAAATGTTCAACGGCTCAAAAACATAAAATTCAGTGACTATTCCGGACAGGTACCCCTAATAGTTCTGGTAAAAAACAATATAGACATCATTTATAAATCCTGTTCGAAAGGCTTTCTAGTTTCGGTCTAAATGTCACAAGGCAAATCAATGGTTCAATGATTTCTGGGAATGGTAAATTACTACCATAGATGCCTACTTCACTTTGTTGATGCATTGATGCCAATTAATAATTATCTGAAACTCATGATTTTGGCAGATGCCTCGATTACAACAATTGAACCATAGTATTTGGGAGCCTTTAGTCTTTTTCTCAAAGAAGTTACAGCCAGCTGAAGCCAAATATTCAGTATTCAACAGCAAAATTGCTGGCTGTTCATTTCGGAGAGGGTAGAGATTTCGCTGTATTTATGGACCATAACCCCCTAAGAACTGATTTACTAGTTACTAGTTTATTTTACGCCATATTAAAAATCAAAATACACCTGTCCCTCGATTAACACACTAATTACGTTCCGCCAAATTACCATGTAACTCAAAACCGTGTTAATCGCGACTAATACACCTGTCCCTCGATTAACACGGTACTTGATTAATGCGGCGAAATTTCTGTGCATGTTAATTAAGACTTTGTCTCAATTCGTTGACCGTGTTAAATCAAATCCGTGTCAATCAAGTACCGTGTTAATCGAGGGACAGGTGTAATGTACAATGACATTTACAGGATAAAATTTAACTCTTTTAGCATAATTACAGAAACAAGACAACGATATAAAAATACTGATTAGACCAAATGAAAAATCCAAATTTAAACTTGAACTACGACCTATTGCAGAGATCGATAGACCTTACATTCCAGAGCAAACGCGTAAAACGGTGTAAGAGCCTCTCGAAAAATGTTAGTTTCTAAATTTTACATGACCTTCAGGTACCGCTTACAGGGCCAAAAAATGTTTTAGCTGTCAGAAAGTAAAAATTAACCGTTTGACTTACCATCAGGTCGATTTGATCATGTCCTAATAGACCTAGTAGGTCCTTTAGCAGCCTAAAAGCAATGCCAATAAGAACTATCCAAACTACTTGGCTCAAGCATTATTCGAACATCTTCTTACCACCCATGTTGTAATGGTCTAGCTGAGAGGTTCCATCGTCATCTTAAAACGGCATTAAGAGAGTATCTACTTTGGCTACAATTACTAGAGAAAATGTGGAGAAGACTAAGTGTCTCAATCCCGAGCCACTTTCATCATCGAAGAAGTGACAAAGAAACTCAAATTAACAACAAGTTCGACTCAAGCAAACATTGCCGGAACAGCGAATTCTACTATAGAATTTACCATTTGTAGTAACCATTTGTGAGCAACTGCAACCATACCAAGAATCTGATGAGAAAATCCGACTTTTCAAGGACTTGGTCCACTAGATAAACTTTTAGGTGCCGATTACTTTAGACAATTAATCATGATGAAGCTGATGAAAGGTGCACTAAACTAGGATGTATCATCACCGGATCGACAAGCCGTTAAAAAAATTTTGCGAACTTGAAGAAGTGGACAATAAAAGAGAACTCACAAAAGAAGAAACTGAATGTGAGGGAATCTACAATAAAAGGCGTATGTGTTAAGCCAATGGAAGATACAAAGTAAAAGTCCCTTCAACATCAAGCTATTGGCATCTAAACTACCATACAATACTGTTTTCAAACAAGCAAGTTCAACGACGAAACTAAGAATCGTGTGAATAATGACAGGGTTGGCAAGGGATGAAGCTATCACGTACTCGAGCGCATCAGTGCATTTCTCAAAAACTACGAAAATGGACTGCTAACCACCGTGCTCTGAAACACGCCGTACTAATACTGCGGAATAGTGGCAGTAAAAAAAATTTCTTTAATTTCGAAAAATTCGGTAAATGCTTTTAACCTATGGCTTAGAGGCCGCAAGTGTCCCTTGCCAGGTCATAACTGGAACTTTCGAATCGGGTTTATACCTATTGTACAAACTGGTCAGCCAACCAGCGGTTTTACGCACAATAATTTTTTAAGTCTGTCGATGCAATTCGCAGGGGCAAGGATCGAACTGTAGACCGCGGCATGATAAGAAAGTCTAAGTCTCAAGTTTTACAAATATTGCTTATTCTAAAAATTTCATAATTTCTATAAACTCTTACAGTATATATAGGTTTTATAGAATGTAAAACATTTATTGAATTTTTAGATTTTATAGAATTTATTGAATTTACAAAATTTATAGCATTTATAAAATTTATAGAATTCAAAAATTTTGATAATTTACTCAATATAAACTCTATAAATATTATAAATTCAATAAATTCTAAAAAATTTTATAAATTCTGTAATTTAATAAATTCTATAAATTGTAAAAATTCTATTTAGATTTTATGAATTTTATAAATTCCGTAAATTTTGTAGATTCTATCAGTTTGCTAAATTATTTTTCAACTCTATGAATTCTACCAGCTCAAATTTTAGTAATTCTAAAAATTATGAAATTTTTATTTTCTGTTCGTGTTTTTAAAATTTCTATAAATTCTATAATTATGACAAATTCTTTGAATTCTACAGATTTTATAAATTCTTTAAATCCTAAAAATTCTATAAATCATATAAATTCTGTAAATTCGATAAATTTTATAAATTCGTCAAATTCTACAAATTTTATTAATTCTATAAATTCTTTCAACTTTATGAATTCAATCAATTTTAAACATTTTTTTTTTTTTAATTTGAAGCGGCCATATTGGATGCACCATTTTGAATTTAATTTGTTTGACCTTGGTTCGTGATCAGCGACCCCAAAAATACTAAATTTTTGAGTAATTATGAAACAGTTCGCAACTGAATCTTACAGCGGCCGTATTAGATCCGCCATGTCGAATTACAAAACTTGAAACATTGAAAACGGTAAAGATTATTAAACAAATCGCATTATATATTAGAAGCTTCGGATTCTGCGATAAAATGGTAAAGGAACTCGACTAGAAGAGAAGTGACTGAGAATATTGACGTGAACAGGATCCGATTGGTTTATCTAATATTTTGCTGAAGTGCTTAGGGTAGTATACGGCATCATGAGCATTCTAAAGTCTCGGGAGACACACAGAGTTCTACCCAGGTCAGATAGATCTGCCAATTCTGGTAGGAAATTTTTGGGGAGACTACAAACAATATTTCCAATCATAAATAAGTGTGGGCTGTTACTATGATGGAATAGAAATTCAATGACCGGAAGGCACAGAAGATTCGGCGAAACTAACTGTGAGCAAGGCAAAGGTGGCGGTTGGCTTGCCGAAGTACTCCAGGACGACGTACCATAATTTTTGAGAAAGGCATTGCGCTTCATCCTTATCTTGCTTACCAGTTACGAATGTTACTATCACAGGGAAATAGTGGACGAGTATCTGCGCTAGATAATGATACACCATGAAGAAGGTATTAACCTACAAACCGTGCCATGCTTATCTGGGCTGGCTCCAGTTCTGGAACAACTCACATGATCACTGAGACAGAAATGGGTCGTTTGGGCTGCAAATATACGGAATGGTGAGACCAAATAACCTACTGATTAGCAGTGGACTAGATTGACCTCCCCTGAACAGGACACTTTAGATGTAGTCCAAAATAGAAGACCAAGAATAGACACCCTAATGTCTTAGAGGCACGAGTTCCCCAGCGGTAATTTATGGGATTGTATTTCTAGACCGGCTAAGCATTTCTCGACCGGCTACATCACCGAAAATTACATTGCCAACACGACAGATTTTCCCACATCACCGACAATACAGCTGACTGACAACACAACCACATCGCCAATAAAACAGACGGCCGTACAACCACTTCGCTAACAAGCCATTTAGCCGACACAACCACATTGCCGACAAGCCAGATTTCCGATACAACCACATGGCCGACATGCGATTTGTTTCTAGATTTCTCGATAGTTATTTCGTATTATGCAAGAGTGGATCACAAATACGAAAAAGCGAATCACTAAACAATTAACATAAAGTGTTGAAATGGCAGCAATGTGACTAAATTCGGATGGCACTAAAATCTGAAGGATGGAGGAAGAACTACTCTTCAAACGCACCAATGATTTAGTTCGCGACAGTTGCCAATGTGACGATTGGAGTCCCGAGCAACTCCAATATTTTAAAACCCAGAATGTAGAAATTTAGACCTAAGTTGCTTCCTCCATAGCCCCAGGTGGACACGAAAGATGGGGCGTTGTAGATATTCGATTTAAGTATTAATCTGCTTCTTAGTAAAGCCGCTACGGTTACCTTCGCATCTAATATATCGACATTCGCTATTGCCCTGAAGCCAGCATATCGCACATCTACGGAAATTTAAGAAATTACATTAAGCCAGGAGAAAATAAATGCGTCTACGACGTAGTTCAGATTCTGCAAACTCTTTGAAACAATCAAGGAGTACCGCACTTTATCGATAAAATATGGTGCTAAACTGATAAGAAAATGACACTTTGCTTAAATAACTAATTAAAGTTTCCAATATTTCAGATTTGGGAATTTGGTATTTGTGGATTCGATTCGAACATAATGAGTCTTCGAAATATTGGATCCTTATTTGATATGAATAAAGCTCGTTCGGTTTTCATTCAAATCAAATAAGAATCTTAATCTTCGAAGAGTCGAATGTGTTCGAATCGAATTCGCAAATAGCTAAACGGAGCAATAATCACCCAGAGTTCAAAAATGCGTACAAAATTAACACTCAGTCAAAAACTTAAAAAACATACCTGAAAAATCGAACTCCCTTCAAAACACCTTCCACTACTGATGATCCATCTTCCTTCTCATCGTCTGCATCATCAGATTCATCATCCTCGTCCAATATATTCTTAGTCAACAATTCCGTCATGGTGTCATGATGAAAATCAACCAAATCTTGTGTCGCGACAAACACTAAAATTTTCTTTGACGTTTTATTACACTCCTTGACCAAAAGTCCCGCCAAAGCGATAAATCTAAGCTTTGGTGGCACAACAAAATAATTTAAAACAGCCGTCGACGGAATTACTAAAGATTCAGCCGCTGCCTCCAAATTTTCGAATGCATTTTTCTTCTCGACCGTATCCTTTTCAGCATTATCAATGAATAAAGGATTTTTAAGTGTTAAACCGGCAAGCTTTTCGACTGCCGAAGTTAATGTGGCCGATAAGAGAATCGATTGTATTTTTTTCTCTGGTAATACCGCTGCTTGAGCATCATCTTCAAATGTGATTTTGTTTGATGCTGGTCGTTCAGCATCTGGGTCTTCAACGATCGGATCCAATTTTACTGCATTCACTTTCTTATGTAGAGCATCTACGATTTTTTTGACATCCTTTTCATAACCCAATTCAAAAAGCCGATCCGCTTCATCCAATACCAACCATTTCATTTTATCGAAATTTAACGATTCTGTGTTTAGCAGATGATCTAGTAACCGGCCAGGTGTTCCAACCAATATATTTATACCTTTTCGTAATCTCGCCTTTTCTGATTTCCGTTTTTCGCCACCACTCAAAAAACCCGGCACAATCCATGTGAATGGTTTTAGCAATTTGATGAAAACTTCATAACTCTGAATCGCCAATTCACGTGTCGGCACCACAACTAGAGCTTGGATGCCACAATTTCGAGTCAATTTTGGTCGTATATTATGCATCTTTTCGACAATGGGCAATGCATAGGCAAGCGTTTTCCCCGATCCGGTTTGAGCCCTTACCAACATATCATGTCCTTCGTAAATTTTTGGAATTGCTTTCTGCTGAATTGATGTTAGTTCAGAGATGCCGAATAAATCTTTTAAATTTTTAATGGCATGCGCATGAAAATCGAGTGATTGTAGTGGAACACCGGAAAACACTTTTTCCATGACGGGTTTTACAAATCGTTGGCCCATGAGAGGCGCTTCCTTATGTTGTTTTTGCATAGCTTTACGATGTTTTTGACGTTCTGGATGTTCCTTGTATGTGTGCGTTTGTGGCCTGTCGACCGTTTCGCTATTATTATTATTGATGGTTTGTTTAAGGGCTTCGATACGTCTTTGGCGGTCAGGATTGAATATATTATTCACAATAGACGATGTGTCACGTTTTGGTGGTGACTTGGGAATATCATTCTTAATCGGTCTTACTTTTACAACAACCTTCTTTACAACCGATCCATCTCCCGTCCCATGGTCATATGAATCGTGATTAGCAGGCGGTGGGGTTCTTTTAATTACTTTCATGTGTTGTTGTTGCTTTGGCGGTGACGATTCTATCGGTACATTCTTAACCACACTATCAAGTCCAAATTTATTGCTCGCTTTTTTTTTCGCAATCATTTTATTAACACTTTTAGGCGGTGATTCATTCACCGTGGTAATTTTAGGCGGACCATCTCCAACCTCACGTCCCTTATTCAGTTTTCGTGCAACGAAAGCTTTAACTTTTGATTTTTTAGTAAATTCAAATGAAAAATCATTAATTTGGTCAGTTTTTAATTTTTTGCCTCCAGCTACTCGTTTTTTACTAACCTAAAATACACAACATTCAAAACGTAAAACAACAATATCTAATAGACTAAAACTACTTCAACTTACAAAATTTGGTTTATTATCACTGTCACTCGAATATCCACCAATATTTAATTGTATATCACTCATATTTAATTTTATTTTAATTTTTTTATTTGCTTACGAAAATGCACAACACTGCAGAACAAAAACAACGTGGTTTTGACATTTCATTTATTGACGTACAGAAAAAAAAACTAAAAATCAGTGGCTGCTAAACTTTTTCTCTTGTATTTCATATTTTTCGTTTCGTTTAGTTCAGTTGCTCTAAAACTTTTTTTGTTTTTTGTTTTTTAAATGTATAAATTACAGGGGTAATGATCACGAATTTAAATTATACAACATTTAGGCGAAAAAATATCGATAAATAATTTATCGACTTAGTACATAACAGATAACAAAATTGCATTTAATAAAAGTGTTTAGTAAGTAATTTATCATACTGAATTAACAGAATTCTGTCACTGAGCACATATTACTCACCGCGTCGGTGGTGTAATGGTCAGCATAGTTGCCTTCCAAGCAGTTGATCCGGGTTCGATTCCCGGCCGACGCACTTTCTTTTGTAAGCTGCAAAATTCATAAGCTGAAATGGCGGCACACGGAATTTTTAATAATTGTATAGAACAAAAACTTTTTGCTTTTTGGCATTACATAAAACTCCGATGATATCGAAATTAAGTTTCGCGTTGCAATTCAAGAATTATCGTTTACTTCGGACGTAGTCGATTGGGCCGCACAATGAAGCTAGGATGCTCGTTATGGTCTCAATCGATAATTCTGACGAAATTGTATTGAGTTGAAATTGAAAAATAAATTTCGTCACATTGTCGGCTCGTTGTTTTGTCATGAAAATGCCGTCGAAATACAAAAATAGTACACGATTGGAAAGATCATGTCAACACAATCCAGTACTCCCCTTCAAAACCGTTATGAAAAATTAAGCGATATTGGTAACGAAAGAAAGCATCTGCGATAGCGGCCATGCACATGTCGGGAAAATTGATAATGAAATCGCTTCTACGTGAATTGCATTTGGTACAAAAACTATGAAAGTATAAACCTTGGATGATTTATTCCGATCGCTATCCCTTGATTTGTTGCATCTTCTGGGTTGTTACTTTCAACTAACAGCGTAAACTACGTTAACTGTGAATTAATTGTGAATGAAATTTGATGACTTATGGAGAAGACCTAAAGTGAAGGTAAAAGTCATTGATAAATGCCGGCAGCTGATGTATATCTAATCAGTAGGTGTTAAGCCACTGAGTTGTGTATGCATTGGGCAATTTAAATCTTCTGACGACGATCACATGTGAATAGTAAATGTTCTGTTACAGAAAAAAGTAGGCTGACGCGATGTTAATCATGTTTCTGCCTCCCTTGGGTAAAGTTGTCCCTGTTGAAAGTGTTTTCATGTCCCTGGCAATAAATTGGATCATGAATTAGCTTACCTGTTTTAAAACTCGGTATGAGCGCTATGTCTCAGGCTATTGTCGTTAAAAGGGGACTTTGGTTGTAGGTGGTGAATTGTGCAGCATATTTATTCGTCCATTGGCTCTATAGGCGTTGTTCTAGGTGCTTAGGTTGCTTTTATGCCTAACTCTGATTAAACTTTTGGTGCTAACTCTGTTATTCCCTCGGCTCAGCCGTCCTACCGCTGCTCCCTTCGTATCGCCGTCTCTCGCTCTCCCTTTTTGGACAAAACCCTTTAATTAGAGCTCCTCAAGATCTCCGCCGTTTTATGAGAAACGGATAAAGTTACCTGGAGGGAGACCAACTCCTTCCTCACAATAATCTTTCATTTCATGGCATCCCTCAACTCCTCATTCTAGATGGCTAGACGGCGCAATATCTTTTCGTTCGTTTGATTACCACTGTGTGGTAGGTACACGAACATGATTCTGGGAGAAACAGCTCATCCTTCCCGACGACCGTGGCAGTGTTCTCTTGGGAGCACAGTTTACTGTAAGCCATCCGTTCCTTTTATGGTATTCCAAAATCTGAACGATATCCAGCTTTATGTCAGGAAAGTTTTAGTCGGTGATCTCCTACTTGATCGCTTTTGTTGTGTCACTCTATGTAGTAGCAGTGTTAATTCTGTCCTCGGAGCCGTGATTTTCCAAATTTTGCTCAAAACCAGTTGCGGCTTCGGAGGCAGTATCCACTATGTTCGTTGAAGGAGTGCGGCGGGATCCGTTTGTTGATATGGACAGTTCTGTCCAAAGTGACATCGTGCGGTCCATCTGACGATTTTAAATCGGTCAGGCGTTTCCTCGTGACCCCACTAAAGCGTGTTATTACTCTTTTTTTTTTCTTCGATATCCAGGTCCTCCAGATTATCACTCGCTTCGGTTGGTATCGACATAGATTGGGTATCATACTGTACTGCAATTGAGTGACATGTATCTGAAAAAGAATCACAGTATCCGTGCTTGAGTTAGTCTTTGCCATCTCCTGAGATTGGCGCTGATTAATTTTTTTTAGTAATAGTATTCGTACTGTACAGTTATAGATTGGTTTGACGGAGAATATGGTTCACCACGCCCCCCGCTGTGGAGAGGGTTAATTAAAACTGGAGGTCGCCTGGTATCGGGAGTTCTCTGCCATTTTGAATGGGGATTGTTATAAAGGCTCGCTATTTTAGATCCATTATTTTTGGTTAGATAGAGCCAACTCGAGAACGTTATGATGTCACTTAAAATGATCTTGAAATGGGACAGACTGTGTATTGCGCCTTCTGCGATTAGGGCATACACTCTAAGACTCGAATATTATCACAAATGTGGAAAAGGCGTTAATAGTATTGTGATGCATTAGAAACCGAAAAGATAGATTATTTCTCTCAATAACTCTCTGATTTTTAAGAACAGTTTCAAAACCTTTCGACAATGTAGCTAGTTGCACTTAGCGATCTGTAATCCCAAATTAATTTGGGACAAACACATTTAGGGAGGTAGCGTGCATTGGATTCAACTGCGAGAATTGCTGTGCCTTAACAACCTCATCAGAAACAACTGTGAAAGTAGACATATTCGTCTTATTAGTAGAAGAAAACTAATTATTCAGGTTTGTACTTGGGGAAGAGGATGTGCAAAAATAATCATTGAAATCTTCTGGTATATAAAGTGATTGTAGATTTTTGTGAAATTTTTAAATATTACTTCAAAATGGTCGTAGACGTAAGGATGAATCCCCCTGTTTTCTCAATATTATGTACCTACTTCTAAGTTAGAGTTGTTCTGGTAGCAAGTGGTCTAGATGTGAAGCTAATTCGGTGAATTAAGTTGACACTTATTGTCAGCTTCGTATTTTACAGATTCCACAGCAGTTGCTGATAACCAACGTCGATAGTTTATATAAAAGGTTGGGGAAAGTATTCAGAGATTTTTGTCACTAGATGGTGTTTGGTATCATATTTCGAGTTCGAGTAACACTAATCAGATTGCGTCATACTGTCGCGCGTTTTAATGGTAACATTTTCAGTCTATAGTTTTCAGAAAGTTTGTTTTGTATTTCGTCAATCGTGTCAAAAGTTATGTTAGGGTGAAAATAAGTGAAATTTCGAAAAGAATTCGCTAAATTTTGCCATTTTACTACGAAAACGGGAAAAACGCTTCTCTAGGCCGGGAAAAAAATTGTGGTGCTTACGGTCAACATGCTTTATCGAATGCCGTAGTATGAATAGATGGGTTGCTCGCTTCCGTTCCTTAAGCAATTATAGAATTGATTATTAATAACCTGCATTCTCTGATTTGTTCTCTTGTTAAATTTGTTAAGGGTTTCGTGATTTTTGCGAAATCCTTGATAAATCGACGATAATATGATGTTAACCCGAGAAATCCTTTTAGTTCTTTTAGATTTTCAGGTGGTTTGAGTTTTTTGATTGCAGATATTTTTCTTGGGTCTGCCTTTATTCCTTCGTTTGTAATTACATAGCCAAGGAATTCTGTTTCTTCTTTTAAAAATTCCGTTTTGTCTAACCCTAAGATTAGCTTTCATTAACTTCGTGAATATTTTATTTACGTTATCTAGATGCTCTTCTTTAGTTGTTCCCCCAAAAACGATGATATCGTCAACGTAGACGTAACAAATCTTGCCAATATATTCCTTGAGGACATCGTCAATCATGCGCTGAAAGATTGCAGGCGCATTATTTAATCCAAACGGTAGTCTTTTGAATTCATATTTCCCATTCATGGTGGAAAACGCTGTTTTTGGAATATCACTTTCTTTCATTTTGATATTATGAAAACCCGATGTTAAATCGATCGTCGTGTAGTATTTTGAATTTCCCAGGCTTGCAATTGTGTTTGTTATATCAGGTATTGGGTAAGTATCTGACATAGTTAATGTATTTAGCCTCTTGAAGTCGATTACCATTCGTATTTTTATATCCTTTATATTAACTTCACCTGCTTGATTGCTTGCTTGAGTCGCCGCTCGATTTTCAAGTTCAAAATTGACCCACTTCCCGTGATCCTCTCGCGCTGAAATTTTGCACATCGACTTTTGTCACCTAACAATATTTTTTGGCAAAATTTCAGTTCGATCAACATACTATAACTAAGTTTTTTTTTTAATTTTCAATTTAAAAAATTCAATCTAGTAGTGTTCCAAATGTTTCTTCAACTAAGTTTAAAATTCAAATTGGTTTTTTGAATGACCCTTACTCATTGAATTTTAAATTTTAGTCATGGTGAAGAAGGTCGAAACTGAATTGCAATCGACCGAGTCTTATATATAAAGGTTATACCATATAGTCAAAAACTTTGTTTTTACGGGTTGTGTGTTTTTTAAATTCCCGATGCATCAAATTTTTTTTCTACAATCCATATTGGCGAATTGTAGAGACTTTTTGAAGGTCTGATAATGCCATACTCAAGAAGTTTTTTTATCTGCTCATTTACTTCGCCCCTCATGTTAACAGGGTATGGGTAGGTTTTTGTGTAAATCGGCTCCTCCGTTGTTGTTTTGATTTCTGCTCTAATGTTTGTATCTATAATTTGCTCGCCTTTAATTGGGCCAAATAAAGGTAAAAAACTCCTGATAATTGACCTTCGCTTAATTTTTGCTTCGCCATCCAAGTGATTGTCCCTTATTTCGTCGTTATTGACCTGAACCGATATTTTCTCTTTTAGCGGAATTTTAATGCGTGGTGCGATGGTTAAGGTGCTCTCCCTCCTATCAATCATAGCCATCACTTTTTTCAAAGTGTCATCTCCGATTATGCCATCGAATGTACTTAATCCTGGCAGAATAAAAAAATCCATTGTTGTGCAGTTATTTTCTGGCTTATTCTTATATCTCCTCCTGCAGATTTAATGAAGAATGGATTGTTTACCGGTCGTGAGCCTTTTGCGAGTTCTTTAAGAAAATTTTTATTCGCACCGGTGTCGATGAGGAATTTTAGTATTTTATTGTTATGACATTTATACTCTAAGTATGGTAGGCTAGAGAGGCCTCTTTGGTAAAATTTATTTCGTTATGTTCCTCTGTCTCAGAATCCTCTTCGTCCTTATCACTATAATTTTCAATATAGTGTTCGTATGGTTCATCTTCTTTGTCCTGTTCCAAATGGAATATCCTTTGCTGTTTGTGCGTTTTTAGGTTGACATCTGAATTTAGTTCCCTCTTGAAACTGGGGTTCTGGTAGCTTGGTCGATTTATGTAATTTACTTTACTTCTTTTTATGGACTCGTCTACTTCCATTGGTGTTGGTGGCTTTGGTTGAAATGGCCTAACTGGTGGCTGATTATGATTCTGCTGTTGTTGGTTATAGCCCTGCTGTTGCCGATACTGTTGATGTGGATATTGTGGTTGTAGTTAGAAATTGTACGCCATATTCCTTTGTTGAAGTGATAGTCTTGGAAGGGGCTTTGGTGCACTTTGCTGAATTTTATTTGTTGAAAATATTTAATAGAGCGGCACTGGTACTGTGTTGTTGTAATTTGTATTGTGTACCGGCAAATTCCTAAAGTTCATGTGGATTTCCAGGTACGACGAATATGCTTCAGGTAGGTTTGCTGGTCGTTGAATAGTGAGCATCTTAGATATATCACCTGATAATCCTCTAATAAAAACGTCTAGCGCTCGATTTCTATACATTTCGCTCAATATGTTCATAGTGTCCGCATTATATTGCTCTGTTTTTACTTTATTTATTTTTAGCGAAAGCTGTTGATTCACACTTGCGTAGAATTCATCAATAGATTTATTGCTCTGAGTTAACATGCTCAGCTGGTGTTCCAGTGTTCTTTGATCCCGTTTGTCGGCGTAATAAAGTGACAAACAGTTTTTAATTGCACTCCAATTTTCATCAAAGATGTTGTACGATATTAGTGCGGAGTCAGCGGTTCCCCTTATCTTTTGGCGGATGCTTTGTAGAATAGCGCAATATAGTGGTTTTCCCTTTACTATTTCATAATCTGCTAGTATGCTTTCCACACTATGTATATACCCAGGAAACGTAATGGAGTGGGTTTCCATCGAAGACCTGCAGTTCTTTGACACAATCAGGAAGTTTACTTATTTCCCTTAATTCATTCTCATCTTTTGGTCCTTGGTGTGTGAACAATCGTTTATTGGTTTTGTTTTCTAATTTATTTAATCTTTGTTCAATTTTTTTCGTGAGCTCAATCTGGGCATTAAGCGCTCCCGTCTATTTCATTATAGCATCTTTTAATTGATCCATTGCAATTTTTGTTAAAAAATGATTGGTATTATTATGGTTCTTATTAATATTTTCACTGTATTATAGTTTTTGTTATATGTGTTTTATTTTATTATATTGTATTATTTCACGTATTAAATATTTTTTGCTTAATTTTTTGAATTTATTTTCAAATTTTTTCACTTACACTAATAATGTCAGCTTCATTGAGGAGGATTTCTCCTATGGTAACACGATAACTCAAGGATTAGAATTTCCTTGAGGATTTTTAAAGTGCACTGCAATTAGTGTACACTTGGGACAGCTGATTTGTTCCGGATGATTCGTAATTGTTCTCCTCTTGAGCCGTAAGCGTTTATGTTTGCTTGCAGCCTACTATTGGTACGATATTCACTCACGTTACTGGAAATATGCGATTAATGAACTATGGTCTACTGGAAATAGTTCATTTAACACAATTACTATGTTCTACGGTGAATAGTAATTTTTAGTATTCCACTTTTAACTTTTAGTGACACTGTTATTATGTTCTGTTGGGTATAATAACTTTGAATTTAAACTTCACCCTTTTTGTGGCACAATCACTATGATCTACTAGGTATAGTGAGTAATGACTTTGTGTAAAAACTTCACTTTTTTGTTAAATTAATCAGGTCCCTGTTTCGGCGCCAGTTAAGATTTATAATACCATTAAATCAAAAAAATATTTGAAAAATTAACAATAATCTAAATCTAAATTTGAACCTCCTAGGTTCAGATCTTTTCCTATTATTAAAATAATTTCCCCAGAAAACTGTGATCTGTTTTTTTATTAAAATATTTCTCTTCTACCTAATCATAGTGCGATATTTGGTCTGATAACTATCTTGAAAAATTGTCTTTTTATTAACAACCGAGGCAATCAACGCTATTGTCCAGATATTATCGAGCTCACTAATTCCAATAATCGGTTTGATGTTCGAAGTAACAAATAATTCAATAACATTTGAGCTTAGAATATATAGAGTTGGGATCCCGCATTGCTGAAAGGTTAAAAAATAGAAATATGGAAATTTTTTTAAGCAGGAACACAGAACCAAGTATATTAGAGAAGCAGCTTCTTTTAGATTCCCTAAAATGTCAACGTAGTATTGAAAAACGACATTATATATTTTGTAACATATTAAATTTGCTACCTGTGAATAAAAAACACTCATCCATCCAATTACTCCAATTTATTTTTTGTAATTTCTAAATTGTTTGTTTTCACGTCAAACGAATAATTTTGCGCCTCTGAAGTTTTCCTATATAAAACATGATTTCAATATTTGTATAGATAGTACACCACCCCTCCGATATTAAACGAAAATTCATGACTGAAAAAATGTAAATCCTAAATTAACTAAAATGGTTTCCATTTTATACGAATAATAAAAATTTTGTTTTTTTGTCGGCTAAAGGGAATATAAAATATGCGTTGATACCAAAGAAAAGGGATTTTTACGCAGCAGTAAAGGCGTCGAAGCATAACGAAACTTAATTAGGCTGGTTTTCGGTGAAAATGAGATGAACGACGATAATTAATAATTAATGACAATTTTCACTTTAATTTTTTATTTTTTTTGTACAAAAATTATTTTAATTATTAATTTGTGTGTACGTATAGATCAAAGCCCCTGTATTTAGCATCAGAAAGATGATTCCACTATATTTTTCATTTCGAGTATATATAGTGGGCGATATATACTTCACTATAATCCGAATGAATTTCATCACCCAACTTACATGACTAATTACCTTATAAAAATCCTATACATTTTGATTTATGACCGTAAAAAAAGCAAACCGAACCGATTTAGTCAAGTTAATTTACTTTTGAAACATTTTCCAAACATAAATCCATTTTAACCTCGGCATATACACTTTCGGCACAAAAAAAAAGTTAAATTTTCCTTTCAGTTTTCTCTATTGTTGTACCGCATACCTAGACACAGAAATAACATTTGGAGAGGGTGGTGATAATGTATAAAATATAATTTTATTTTCTTGTTAAATCTTAACCACAAATCTTTGCCAACAACAATAATAATAATAGTATTGTACCATATAATCAAAGTTAACAATAGCCTAGCACCGGGAACAGCATTAAAATTCAACGGAAAAAGATTGATGGTTTTTTTTTATGAAGGTAAAGGATGTCTTCATCAAGCGTACACACAATACAAGACGTATATAGCAAAATCATCCTTTTCAAATAAAAATAAAAATTTGTATCATTCTTAAATCCCTGCATGATATGGATGATGATAATAAAATGGACGGGAAGGATTTATAAACATACACATATATGGATGTCAGCTCACTGATACAATGGGGGATGAGTATTTCAAATACATACAACAATGGAAATTTATATAAATGGAAAATATCCTTTTTATTGTGTACGCGATTTAAAATTATTTCCTTCCACAAACATAATAAATCTCATTATGCATATCACAAAAAAATTACCGGGTGGTACGCGGATGCTGGTGTAAATCACATTCACATCATACCTAATTATACGTCTCAAGAGTATTTACACCTTATATCCTTTCACTTCATGTTTTATTTTTTTTTTGCTAACGTGTCGATTCGAATTATCATCGTCCTGTTTTAACATTTTTTTTTTGAAATTCTGTACGAGTAAAAAAAAAACTTAAAAGGGATTTAAATTTGCATTTTACATGATAATAATGACACAAAATGAAAACACTGTTGTCATCATCATCATCATCCCGTGCACTTAAGACTATTTTATTTGTTAAGAGTTTAAAAGTGTGGAATATAACAAAAAATTATTTAAATTTTGGAACGTGAATGATTTTAGGTATGATGGTACTGGTGGTGCATCAAAGCGATTATAATTTAAATGAGATTGGATTGCTTATGATACGATACAAAAAATTTAGGATATTGGATTTATGGATTTATAACACATTTTGGGTAATGGAATATATTTGAAAATTTAAATGTTTCAAATAGGGAATGTTTTCACACAAATTAATTGAAAATAACAGTTCCGGTTAGCAATTACACTGATGTGTGTTTGGATTTAGAGAACTTGAGCAGAGTGCAGTGCTTGAAGCTGATCTTAGCCAAGATAGTGTTAGGCTTTGTAACTGTCGCATAACTTATAGATTTATTTGCGACTGTTCAGACATACTCAATTGTGCTTGTGAATTTGACAACAATTTGTAACAATTGATTAAATACAACAATTGGTTAAATTTTAACTATTTCCTAATCTCCATTTTTACGAATATTTTAAAACTATTTCCATTAACGCTGTGTGCGTATAACCAACTTATGCTACATTATGCTATTAACTACCAGACCATAGCGAAAAGTCTCCTCACGAGGATGCTTTTAGTTTTAATTTCAATTATACTTCTTCTTCTTCCGCTAGCGCTACATGCCCACCTCAACGATGTTCTTCCAAATAGTTCGATCCTCCGCAAAAGGATGCCAGACACACTTAGTGGCCTGACAAAAGCCTGTTCAATGGTTCAATTTTGCGAACGAAGAACCTGCCCATGCCAACATAGGCTTTATTGATGTGATTTTATGAATCCGATGTTGTAAATTTTTTTGATATCGTTTTTGATCTCGTGATTCACTCGCAATTTGTACGTGATCAAAATTATTTTAATAATTTTACGTTCAGTTACAGAAAATTTTCTGGATGTTTTGTGATGTGAGTATCCAAGACTGGCAACCAAAGGTGATAACTTATCTTATTAGCGATTACAAGTTGCTGCGATTCTCGATGAAATGTCCGGCAGAAACGGAGTTTTGCTCAGTGATTAGTGATCCTAGATATTTCAACTCATTTACCCTTTCATATTGTGTATCTCTTGAAATGTCTTATTGTGTTTCTTCTATCTTCACGCTTCTGCCTTGTCGCAGTCACTATGTGGAGGGATTTGTTGGGGTGTTAATTCCAATGGAAGAAAAATCTCTTTCAGCGAGATCAAATTGCGACCCAGAATGCAAATATGGTCAGCGTATGCTAATAGCCTGGGTTCGTTTATAATACAGGCCGCAAATTAAAAAATTTCATTTGTGCCACAAGTTCGCTTGCAAACAGATAAACATATTCAACTACATGTTGCCTTAGGGTAATAATTAGCACATATTCAATCATATTATAGAATTTATTAAATTTAAGGGCAAAAGTAATGAAGTAAATTTAATAATTACAATCATATATAAATTTGGATATTAACATATAAATTTTATAGTAGATTCTATCATATTTAAAGCGACAATTTAATTAAAATATAAATGATAATGCTTTTATAATAAAAGGTTTAGCATAAATATTGTAGGGGCTTAATTTTAATATTCTCCGAAGATTGTAATACCATTTAATCCAGTTTCGAACTGATGAGCGATTATGAAAAATCTGGACTGATTGTACCACAATTTACATTCTATATATACAGAATGTACTGTGCAGGCTGTATTAGCGAATTATACTAATACAGCCAAATTCTCTTACAATTTTTCTTCTTACCGACATTTACACAGCTCTATTTCTGTGTAAGCTAATTTTACCTTAATTTTCGAATGTTAATTAATTAATTCATGTAATTTCTAATATGGAACCAGTCCTAAGACCATTTTTTAAGGGCGTAACTTAAAATTAAATACCAATGAGATAAAAACCATAGAATCCTGTCTATCAGTCGGTTTCGTTGAATGATTGTTCGTAAATACTACAATCCGCATAAAACTACTAAATTACTACACTAATAAATGTAATTTAAATTCGTGAAATAAGGTTTAATTCAAATTAAACATTTCAATAAAAAACAAAAAATTTAATCATCATCTTCTTCTGTCCAAGTCTGGGTGAACATCTTGTTGTGGCTCTGCAGTTAAATTTGTGTAAAAATAATGCACCGATGGGTCCGATAGTGGTAATAAATCAAGTAGATCACCCTTACGTAAGATCATATATGCTATATGAACTGATTTGATACCGAGCGAACAAATTGATACCAGCCTGTAGGTTCATGAATTTTTATAATTGTTTGCTTTTCAATCTCAATTGCAGCATGGTCACTGTCCCATTCTATATGGGTATGTCTGGTAACTAAAAATTGAATTATGTTTTATCAACAAGAACTGGACATATTGTAATTGTATTACAATACGACCAGTTCTTGTTGATAAAACATAATTCAATCTTGTCAAATAGATATTTAGGTTCTCCGAACTTAATTAATTTATAGAGGAACAAAAACCATTCTAAATATAAAATGATGTGTCAAGGACCGGCTAGACACTCAGTTTGCTCAGATTGCAATGCGGCATACGGTACATTACGGCATAAGGTACAATATGGCATGTTTCAAAATGGCATATTTCAATACGGCGTATGGTACACTATGTCATATGGTACGTTACGGAATATTTTAAAACGGCATATTTCAGTACGGCATATGGTACAATATGGTAAATTCAAAAACTTCGTTATTTCTTAGCCGAATATGATGAAATTTAACAAGTGTAATGAAAATGGAATACTAAAATGGATTTTAGACTGTTCTGAGATATAGCCAATTAGGGTGGAACCTGGCTATTTATTAACAAAATATAATGAGATTCAACATATACGATGGAAATGGTATTCTAAAGCTGATTTTATATAAAGTGCATAAGGCCAATTTTGATGAAACTAGGCTATTTATTAACTGATTATGATGAAATCGATAAATATGATGGAAATCAGATTTCACAATGAGTTTTAGATGAAATTCTGGAATATGGCCAATAATGATTAAGCTCGGCTATTTCTTAACCGTTGATGATAGAATTCGACAAGTGCGGTACAAGTGGGCGATTGTGATTTTAAAATAGTTTTTTGATGAAGTTCTGCGGTATGGTCAATTTCAATTATTATTATTATTATTAAGATCTATTGTGCTGGGCCCTACTTAATTATCCGTCCAGTCAATATTGAGGCTCTTAATGAATCTGATTATACTACTGGCCGGTACAAGATACATACTATCCGGGCTCATTGTTCTCCCTCCTAGATGTTGCAGTCTTTGCTAGAAAATGGCTGGGCATTGGCACAGAACATGTTCCGCTGATTCCGCTTCCAGATCGCAGAAGCCACATCCATCTGTCGTACTTAGGCCCATATTCTTAAGTTGATACCTTAAGGGAACATGACCTGTGAGGAAGCCAGTAAGCAGCCTCAACTCAGGTTTCCTAAGTTCAAGACACTCCTTAACTGGAATTCTGCACCAGTAGGAGGACTTTTGAACATCCTCCTAGCGTTTTACCGCTGCTCTAAGATGTCCCTTAGTGACGCCGCAGAAGGGTTCTGGTCCAATAAATGAAGAGGCGGAACCCTCACGGGCGAGGTCATTAGCTGCCTCGTTTCCTTCGATTCCAGTATGACATGGCACCCATATAAGTGTTACCTTATTTGAGCCTGCCAGATGTTTAATAACCTTCAGACAATCCCATACCAGCCTTGACTCAACGGTACAAGACCTAAGAGCCTTTAAGGCCGATTGGCTGTCTGATACAATATAAATCTTTGCATCGTTTAGGCCTTTTGCTATGCCTTCCTAGCGCAGAGTTCTATAGCATGTACTTCTGCTTGAAAAACGATAGCATTGGTACCCAAGGACTTCGAGAGGGTAGTGCCACTTCAGGTAACCTAACACATAATGGTTTGTGGAAGTCCAGTTTAGCTGGCACACAGTCGCAAGGCATTCCTATGGTAGGGTCTGTCTGAAATTTCATAAGGGCTTCTAGATGACCCACACCATATTGCCTGGTTTGATATTTCCTTCCGCCTGCTTTTTCAGGACCATAATTGCAGCATCTTTTTTAACATGCAGGTGTAACGGTGTCAATCCTAGAAGTGACTCCATCGCCGAGGTTGGACATGATTTCATTGAGCCCGTAACACCGACGCAGGCTATACGCTGAACCTTGAAAAATCAATTTGAATAGAACTTGGCTACTTCTTAACCTTAGGATCATGTTCAGGAATAAGATCGCCAATCATAAGTGGTAAGTAATGGTTGTAGAATTTCATTTCGGTTGCTGACGTTTTTAATTTAAATTTATTTAAATGCTTAAGATGTACACATATGGCCAGATTTATTTTCTATGGCCCATATTACATTATTACATTTTTACGTCGTAGAAATACTTCATTACTTTTATATGACATAAATATGTTTTATAAATACATACTATTATGTACTTTGCTATATTACACTATGTCGTATTTTTCAATCACATTTTCGTCATATAAGTCAAAAAATGGAGAAAAAAATATTGTGAGTTGTGACTATTTTTAAAAAAAAGTAAAAAGCAGAGAAAGAGAGGAATGCGTCTGGGTAAAACCTTAGATTTCAAGACAATATAAAAAAGGCATCAAACAAAATTTGCTTAAGGAATTACAAGCAGAAGATCGGAAATATTACAAAAAATATTTAAGGATGAGTGACGATACCTTTAAATACATTTTTATTAAAATTTCTCCTTTCATTAAAAAGCAAGACACGCATTTGCGTAATGCAATAAGCGTCAAAGATCGTCTTATTTTGAGGTTAAGGTTTTTGGCTACAGGAGAGAGTTATGCCAGCTTGCAATTTAGGGTACCGTACCTGAAACATGTGAAGCAATCTAAAAAGCTTTGAAGGATGAATTTTTAAATGTAACTATTTTTAAGTTATTTGAAAGCTTAAAATAGATTCCTTCAACTCAGAAAGAGTGGAAGTCAGTTTACAAGGAATATCAACAAAAATGGAACATTTTTAACACAATTGGGGCATTGGATGGCAAGCATATATTCGTATTTAGTGTCCACTTGCTGATGGCACACACTTCTATAATTAGAAGGGTTTTAACAGCATTATTTTATTTGCGTTAGCTGAAACAAACTATAAATTTGCTGGAAGGTGATGCTGGAGTGTTTGCCAAAAGTAAATTGAAACAATGCCTCATTACCCCAACAATTTTAAATATCCCTCCAGAAAATTAACTAATGAACAAACAACATTTCCACACCTTATTTTGTACTGGCTGAAACCATATCCTCTATACACTAACGGAATCATTTATAGTTAATGACCG
Organism: Tipula vernalis; assembly: GCA_958295665.1. Classification (NCBI taxonomy): domain Eukaryota; kingdom Metazoa; phylum Arthropoda; class Insecta; order Diptera; family Tipulidae; genus Tipula; species Tipula vernalis. The sequence goes on along the minus strand of OY282560.1, from coordinate 314,490,859 downwards.
TGAGTATGAATTTTTATGTATGTGGTCTTTGGAGAAAACTGCGGTAATACAGGTTTTAGGCAGGCAGAACCTAAACACAGGAAATAAGCGAATGGGAAAAAGAAGTGAGGGATACCTTCAAAACTTTTTACAATGTCCCTGGGAAGGTTCCGTGGCAAGAATAGAATTGGTCTGTATTTTATTATTATTATTTGGGTTGGATTGTAAATTCACTCGTAATGGACATCTTCAATTATCATGCTGTCAAACGCTGAAGAATCTTTGTCAGCAAAATTTGTTGTATTTGAAAGACTTGTACTTGCACGAGTTGTGTAGTCAAAATTATCCCACATATTCACAAGGACCCTTTGAATTTGGCGAATCCCAAGGTTTTTATTTCCCTCAATTCATGCACTACAAATTTGCCAAATATATCTAACTGAAGTCTTTTATATCAGAAGATTTTAAAATACCAGCTAAAAATATATTCTCTAAATCTGAAGGTGAAAATTCAGATTGGTTGGGAAAGTAACAGATGATATAAATATAACCTGGATTAGCGAATATACTGAATATTAAATTTGTAAAATATCATATAGTCGATTCTTGGGGTCGTCAACATCTGTTCAACAATAAGCCAAAGATTGTCAATTGATTAGGATTTCTCGAACCTCGATATAGATATTATCATTCGATGTTGAAAGGCCGAATGTCGGAAGGCCGAATGTCGAAAGGTCGAATGTTGTATGACCGAAGGTCTAATGGCCGATTGGGTCGAAAGACCGAAAATGTTGAAAGGCCGAATATGTCGAAAGGCCGAATGGGTGGAAAGGCCGAATGGGTCGAATGGCCGAACTTTTTGGCCGATTGATTTGAATATTTCCTAATGTAAAATGATTTAAATAAATTGAAAATACGTGCTAATAAGTGGTATATTAATGTGATCAAATTTTGTAGGAAAAAAAAATTATTTCTTTGTCTTTTTTTATTATAATTAATTAATTAATTTTTAATAATTATATGGCAAAAAAAAAACGTAAGAAAATTTTAATATTTAAGGCGATTTACTATTAAACATTTTTATACAAAATTTTTGAAAAAAGTATAAATTTTGGTTTAAAATTATGAAAATTGTTATTCATAAAAAGATGAAAAATTAAAATCAATTTTGACACAAACGGCCTTTCGACATTCGGCCTTTCGACACATTCGGCCTTTCGACACATTCGGCCTTTCGACCTATTCGGCATTTGGGCCTTTTGACATTGACCCTTTCGATACATTCGGCCTTTCGGTGTTCGGCCTTTCGACCCCCTATTCCGTTATTATATACATTGTATGGAAAATATCAATATCGCCGATACTACAAATTCGAATATTTATCGCAAGGTGAAATTTAATTACGTCTAATTAAAGTTACGAGATAATATCACATTTTACTCATCCATTATATGTATACATATTCAATTAGAAATGTTCACACCGACGAAAATTGTCGCATCATAATACACATCAGCCGTCACATTTTATATATTAACTCAGCGATAAAAAATTTCCCATTAACGATTATATTTCATAAATTATCTTTATAAAAATGTTCATTAATCCGTTTTCTTTTTGCTTCTGTTTCTATTAGCTACCCTAACTGCCATCCTCGTTGCCTTCCCGGATCTGCGGCGTAAGAAGAGTACGATTAAAATTGTCTATATAGGTTAGGCGGTTTTTTGTTTTCATTTATTTTTATCTTCTTCGGTATTTTCAAATCACCATAATTATCACGAAGCAAAAAAAAAAAAAAAATCGGAAAAGTTTTAAAAGCACTTTTACACAAAGTAAATAAGTTTATAGCTATACGTACAGAGAAAGAAAATTAAAAAGAAAATCGTAAGGAAAAACATGTTTTTATTTCTTCGCTTAAATTTATATTGGGAATGAGTCCAAATCGTATAACTGTATATAGGGAGATGATGATGATTACAATTATCAAGTTTTTCCGAAAAAATACACACACACACACATACACACACAGAGAAACAACAAGAAAAAAGATAAAAAGTCTGTTCATTTTCTTTTCAGGAAAAGACAATTATATTTGCGCATGAATACGATATTTGATCCGCCCATAATGACGGGAAAAACGAAAAATATAACGGTAACAACAACAACAACAAAACAAAAATAAGGAAAACGAATTATACAACTTTCACGTTTCACCCTATATTTATATATAAATATGAAAATGGGGAGCTTTTAATGGCAGGGAAAATGGTTTGCTGTTTTTCCAAATTTGTTATTTATTTTGTAAAAAATTTATTTTATATTTTAAATTTTTTAGAGGAAAATTGTAAAATGCGAGTAAAAATTGAAATGAAACAGCTTAATTTGATTACGTTGTATATATGTATGTATGTGTGTATATGTTTGTAGGTATACAGGAAAAAACAAAAATTTATGTTTATATAGTTTTTCGCTGATAAGATAACGAACGCGATATATTTTATTTATTTTAAAAATTTACGCTTTAGCTGAATATTTTTGTTTTGTTTATATGTATGTACATATTTTAATTAGCTTTTATAAAGCATGAAAGCTTTTATTGTAAATTGAGATTTACAATTTAAATTTGTTTTTTTTTCTTTTAGTTTATTTTTATTTTTTATAAATGCAAAAAAGCTTTTTGAACTTTTTGGAATACGTTTTTAAAAATATTTTAAAATTTGGTTAACTTGTTACAAATCATTACGATTCAATTCATTAATCATTCCTACTGACTTGCCAAGTTGCTCTATTGACAATAGAGTCTCACTATGCTGATCAACTTTGATTGGACTCTTTCTCTCTAAATATTACCCATATATAAAGTAAGGAGCCAGTTTGTCCGGATAAATAAACTTTGGTTTTACGGTATTTGTTAAGACGACATATTTACTTTACTTTCTTGACTCTAGATAAAACACTATAGTTGGTACTTAAAGTCCTAGTTATGTTTAATTGTTTTGTTTGCGGATGGCTTCGTGATTTTATCGATTCATATACACAAGGGGAAATTTACGTTAATATGTAATAACCAGTTGTCTGCAACCCTTATGCGTTATAATGACCTCATTTCAGAAACATTGAAAAACAAAATTTTATCAACTCCGGACGTTGGTGCAATTTCAAATGTCACTAGGGAAATACTGCTGAACTGATTCAAAAATTAATTTAATCTAAAATCAGCGCCGGAGCTTTTTAGAACATTGCGAACTTTGGCGTCTAAAACAAATGGAAGCTAAAATATTTGACAGTTATTTTTGATAAATTTGAAATAATCTGCTTTAGTAGGAAAGTTAGTTAGGAAAGTGCCGACCTACCGGAAAATTTAAAATTATTATATCACATAGGATTTAGAACGTTGTATATTTGTAACATTTGTAATTTTTATATCGAACGATGCAGAATGTAGATACTACCAGCAAAATAATTACTCTATGCTTTTTGCGAATTGTTTCATACTTGGGAGAATGTAACAAAAGGTCAATTCTGGAATGGAGTTTTAAATTTAGTTATGATTCTCATCATTGGAATACCATCACCTCCACCACGATATGACATTATTGGATATGTTGTTTAAACATCATCAATGCTATCCTTGCTTCGCAAGGTTAAATTTAGTAATTTAATTAAGTTGTGTTCCACTTGGTTTAGAATCAGCTATTGTAAAGCTGGTGAAACAGAAACGTGTAACACATAGCGGCCCTATATATATTGTATTTCTAGGTACTATATATGCATATTAAATGAATATATTGCATTTTATCACTTATATATGTAATATCTGATTTAAAATAATTTGGCTAGAAATCGGATCAGAAATCAAATTCTCAAAATGGGATCAGCTATACGGAAGTGACACAAAATAAGGGTAAAGTTAAAAAAGCTGCTTTAAAAGTTCATTCTGCTGTATACTAGTGCCGCGAATGATATTGCTGGTAGAAATATAATCCATTAAAATTGGAGCACAATTGCGGATTAATGATTTTTGGCTTTGAATTTGCGAACTATTGTTCATGTTGTTTTCAATAAAACTAAATTTTCTGCAAAATGTGTAGAAATATTCGAGCGATCCAAATGGCAATCACAAGACACAATGACTTTCTAATATTTACGTTTTAAGAATTTTATATCAACGAGATTAGTGTTATTTAAATAAACCAATTTTAGATTATATTTAGCGATTATTTGCAGTTGTTATAGGTCAATTTCACATTTGTGTTCTCTTCCTGCATGTAAAAATATGCTTAAGCTCAAATAACTATATTTTAAAATTTCACATCAACGAAACAAATGTCATTTGATTCAATAAATTTATAAAATAGTCCTTGATTGTTGTTGGAATGTATCTAGGAATCTTAGCGGTTCTTTTGATGCATTAATTTATAAAGTAGTCTTTAATATTTTTTGGATTGTATTTGGCGATTATATGCAGTGGTTTTAGTAAAATTTCGCATATATGTTCTCTTCCTGCATGTAAAAACATGGAAACGTTCAAATAACACTGTTTTAATCATTTAACATCAACGATGCTAGTGTCATTTGATTCAATACATTTATAAAATAGTCTTTGATAATTTTTGGAATATATCTAGGAATCTAAGCGGTAGTTTTATGTCGATTTCACATTTAATTATATCCCTGCCTGCAAAAACATGTTTACGTTCTAATTGCTACGTTATAGGGATTTTATATCAGTGATACTAGAATCATTAAATGCAATAAATATATAAAAGGATCTACAATACTTTTTGTATTATATTGGCGATTATATGCATTGTTTTATATAAATTTCGTATTTGTGTTCGCTTCCTCCATATAAAAACATTTGTAAGCTCAAATAACTTAGTTTTAGGATTTCACATCGACGAAACAAATATTATGTGATTCAATAAATTTATAAAATAGTATTTAATTGTTGTTGGAATATATCTAGAAATCTTAGCTGTTCTTTTAGGTCGATTTCACATTTTTGTTTTTTTCCTGCATGTAAAAACATGTTAACGTTCTAATATCTACATTATAAGAATTTTATATCAATGAGACTAGCGTCAATTGATGCAATAAATGTATAAAGTAGTCTTTAATACTTTTTGGATTATATTTGGCGATTATATGCAGTGGTTTTAGTTAAATTTCGCATTTTTTCTCTTCCTGCATGTAAAAATATGTGTTAGCTCAAATAACTGTTTTTTTGGTGTTTATATCGACGAAAAACATTTAATTTGATTCAATTAATTTATAAAATAGTCTCTGATTGATGTTGGTTTATACCTAGGTTTCTATGCGGTAATTTCCGATTTTGATTCTCTTCCTGCTTGTAAAAATGTGTTAACGTTCTAATATCTACGTTTTAAAGATTTTATATCAAACACTTAGTGTCATTTGTTTCAATAAATTTATGAAATAGCCCTTAATAATTTTTGAATTATATTTAGCAATTATACGCATTTGTTTTATGTCAATTTCGCATTTTTGTTCTCTTCCTGCATGTAAAAACTACACATGATAGCAGAAATAACTATGTTTTCGGGATTTAACACAAACGAAACTAATATCATTTGATTAAGTAAAATTATAAATTGGTCTTTGATTATTTTTGAAATATATCGAGGAATTTATGCGATTGATTTAAGCCAATCTCGCATTTTTGTTCTCTTCCTGCATGTAAAAACATATGTAAATTCAATTAACTATGTTTTAAGCATTCCACATCAATGAAACTAGTACCATTTGATTCAATAAATTTATAAAATAGCCGTTAATGGTTTTTGTAATATATCTAGGAATCTAAGCGGTTGTTTCAGGTAAATTTCGCATTTTTATTCTCTTCCTGCATGTAAAAACTTGTTTACCTCCTAATATTTACGTTTTAAGGAATTATATCAACAACATTAGCGTCATTTGATGCAATAAATTTATAAAAGAGCCTTTACCTCATTTTCGATTATCCCAAAAGATTACGAACGGTTGTATTAGTAAAATTTCACAATTGTGTCTCTTCCTGCATGTAAAAATATGTGTTAGTTCAAATAACTACGTTTTAAGAGATTAACAGCAACGAAACTAGTGTCACTTGGTTCAATGAATTTATAAAATAGTATTTAATACTTTTTGTTGTTTTAGGTCAATTTCGCATTATTTTTCTCTTGCTGTTGGAAAAAACATGTTCAAGTACAAATAACTATGTTTTAGGAATTTCATATTAACGAAGCTATTGTCATTTGATTCATTAAATTCATAAAATTATCTTTGACTGTTTTTGGGATACACATAGGAATGTAATCGGTTCTTGGTCAATTTCACATTTTTGTTCCTCTTACGGCATGTAAAACATGTTTACGTTCTAATATTTACGTTTCAAGAGTTTTATATCAACGAGATTGGTGTTATTTAATTAAATAAATTTTGGATAATATTTAGCGATTATTTGCAGTTGTTATAGGTCAGTTTCACATTTGTGTTCTCTTCCTGCATGTAAAGATATGTTTACGCTCTACTATCTACGTTTTATGGATTTTATATCAACCGCGTTAGCGTCATTTGGTTCAATAAATTTATGTAATATTCTTTAATAGTTTTCAGAATACATCTTGGAATCTAAGCGGTTGTTCTAGGTCAATTTTGCATTTTTATTCTCTTCCTGCATGTAAAAAGGAGGAAAACTTCAAATAACTCTGTTTTAATCATTTAACATCAACGGAGCTATTGTCATGTGGTTCAATAAATTTATAAAAAAGTCGTTGATAATTTTTGGAATTTATCTAGGCTGTTATTTTAGAACGATTTCACATTTTTATTCTCTTCCTGCATGCAAAAACACGGTAAAGCTCAAATAATTATGTTTTAGGTTTTCACATCAACGAAACAAATGTCATGTGATTCAATAAATTTATAAAATAGTCTTTGATTGTTTTTGTAATATATCTAGGAATCTTAACAGTTCTTTTAGGTCAATTTCACATGTTTGTTGTTTTCCTGCATGTAAAAACATGTTTACGTTCTATTTTCTAGATTTTAATGATTTTATGTCAATGAGTCCACAGGGTCCATTACTGCGTGCGTTTTTGTATGACATTCGGCATTTAACCATTAACTGGGCCAAAGGGATCCTGTGACAGCGTTGAACAGGTCGCGGTGTTAATAAATGATGATTTGAAAGCACATAGGCTAAACGAACATGATAAGGAGGAGCGAGCCAAAACGATCGATTCATTCCTTACAAATATTCTTGAGAAGCTTGGGTGTGCTTCTCTTATATATTACGATATGGCACAGGAGAAGTTAAAGCTGCTGTCTCTCCTTATTCTCAAGTAACAATAAATGCGGAATTGGACCGCATGCTAAGATTGGGTTCATACAGTCTGTGGTACCCACCGAATGAGCTTACATTATGCTGCCACCCAAAACGACATTCATTGTGTAACGCTTTGTGCATTTGGGTTATACAATGCAGTGATGTTACTGTGTATGCGGCTAAGTGCATTTATATAAAGTGTGTGCAGTGTTGGTGTAAATATCCATTCCTTAAATATTTAGCATTTGATCGCTACCGTAATCTCGTCAATTGGAGAAACCACGAACTTCATAAATAAACGCTGATTGTCCTAACTAAGAAATCTACAGCGGATCAACCGCAATCTTACACAACGTAAACTAGTTAGCAATAAGGATTTGGTATTTTCAAGGTGATTTATTGTGCGAGATACGGTCATCAGTACTATAAGTTTAAGCCAATCAAATCCAGTCATCAGTGAAGCTAAACTATTCGTTATTATCATTTAAAACCGGTGTTTGTTCATGATTGTAACATGACTGAGTTTGAACTTACCAATATAGAAAAGGGTATTAGTACATTTGAAGACACCACAGATGTCGAGGCCTTACGAACCAGACTAAGTAGAGTTGAGTCGCTTTTGAATGAGTTCACCGTCATGAAGATTAAATCATTTTCATCGAACTTACTCCGTAGACAAAAACCAATGCTCCTCATACATAGTAGTGTTCCTCAACGAGTCTGAGAGTCCCGCATCAATCTCTACGATAGATGTATAAGCCACCACATAAAATTCATTAGTAGAAAATTGCATTGGTTTCGAAGTAATTAAGGTACAGTCAATTCAACTAAAATCACCGCATCGAATAATTAGGGAAAATTAACATATTTGCCGAGCCCTGCTGGACGTGAGATCGCAAGCGAATTTTGTAACCGAGTCGCCTGTTCATTAGCTAAACTTGAAACAAATTAATTCAAGAACCTCAGTGAGTGGTCTAAGATTATCTAGAACTTGGCATACGAGAAGTCGAATGTTAGCTGTAAAGCCACCAGGACATCTAAAATTGGAGAAATAGACCGTAGTTATATCAAAATTGTCAATCAATTTACCATCGCAAACAATTCTTAGGCTTCTTACACTACACATTTCATAGGCTTATACACTCTGACGGGGTAATCCTACCAAACACATCTTCGGTAGCCTAGAAGAACCCAGAGAGAACATAAATCTAAATCATCATTTCTAGCCACAAATGGCATAGAACTCGAAACCAATTTAGACATCAGACTAAAACGGTTTTATGAAATCGAATTCGTTAAAGCAAATAGAATCATTCTATCATCATAAGAAGAACGTTGGTCATTACAAGAATGCAATTATGGGTACATACACGAAGAACGATCTACCAAGTATTCCTCATCTTTTAACCCTCTACGATTGTTCAAGTGCATGATTCTGTACATCATTAACCTCAAGTCTAAGCCGAACAAAGCACAAACATTACAAGGAATTACTTTAAATTCCGAAGAATTGGCAAAAACATTCCATACAATTTACAAATTTGGGGAAGGAAGCATCAACAGATCCAGAATAGAGTTACATTCCAATTGTCACTAAGCCAGACCGTCATTGTGGCTGTCCACCCTTCGTTAACGAAATAGGACGACCGGTGGAGCAGAGATGGGAAATGTGACACCGGCACGTATTAAATTAGTGCATTCATTTTCGAAGACAAGGATCGATTGTCGGCATACATTGACGAACTTCCAGAATTGGACATCACACAGCTAAATATGAGCTATCTTAGTCTAAGGAAAATGGGGCAACTGATTTATCAAAACTTCTATCAAATGTGGCAAAACAAATGTCAGGCGTCATTCCAAGTAAGAACCAAACGGAAAAAGTTAAAAATACTCAATCAAATTTGTTTGTTTAGTTTTGGTGGGGATTGAAATAGACCAGCTGACATTCCAGGTATCGAAGTAGGTCACCAGCTTATTAAGTATGTTTGGATTCTCGGGGAGAACACTGGTATTCGCTGTAACTGCTAATATACAGTGGTATCGTCGACATATGCTTGGAACCTGGTGTAAGGCTGCCTAGGTACTGGTATGTCGTGCATAAAAAATATATACAGTAATGGTCCCAGCACCGATCCGTAAGGCAATCCCGCTGCGATTCTTTTTGTTTCAGAATTGTGTCTGTTGTTCACGCAGACAAAGAATTCCTTTTCTTCTAGGTACGAGTTGAGTAAGCCCCTTGTGCCATACAGAATCGAACGCTTTCTGGGTGTCCAAGAATGCTACCGCCGTGATCTTGCGACGTGACTTCGCTCGTTTGAGGTCGTCCACGAGACGCATCATTGCGCCCGTTGTCGACCTATGGCAAACGAAGCGAAACTGCTCCACCGGGATCAAGTGGTGAACAGCCGACCATAGCCTATGGTGGATCAATCTTTCCACCAGTTTACTGAGTCCACACAACAAAATATTGGGCCCCGTATTTTCCGGGGTGCCTGGTTTACCGGTTTTTGCGAAATACCACCTTGGGGAGCTTCCAACATTTGGGAAAATAGGCACAGACCAGAATGGCATTTGTTATTTGCATCAGTTGTGCGGTAGGCGAGATTGGTAGATTTTTGATTGCTCCGTTAGAGATACCATCGACCCCCGGCGATTTTTTATTTTTAGTTGTCCTACAATGTTTGTCATTTCCTCGGCGTTAGTCGCCTCAGGAAATATCGCAAAGGCCCGTCTGATCTACTTCCTTGGTCTGCGCCGTCTAGCACCATATTTAGTTTTTTCGTTGGTTTCATAGTTCTTATATATTTAAATATATTTGACTTGTCTGGGTCTACGCTTCTGAGTTTGTCGGTTTACTTGTTCTTGGCGAAACTGGTTGATTTTCTCATGCACAAGCCTCGTGGTTCTGTTAATTAATTTCGTCGTCTATAGTGTCGGCCAGTAACGGTGTTTGTTCCTATAGTAGTTCCTGAATTTAATCAGCTGGACTATATGAGCAGGCAGCGTCCTGGTCCCGCTCCGCCTTTAGCGGCACATATTTATCCGTGACTTTACCGATGATTTTTGGGATCTTGTCAACTCTTCGGTCGATTTCCTCCGTTGAATCGATTGGCTGTTCGATGAGCGGATCAATTTTATGGTGAATATGCGTTTCTGTAGTCCAATATTCTGACCCCGGTCGGAATTTGGAACAGATCGAACCGATCGGAAATATTAAAGACTACCGGCATATGTTCGGAGCAAACTCATTCAGTACCATGATGTCTTCTTCAATGTCTACTTCCTTTGCCAATATCAGATCAAGTACCGCATCTCCGCATGTTCCCCAATGAATGGTGGTGAGCATTAAAGCCGCCACAAACGACGACGCTTGAGTGAGTGCTAGTAAAACTGTGTAGGTCTGCGGCCACAACATTCCAAAAATAGGCAGAAACTAATACGAAACACTCGTCTCAGCCACATGTCCGAATCTTTGGCATATAAGGCAACGCGCTATGGGGATTTTTTTTTATTCTCGCAGCTGACCTTGTAGCCGCAGCAACCATTGACTAACGTTATGTTTGAGTATTTGGTGTCTTACGCGATGGGTACCGTAAAGCAGAGTAGCTTAATTTGTTCCTTCGAGTCGTCGTTCTCCTTGATGGTTTTGTTTCTCGGGTACAAATTTTGAACCGCGAGCTCTTCAATTGCAAATTCAGCTTTGATGTCTTCCGTTTCACTCACGTCTTCCACATCACTTTTGACCTTTGGTTTTTTTGGATATACGAACGGTCGACCTTTTTGAGCTCCACTACAAGCAGTTGGTGGTTTTCCAGATTGTTTGGATATATTATAGTGCTGCTAGGGCACACCTTGAGCAGGGTGTCTGTGAATTTTGCGGTGATTCCTTTGAGTAGGTTTAATGGTGTTTTGTCAGCTGGTAGATGGTAATCCTTTTGATATATAAAATTATCATTAAGCTTGATTCGCCAACGCTTTGTCCGCAGTTACAAACCGCATTGGTCATCCTCTGAATTTTGCTCGTTGCATCAGCGACATTACTTCCAATCGCCACAATTGCTGTGTCATCTGCATCTTGTATTCCAGACCACTGTGCCAAACTTTATCGAATGCTTGCACAACGTCGGGGAATATACTTGAGCATACTTTTTTATATTCTAACGTTCTTTCAGTTATGTTTGTGATTCTATGCACCTGTTCAATTGTAGAATGCTTTTCTCTGAATCCAAACTGATGTGGAGGAATTAATTGTCGGTTCTCAATTATTGGCTTAAGTCTTAATAAAGTAATAATTTTTCAAAGAGTTTTGACATAATTGGCAGCAAAGAAATTGGCCTGTATGATATTTTATCGCTGCCACTTGCCCATGTCCCATCATAATTTTTAAGTGGAGACATTTGCATTTTGGGTCTTTTGAGCCCCTTCATCGCCTTCCACAGTGAGTAATCAGAATTTTTATCATCAGTTAGGCTAACTAGAAATCTGTTGATTGATTCATTTTTAACTTCTTTAAGAAGGGATTTGAGACTGTTACATAATCACTTGCATGTTACATGTTCGATTAATTTGCCACGTTTTACGTGCGCGTCGTTTTTCTCTTACCAACTCCCTAACTACCATTGGGTAGAATATGTTAGGCGTCTTCCTAATTTGTATCATGGGAATGCTTGCCAACGCAGCATAGTGAATTATTTCATTGAGTTGTTCCAGAGCCGTTTCACTGACCGTCATGATAACCGGTGAGTTATCCAATACTAGAGAATTGCTGTTTTCAATGAGAACGTAATTCTGAGATATATCTCTTGCTAAATAAAAGTCTATTAGGTCCGGTATCTTAGCTTCGTCACTGGGCCATTATGTTGGGGAACCACCGAAATAAAATTCACATTTTGATGTCTGCCCTGCTTGAAAAAATTCTTTACCCTTTGACGTCGTAAGTCTAGATCGCCAATAGATGTTTTTCGCATTAAAGTCACCTTCTATAATAAAATCACGTCCTAGCGATTTAAATAGTTTAATGTAGTCTTCCCTTTTCAAGTTGTGCCGGAGAGGATCGTCTATTGCATAGACAGTAATCTGTCTGTATTAAATGTGAATCCTTATAGTAGTGACTTGCATTGTTTCTTCTTCGATTTTTGTTTTTACATGGTGTTTTATATTTTCTTTTATTAGTAATGCCAACCACCCCTTGCTCTTTCCGCTGGATGAATGGAATGATATAAGTTATAACCCCGGATTTTAACAAATGAAGATTTAACAAAATGGCTTTCGGATATTTAAAAATATTTCTATTTTTGAAATATGTTGCGTAAACCCATTCGCATTCCAGATTGCTATTCTGAAAGTTGTGTTCTTACTTCACATTTTTTATCGGATTGCGTTGTGGGAGTTGCTTTCACTACCTGAGCAAATGTTCTTCTTTGCCTTGTGTTGCTTGGTTGTGAATTTGATCCATCTGATTTGAAGTTTGATTTCGAGTTTTTTCTCTTAATTTTTGTAGTTGCTTAGCAACCTCACAGCCTCGATAATTAGCCAGATGTTGACCCTTACAATTAATACACTTAGCTGGCACATCTTTCCCTATTGTACATGCCTGCGTAATATGTTTACCTGATTATTTTACACATCTCGGATGCCGGCTACAATATCTTTGGGTGTGATTAAATCCCTGACATTTCTTGCATTAGGGTATGCATGTATTGGTTCAGTTTTTATCTTCATGTGAAGGATTCCTTTTATACCATAAATGTTTTGAATATTCTCTTTGTTATCAAAGAACAGTATAAACAGAGGGAGTCCCCGTTTATTGACAGTTGGGTTTCCTTCCTAATTTTCTGTTCTCTCTTTTTTAACAATATTCACAGCATCTAGTATTTTAAGACCTTTATTTTGTAAGTCTTCCATTATTTCTTTGGTTGAACAAGTGTGATTTTCAGCATTCTACTTCATAGATATTAGATAAGGTTCTAAAAGAATCTGAGTCCAGAGTATCAATTTTCCAAACGTCATTGTTTAGCGCTGTTACCTTATATTCTTTGTCAGTAACTGATTTCATTAGTGACAGAATTTCTGGGTAACTGGTTACGCCCACAATACTTATTGGTGGGGGGGGGGGGGTTTCTTTCGATTGCACCAGTGTTGGTGCAATGTTCTTGATAGATTTACTACATTTTGGTTGATTGAACTCGGGTTGGACGACTTTCAGTTCTGCACTTGTAGTTCCCTATCATTTAATTGTTCAGCCTCAGGTGACGATTCAGCTTTTCTTTTCTTACTCTTCCTGGACTGCTTTTTCTTGTTAAGGATCCAGTCCGCCTCCCTCTCTAATTCATCCTAATCAGTGAAATAGTTGAATTTCTCTGGTTCAATATCCTCTATTTTGCTATATTCTTTTGAGTCCCGATTCATTTTTAGAAGTTCATTTTCTCATGTTCATTGCCTCAACCAGAGATCCATATTTTCATTTTCTGGATCAATATTATTTTCGCTGCATCCAGCTGCTCGCAATGTCAAATTTCCGCTGGCATCACTTCTGGCATGCAATGTTTGACCCTCCCCAGAATCCATAGTTGGTCCGCGGAAGGTATTTTATTTCCCTCCTACCCATCAGTTTTAGCTGATCAGCATTCTCAATGCTAACCAATGGTATTACATAAATAGCGCCCAAAATTCCGTATTAATGTTTTACTATTTTTTTTCTCACTCAGTTTTCTTTATTAAGTTGCTAGCTTAGTTCGGATATCTGTGATAACAAAATTAGAATTTAGTCTAATAGATGAATTCCCAATAATAGTAACTTGGTCGAGACAGTGATCTGGAAACTTCAATCACTATTACTCCATAAAAGTGTATTGACTAGTAAGTGACCATGGATGTTTCAGTGTATATCAAATGTGTTGTCGCAGTTTGCATTGGCGGAGTACACATATCTAAAAATTTTGCCCCATTGATGTAAATTGATTTATAATTTTTTTCGATAATGGGTCGCTGATATTTGTTTTTCTTTTTCAACTCGAATTTTTAGCAAATTTAAATCAGACTAGTGGAACTGAGGTTAGAGCAGGTTTTCACTATATTTTAAAGGGGCGGGCAGCAGAATTGTATTGGTGTTATATGTCTCAGAATTGGAATTCCACCTGGGAACAATTGCGTGCGGCATTCGAAGACGTATTCCGAGACCGAAGAGGTACAGTACACGTGATACGTGTTTTAGAAGCTCGTAAACAGCAGCAGAATGAACCATTTTCCAAATTCATGTCAGACATGAAGTCTATGTATGAATAATAAGAGAGAATATTCGTTTTAAGTTACAAATAGCTTTAGCGGGTCAAATCATTGATAGTTTAGAGGTATTAATCGATAAATGTCTTGACATAGAGATATAATCCCGAAGTAATGTGTCATCGAAAATATATTAATAAAATAGCTAACGGTCCGGAGTTTGGAGATAACGGTAATGATGGCCGAGTAAATGCGCTAACTGCATATGATGGTAGGCCCAATGCTATACTCAACCAAATATCCACGTTAACAACACTGTGCCTCAAACACAAAAATTTCCATCTACTTCATTTAGGAGTAGTAAGCCACCTTCTTCTAACAGTTTAGATTTATGTTGGAACTGTCATGTGGTAGGTCATACGTTTCCTCAATGTGCTAAACCACGAAACAAATTTTGCTATAGGTGCAGGTGTAGATTAGTTCAAATAGCTGCAAGATCGAAACCTCAGAGTATCGTTCCAAAAACAAACGAGAGCTACACTATCAATTCTCATTCCCAGAACCACTAATTACAAACATTTGTAATTACACACCTAATTATGACTCAAAATTATCTTACAATGACTCTATAAATATCCTTGATGATACAAATTAATTCGATTCGATCAATATGATTAATTCTAATAGTGTGGACACTGTCCATGAGAATGGTTCATATTATAAAGAACGACGCAGACGTCGCATTTCATAATCCTCTGAGAATCGAGTTCGTGTTTATTGGGCTCATAGGCGTCAGCTGAAGGCTTTAATATCCGAAACTTATATTTCAAACCAACTAGATAACCGACCGAACCGATGGGTTACTCGATAGTGTGCTTCGCTTACCATAGTGGGACATGGTTGTGATTGAATTTTATCCGAACCACAATATAAGGTATTTCATTTACCTGGAACAGTCGATACAGCATATGGTAGTAATCAGCGGCCTTTTGGGTATATTTGGGCAAAAGTCCGTCATTTAAAGTATTAAACAACAATTGATACTTGGTGTTGACTTTTGGAGGCAGTTTAAAATTGCACCAAATGTGATATCAGACATCAAGGAAAATTCTTGTTTTCCTGAAGGTGTTTCATTAGACAATCAGGATAATCAACATTACCTTTCCCAGCAACAGCGCAAAGAACTCGATCAAGTCATAGTGGCATATTCGTTTAGCTCTACCTTCGGGCTGGGAAAAATGACGTTACTCAGTCATCATATTGAAGTTACATCTCCACCAATTAAACAAAGGCATTATCCAGTATCTCCTAGTCAGAAATGTAATAGGAACCAGATCGGATGATTGATATGGGGGTTATTGAGGAGTCTCATAGTGATTGGAGCTCCCCGGTGACGTTAGTATCCAAGCCCAACGGTAAGCGTCGTTTGTGTTTATATACACGTAAATTGAACGAGGTGACGATTAGGGACGCGTACCCTTTGCCTAATATCGACGAACTTTTGAGTCGGTTGGAGCAAACGAAGTTTATATCTAGCATAGACTTGAAGGATGCCTTTTGGTAGATTCCGCTGACTCTGGAGTCCCGAGATAAGACAACATTTACCGTTCCTGATCGTTCCTTATATCAATTTAAGGCAATGTTGTTTGGGAACCGAGTGGTTCCAACATAGTTTCACGATCGTATTTTCATCTATTTAGACGATCTATTGGTTAATGCAGGAGACTTTGCCGAACATCTAGACCTACTGAGACAGTTGGCTAAATTTTTGAAGGACGCGGGATTCACGATAGGATATTTGGTTAGAGATGGTAATCTTAAGGTGGATCCTGATAAAATAATCGGCATTATAGATTTCCAAATACTTTACAGAAGTTACGTCGATTCCTGGGAATGTCCGGATGGTACCGGATGTTCATTACCAATTATGCATCATTTACGGCATCGTTAACGGACTTTTTAAAAAATAAAGTCAAATTTAGATCGACTTCTGAAGCTGAACAAGCGTTCACATTAATTAAACTTATACTGTATGACCGCCGGTTTTAGCACATCCTAAATTTGATAGACCATTTATTATACATTGCGATGCTAGTACTACCGGTGTTGGTAGTGTTTAGGGTTAGGTGGGTGATGATGGTGAAGAATTATTCAGTTATTGAACTCGAGTGTTTTGCGGCTGTGCTGAGTGTTGGAAACAATTCAGAGCTTACATAGAGGGTTACTCTTTCACTATCGTCACCGACCATGCCAGCCTTAGGTGGTTTATAAACCAAAAGAATCATTCAGGTCGATTGGCAAGGTGGTCACTAAAGCAAAATTCAAAATTTTACATCGGAAAAGTTCTCATCATTTTCGGGAGCATTTATAGATCTCGTTACACATCATCGTGACCATAATAAAACTTTACCAAAACCTCCCAATGATGTGAATTCGCCAGTGTTTTTGTCAGAGGAATATGTCAGGTTATTAAATACAGTTAGGAAATCGTCAGGCAATATCATGAATCACTCATATCGGCTCATTTAGGTGTGG
This sequence comes from Tipula vernalis, assembly GCA_958295665.1. Classification (NCBI taxonomy): domain Eukaryota; kingdom Metazoa; phylum Arthropoda; class Insecta; order Diptera; family Tipulidae; genus Tipula; species Tipula vernalis. The sequence continues at coordinate 314,473,791 of OY282560.1, read as the reverse complement.
TAAAAACATTAGAATCGATTCGGCGTTTTTTACTTTTGGCATAATATGGCAGCTGACGTAAAAATTTTTTTCCAAATGTGTCAAACATGCAAAATGAATAAAGCGGTAAATTATCAAACTCAACCAGCAATGGGGTGGACCAGTGAGCGTACTATGCAAACATTATATGTCAGGTAAAGGAAATATTTACCTGTTGGTAATTCATGATAAATTTTTCAAACACGGGTTTCTCAAACCTATGAGGAATGCCTTAACAAATACCCTTTGTAGTTATTTGGAAAATAAAATATTTTTAGTACATTCTGTACCTCAAATTTTAGTAACGGATAATGGTTCTCAATTTGTGTCACATAAGTTTGACTGTCTTTTATAAAAATACGGAATTGGTCACTTATTTACGCTTAAGTACACACCACAGCCAAATGCGGCAGAGAGAGTTAATCGTAGTTTAATTCAAGCCATTCGTATGTATGTCGATGACGATCATCGCTTATGGGATCAGCACGTGCCTGAAATTACTAATGTTTTACGTAACACTATTCACAGTAGTACCCAATTTTCGCCACATTATTTAATATATGGCCAATATTATATTCGGCACGGAAGCGAATATCAATTGTTAAATCAATTACACATGTTGAGTGAACGTGATTTACAAATTCCAGTTAAGTCGGATCGGTTGATTATTGGTCAGAAGCTAGTTTTAAGTTACTTAAAGGAGGCCCATCATCGCCATGCAAGGCCGTTATAATTTACGTAGTCGAATTAGAAATATTCAACCTGGTGAGACAGTTCTCGTTAGGAACTTTCCTCAAAGTCAGGCGTCAAAACATTTTTCAGCTAAATTGTCACCAAAATATGTAGAGGGTACTGTTAGTACAAAGATAGGTCGAGTCACATTTAGGATTTCAGATAAAGCAGGAAGAGATATAGGATTGTATCATATACGCGATATTCGTATATTATATTTGTTTTGTTTTGATTGCATGGCCCAGCTTTTGTGAGACTATCTCAATGATCGACATGATTTGAAACAATTTTGTTCTAAAATTGTTTTCGGTATGGATTGCTTGGTGGTATAATGTAGAAGTACTACGTTGGTCAAAATGTTTTCATTTTTTTTGGATTGGTTCGAGAATGTTTTTTTTTGGGAGGGAGTCGGAATGATCCTAAGTGACAGTGTTAGATTATTTTTGTTTCTCTTTTCTTTGCACTTAATTGTGTAAGATGGAGCAGCGACGGTGGTTTTCCCCCCTTTTCCCACGACCATAATTACGTCCACCAGACTGAGCTTGGCAAAAACCATCGTTGCGTCCATGATTTTGTATCGTGCATCTTGGTCACTAAACCAATGGTGCTACAAGGAAAAAGTGTTGTAATGCGGCATTTGGGTTTTTTGTCTAATTACGAGCAACATCCAAGAAATAGAACGTTGAAGAGGTGAAAAAGCCGTTACAAACTAATAGAAGAAAAAAAACTTACTTTTTTCGCCTCATCATTATCTGGATTTAACGTTTCACAATCAGCAATTTCAAGTAATTTGGTTATAGCATTTTCTCGATTGATTTAGAACAAAGCATCGTTAAGAATTGTGGCGTATAATCAGAAAGACAAACTGTCGAGAATTATACTGTTATCTATATACAGCTCTAAAAAACAATTTGAATAATTCAAATATTCCACGCCTATCAAATTCGATTACTGAGCGTGTTGATAATTCTAATCAAACGATAAATTATCTGATTCATTAATTTTCTAATGTATTAACCAAATAAACAAAAAAAAAAACATTCAAACTGCAATCATAGAGACGAAACTAAAATAATAAAATTGAAAATCTTTTGTTGCTAATCCAACGACTAATATATTGGTTATGGGGATTATGAAGCGGAATCTATTTACAAACAATTGTAAAATAAAAATTGTTTTAACCGAAAACAGAACAATGCCGCAACGGAATATAATAACCATGAACATACTCGTATATAAAATACCCATATAGTTGAAGAGATGAACAGAAGAAGCAAGCTATAAAAAATAAATAAATAACTTTGGGGTGGAAGTAAATGGCTCTTTATCAATTTAAATGCATAAAAAATGGAACCCAACAACAAATCATGACTACTACTGTAGATGATACTACATTTATATAGTTGACGGGAAGTTAAAAATATATCGTTATTTTATTATCACATCCATTCAGTATTATACGTTCAGATAGTTGTTGCTACATTTTTATTTTGTTTGTTTTGTAATCCAGCATCTCTGGATATTTATATATGGATATAACCATGCCATATAGCTAGTTAAAAAGATAAATTACATTGTTAAAAATTTATTGGCATGAATTATCCTTATATTCAGGAAATAATATTTATGTACAGAAAATTATTCATTTATATACGATGATGACGTAGAGGGTATGAGAGTGTGTGTGTGTGTGTGAGAGAGGATTTTAGCTCGATACGAAAATAATTTTTTAACGAGCCTATTAAAAAAGAAATTTCCATATACAATTATATAGTTCCCATAAATAGTTGTAGTTCATTTTTTATATTCTCGACCATCATCAAACATTAACACTTCCTCCTTCTCAACAACAAAGAAATTCCATACTAACACATTTTGACTCGCCTTCCTTAATTCAAACTGATCAAAATCGTTCATCGCCCTGTCAAAATTATCAATGTTAAATTTTGGGACAAATTTTACGTGTTCTTGTCTTTGTAATAGTGTTACAACTTCAACTTGTTCGGTATTTGAACGATATTTGGATTTTAGCAGGGCGGACGTAATACAAAGGATTGCTGCCAGCGGCAGTTGTTCAGCGACGAAGCCTAAAATAAAGAAAAGAGAAGACACAAAGAATCATTAAAATCAACAGCAAAGCAAATTGCACTTATCTGAACAGCTGATCCACCGGGGCACATCAAATCCACAATTGTTAAGTTTTTTAGCTGAAATATGTTCAAAGTTGTTTAATTAAGTAATTACTAATATGTATAAATTTATTAATAATTCGATTTGTATAATATTACCTTTAAGAGTTTTTCCGATCAAGAAATTGTTTATTTACATACTGTGAACTTTTTGACAGATCGAAAATAGACACCAAAAGTAGGTACTAGATTATTGCGATAAACTCAAACAAATGTAGTACTAATATTATGTTTAAAATGTTTAAAACCAGATGTCATGATAGTAGTTGAGCAAATTTGTAAATAAAAAAAAAAGGAAAAACTCTTCACTTGTGTAAATTGTAGTCAACCTGAAAACATCAAAAAACAAAAAAAAAAAGAAAAGCGAATAAAATTTAATATTCAAAGAAACGTGATTTTTACTTACCTGAGCATACCTGGACATCCGCATACCGCCACGAATATTTTTACTACGCACACTATACCTGGACACGATTAAACCAACCACCGAAATCTGTTGAAACTTGGAAATTAACACGGACACGAAAACCATTTGGCTACTTAGTTGGAATTGAGGTTAACACACCGCGTGTTTTTGAGAAGTACAAAATTTACAAACGAACCAAACATTCATAGTAAATTGTAAGTATATTACCTCAATTGATTAAGTGACGCAATTATTTATGATCCGTAGAGCCGGATCTCAAGCATTATTAGGCGAAATTATTCACGGCGAAGATAAAACGCTATCGTTTCAAATTTTGATCATAATCTCGATTCACGGGGTTATTCATGGTCCTTCGAGCCGGATACCGGATAACTGCAAATTTAATTAACTACTGTTGTACATGTAAGGCTGTAACTTTAAGTAGAATGCGAAAGTAGTGCACACTGTACGCAAACAGTTAGTAACGTGAAAGGTAATACGCGAGTGAAGAATTCCTCACATCGAGGTAAAAAATTAACGTTGAGTGAGAAAGTAATAGCAATCAAGTAAAATATCATCAAGGATATTAGTGAAGTGTATTTGTAAAATTGGCGAAATTTTACATAGAGAAAACAGTCGAAGTCGAATATCCTAGGCTATAATCAATCAAAAAAAAAAAACATTATCCGAATACAAGTTACATAACGAGAGGATGGCTAACGACGAAAAAGAATTAGTGCGAAAACGAGGCCAGTGTAAGGCGATAGTTACTCGGGTGGAGAAATGGCTGAATGATGATCCAGATCCAGAGACGTCTGAAGACTGTAGTGTTCGAATTGAAATGCTCGAACGTACATATATCGAATTCCGAGAAATAGAGGACAAATTATTGTGCTACGAGAACCAAACCTCTGACATAGATGACTTTGAAGATCGGTATCTTCGGGCAAAGGCACAACTCCGTGCACGTGTTGGTCGCAGAGAGTCATCCACACAGGTGCTACTAACAGATGCCATAAGCAAATTAGTTGAAGGACAACGATCCTTTCTACAAGAGTCATCAGATCGCAGCTTAACGAAGCCAGAGGGAATTAAATTACCTCGATTGAACATACCGTCATTCTCAGGAAAGTATTCGGATTTCCCTTCATTCAAAGACCTGTTTGAGGCAACCGTGCATAATAACAATTCCGTGACCGATGCGCAGAAACTACAGTACCTGAAAGGCTTACTGCAAGGGGACGCCGCAGCATTAATTAAGCACATAGCTATTACCGACTCTAACTATTCCGAAACCTGGAAAAGGGTTTGTGAAAGATATAATAAGCAGAAGCTAATTGTGAATGATCTCATCAAAAGGGTCATGGACCAACCATTGATTAGTCATTCAAATGCAAATAGCCTGAGAGACATGCATGATTCGGTCGATGAAGTCATCAGAGGTCTTAATGGACTAGGCGAAAGGGCTCTTACGCGCGACCTGTGGATAATATATATTTTATTCCAAAGACTGGATAGTGAATCCAAGCACACATGGGCCAAATATTCAAACGAGATGGAGGCTCCAACGATTGACCAATTTTTGTCGTTTTTGAACACTGAGTACAACACCTTGGAAGCATGTCAACTCACAAAAGGGCTTGGTGCAAAAAGAATAGTAAACGTAGCCACGTTTGAACCACTTCCCAATTCGTGCGCCCTTTGCGAAAGGGATCATCCGCTGATGAAATGTGATCAATTCAATAACTTATCAACGTCAGACCGCAGATTATTTGTGTCAAGCAAAACGTTGTGTTTTAATTGTTTGGGCAAATCACACAAAGCAGACAAGTGCAAGGCGAAGGGACTGTGCTATATTTGCCGACGACGCCATCATACATTGCTCCATCAAGATATTCAGAGGGAACCATCTAACAACGTAAAATTACTCCAGACTAACATCGAAAGTACTGTCGAATGTACCACAACAGCAGATGAGCCAATGGTTGTCAACCTACATATTGGAAACAATTTTCAGTCGATTTTACCAACTGCCGTAGTACACATCAAGGATAAATGGAATACAAAACATACTGCTCGGATCTTGTTGGACTCTGGTTCACAAGCATCTTTTATCACTGAGGCCTGTTGGAAGAAAATACAAACACCACGAAATGCTGCAAGATTCCTGCTATCTGGACTGGCTACGTCTAATGTACACACGAAAGGCGCAACAAAATTTACTCTGCAATCAACAAGTGATGAGAGCAGTCGAATCGAACTTGATGCCTTAATTTTGGACAAACTACCTTCAGCATTTCCTTCATGCGAGTTACCAACAACCGGGTGGGAAGGGATTCAAGGGGTTAAGTTAGCAGATCCATCATTCAACAAACCAAACGATATAGACATCATCATAGGTGCTGATAAATGTTTTGACATAGTTGTCGGAGAAAGAATCAAGATCGGAACAGAAGATCTGACTGCAATCAAAACCATATTTGGATGGGTGGTGGCAGGTAAATTAGAATCTAAAACTAATTCAAATCAGTATAAAACAGCCAGTGCTAGCACCTTAAATATGCATCTAACAGTTGATATTGATCAGAGCCTGCGAGCTTTTTGGGAAATCGAAGATATTCCGGAGAAAATACCCAATACTCCAGAAGAAGTAAAATGCGAGGAACTGTTCCAGAAAACCGTATCACGATGCTCAGATGGAAGATTCATAGTGCAGCTGCCGTTTAAAGAAGATCCTCTACTGGAGCTTGGAGATTCTCGTAGATCAGCACTACGCAGATTTCTGTCGCTAGAGGCGAGATTATCCAAGAACAAGGAGCTAAAAGAAGAATACATCAAATTCATGAGGGAATACGTACAGCTTGGCCACATGAAAGCTATTTCGTCCGAAGATCAACAACCAAGCCAAAATAAGATATACTACTTGCCTCATCATGCGGTTATTAAAACCTCCAGTATAACGACAAAGGTAAGAGTAGTGTTTGATGGGTCGGCTAAAACAAACACCGGCGTATCTCTGAATGACAAAATGTTGGTAGGTGCAAAAATTCAGCCAACATTATACAACATACTACTGAGATTCCGTATCCATCCTGTGGTCATCTGTGGTGATATAGAAAAAATGTATCGCCAGATATGGATTGCCAATCAGGATACAAACTATCAAAGAATATTCTGGCGTGAGCATCCTAAGTTGCCCATCCAAGATTATCAATTGCTTAAAGTGACATATGGAACCGCGGCTGCACCATTTCTAGCTACAAGAGCATTATATCAGATGGCGATAGAATGCGAAGAAACTCAACCCCATTTAAGCAAAATAATCAAGGGTGATTTTTACGTTGATGACCTCCTGACAGGAGCTCAAACCATAGATGAAGCAGCAAAAATCAAGTCTGACCTCAAAACCATTCTTGCAGCAGCTGGGTTCAACTTGAGGAAGTGGCGATCAAACATCAGCGAACTGAATTCACAAAACCTAAATGAGGACAACCTAAGATTTGAACCCGATGAGTCCATTAAAATTCTTGGAGTACAATGGACACCCGCTGAAGACATATTTTCATTTAAAGCTGTTCCTCATTCAGACCAAACTATCATCAGTAAACGAGTCATACTATCGGAATCGTCCAGGATCTTTGATCCATTAGGGTGGTTGTCACCATCAACAATACTGCTGAAAACACTGTTCCAAAGTCTATGGCTTCAAAACTTAAGCTGGGATGACTCTGTCCCTGACGACATAGCAAAAACCTGGTTAAGGATAAGAAGTGAATTCATACAGTTTCAGAAGGTAAACATACCTAGAAGAGTTACACAAGGTCATAGAGTCGAATTGCATGGGTTCTCTGACGCTAGTGAACGAGCTTATGCAGCGGTAGTGTACTGCAGATCCACCGACATCAATGGGGTTTCATCTGTTCAACTAGTAACTGCTAAAACCAAGGTCGCACCAATCAAAAGGGTTAGCATACCGCGACTAGAATTATGCGGCGCGCAACTTCTATCGAGAATACTGACAATGCTATCAACAGAGGTGTTTGGAAACCTTCAGCCAACAATACATGCGTGGACAGACTCAACCATTGTGCTCGCCTGGCTGTCTGATCACCCCTCCAAGTGGAAGACGTTTGTTGGAAATCGGGTCGCGTACATTCACGAAAAAATTCCACGGGAATATTGGCATTACGTTCCATCTCAACGCAACCCCGCGGATGTCGCATCACGAGGAGTGTTGCCATCTACCTTATTGACCACTGATGAATGGTGGCATGGTCCAAGCTGGCTAAACGTACAAGACGAATGGCCAAAGCAACATCCAAGCGCACAGATTGCAGAAGTCGTAAATAACGAGAGAAAGAAACCAAAGACTGTAGTACATCAATCACTACTAAGTAGCGATATAGTAGCAGAACTATTAAGTAAAACATCCTCCTTCCCAAAACTAATTAGAATTTTTGGGTACATCCTGAGATTTGCGAACAAATTAAGGAAAACCATTCGGGAAACAAACACACCATACCTAACAAATACAGAATTAAACGACGCCACTGAAACTCTATTAAAGGCCATACAAAAAGAGCAGTTTCCTGAAGACGTTAGACAGCTTATCAAATTATTTCATGTTAGCAAGGGTAGTAGATTGGCGTCCTTAGCACCATTTCTTGACAGCAAGGGCGTTATGCGAGTTGGAGGACGACTTCAGAATGCAACATGTAGTTACAATAGTAAGCACCCAGTCATTTTATCAGCTAGTCATCCGCTTACTATAATGATAATTCAACATATCCACCAAAAATATTTTCACCCCGGTCCGTCTTTAACGTCTCATTTAGTGCGGTTAAACTATTGGGTTCTAAACGGTCGTGGAACGATACGTAAAGAAGTGCGGAATTGCGTTCTATGTGCAAGAGTCAAACCAACTGTATCACAACAAATGATGGGTAATTTACCAGAGGAGCGTGTGAATCCCAGCAGACCATTTTCACGAGTAGGTGTAGACTACGCTGGACCAGTGTCATTATTGTCCAGACGAACGAGAGGTGCACAGATTGTCAAGGGCTACATTGCAGTCTTCATTTGCCTAGTGACTAAAGCAATTCACATCGAAGTCGTCAGTGAACTATCAACAACAGCGTTTCTAAACACGTTTAAACGATTTTGCGCAAGAAGAGGGCTACCAACTGCAATATTCAGCGATAATGGCACTAATTTCATAGGTGCCCATAGGCAATTGCGATCATACCAGAAGCAGCTCAATTCATATTCATACGGCGATGAGGTCAGAACACTTACCCAGTCAGAAGACTATAAGAGAATTATTGGAACTTTTTTTGCGCACAACAATATTGACTGGCAATTCATCCCTCCATCGGCTCCCCATTTTGGTGGAATTTGGGAGGCGGCTGTGAAAAGTGTGAAAAGTCATCTCATAAAAGCCACAGTAAACATCAACTTGACCTTCGAAGAGATGACAACTATGCTATGTTGTATCGAAGCCATTTTGAATTCACGACCACTGTGTGCCTTTTCAGCCGATGACGAAAGCTACGAGGCATTAACTCCGGGTCATTTCTTGATCGGACAACCAATGACCACGATCCCTGAACCTGTTTCATTGAATGATGACATCAACAAACCCAAGGTTAAGATTTACGATGAGATTCGACGGCGAGCAACTCTGTTCTGGAAGAGGTTTCAACTTGAGTATTTGAACAACTTAAATCAGCGATACAAATGGCGCCATGAACAGGAGAACATCAAGGTAGGAGACTTAGTCATTCTAAAGGATAAAAATTTGCCTACAACCTGTTGGCCAATGGCAAGAATTCAAATCATACATCCTGGTAACGATAAACTGGTACGAGTCGTTACGGTGAAAACAGCATCAACAACGTTCAAAAGGCCAATTACCACCATATGCAAACTACCCGTAGCTTAACGATAGACTCGTTAACGGGGGGAGTATGTTCAGCGACGAAGCCTAAAATAAAGAAAAGAGAAGACACAAAGAATCATTAAAATCAACAGCAAAGCAAATTGCACTTATCTGAACAGCTGATCCACCGGGGCACATCAAATCCACAATTGTTAAGTTTTTTAGCTGAAATATGTTCAAAGTTGTTTAATTAAGTAATTACTAATATGTATAAATTTATTAATAATTCGATTTGTATAATATTACCTTTAAGAGTTTTTCCGATCAAGAAATTGTTTATTTACATACTGTGAACTTTTTGACAGATCGAAAATAGACACCAAAAGTAGGTACTAGATTATTGCGATAAACTCAAACAAATGTAGTACTAATATTATGTTTAAAATGTTTAAAACCAGATGTCATGATAGTAGTTGAGCAAATTTGTAAATAAAAAAAAAAGGAAAAACTCTTCACTTGTGTAAATTGTAGTCAACCTGAAAACATCAAAAAACAAAAAAAAAAAGAAAAGCGAATAAAATTTAATATTCAAAGAAACGTGATTTTTACTTACCTGAGCATACCTGGACATCCGCATACCGCCACGAATATTTTTACTACGCACACTATACCTGGACACGATTAAACCAACCACCGAAATCTGTTGAAACTTGGAAATTAACACGGACACGAAAACCATTTGGCTACTTAGTTGGAATTGAGGTTAACACACCGCGTGTTTTTGAGAAGTACAAAATTTACAAACGAACCAAACATTCATAGTAAATTGTAAGTATATTACCTCAATTGATTAAGTGACGCTATTTATGATCCGTAGAGCCGGATCTCAAGCATTATTAGGCGAAATTATTCACGGCGAAGATAAAACGCTGTCGTTTCAAATTTTGATCATAATCTCGATTCACGGGGTTATTCAGCAGTAGTCCTTTATTGATCTCCTCTCCTGAATTATTGCCATAAGTAACAATAGATTATAAGTATTTGTATACTATCACTCTCTAGTGTTTAATTACAGATCAGGTAACGGATTTTTCCCACGCCAGAATGAGAAGAGATTAGAGAAATTAGATGAGGAAACCATAAACCAAAGTACTTTCTCCAAATTTGAGGAGCTGTTAAAGTTTTTGGCGAAACATAACGCATGATGTGTTAGAATCTTTTGGCTCACATACGAGGAAGACCTTGCACAAAATTGTGACTAACGATTCTTTATATCATCAGACAGACAGTAGATTACATTCAATGGAGTGCAAATTTAAACACAATGTAGAGTTTTAGGCTACTAAATCTTTCGACGAAATCGCAAAGCGGAGTACAATCTCAGTACAATCGCCTCTAATCGAAATCCTTTAACGTTTTAGGCAATATCCGGTCGTAGTCACTGGAGATGTAGAAAAAATGTATATACGAGTGTAGTAGGTCTCTGAAAAGGACAGTTGCTTAAAAACCGTTACCGACGGTATGGCATTAGCTACGTTTCTAGCTACTCGTAGCCGGTATGGCATCAGCTGCGTTTCTAGCTAAACGCTGCTAGATATATGTATTAGGACACATATGTTGATGATCTAATGATGGGAACAAATAACATTGAAAAGTTAAAAGTTTTATTGTCACCATCCGAAACAGTCTAGAAAAGCAACGGGTTTCATCTTTGAAAGTTTCAAACCAAAAACGTACAAATCCTTACAAGTTTAGGAATGGCAATGGGCAAAATATTTCGATCCGCCGCAAGAGAACGCTAGACACGATAACCGAGTCTCTTTAGATCGAGGAGTATGTAGTCTCCCGCGAAGTCCTACTTTCGTCGGTGCCGACACTAAGGCCTATTTATTGTCCGATTATAGAACGAAGAAGTATTTGCCCGAGCCGTCTTAGTTTTAACGATTTTATCAATCCGATGAGGTCAACTGTATCTAGGTTATCCCTGGTCTCGTGATTCATTGTAATTTTGTACGTGGCTCCCTCTTTAAAGAGACCGAGAATTATTCTGATGACCTCTCTCTTTTAATGTTTTGTGCCGTCAGTGTCCTAGAGTCGCAACCAAAGGTGATAACTGGAGATGAGGAGACTGGTGGTGTAAAAAGCTCGATAACCCACTTTTAACTACGATGAAATGTTCATAGAAACCAAGTATTGCTTAGTGATCCTAAATATTTGTACTCATTTACCATGTATTTAGTCTTCACTTCGTTGATCTGAAAGCTAATTTGTTGGGATGTTAATTCCAGCAGAAGGGGCCCGTTTCAGGAAGATGATGTTGCGACCCCGCAAGCAAATATCTTCAACATACGCTAAAGCTGGAAGATCTTTAATACGATGATGAAAGGTTAAAGAGAGTTTGAGTTATTTCGTCTTCTTGTTGAAATTTTGCCTTCGATTAGCACCTTGCGTATTGAGCCATCCATTAAGAGCTGGCACATAGAAACCTATTTTGACGGTAAGCCCAGGTAGGACAAGAACTTGCATAACGTATTCCTCTTAATACTGTCATACGTCTGTTGCAAGGCTACGAATAAACTTTGCACAAGGATGTTTATTTCATAGCACTTCTCCAGCACCATCCTCAGAGTAAAAGTTAGATCGGTCATTGATCTATATCGACGAAAACCACATTGATAATCATTCAAGATCCGCTCGCTATAAGTTGACAGGTTTGCCGCGACTACGTTGGCCAAAAGTTCAGTAAAGCTATAGGTACCGGAGTAGTCTTTGATTTCTAATCGACATGCGGTAGATACCATCCACACCGGTTGCCTTCCAATTTTTCATCTGCGACATCACGTTCCGCAGTTGAGGTAGGTGTCATCCCGATATTGATATCGCATTTAAGCAAGAGAGGTTCTTGCTCGGAAGGTGATATCTATTTAGAAGATATGGAAGGTTTTCGTCGCAGTCATGTATACGTTATGAGATTGTCTTGTTATTTTTTGTTTAGATGGATTTTGGCCTATGCTGTTGAACGATGTTTTTATATGGCCGATAAACGTAATTTTAATTCAACAAATAATAGGAAGTCTTCTGGACCAACGATACCCTTTTTGAGGCTTTTCAACAATGTCTTTTGGACCAGAAAATGAGGTCGATATGGTAGACCATTGTCCCATCGTTTCAGTTCGTGCGGGGTATATGCTGGCAACCACCGAGTTGTAGAGAAAAGCTAGCTCTGTGGTGCGTGTCTCGTTGTTGTTTAATGTAGGGAGCAAGAAGTTTTGACCGATGGTGTTACGGTACTTAGTGCTCGCCCAGCCAATTTGAGCATTGAAGTGGCCCAAAACAATTTTAATGTCATTTTGTGAAATTCTATGAAGTCAGTCACAAATTGATGTCATCAGTTGCTAATAAAACCCGACGCCAAATTCATGTTTAACCATATTCTTGCTCTAACATAGATTTAGTTTCCTGCAACGATACGAGGTCCAATTTATACGTAGATGCGTGTTCGAAGATTTAATCAATGGACTCTCTCTTGACAGTTTAGGCTGAGTACGTTTCATGTTCCAAATTTAAAATCGTTATCCTTATGTTGTGTCTGAAATCGTTATTGTGAATCCAAAAATATCCGAGGCCCATGTTGGGGTTAACATTAAGGTTTTTTAGGTTGGGCTGTTAACCCAATGCCAACGTCTTGTAAGATGACCGCACTGCCTTTACACTTTAGCCTACTCCTTTAATAGAGTAGTTTCTAGTTTCACAAATTGGCAGTGTGAACACTTGCTGGCGTTTTATGCAGTTAGGTCACATGAAGCGATGTTTATCTCCATTAACAATTAAAGTCCAGATCTGACTTTATACTGTTTGCGTGAGAAAGGCACAATGGGATGACGAGCTTCCACAGGATATACTAGAAGAATGGCCTAAAATAAGGCAAGAGTTGAAAGAAGGAGTATTTTATGGACCACATATAAATATGATGGCAGTTTTCTGTTGGATGATGCAATCTCATCGCGCTGTACATTGGGTAATGCTAATGCCGAGGGTCCCATCTTTGTTTTCGGAACAAACGTTCGATACATGAAAAAAATAAACAAATAAGGTTACGGTGTTATGTGGTTTAACAAATTTGTGACCAACAAGGATTGTGACCTCCACACCAGAAAAACATTTTTATTTGTAGGACTGTGTAGTTCACTATTCACTAATTAATCCGGCTACAATACCCGTGGGGGGGGGGGAGTTTGATTAGCCCGTAATTTGCGTTTTGTTGGTGTAAAATTTGACATGTTGAACGCTAACAAAATGATGTCTTTGACATTGCAGCAAAATAATATATACTGATATCTACATATCGAATGTTGATGGACACTGCCTCATTTAAACATTCTTTTGGTTCAATTCGCCCAATTTTTTATCAGAATTTAGCGTTATTAGTTAGGTAATTTCAACATCCAGGTAGTCTGGGTCCCAGGTAACTCGGGCGTCATGGGGAACTGCAGGGCAGATGAACTTGCTAGGCATGATACGACTCTCCAGCTGCAACCGGAAAGGGCAAGTCTGGGGAGGCCTATCACAGCGCTGAGACAAGCACTTGGGAAGCAGGCGCTATCCTCAGCGGGGGAAAGGTGGTCTAACACCCTCACCTGTAGAGTTGCAAGACAAGTTTGGCCAAAGCTGGACTTGGGGCGCACTAGGGCATTAATATCCTTACGCAGACGTGAATTAAGAACGGTCGTAGGAATTCTTACGGAACACTGCCTTTTTGGAGAACATGCAAGAAGGCTGGGTCTGGAGGCTAATGACTTCTGCAGAAGCTGCTTGGACGAAGTGGAGGAAGAGACGTTGGTCCACTTCCTTTGCTCGTGTCCAGCATTCGCTCTCAGAAGGCACAAACACTTAGGTAAGTTCAGGATGGACTGCCTCTCGGATCTCGAAAACATTAAAGTGCGGGACGTCTTACGCTATATAAGTAGCTCGAAATGGTTCCAATAGGGGAAAAGGGGATACATCCTGTGGTATCACAATGGACCGTCACCGGTCTAAGTGTGCGTAAGCAGCCACTCCAACCTAACCTAACCTAACCTAGGTAAAGTTTCACCAAGTGCTCGAAAACATCTCCAAGAAGATCAGAATATCTCCTTGAAGAGTTTCATAATCTAGCAAATTGCAAGACATGTTCTAATGCTTGCTTGTTTTAATTACTGTATGATGAAGAAGATCGAGGAGTAACCTCGTTTACATTCAATTTCATTTACTTGTAAACGGGGTTCAATAAACAGATTTTAACCAACTTATTGCTCGATCTATGGAATTTCCGAAATGAAATGTTGGCTCCTTTGAAGAGGGAAGACGAACATCAAATTGCTCTTCCAGATCAAATTGCTTCTTATTATGAAGTTATTCTACTGTCCAAAATTGTTCTAACTCTTTACCAATATTAAACCCTGTAAGATAGATATTGCACGATGCGATATTCATTGTGGAACCACCTATGGCTGATTTCAATACCTAGATTTTCGTTTTGCAACTGTGGAACTTGACCATGATCTTGTTGACACACTTAAGGCAATTTTTAAGCTCAATATATACATCATAATCAGCATTTAATTGGTCTACCGGGCCATAAATTGTAAACGATTTCCTAAAATTTGACTGGTTGCTCCATTTCTAGATGATTACTAATTCAATTGATCAATGCTTTTCGTTAGCTGATTGAGACTATAATTGGCATTGCAATGGAGTTAACGTTGATGTCAATACCTTGTTATGAATTATACTCGGATCATGAAATGATCTGTAGTGATTTCGACGACAAACATAACACGCACGGAGGAGCTTGATTTGCTACCATGGCTAGCATGCAAACAATTGAAACATGATATGGATTCTAACACAAACTCTTCTTTTTTGCTGTCTAACGAGAAAGCTCCAAAGCGTTAACAAAAAGGCTCACTGGTTATCATATCGTGCACAGAGCTTGTCCACAAGTTCCAATACTTGAAAAGCTTTCTACGGGACGATGCAGCTAATTTACTTAGGCATATACCAGTCATAGGCGCTAATTATTCGGAAGCATGGGACAAGCTCTGTGCACGATATGATAACCAGGGTTTAGTGATCGCATCGCTCATCAGGCAATTTATCGCTCAACCAACCAAAACGACGGAATGTCCAACCTCTCTCCGCAAGCTACGCGACACTTCTGATGAGGTAATGAGAAGCTTAAAGGCTCTAGGCCCTGACGCTGAGAAACAGGACCCTTGGCTCATCTTTATCCTTCTGCAGAAATTAGATGAAGAGACACGCAAACACCACCATCCACCGCGACGTATCATACTGAAGTAACAGATGCACAACCGCAGCCACAGCTAATGCGATACATCGATGCACTAAATATAATGAACCACACAGACTGCACGACTGTGCACGGTACATTGAACTAGAAATAGAACAAAGAATAGAAATTGTTGCCGAAGCTCGAGTATGTTTCGATTGCCTATTCAAAGGGCATACTTCTAATAATGGTCCATTTAAACGACGTTGCTTCATATGTCAACGAAAGCATCATACCTTGCTCCATTCTTTGCAAGCACCCAACGTAAATAATCTGAAAGAAGAACACTGTTCGGAAAAGTCAATCCTAGACCAATCACCAGCGCTTCCAACAAATACTGCAGTGATGGCAAGATACTCATTATTGCCAACTGCCTTGGTAAAGGCTAGAGATATACTTGGTTAAAATCACTTCTGCAGGGTGCTGCTAGATTCAGGATCAGAGGCAACTACAGCAAACCCGAAGCAACCGCCGGATTCCCATCAGTGGTGTAGCTTCAAATGCGACCACCAAGGGTCGAACAACACTTACCATCACATCCCGCGTAGATACCAACTTTGCTATAGATGTAGATGTTTTCATTCTGGATCGGCTCACATCATGATTACCTAAACTGAATTCTGCAGTGACAGATACCTGGCATGACCTAACATCAGTACAAATAGCCGATCCGCTGGAGCATCAGTGTCTCAATGTGGATATTCTTTTGGGAGCAAGTCATTTTTTCAAACTTCTACGACAAGGACAAATTGCAGGACCCAGCGGCCTAATAGCACGAAACACTGCCTTTGGATGGATTATCTCAGGAGGGGACTCGAAAATTGATCTATACATTTTACAAATGGAGTTCAATATTGACGAAACGTTACGCAAGTTTTCGGAACTAGAGGAGCTTCCATCTCAAGAGGTCCTAACACCCGAACAAAAATATTGCGAAGAGTTATTTGTGACAACTCATACTAGAGATACGGATAGTCGCTTTATGGTAAGACTCCCCTTCGCGAAGGATATTAAACGATTAGGGAGTTCAACACAACAAGCTACTTCAAGGTTTAAAGCTATCGAATCAAAACTGCAACATCAAGATGATCTTCGAATTGCTTACAAATCGTTCATGAATGAATATCAGCAACTTGGCCATACGGCAGAAACTCAACCAGAGCAACTTAACTTCTCAGCTGAACATTGTTCAGCAGTTTAGTGCAACCCCAGTTGATTAGTATTCTTATGCGGTTTCGTCTTCACCCAGTAGCATTCACAGCAGACATAGAGCGAATGTATCACCAGATAAAAGTTGATGCTCGAGATTGCAATTACCAGCGCATTGTATGGCGTGAAAATCCCGCCGACCAACTGAAGCACTTCCGATTGCTAACGGTTACTTACGGTACGTCTGCCGCTCCGTTCCTAGCTACAAGAACCCTTGCACAAGTTGGTCTAGAATCCACAGGCTTCAAACTCCATTTTAAATGATTTTTATGTGGACGACCTTCTAAGCGGGAGTAGCGAGATAACATCAGCAAAAACATTGACACACAACATAACGAATATACTCAACGCAGCAGATTTCCCACTACACAAATTTGCTTAAAACTAGCAAGAATTACTTTCTTCTGTGTCAAGTGTTTACCGAAATATGACGGTAGTAAACCTCGATGGACAAAGTAACCACAAAATTTTGCATCTTCACTAGGATACACAAAAAGACCAATTCCATATTAGTGAATTGCCAGAACCATCTGCATACACGAAGCGAAGCCTGCTATCCGAAGCCGGCCGTCTTTATGATCCGATCGGATGGCTAGCTCCCGCCGTCATTCCAACAAAATCATTATTTCAACAGTTGTGGTTACTGCATGGGTTATGCATGGGTGACGACTATACGAAGCAATCTAAAGCAATTGAAGAAAATCAACATTCCTCATTTAATAAATATCACACCCTCAACGAGTAAACTTCACCGATATTCAGACGCAAGTGGCACTGCTTACGCTGCGGTGCTCTACTGTAGAACAGTTGACAAATTTTCAAATATAAACGTTCGATTAATTGCGAAGAGTGGCATCGATCAAGACTACTTCTGTTGCGTTGCTGTTGGCCACGCTAACTAAATCTGTCACAGAATATATTGTTGGACTGATTCCATCCAAGTGGAAGGTATTCATCTCAAATGGGACCACACAAATTATGGACATGTTGCCGACAACAAAATGGAGCCATGTATCCTCTTCTGGCAACCCTGTTGATTGCGCCTCGCGGGGATGCAGTCTATCCGATCTGCTGGCACATTCTCTCTGGTGGGTCGGACCCCACTGGCTCAATCAACAAAAACATACTTGGCCATAAGGACATTCCCATGACGAAAGACATCCAAGTAGTAACGTTTTAGAAGACGCGCTGCAAGCGTACACAAGGTTACGATGGGCCAAGATTTGGTTTCCATAATTGCTGACCGGACTTCATCATTCAATAAAATGAAGAGGATTTCAATCTACTCGAAACGATTTGGTACACTATGAAAAAGAAAGGAGGCAAAAGCTAAGATTTTGGAAGACGTACCACACTCAGGCCAAATCACACCGGACGAATATAAGTGGGCGGAACACCAACTGTGCAAATTAGTTCAGCAGGTACACTTTGCAGAAGAAGTTCGACTTCTCAACCTAGAGCGCCCAATATCGAAAGGAAGATTAGCATCTCGGTCACTATATCTAGATGTCAACGGCGTAATGCGAGTTCCGGGAGGACGCCTCAAACACCCAGACTGCTCATACAAACAAAAGCATCCAATCATTCTACCTAATACTCACGTCCTTAGTAGAATAATACTATCTTACCGTCACAGTACGAAAACTAGCAAGACAAGTTACTAATAATTGTACTATCTGTCGTAGGCTAAATTTTTATCCTTCAACTCAGTTAATGGGGAATCTGCCAGCAGAAAGGGTGACTCCAACAAAACCATTTACTCACACTGGACTCGATATGGCGGCATTCTCTTCAATTTCATCTTTTGTGTTGTATATCTCACCATACACACCAGTCTTCCATTCCTGATTGATTTTCATCAATTTCTTCAATTTGTTAATCGTATTTATCGAATCCTATGAGAGCCTTTTTAAGAATTTCCAAATGTACAATACATAAATCTTTTCACCAGGCTAATCACCAATTGTAATGATAAATTCGCATAAAAGCTTTTTGCATGCTCACGTTTTTTCGCAGTTCTGATATTTGCTTCTCGACCATAAATCACAAAGCAATTGCAAATTTTCACTTTTTTTTCCACTAAAAATACCGTACTGAAAATGGTGCCTAAAAAACAGCTACGGGCTACGCATATGATAATGTGATTTCATCATTTTATCTTATTATTATTATTATTATTATTATTATAATGAATCTGATAATACTACCGGCCGGTACAAGATATATACTATCTGGGCTCATTTTTCTCCCTCCTAGATGTTGCAGTCTTTGCTGGAAAATGACTGGGCATTGGGACAGAACACATTCCGCTGATTCCGCTGCCAGATCGCAAAAGCGGCATCCATCTGCCTTACTAAAGTGATAGCTTAAGCGGACATGACCTGTGAGGAAGCCAGTAAGCAGCCTCAGCTCAGGTTTCCTAAGTTCAAGACACTCCTTAACCCTGACAGACGAAGGTGATATGCAATTTCTTCGCGTGTCGCAAACCTGAAATTCTGCGCCAGTAGGAGAACTTTTGAAAATGTTCCCAGCGTTTTACCGCTGCTCTAAAGTGTCCCTTACTGACGCCGCAGAAGGGTTCTGGTCCAATAAATGGAGAGGCAGAACCCTCACGGGCGAGGCCATCAGCTGCCTCATTTCCTTCGATTCCAGTATAACCTGGCACCCACATAAATGTTACCTTATTTGCCCTGCCAGATGTTTAATTACCTTCAGACAATCCCATACTAGCCTTGACTCAACGGTACAAGACCTAAGAGCCTTTAAGGCCGATTGGCTGATCTGATACAATATAAATCTTTGCATCGTTTCAAAGGATGGTCCACTTGTTCTCCACAAACCACGGTCGGGTAACCTAACACAAAATAGTTTGTGGAAATCCAGTTTAGCTGGTATACAGTCGGATGGCATTCCTATGGTAGGGTCTGCCTGAAGTTCCTTAAGGATTTCCAGATGACCCACCATATTGCCTGATTTGATATGTCCTTCCGTGTCAGTCCTAAAAGTGACTCCTCGTAGCGGGGAGCTTAGTGAGGGAGCTGTAAGCGCGAGCTTTTTCATCCTCGTAAAAGGAACAATGACAGTTTTTTTTGGATTGATACAACACTGAGTCCTTCTTGGTAACACCACTGCCATAATATATTGAGTGCATTTTGCATGCGATCAGAAATAACCTCATCAAGCTTGCCTTCAAACCCATGGCTACTCAGAGGGACCAGTAGTCCACTTCCTTGGGGACAGCCCTTTACGGCCGTGATGGTTACTGACTCGCCACCTAGTGTGGCTGTAATCTCACGATGTTCCAGCATGCATCGGATTCACCTAATTGTAGAAAGCGGAACCCTTTTTTCCATTGCTGCCCTCTCTATCGATCCGTAGGAGGTATTATCAAACGCCCCCTCAATGTCCACAACGCCACAAAGGGCAATTTCTTTATATTTCACCGCTTTTTCAATCCTCGTGACTAGACCGCTAAGGGCCATCACAGTGGATTTATCAGTTTGATAGGCAAACTCGTCCTGATGCAGCGGATTTTTTCCAAGGACCTCGCTTCTTATTTGATAGTCCAGAATTGTTTCCATTGTCTTCAATAGAAACGATGTGAGGCTAAGTAATTGGCCAATATGCCTTGGCCTGGGTGTTTAAACGACCGTCCCCCTTTGGTATAAAGACCACATTAACCTTCCTCCACAGTTTCGGAATAAAGTTAAAAGCATAGCTTGCCTGAAACATCTGGGTCAAGCTGGGGAGTATTTCCTCAATACCTTTTTGAAGTAAAGCTGGAAAGATACCATCCCCTCCAGCGGATTTGAAAGGTTTGAAAGACCAATAGTCCATGACACCTTGCTGGGTGTGAACATTTTCCCAGAGAGACTCCAGATTCTACTGTGAGGCGCATAGGCCTCACTTGAGGGATCATGCAGGTACTTTTGGGCTCCTACCACTACAGAATCCGGAAAGTGAGTCGCTAACAGTACCTCTAAGGTTTCCTTCCGGTTTTCAGTGAACCTCCCATCCTGCTTCTGGAGAAGTCCTAAACCATTTGAATGATCCCTGGAAATTCCTCCAGGTAGCCCTTTTGGATCTTCTTAATTCGAGATTATATTCCGTCAAGGCCACCTTATACTCGCCCCATTCATCGGTGCGTTTAGCCTTATTGAATAATCTTCTCGATTTTTTCCTCAGTTTACCCTGCGTCCCGTTCTACCAAAGGACCATCTTTGTGGACTCTCTTCGCTTAACCGGCCAGCTGTTCTCGTAAGCCAAGTGTAAAGAATTATGCAGCTGGTTTGAACAGATCTCCAAATGCTCTGGAGACTCTATGTTCCCCACAACCGAGGGCATTTCTGATTCGAGTGAGACTCTATAAGAGTCGCAGTCGGTCAGTTTTGGAATTCTAATTTCCTGCCGCTACTTGGTCTCGGCCGCCAAATCGAATCTGATGTGCAAGTGATCCGATAATGAGGCCTCTTGAAACACATGTCAGCTTTTGACCAAGTCACATTATTTGAGATCAGAAATTCACAATCAGAAATTTCCCTTGTTATTGATGTCCGTGCTACCCCACACCGTATGGTTCGCGTTTGCATCGCATCGCATCAGGTGGGCCAGCCCATTGCGTTTGCAATGAACTATGAGCCGCCTACCTTCAAGTGGAGGTATCAACACTGAGTCTCCAGGAAAGTAGGTGGAGGCCATTATAGCCTCAGGCAGCCGATGTATGCCTTCATTTTTCGGAAGGCCTCTTCAAAAGGCCCTGCTCAGCCTCCTGTTCCTCATCGCCACCACCCTTATGCTTTTTTTGACCGGCCGATTTCTAACTAATGTCCTCCATCTCCGTTCTGCTGGCCCCCGCTGCCCGAGAGCCTCCAGGCCTAACCAGTGGCTTGTGCGGGGGACCCTTTGCGGGGGACCCCTTGCGGGGCCTTCTCCTGTGGAACCCATGACGCCTTCTCCCTTTTCCGCCTTCTCCTCACCTGTCTCCTGGAGAGAGCCGCCATCCCAGTGGTCTTTGGTACAGGTGCCGCCACCGTAGCCTCCATAGGCTTGACTACTTGGATCCCGCCTACAGAAACCGGTTTGATACCACCCTGACCACCCTTAGGATGCAGTTGGACAGTCCCAAACTTATAATTGACTTTAAAGCCAACCCGCTTGAGCTTCTCAACTGAAGAGTGGTCGATAGAGAAGGTGCCAAAGGCTGAAGATCCTTTCGCTTCTCTCCTGATCACTCTCTAGTTGATTGCCTGCCTGCCCTCGTTTTGGCTTTTGATAAATCCAAAAAGCTTATCCGTGGGCAATTCAACACTATGGGAAGGTGCCAAACACAATCCTGGCTCGAGGCAGGTTTTCCGCCTCGGCTACGATCAGCCTTGCACCCTACCATGGCTTAATAGTCGCTATGACCTCCGTGAGCCACTGAACAGTAGCCTGGTAAGCGCAGGTTACTATCAGCCACTTAGGTTTAAGCTCCTTGGCATCTTGCTCTAGCACCTAATCTAGGATGCCCCCTGGACAGCCTTTAGCTGCTCTCCAGTGAAGAAAACCATGGGGTAAGATCCAAACGATCTCCGATTCGGCGGCCTGCTTGAAGGCAAGATACCAGACCGGACCGCAGAACCTGAGACCGCCGGGACAGATTCTTCCCCCCTGTCCTTTTTTGTGTCGTTGGAGTACCCTCATCCGAGCGGATTCTCTTCGACGGTGGGGCCTCAGTGGGAGCACAAGTCTTCCGTTGTGGCCGCATCGCCAGAAGCCTTGTCTCGCTTTCGGACGTTTTGACTTCAGCAAGAAGCCTCTTATACCGATTTTTAGCGGCTGCACACATTTTCATGCGAGGAGCCTCGACAGGTTTGTCATTGCTGTTGACCTTACCTTTTGAGTCCTCCCCGACGTCCAAGCTCCCCCCTACTTTCACAGAGGAGATACCTCCACTTACGGGGGCCGAGTCCTCATCTCCTGAGGTGTCCATGTCGGATTTGAGAACTAATTCGAAATCCTTATTTTTATTTCCTTTGTTTGACATTTTATTCCCACGAGTTGCTACACCCAGATTTACCACAGGAAGGCTAAATAAAACTGGAGGACGCCTGGTATCCAGAGTCCGCATACTTTGGACTGATTAATCTATCAGCCATTTATCCATCGGCATATGCTGTTCCACCTTAGATTAGGGTTTTTTATCAAGGATTTCTCCTTTAGCGCCGCTTTAGCCTGTGCCAAAGTCAAATATACCAAACGACCTCAGTTACCGGTGGTTACCACAAGGAGGCAGTACCTACACTTGCGAATTGTGACCAGGTTACCCCTTACACAATTGTACCCATCACGCCAGATGCCTAAAACATGACCGTAACAGCTGGTAGATTACTCTACTCAACTTTGCCCCCCTCCCCTCCCCTCTAGTAAACGCCAAAAACACCATAATTTATTTTACTCCACATAATTCCAGTATATGTGAGAAACCAAAAATATTGGAAATTCGGAAGTTTCTTAAAGGTGGGATGCTATTGTCAGAAATATTACCAAATCTTAGAATTGCTCTAAAAAAATTCGTTTAGTAATCCAGCAACGAAAGAGTTGGAGGATGATCTTTCTTAACACATCTTCCTCATTTGTAGAGTATGTCATGTTAAATTATTTTTAATGTAATTTTTTAAGGGCCCCAAAATGATTTCAGCATTTTACCCTCCGAAGGTAAATCCGGCCCTGCCAACCTTGTAATCGTTAAAATCATAAATTTTACTTCGTTCCTTTTTCCTTTGTTGTTATGTTAGAAGTAATAGAAAATTCGCTGTCCACTATCGTCATGGGTACTGATATTTATCAGAAAGATCAGCTCCATGCTAATCCTCCAGTTCTAACATCGAGCCTGAAAACGGGTAGTTTACACATCATTTAAGATTCATTCGCAAGGCTTATATATGTTACTTTCCTTACTTTCCTCTGACCATACCATAAATAAAACAAAGACCCGACCTAAGTCATTTTAACAAAATCATTTTTATTTATATTTAAACTTAGTACAAAACCAATTTTTAAAATTAACTATAATCTACAATAAATTCATCAGAGTCATCTGTCAAATCGTTTATTTCAAAAAATAAATCGATTGGTATACCATTCTTTAGAAATTCTATTTTTATCGTTGCATCATTGACCAAAACAAATTTAATTTTGATCGCACTCCAATCACGCTGACTGTCACAATCTAATGAATTAATAACGGGCAAAACATGCGCTGGTAGGTCATATTCCTGTTTTAAATCACATCCGAAATTTAGTGCCATCGGACGAGCAAGTTCCGCAAACAATTCAAAGTAAATTGTTTTCATACAAAACTCTGCATTCAACCATAATTGTTTACCATGTACCTGTGTTTTTGTACAAAGCTCTATAATCGCTTCATTAGATAAGGGCCCGATATAGTCAACAATACAAATTCCGTTTAGATGTTTGAAAATTTGTAAAATATTTGAGGAATATTTCACGTCCTTAAATAATAAATGTTTTAATGTCACCGACTCTGTTGATAAAATATCATTCACATCATTTGGATTTGACTCCAATATACAATTTGTGAACCATAAGTGTTCCAGATAAGGAAAATGTTTTAATAAGGTTAAGATTGTCCCGATTTTAAGCCTCATTTCTGTGAATTGTAAATCTTTTATTTTAATTTGTCGTCTGGATGATACCCAATTTATGGCCGGAAAACGGCACTGTATAAAATGGACACCAGTTTGTTCGGAAATATTTTGAAATATTCTGATTAGTATGTCTCGATCAAATGTAATTGTTTTAAATGAAATATCGACTGGTGTCAATGTAACGTTCGGAATTGATGGGCCATTGCACTCAAAACGACAATTTTCAAAGAACATTGCAGTTTTTAATGAAAAGCTTCCTAATGACTTTGTATGTTTCGATAAATCGAATGTGACATTCCGAAATGAAACTGCTTTGCACATGATGGGAATATCTGAAAATTCGTCAGTCATAAAATTTAGGTTACAGTTATTAAATATAATAAAATCATCGGATAGTAGAAATGATCGTGCAATCTGTGGTATTATTGTCATATTGCGAAAATCAATATTAATTTGTTTTTGGATTTTAGGAACGGTTTTGTAATCTATTTCCCTTTCCAAATTTGAAGGTATGAGATCGCATGACTCAATTGTAAAATCTGTCGCGTTGGATATTTCTAAAATAATAAATAATGTTGATATTTCAAGGCAACAACCTTTAAACTGAATACATTCTAGATTAATAAACTTATTTAAAATATCGATATTTTCATTAAAAAGAAAAATGGTGCAGTCCTCTAGCCATACTCTGGATTTGTTATGTAATCTTTCAAGAATTGTAATTAGAGTAAGTACTTCAAAATATGTTTTATTAATCAGTAGGGTATTTACTGGTTTAAGCGAACATTTATAGGATGATTCGTTTTCAATATAAAAATGGCAACTATCGAAACCTAATCCATTTTCACTTTGACAATATTCAAGAATTTGAAAAAGAGTTTTTATATTAATACTCATGGATCTGAAATGAATAGTATTTCGAACGGTAAAATAGCGCATATCAGAAAGGTCGCATGCTGCTATATCGCAAAATTTAAACAATATTTCATCAGTATTTTGCAACATGTAGAGAAGCCTCAATAATGTTAGTGTATCAAATTTGTTGTGAAAAAAAATCATTTTACTGGCAATCTTTTTATTGATTGGATTCCCCCAACTTGAGCTTAATATGCGACAATACTTAAATAGCAAATAACCAATTTTCGTGAAAGCACTAAATATATTAAGTTGAATATCCATTTCATGAAATAAGAGTGTATTTGTTCCCGAAATATTGGAAACAATTTCGATATTTTCTGCAAAGATGTTACAGTTTCTAAATAGAAACATGTTATCGTCTGATTGCTTTAGAATCGTAGACAAAGTTTTCAAATTAAAATTCATTTTATAAAAATTTATTTCCGCCAGCCGCATACCAATAATTAGATCATTCAAAATTTCATTTGAGACTTGATTCAAATCAAATTTAGATAGTACCAGTTCAGATTTGTTTTGCAGAGCTGGTCTATAATGTTTCGTCACCCATTTTAGTAGGGATGTGGTTTGTTCCGGTGAACAATTATTTTGGGATTTCAGTGCCATAAAAGTGAATTCTGTATCAAGTGAGTTAGGCTGATCAAGTGAGTTATCCCGATTAAAAATAATTGTATGGTTTTCAGTTGCATATTTCACGTCACAGTTATGAAGCCCTTGTGGATTTAAAGAGGAATGATAAATTGCACAAAAATGAGATTCATTAGTTTTCTTAAAGTCTATGTGAATTAATTTGTTCCATACCATTTCAATGTTATAAGTTCGTGATAGTGACTGAATTTCGTTTACAGTGAGTACATCTGGATAAAGACAATTCGCTAAACAATGGTGATACTTTTGTATAAAATATTGAAGTACTTCGCTTATCTTAAACCCAACTGCTTCGAAAACCTGATTTTTCTCTCCGGTATAATATTGAGGTAAATTGCATTGAAGATGCATCTGAATGTCGTGATCCAAACTTTCATCGTAGCATGAATCGTGCCTTTTGTTCGCTAATTCCAGGGATAATATATCTTCTAAAGTCAAAAACTTTAAAAATTTTCCATGAAATGCTGTCAATATATTCGTGGACATGTTACTCAATGACTGATTTTGTTGTACTCTCGACTTAGGAGGTAGAATTATAAATTGTTCTATTCTACGTGTAAGAATTTTAAATATTTCATCAACTTCCTTCATTTCAGTATTGTCTGATCGAAAATTAAATGCATTAATATATAATCCTATCAAGTTATATTCACTTGAATCAAATGTATCTTCATTATTTAAAATGTCTTGTAGTGCTTGACTGACATATTCCTAAATAAACAAATACGGATGAATTTAATAAAAATGGTTTACAAAAACACCGGTGTGAAGTTTTTTACACTTTTTTTTAACACATTTCACGCAAGTGTAGAATTGTTTGATAGTGTAATTCAAGAAAATATTAATATATGAGAAACAAAATTTTACCATAAGCCAAATAACATGAATCTCAGAGAATGGCTCGCATGGACGCTATATAGGATACAAAGAGGATACTTTAGGCTTTTCAAATCTGTACGCGCTAATCCATAATTTAGGGTTGGGCTCTGATGCCAAATTTTCAAATAGTACCAAAATGATCGAATATATAGAAAATCATGATTCTACACTTTGCTAAATAACACAAATCTCAGAGAACGGAATTGAAAAGGCGCATATTATAGAAAATTTGAACACGTTCGATATGATAATGTAATTCAATAATAAGGTGACCATACGATTTGTCAGATAACTCCAGAGTTGCTATTCCAGTATGGGTGGCCCTGCCTGACTGGTATTGCCAATTTCTTTATTACTATGCGCAAACCTCTCCGCCACATTAAGGCTGTGATCTTGGATGGATTGGCTCTTACAAGAACCGTATGTGATTCGAAAGATGTTTATGAAAATACTATATTAGTACTACAGTTTACTATATCGCTGTGAAATTATTAGCAGTATCTCGACCGGCTGTTAATAATCAATAATTAGTAAATCAATATTGCCGGATTTATCCACTTCCATTGGAAATTGCAACATATCATCATGCAGTTCCCACATATTATTATATCGCTTGATGTATGAACGAAAGGCATATTTTTTACATGGAGCTGTTCAAAATTATTCCTTTTAATTGAAATTTATCAATTACTAATCTAATACCGATTTTCCATCGTCATAGTATAATAGTATAATAGTATTATACTATTATTCTACGACGATGGAAAACCGAAGTTGATAGTATAATAGTATAATTATAATATTTTGTTATACTAGCTATCAAAAATATAATAGGTAGCAAATTGTGTTTTTAACATTGTAAATTTATCTGACAGTGTATTATTTTGACAATTCACTAAATTACCATTGGATTTTTTTTTGTTTTTTTTTTTTGTGGTATCTGCATAGTGCATACATTTTATTAATTTTTTAAAAACAGAACTAATGCGTATGCTTGGTTATTTTTAATTGTTTTTTTATTATGAATACACGTTAAAATTTTCAAAATAAGAATTATACCTACGTTCACATAAAAAAAACTATAATTGGTGATAACTTCATCGCGTGCGATGGAAAACCGACAAGGAATAATAGTATAATATATAATAATAGTATAATGCTATTATACTATTGACGATGGAAAATCGGTATAAGGCAACATATTGACTAATATCCCTTATTTTATTGTTATAAATATTTTTGTTTGGTTTGACATCGACAATAACAATACCGTAATTTGAAAAATAATGTTTCATTCTACATCCTTGGCATAACGGACAATTTGAGCTCTCGAAATCTGTTGAAGTTGGCAAATTAGTGAGTGACAACTGATTGAATTGAAAAACATTTTCAAGGGGCAAATAAAATGTTGGCCTTAAATTAGGTTTAGGATTACAGTGGATCAAAAATAAAGTCGGACACCTACCATTTAATTCTTTATCACAGAATAAATAGTAAAATAGAAGCTTTTTTAAAAAAGTCCAATACTTTGTTTAAAAGCTCTATTCATTACCTTACAAAAACACCAAAATAAAAAACAAAATTTTATTTCATTATAACAAAAAAAATCAATAATATAAAAAAAGTAAAAAAAAAAAACTCAAAACAGAACTCGGACAGTGTTATAATTTAATTCATTTAAGTTAAGACTATGTTTTGAAATGTTTTCATGTATGCATAATTCAATATTTTGTTGGTAAGCCCTTGTTTTTCGTCACCGCCAGAAGCCTCCTAGGCATGGATTCTACTAATTTTCGACATACAGAAGGATCAATTTTGGCCCATTCCTCCTTGAGAATACGTTTCAGCTGTTCTTTATTCGAAATCACGTGCTTTTTTAATTTATTTTCTAAAACAGCCCATAAATGTTCAATCACATTAAGATCCGGTGATTGTGGAGGCGTGTCTATAACATGTGGGCAATTGTAAAGCAACCAAAGTCGAACATTTTGAGCTTTGTGCTTTTTGGGTCGTTATCCTGGTAGAAATAAAAGTTTTCTTTTATTCCCAATTGCTCAGCGCTCTGCACTAAATTTTGCTTCAAAATGTTCAAATATTTCGTTTGATCCATGATGCCATCAATAATGCATAATTTTCCTGGGCCAGCAGCTGACATACACCCCCACACCATCACCGAACCACCACCATGTTTAACAGTAGCTTGTAAGTTTTTTTTCGTAGTTCTTCGTTTGGTTGTCTCCATATATAACATTGGCCATCGGATCGGAATAAATTAAATTTACTTTCGTCTGAATAAATTACTTTGTTCCATAATTCTAAATTGGCACTTTTATATGTTTTTGCAAATTGTAAACGTTTTTTGCGGTTTCGCTTACTAATAAAAGGTTTTTTACGAGGTACTCTTCCATGAAAGTTTTGCCTCCTCAGTACTAATCTTATCGTTTCTGGGTTTACACTTTTTCCCAGCTCCATGGAAACTTGTTTGGTAAGCTTCGGAGCACTAAGTTTCGGATCCTTTTTAATTTGGTGGACGATCCATCGCTCATCCGCTGACGAAAATATTTTGGGTCTACCAGATTTTGGTTTATTTTCCACAGATTTCGATAAAACTAAATCGTCGAATTATGTCATGAACCGTTGAGTGTGGCCTATTTATTATTTTTGCTATTTCTCTAACAGATTTATGGTCGTTGTAGTATTTAATAATCAGTTCTCTAACTTCTACAGATGCTTGGCCACGTTGTCTTCCCATATTTCTTTTACTAGTAAAAATGCAACTGCTCGGCGTTGATATCACAATATGACTAAATATTTTCTTCGAATTGTAGATACATATTTTCATTGCATGTTGATTTTGGGGATTTCCTTTGTTTTATCAAAATTGCCATGAACATAGTAGGTATTGTCATCTGTCCGAGTTCTGTTTTGAGTTTTTTTTTTACTTTTTTTATATTATTGTTTTTTTTTGTTATAATGAAATAAAATTTTGTTTTTTATTTTGGTGTTTTTGTAAGGTAATGAATAGAGCTTTTAAACAAAGTATTGGACTTTTTTAAAAAAGCTTCTATTTTACTATTTATTCTGTGATAAAGAATTAAATGGTAGTTGTCCGACTTTATTTTTGATCCACTGTACATTTAAAGCAGTTTCTTGTTTCGGTTAATGGAGATTCTACAATAAATAATATTGGACACGTAGCATCTAAATTTATAGCTTTCGTTGTGGTTATAAGTTCTGAACTATTTTTGTAAATCTTTACCAATAATCTAGAACGTTCCTTATAAATTAATAAAATGTCAACGTAATTTATATTCGCAAGATCACATAAAAACTTTAAAAAAAGGATTACTTGAGACTCCTTTAAAATGCTCGGAATCGGAGAATAAACAAAAGAAAATTTGTGCTGTGGCGTCGAAGGCACACGTATTAATTATTTTACTAAATTTATTATTTTCTTCTACAAAAGAATACCATTTTGTAAGATATAGCAGCTATTCTCTTCTTTAGGGTCTGATATTAATGGACTTAAACTTGGGTTTTCTTCTTTCTTTTGCAAAAAATGAGTTAAAACTCGTTTTCCAAAATGTTCGGGTGAATTCTGCATTTAAATTTTTTTATTCCACATTTCTTCGTGTATACCACTGTCGGGGTCATCAGGATTAGGATTGACAAACACTTTTCTCTTTAATAATTTTGCTTCATTTGGTTCCGATAACTGTATTATTTTTTCCAATTTTGCGGTTTTCCCTTGTAGGCTTTCATGCTTTGTGTAGTGGTTTTTCACTATTGAAAACCAACTCTCTACGCTTGCATTAGATAGTCGTCCAGAGATTTCCAATTTTGTTGCATAACAAATTCCCCAAAACGGTAAATATGTCATATAGCGTTTTATCGTGAATTGCAAACAATCTTCATTGCAGAATTTGTTTATTTCCTTATCGGTTTGTATTTTATCATCTGTGATTTTTTTTTTACTGCCTCAAAGATTGTGTTAAATCGATTATAATAGGGACTACACGGTTGAAAAAACAACTTTAATTTTTAATTCAAGCCTTGCATTAGGACTCATGTAATACAAGTTATTATTAAATTGTAAAGTAATGAATGAATTAAAATGAATTTTAATGAAATTATGAAGATTTCTAAGTAGCAGTATTTGCACTAAAATTTAATTTTAATAAAACTATTAAACATTTTAAAGCAACCTGCTCAAATTGAAAAATTATATCAACATATAATTCGCTAAAATAAGCGGACTTAAATGTTATATGAATAATAAATTCATGCAAGTATTTTGCTTTACTGATATAAAATTCGCTAAATCAAACCGACTAAATGACAAATAAAATAATTGGGTTTTCTGAATTCGAAAATATCTATTACGTTAAAGGTAAGCTTTTCAGTTCTTAATTTATAGTTTTTTACTAGTCGACTACATAGTGAACTAATCCGCTAATGGAAAGATGAATGTTTTAGCTTTTTAAAGTCAACTGCTCTTTGAGATTTGAACCCTCAAGTCACCAAAAACAAAGACCAAATGACCAACCCTAGAAAAAAACGGCTAAACTTTTAATGCAACATGCTTTAAAATTTAATACTTGCTAAGAAGAAAAGTCTTATTTCCCTTTTTGTAGTTTTAAGTAATTTAAATTTTACAATTTATTGCTTGCCGTTGCGCGGTTTTTTTTCTTAAAAACCCATTCTCGTTTATTTATTGCATATAATTTTCAGATAAAAACAATAATTAGAAATTAGAAGCGGTATTTGAGAAAATGGACTTGTGATTTTTTTGCTTAGCATATATGTATATACATACAAAATAAATACTGGAAACTAGACTAAAGAATGAAAACAATTCAACAAAAATAAAAGTATATTTCAATACATAGCAGTTCACATAAAATATATAAAAGTAAAAAGGTTCACTTCACAAAATAATATTCAAGTACATAAAATTCAAAATTTAAGTTAGTTTGGTATGTAAATATTAAATTAATCAAGATTATCCTCGCATTGTCCTTTATTTTTTGGAAGTGATTTCCAAAACTCCATCCGGTTGTGGGGCAAAATTGCTTGAAGCTTTTTTTTATAAGTTCTTGCTTCTTAGAAGATAATATGCCCCTCGATACTGTTTTGGGTTTTGGTATAGAAATTCCGGATCTTACAGCTTTAGCTTGGAGAAAATTTAGTTCCGTAAAATTAGTGTCCGAAAATTTTTTTTTCATAAAACATAAAATAATTATTTTTGCAGAATTTTAAATGCACCAGATCGTTTAAATATACTCTTGGACTGTCTTTTGTAATTCTTTGCGGCGATGAAAAATCCTTCCAATCATAAAAATCCTGCAGGTTCGTCTCAATAATGTCGGCCTTACATCTGCTAGCTCTCTGAACGTAATCTCTGAAATCCTTAAAATCATACACTTTCTTCTTTTTTTTAATGATTTCTCAACCTGATGATGAAAGGAATCAGCAGACATAAAGATATGACCAGGTTCAAAAAACTTTAATAATATTCCTTCCTCATTATTTGCCGTAGAATTTACTACATATACAAAATAGCTGAACAACGCCTAATTTTTTTTTGGGCTGCGCAGTTGTCTAGCCAGAAAAAATATTTGTTTGTATCTCTATGATGCTGTACGAAAGCATATAATGTGAAAATTATATCTTCCTTCCTTCAACGAGATACAACTTATATGCCAAATTGCTGCGACTGATCGAATTTGTTTTTTTCTCCCCAAGGGTACGAAACTTTCATTAAAAGCGATGATTCGCGAAGTAAATATTATCTCCTTGTATATGTCACATCGTGGTAGCATTATCACCTAAAAATAAATCGGATCTATAAATATTATTATTTTAATGAATAAATATAACTTACCTTTTATAAATCAATCGAAACAACAACGCTACCATCAAGGTAGTCCTTTTCTAAATCTACATCCCTTTGATATTCGTTTCTCGCCTCTGCATTTTTTGCACTGTGAATTTTCGAATTTATTCACTCGTCACAAGCTGCATTTATATTTAGTTTGGTATGGCTAGTTAATTTTTCATAGTTTTCCCGTTTTTCGCACGACCAGCATTCTTCATGTCCCAATTTAGTAAACGAAATATTCTTTGAAGCAACTACCATTCGATATAATTCATAAAAGATTTGTTTTTTGTATTTTACAACAAAATCTTTGTGCATGTCTGGAATAGAAATATCACTTGGCAAATATCTCACATTTGGGGCATGCTCTCTACGGTAATGCGAAATTGTAGGATTGTAGTTTTCAATGTGAGTTTCAATTATAGAAGCATAAAACGCTTTGGTTGATGGTTGGTTTCCTCTTCTATCACTTTTGGGGCCACAAGGTCGTCAAAAACATTTTTTTGCATACTTCGAGATCGCTAGTAGGGTCTTCAGAAGTTAACCTGTATTTTACCGTTATTGATCTAAATGAACTAGTGACTCGCCTTCTTTTCTGCTGAATTGTTTTGGTATGATTATATATAAAGCATTTTTGTTCCGTGGCTACTAAATTCCAAAATGTATTATTGATGCTGTCACGTTGCACATTGGAAAACATACTAGAATGCTTATTTCGACATTGTCTATTGCAACACGGTTTAACTAAATGCTTCAGGCTTCGATCATTCAGTTTAGCTGCCTTTATTTCCTTTGCAGACATTAACGATAACTTTCTCTTTCTGGGTAACCCTTTTTTGCTTAGTGAAACATTATGTACAGAAATTTCAGCTGATGTAGATGATGGTAGACAATTATCAAGATTGTTAACATTTTGAGAAGTTATTGGTGCAATTTGGGCGAATGTAGATATTGATAGAGTTGCCTGATTATGTGGTGGTGTAATATTTGATTGAACCAAATTATAATCGGGACCAAAAGCATAACAAGTATTGCTGCATGTTTTCATGTTCAATTTTCTATTAGATTGTGCAATTAACTTTCAGTTTTCCTTTTGCATTTCACCTAATTGTTAATTATTGTGCAAAGAAAGTTTTTATACATATAAAGTTAAAAAAAACAATAAACATTTACTTATCACTTTCAAACTATAACCGTAATAACCTTATTCTATTAATATTTTCTATTTCACTTATATATTGTTTGTTTAGAAATTTACCGTATTATTAATATGTATTCTTTAAAAATTATTTTTTATATAATGCGACAAATTATTCACTTCCACTTATATTTTATAATGATAAACTCTCTCACTCTCTAAAAATTACTCACTTGAAAAATCAAACAACACTGATGCAACTTTACAACCTTTTTGTAAAATCTGAATGCGTTTTTAATCACGTTCAAACACGTTTACTTCTGAAATTCCATTATTAATGTACTTTTCCTAATAGAAACGGTACTTATTGTTTCTAAAAACTATTTCGTCAATTTTCGGTTTTTTTTTTGGTCGTATAAGCAGCAAAAATTGTGTCATATACGACTTTTCTTTGTAGTAAATATTTAATAAGACTTTTATGTTTTGGAAACATACAAATTCGGTTGATGTGACTATTAAATAATGTGATTTAATGGCATTTGATGAAGAATATGTACCTTTCTACTTAAGCAGAAAAATAGCTATTTGTTTGCTGAATCGATTCGATTTTTGGCGCTTATGGACCTTTTTCCTTATGATGGAAGAATACGTCATATGTATATGGTGAAAAATACGTCAAATCACAAATTTTTGGAAGTCATGTTTTAATTTTATGATTTTTATGTTCAAAACTTTTGTAGTCTTGATTAAAAAAAAAAATTTGTAGAACGTGATTTGTTGTTGTTGTTGTTGTTTAAAATACAGGGTGTCAAATTTTGAGAAAAATGATGAACACGGTGTTGTGTTTATGGCTATAAAAGGAAAAATAAATATCCGATATTTATGATATAGGGCCCGTTTTAAAGGTAAGTTAATACGGATTAATAAACAAATATATAAATGGTAAGTTCTTTAATTTCTTCATTTTCAAATTTCCCGCCAAAATATTATTTTTGAATTTTCTCAATGATCATCCAATTTTTTTTTTTTTTTTTTTTTTTTTAAATTTTACGTCCTTTAATTCTATTGAACATACTAAAAACTTGCGCGAGCAAAATTTTTCGTTTTCGTGCAAAATACGTTTAAGTATAACTATTTACCAGTTTTTGGAATACAAAATCAAATTGTTATATGTTATTTTCAATTTTTAACTAATTTACGCTCGACCTGATAATGTAATTGTTTAAAATTATTTCGTCGATCTTTAGTATATTCTTACTTCTAATAGAAAATTAAAAAAACAAAGAGGAAACAATTTGTAACAGTCCGTTCATAAACTACGTCAAGTTATTTTGGGCCATTCTTAACTCCGACTCTCTCACTCCTTCAACACAAGTCGTCACAAAACTGAATATGTGGCAATGATTTAATCGTTTAAGAACATGAAATAAGTGGTATCTTAAAGAAATACGTCTCTAATGATATACCTGCAAATTATTGGATTATGTCATATGTAATATCCCATAACAGTAACTTCTTATAATTACATGACTTCATCTTTTATGAAATTCTCCCTGCCCCAGTCTAAACGTGACGACAATCAATACTCCTTCCTCAAACAAAGGCGTAACGTAGTTTAAGGATAGCCCATAAAGCTATTAGTAAAAAAAAAAATCTTGGTATGAGTCATTTATTTTGTTAGTTCTAACCCTAAAAATGCGTCCCAAAATAATACTATACTTACCTTTAAAACGAGCCCTATATCATAAATATCGGATATTTAATTTTCCTTTTATAGCCATAAACACAACATCATGTTTATCATTTTTCTCAAAATTTGACACCCTGTATTTTAAACAACAACAACAAAAAATCATTTTCTACAAAATGTTTTTTTAACTAGTACTACCAATTGAAAACATAAAAAATAAAAAATTTAAACACGACCGGTCCCATATACCAAATTTGTGATTTGACGTATTTTTCACCATATGTTTTACATAATATTCTGAAACATCGTTACTTTTAAGTAACTCAGATTTAATTTTTCTTATAGTTGTGGAGGGAATAGACGATTGCATATTTCCTTTTTGAAACAGTTCTATGTTAGTTTCACCGGCCAAATCGAGAGGGATGTTATGACAAGAAGTTCTTTCCAATCGTTTTTTTAATATATCGCATCTAATTCCTCTCACTTGTTTATATATTTTGTCCCCACTATGTGTGACGCAAACCTCACCATTTACGAATATTTCTAATATAGATTGTTTTTTTTATTATAAATCGGGAATCTTTTTGCAGTGGCTGTAAATTGTAATATACTTTTAATTTTTTTTTTTCAATTTCCGAATCGTTTGGTAGAAAATTATGCACGGATTGCCCAATTTCTAATAGACATCTGTCAATGTTATTGCGACTTTCTTCACGGCTTATATTGTCATTGTTGTCAATGAAATAACCTTTGAATTTAGTACTATTTAAAAGTCTAAATGTTTATTTTTTTGGGCAAGGTTATAAAGTTTGACGTTTTTCTTGTGTTGCACAATTAAAATTTGAATCTTCAAAATTTAAATTTCCATCGACAACTACTTCATAATCTTCATGAGTTAAATACATATTAAAACCATCAACAGAATCATGGTCGAAATAGTCGACAGTATTTTGATTCAATTCAAGGTATATGTCATGTGAGTCGATCGTTGGCGCTCAAAAAGGGTAGACGTGTTTTTGTCGTCCTATCTAAAAATTTAATTTAATTTTACTTTTTTTGTGTTGTGTTGTGTGAAGTTTTTGTGAATATATATGGTGAATATTTGTTGTGTAGATGTAATTAATTAGTGTTGTGGAATTTTTTGTGTAATAAGTGAAGTAACTTAACTTAATTTAAATTTAGGGGGATGCACCGGGATGCACTTATCAGGCAATGTTTTAAATGTTGCTATATGGTGTCTATGCGAGCCAATCTCTGAGATTTGTGTTATTTAGCAAAGTGTAGAATCATGATTTTCCATATATTTAATCATTTTGGTTCTATTTGAAAATTTGTCATCAGAGCCCAACCCTAAATTATGGATTAGCGCGTACAGATTTGGAAAGCCTAAAGTATCATCTTTCTATCCTACATGGGGTTCATGCGAGCCATTCTGTGAGATTCATATTATTTGGCTTATGATAGGATCTTGTTTCTCATATATTAATATTTTCTTGAATAACACTATCAATCAAATCTACACTTACGTGAAATGTGAAAAAAAGTGTTAAACGGAAGCGTTAAAAACTTTATTTAATAACTTGAATTACACTGTCAAACAAATGTAGGTACACTTGCGTAAAATGTGTTAAAAACTTCACACCGGTTACAAAAAAAAACACAAACCGTTTCAGATGTCCGCCTGATGTAGTATATATTTTCAGTTATCCACAGCATTTTATATTGAAGTTCATCACTTGTGTTTCTTATAAATTCGACGGCATCATCTAGTTGACTTTCAGTTCCGCTAATCTCAACACGTGTGTACATGTTAAAATGAGCACCGTCCTCCAGATATCGAAGATCAATGTCTGATCCGTACTTTTCGTTAATCAACTGTAATTGTAGAATTGGTGTCATAAATTTATGTGGTTAATCACAAAATTAGTAAATAGCAAACTCCATTAATATGAAAGAATTGTTAAAGCAGGATAAATATTCAAAATTAAGGAGAAAATATATCGATCGGAATACATTGGAGAGACAATGTTGTATTTAAAACAAAGGGTATCAACATTTTCTCAATTTTGAAGTTGATTAATGCATGAAATTTGTTTATTTAGGTTATGTAAATCGATTTCGCAGCTTTTTGCTCTCTCTCTCTCTCTCTCTCCGGATAATACAGCCTCTCTGTAAACCACTATCAGATCACCGATGTTATAACTATCCGGCGTAGCACATTGTTGATCAAACCTTAATTTTTGCATGGATTGCTTCCTAATACGAGTCGTTGCTTCATCTGTGGTAAATTCGGAATTGCAACGTCAGCGGTCTCTAATAGCTCTAAGGTTAATTTATCGCCATTTAGCGACTTAGGTGCAAATCCGAGTAGTAAGTTGAATTTGACATAATGCAGAGTCCCACTTTTGGCAAACGCAGTAACTCGGTCGGTGATCAAACGGTACGGTACCCCGAAACGAACAGATGCTTTAGTTAATGCAGAAATCACATAAGGTGTGGAGGTATTTTTAGTATATGTAGGTCGCAGAATTACATACTTTTTCATGATTCAGCTGCCAGGTATGGAAAGGCTCGGGAGCTTTCTCAATTGGATGTAGTTTTCTTTTTTCTTTTTTACTTCGGTCTAAAAAGACCAAAGTATTGAAATATTGTCAAAAATGATGAAAAATTTGGTTGGTCCAAAACCACTTTTCTCGACGTTTTGAAACTCCCTGTGTAAATATCATTTGGTCTGTACCCATGGTATCGCGAGAACGGCTTGTTCGATCTAGAATTTTTTTTTCCAATCTGTTTCTATGGTCAAGGCCGAGATTTGAAAAGCTTTTCGAACCTGTGCGTCAAGAGGATCGAGTACCTGCCATACGAATTGACCCAAAATACCTTGAGTTTTTAAAAAAATGCCAGGCTTTTATCTCGAGAACGGTGCTAGATAGGAGAAAATTACTTATAATGAAAGTTGTTAAGTGTCGAGGGCGACATCGGATGGTGACCTTTAATTCGATCTTGACTTCGACCTTCAAGGTCATTTGAAGGTCAAATTGAATTTTTTAAATAGAAATAGCTATTCTTGGCCCCGGATTCGGAAAGATCGCAAAATTATATGTTCAGATAGGAACTTTAGGCTCTTCTTTTGAATGACTTTCAGATGTTAATTCAATGCGGAATGACTTAATTTAAAGTTGTTGAAACTACGACCTAAAGTACCAAGTTAGTATTGTCTTGGTGTATTCCCCATGAGTTTGGAGTTGAGTTGAAGGTTAAGTCAAGGGTCGATTTGCGAGTTGAGTTGAATTTAAGTTGGGGTTGGATTAAGATGTAGTGAGCAGTTTGCTAATTTTTATATATGCTGGTTTGAGGATTGAATTGAAAGAGAGTTTGCGTTTGAGTAGAGGCTTGAGTTGAGGGCCGTTTGCGGATTGAATTGGGGTTGGGTTGGGGTTGGATTAGTGTTTAGTTGAGCAGTCTATATAGCAGTTGAGCAATCTATATAAGTGAGTGTTTGTATATATGTACAACATAATATGTGTATGATTTTTAAATTTAGTTCTTGAATGTGGCCCAGTATGATGGAAGTTGCGTATTTCTAAACCGATTATTATGAAATTTGGTATGTACGTTGGCGATGGGATTCTAAAATGTTTTTTGGATTAAGTTCCAGAATATGGCCAAGTTCGATGGAATTTCTTCCGATTTCTTAACGGATTATGATGGAATTTGACATACACATATTGTTTTAATTTTCACTTATTTAACTTTCGTGCATTCGCGCGGTTCTTCGCGGAATTTCATAAAATAAAAGAAATGCACTAGATTTAGTTTTAAAATTTATATTGTTTCACATATTTGAATTCTTTAAATACGTTTATGATATAATTTTTTAGAATCAAAACAAGATAAATGAATCACCTTTTTTGTGTGGAAAATCGCCTAATACTTTATTTCTCACACCTTAAAATCGCTTGATGATCCGGTTAATTTCTTCACAATTCGCTTCTGTACCTTTTTAATGTTGTGATGCTCGCTGTTTCGCAATCGCAAAAAGAATAGAAAGAAGCTAGCTGCTTAATTTCGCAAAATCATCAAAAAATCGCGATTGCCCACGCTAAATAAATTTCCGCGATTCTCCCTCTGTTGGGGCAATTTTCATTTACAATTTAAATATTGCGGGCAAATAAATAGCTCAAAATTTATTTACTTTGCTTGATGTTGCTGATTAAAATTTATTACGTTTTGTTGTTATGAATTCATTAATTGTTTTGATCATAAACTTTTATAATGGATATTTGACATTGTGTGAATATAAACAAAACGGGATCGTTTAAGATAAGTTATAAATGAATTATATATATACAAAAAAAAATAATTACTTAAACAATTAAACATTTTTCTTTTTAGATTAAGATCTTAAACACATATGTGTATGCGTTAGAAATGGGATTCTAAAATGCTTTTTAAATCAACCTACAGAATATGTGCAATGAACTCATAGGTAGGTTAGAACCTTAACCAAAAATTATTTTAGAATCTCATTTCCAACGCACATGTCATTTTTTATCATAACCTGTTAAGGAATAGCCATAAACTCCATCCTAATTGGCCGTTCATATAATTTGTATAAAAGGTCCTTCTTGAAATGTAAAAAGTTCAGTTTAAAGTGTAAAAGGATCAATTTGAATGATGGTATAATGGTATGTTGGCTTGATAGTATAATGGTATGGTGGAATAGCGGTACGATGGTATGATGGTATCGCGGTAAGATGCTATACTAGTATATGCTATTATGATTGTGTGATGTTTGATATGATGATGATTTGGTATGATTGATTGATATTATTGAATGATGGTGGGATGGTATGATTGTATATATGATTCAACGTACGATGGTATGACAGTATTTATGTATGACTTTTGGATTGTATAATGATATCATGGCCTGACCATGATGGTATGATGGTATAATTGAATACTGGTGTATGAAGGAATATTGTTTCAGGTTATGATGGTACGATGGTACGTATACCGGTATGATCGTGACTAGGGTTTAAGTTGAAATTGAGTTGGATTTGAAAGAGAAGTTCGGTTAGAGATTAATTTGAGATCGAGTTTAAGGTATAGTGGGAGGTTAGATTGAGTTGAGTCCATATACTCATGTAGCTTTCGAATCGAGTTAATTTTGATATTGGGTTGGAAAATAAATGTAGAGCTGAGCAGAGATTGATTTAGATTGAGTGCTGGCTTAGCCGTTAATTTGGTGATTGCGTTTAGGATTATGTTGCAATTGACATAGAGAAGATTGAGACCGAAGTTCTGATCACCTTATGAGATTTCAGCCCTTTATATTTTATCTTTAATAAATGAGTTTAATGTTTAGAGGGGTATAGCCCATTGGCTATTCCCTATATAGCGATTCCAATTTGACCTTAAATCTGGAGGTTTCGTCCTTCGAAGCCGTCTCACTAAATTGGTGTTTTCCAGCATACTACGGATGTCGTCATTTTGGCGTTGACTAAGACACTCCAAGTGTTGTTTCGCATGTCTTTTGATTTCTTCGCTGACGTATTCTATATTTAAATCCATATGTAGATTGTCATTTCTTATGTACCATTGTACCATGGTGCATTCACTATGCCACGTAGGACTTTATTTTGGAAACGTTGAATTATTTTAATGGTGGTCTTCTTGGCACATTGGGGTTGTACATTGCTGAATACCGTAAGTCCATATTGGTTTTAATATTTGCCGATATAAAAGCAATTTTGTTATGTAATGTTAGCTCAGAGTGGCTTCCTATGAGCCAGTATATGTCCCTGTATTTGCTGTTTAATTCTTCCTTTTTCTTTTTTAATGCTCTTTCTACTTTAACTTAGCATCGAGAGTCATGCCAAGATATTTCGCCGTATTTGCATGGGGAACTTGTTGCAAGATAAGTTCCACCGGTATCCAGTTAACTTTTTCGTTTATAAAGTGCCATTCAGCTTGATTCGCCACCTTTTCTTTCAGTTGCTCACTGTACTCTCTGATGTTTTCTTGTCGCTTCTTCTATGGTGTTGCCAATTGCAAGGATTGTGCTAAGGTTATGTAAGATTTTAGAATCTGATAAAACTGCTTTCCAGTTTGGACACACATCCAAGAAGATACTGGAACATATTTTCGTTTTTTCAAGCACATCTTCAACTACGTTTGTAATTCTACATGCACCTGTTTGTTCTACAGTGGAGTGAGTTTCTCTAAATCCAAATTGATGTGGAGGAATTAGACTTCTTTCTTCTATTATTGGTTTTAACCTCTTCAGCAGTAGTCTTCGGTCTATACGATTTTTTGTCATTAGCTGGTTTATTTAGTTTTTGGTATCATGATAACCTCTGCTACCTTCCATTGACTTGGGACGTATTTATCTCTCATATAACCTCTGTAGTTGGCTTTGGATGTAGTGCAATCGCTTTTGCAGCACCTTTTTCTTTACGGTACAGGCATTTCACTCAAGATGACAGATATTTTTTCACAAATTGTCACATTCTGTTGAAAACCAATAATTTTTCTTTGAGGATCTAACCCGAAGTGCCTCATTTGATTATGGCACGTGTTAACTAGTTAATAGTTCGTCATCGGTTCGTCGATATTGGCGATTAATTTGTGGAATTCTTCAATTGGTTTTAACAGCGAGTATGTTTGGATCAGCTTCTTGTAGGGCTACTCTTCAATCTTCATTAATAACATTTACATTTAACATGTCCCACATGGCAGGTTTTATCTTAGCTGGTACCTCAACTGTGGAACGGCTTAATGCGCCGACATGGCATATTGGAGCACACTCAATTTAAATGTCTTACGTCGAAATCGTATTCCAAAAGACGAAGCCACCGACGTCCAATTCTTGCCACCATTTTTTTTTTTTTTTTTTTTTTTTTTGTTGCGGATGTTTTAAGAGATTTACAATCAGTAAAAACGACAAACTTTTTTTTAGAATATACGGTATAAAACGATCTATTGTTTCAACTACTGGTAAAGCTTCTAGTTCAAAACTAATTTATTTCTTCTCTAACTCTGAAGTTTCCCGGCTAAAATATGCCACAGGATGCCAATTTTTAGCATTTTCCTGTTGTAGCAGCACACCTCCTAATCCAATAGCACCCACGTCCGTATGAATTTCATGATCTTTTGAATTGGATGGTCTCGCGGATGATAACGTTCATCATACGCTAAAAAACAGCAGGTGCATTTCGAACCTGATAATCACACGAATCTGATAATACCCTAATGCGAGGTCGAGCACTGTAAAGTTTTGCTTGCCACCTGTGGTATTATGTTCTAACCTGATTAATTATAATCCTACCGGCTGGCGGATTTTATAAGCACGATTATGAAAAGCAATTTACAACAGAAATTATAAATGAATTAAACACACTAGAACTTTTAAATACATTTATTGTTAACCAATTATAATAATTTTAGTAGCGTATTCCTCAACTTTCAGACAGCTTGTGCCTTTGTTTTATTCCTCTTCTTTTGACATCTCTTAGTATACTTTCATAAATGTAATTATGTATACTTTGATTAAATTAACTGCGCTCATGCCATGTACTATATTATGTTCATAAATATAAAAGGGTTATGCTCTTCAATATACTACTTTGAATATGCCTCACTACCTAACCATTTTAAAGTATCCTCAATATAATGCATTGGGTAACTATCTTTAACCGTTTTCTTATATAGTTTGCGATAGTCAACCCTGATACTGACCCCATCGTTTTTCTTTTTAACTTCAACTATCTGAGTATGAGATAGGCGATAAGGACGATCAAATCTAGGTTTGTCGCTCTTTATTTTTATTTCTATTGCAGCCCTTTCAGTCTCACCAAATTTCCCGCAACACTAAGCAAAACAATCTCGATAATCCCGAATCAACCGCATAACGTCAGATAAGAACATTATCTAATTCCAACAACTGTTCCTCTGCATCATCTTGGACATCTTCTTCTAAATTCAATAGTTCTACATTTAAACTTTTCTTTTTTCTTAAGTCGCTTATTCCAAAACTATTATTTACAGATAACTCCAACACATTATCTTCCCATTTTAGTACTCCAGAATCAGTTCTGGTCGAAGCCGCTCGCCTGTTGACGGTCTCACCACCGAAATAGCACTTCTACCGATCATTAAATTAACATTCTGCACGGAATCTGACACAACCAAACTACGAGCCAAACAATTCAAATTAATATTCTTTGCTGCAAATCTAAAAAACTAACTACATACATACGTCTAACTACCCTGTTCCTTTTTATTTTTGCTATCAATTTCGTAATGCCCGATGTCTTTGTAGAATGAGCAAACAAGTCCTCTATTGTAACGAGCAAGACGGTTGTTGGAAGAACTTGGCTTATGCTTAAAAATCTCTACATATTTCTTATTTCTATTCACTAAATCTAAAACACTATATATTCCTGAAAAGGTTTCGTTACTTTTCTTATAACGACCATCTATATTAAAATGAATGTCGCAAGCGTCTCGAGATATCCCAAATTCTTTTATAACACCATGGACGTCTTAAACTACTGAATTGTATTATGTGAGCGGAATACCCTTTAATGTAACCACCACAGCAAACAGCACTGAATATTTTCAATTTGTTTCCTCCACTTTTTAATCAGCGTACAACTATTCAGATCAGGATTAAAATTCGATAATCTACCTGGGAAATCGTATGCAATGTCATATTACAAAAATTCATCTGTTGATCGTTATTATTTTCATTCATATGATTTGAACTTGCGTTACATGAATAACTTTGGTAGCATAAATTTTAGTTTTCAATTGGAATTTGGTTTTGATACCCGATGGATTCGATGTAAAATATTGTCCGTATTGATAATTTAGCTGGCTTTTCAAATATTGTGGACCGCTTCGATGATTATTTTTATTATTAAAAAAACTAGATTCTATTTTGTACCA
Source organism: Tipula vernalis (assembly GCA_958295665.1). Taxonomy (NCBI): domain Eukaryota; kingdom Metazoa; phylum Arthropoda; class Insecta; order Diptera; family Tipulidae; genus Tipula; species Tipula vernalis. Next base: position 314,429,279 of record OY282560.1, on the reverse strand, counting down.
AAAATAACTTGTGCATTTTATTCTTTTCGATGGAATCCGTAAAGCACTCTGCACTCAAACTTATACAATACTCTTTATAATAAACAGATTGCCCTCTATAGAGAGTACATAAAACTATATACAGTAAAAATATGGCGATTCAGATGCCAGTAGTTAAGAATCTTAAAAGTATACTGAAATATTCTTAGTAATGGCTTTCTAATCGACCACCGCTAGTACTTATAAGTGCGAGAAATATGTATCTGCTAAATGACATGAGCAAAACATAACCTCTATATTTTTAATTCAAATAATACCAAAAAATAATGCCGATGTAAAAAATAAAATTTTTTAAATTAAATTAATATCAAACATCACCTAGCGAAGAATGTTGACGTAACTGCTTGAAGCAAAGATATAAACCATAAATGCTTATAAGTAGTTGTGGTGGTCGATTGGAAAGCCAGTAAGTAGTGTTATACATGGATATGTCTTTTTTGGGGCACTTAAACATGAAGACATTTTTTATTTTATTGTTCAATCGAACTATCTAGTAGCTGGTTCTCTCCGAAGTTTCACTCAGGCTGGTGCATATTAATATTTGTGTATAGCATTGCGTTTTTGTTGGGATACATTTTGCGACGACTTCACGTACATTTATTCAACGTAGTCGCGGTAAAGTTTTATATCTGGACGTACTCTGTCAATATTATTACCTATTTATCAGCTTAATGTTAGATTGAGAATTATTTTATTGAACACGAAATGAATATTATCTAAAAGGGCATACAACTGGATCAGATAATTATCGGGAAAACGAATTGATAGAAACTTATTTCCATCGAACCATTCGGTTGGCTCTTTGAATATACTTAGATGATAAGGCTTAGATGATAGTGCCGCAAAACCGTCGACATTACCGGCCCTATTGCAACTCATGATCGTAATACATCACTCAAAGGATGAGGATCAATATGAACATCGAAGTAGGAAATGTAAACACAATGATATCAGCAAGAATTGTTTTCTGTGTGGAAACAATGATCATCTATTGGTGAAATGTCCGAAGAAAACACAAAGAAGATGTTTTACTACGATGTCAACAATCTCAAAAATAATTGTAGAAAAAAGTAGATATTGAAGGTACCATTTTAACAGCATTCATAGATATGGGGAGTGATTCGACAATTATGGATGAATCAAGCGAGAGAATTAAATTGGAAATGGAACGATAACAAAATAAGGGTTAAAGGATATGCAGGTGGATTTGGTTACGCTATAGGAAATACTTCCAAAGAAATTATTATCGATGATTTTAAAAACAAATGTGTAATCCTAATTGTTCCTGATTATATACAAGAAGAAGAATTATTAATCGGTTTGAATTATTTTACTGACCCAGATGTTGAGGTAATATACGGGAGAAATCAGTTGAAGATCATAAATCGATCAAAAGATGCAAAGGTAACAAAAATAAATCCCTTTCTACTAGGGAATATAAGAATGGAGCAAGACATTTCAAAACATGATAGAAAAATACATTGAATGTTTCTCTGATAATCTATCAAATATCGGGTGCACCCCAATAGAAGAAATGTCAATTAGTATTAAAGAAGATAAAATTATTCGACGAGTGCCGTATCGTGTACTGTACGGTATGCTACCGGAAATGGAACGTGCCATAAAAGTATTGCTCGACATCCGAATATGCTAGCCCTGTCGTGATGGTAACAAAAAAATCAGGTTGATTTCGTTTTTTGTGTTGACTACCGGATGTTGGATTCAATTATTCATCGCGAACAATTTCCTACACCATTGATTGAAGAAGAATTGAATCGTCTGTATGGAAAATCTGTATTTATCCATTGTTCTATATCCGGGTGCTTGATTCAATTAGATGAAAATCGGTTCAGAGCTAAATTCGAAAATTGCCAAATGGTGGTTATCAATCCAACAATTTGATTTCGATATTAAATATAGACGAGGAAGTGATATGAGCCATACTGATAGTCTTATCCGTAATGTATGTAAAATAAATACGAACAACACTGAATGGATAGCTGCATTACAGATCAAAGATAATAATCTGAAAGAAATTAGAGAGGTGCTGAAAGGGAAAAAGATATAACATAGAATAGAAAGACAAGTGAAAACATATTATCAATTAAAAGGCGGCCGGATTTATAGGAAAACTGATAATGGACTAAGATTGGCCGTATCATCATCGCGAGAAGCTATATATTACAATATGCACATGATTCTAAATACAACTAAACAATACATTCAGAACGATTTTTGGTTTCCTAAGATGACAAATGTTGTGAAGAAATATTAGGGGTACCCATAAATAGTCATTGTAAGCTATTTCAATTTTGACCAGGGTATAATGCAACAACTGCAACAACAGTTTTGAAGGTCAACAATGTTCGAAGTGGGAGACCTTCTAAAATTGATAATGGTACTTTGAGATCAGTGGTTGAATCGGATCCAAAATTGAGCATACAAGAAATAGCCGACACACTTGGAGCCACCTGGTCGACAGTGCAAAGACAGCTCCATGAAATTGGAAAAAGATCCCGACAAGGTATTTAGGTTCCACATCAATTGTCGACTTCAAATAAAGACCTGCGGCGAACCATTTGCACATCTTTATTAACTAGGCAACAAAGAGATCCATTTCTTAACAGAATTGTGACCGGCATTGAGAAATGGGTGCTGCACAACAATTAAAAACGCCCCAATCAGGGGATTTCTCCAAATCAACGAGCTATACCTACACCTTTGCCGAGTCTTACACTGAAAAAGTCCTATTGAGCGTTTGGTGGTACTGTACTGGAATAATTCATTTTGAGCTACTAAAACCAGGCGAAACTGTAAGAACGTCTATGTAATGAATTAGTGAAAAAAAGGAATTAATATTCTTTGCTGCAGATTCTTTTATGGTGACGCAATCTCTTCCCAAATGTAAAAAAACAAACTACGTCTAACTACCCTGTTCCTATTTCTTTTTGCTATCAATTTCGTAATGCCCGATGTCTTTGCAACTTGGCTTCTGCTTAAAATTCATGTGTTGATCGTTATTATTTTCATTAATATGATTTGGACTCGGGTTACACGAATAACTTTTGTACCATAAATTTTGATTTTCAATTGGAATTTGGTTTTGATACCCGATGGATTCGATGTTATCAATTTGCATGAGATTAAAACTTCGATGATTACTTTTATTGTATTATTAACAAAAAATCGATTCTATTTTGTACCAAAAATAACTTGGGCATTTTATTCTTTTTCGATGGAATCCATAAAGCACTCTGCACTCAAACTTATAATACAATACTCTTTATAACAAACAGATTGCCCTCTATAAGGAGTATCTAAAACTATATACAATAAAAAATGGCGATTCAGATGACAGCAGTTAAGAATCGTAAAAGCACAGTGAAATATTCATAGTAATGGCTTTCCAATCGACCACCGCAAATACTTATAAGTGTGAAAAATATGTTTCTGCTAAATGTTCGATTCGAAAATTTCGGCTACCTTCGACATAACCTCAGTGGACAATCCTATTAACCAACAAAACTTTCGAACCATCCAGTCATCAATATTAATTTTGCTACCACCGAGTAAACATTTAAATAATTTAATTATTACTTGTGTGAAAAGTTGAATCAGCAGTTTAAATCTTTTTTTTCTTTTAAAAATATTGTGATGTGAAAAACAAGTGAAATCGTGATGTTCTTATCTCAGCCTCAAGTAAAAAAGGCTGGGCCAAATCAGCAGATAGCGATGTCCGCAAGTGATTTGGCACCGAACGTCACGACCTCAATTATTAATAAAAATACAAAAGTGCAGCATAGTCCAAAGCGACAACAAATTTTAAATGCTCAAAAAATTACCTTACCAGGCAATTTAAATCAAAGTGAAATTATTAATTTAAATAACATTGGTATGTTGAACCATAATGAAACTAAAAGTGCATCGTCGCCAAATATTGACGATAAAACAAACAATGACAGTGCATCGACATCAAATGACAATAAAATAAACAGTGATGTAGGTCAGTGTTTAGTGCAAACGGGAATAGACCGATATATTACTGTCCGATCAAAACGAAGAAGAAGCCCTAGATCAGCGGCCAGTGCAAGCGCGAATAAATTCACTAAACTAGCTAGCGTTGAATTAACGCATGGTAATAGGTATTTTTGCTTGGTTGTTGACGAGCCGCCGGCCAAAAAAACTCCAAAAACTGAGAAGCCGCCACCAATCTATTTGAGGGAAGAATCAAATAGAGAACTTGCAAAAACGATCGAGTTTATCACGGAAGATATAAAAGAAACAAAAATTCAACCGCTCAATATTGATGCTTACAGAGCATTAATTAAACATTTTGACCAAGTTGGTAAACATTACTACACTTATCAACTAAAGAGCCAAAAAGGATTGGTTGTTATCTTAAAAGGAATAGAGGGTTACGTGGATGTAAACGAAATACGGGATGCTCTCGCTGAAAAAGGTTTCCAATGCAGATCTATTACCAATATTTTTAATCGGGAGAAGGTACCTCAGCCATTGTTTCGTCTGGAATTAGAACCAGACAATAAAAAAGTTAAAGGCAACCATTCAATATTTAACCTAAAATATCTACTGTACAGAAGAGTTACCATCGAGGAACCCAGGAAAAGAAATGGGCCGGTACAGTGTGTTAAGTGCCAAGAATATGGGCACACTAGAGCATATTGCACTTTGAACGATGTTTGTGTTATATGTGGTGCCATAATTCAAAGGCTTGCAATAAAGCAAAAGAGGAAGCATCAGTGAGAAAATGCAGCAACTGCGATGGAAATCACACAGCTAATTATAGAGGGTGTCCAATTTATCTAGAATTGAAAAGGAGAATCAATCCAAAGCAGCGAGCAGAACAGCGAATCCTAAATCTTCATTCTTCAGCTAGAAAAGAAGCACGACCAGAAATTCTAAACACAAACGCTCAAAATGGAAAACAGTACGCAAATGTAAACGGCAGCGTGCACGAAGGGGTTTCATACGCAAGTTTTCTTAAAGGTACTGCTCCTAAAGTTCAAGCAAGTGAAGAGGGAAACATCTCAACGGCTTTAAATAAATTGATCAATATCATGCAAAGCTTCATGGCGATGATGGAGAGAACCATGGATCTAATGATGCAGAATATGAGAACGCTGATGCAGATAGTCGTAAAAAGCCAGAAATGACCATCATCAAAATAGCTATATGGAATGCAAACGGCCTAGCACAACATAAAGCGGAGGTACATGCATTTCTCACTGAGCACAATATTGACATAATGTTAATATCAGAAACACGCTTCACCAAAAATAGCTATTTCAAAATTAATGGGTATTCTATTTACGACACCAAGCACCCAGATGGTAAAGCACATGGAGGCACTGCTGTATTGATAAAGCGAAGATTAAAACACTACGAACTTCCGAAATATGAGAAAGAACATATACAATCAACGAGCATCTGTATGCAGGAGTGGTCTGGAAACTGCGTCATATCGGCAGTGTACTGCCCTCCAAAACATGCTATAAAAAAACTCCAGTTCTTGGATTATTTCAGCCAGCTGGGTAATAAATTTCTTGCGGGCGGTGATTACAACGCTAAACATACTCATTGGGGTTCCAGATTAACATCGCCGAAAGGCAAACAACTTTATGATGCTATAGAGGAACAGTCGATGGATTATTTATCTGCCGGTAACCCAACCTACTGGCTCACGGATAAAAAGAAAATTCCTGATCTAATTGACTTTTGTGTAACTAAGGGCATTCCACGTACATACGCTAAGGCCATCGATTGCTATGATCTGTCTTCTGATCACTCACCGGTAATAGTAACATTGAGTACCGATGTCCTAAGGAACGAAATACCGAATCGTCTTACAAACAAGAATACTAATTGGGATCAATATAGGAGGCTAGTCGAACAAAAGTGTCTACTTAATATTCCTCTGATCACACCAGCTGATATTGATGCGGCGGCAGAAAATCTAAAAGATGTCATGACATTATCCGCTGAAAGGGCTACACCCGGCATAAGTAGTTCGGAAAAAGTTAATAAACTGTCACATAATATACAGGAACTAATCCAGGAAAAGCGAAAAATTCGCCGTCAATGGCAGCAAACAAAATCACCGTTATTGAAATGCTAATTAAATCGAGCTATTAAGGGCCTAAGATTTGCTTTGAGGGAAGAAGAAAACCAGCGCTTAAAGAACTATTTAAGTGATCTCTCGGCAACCGGGAGGACAGATTATTCTTTGTGGAAGGCAACAAAAAATTTAAAAAGGCCAACAAATTCGAATCCACCGATTAGACTACCAACAGGAAATTGGGCGAGAAGTGATGAAGAAAAAGCCAATGCTTTTGCTGCTCATCTAGCAACAGTAATAGTCCCACACGAAGAAGATAATTATTTCGTGCTACCCCAGCCAACGGATGATGGTTTATCCTACAAACCTATAAAGTATAACTGGAAGAAAGTTAAGAATACAATTAAAACTTGCATAAGCCCGAAAAAGGCACCAGTACATGATCTCATTACTGGAAAAATGAAAAGGGAATTGCCAGATAAATGCATAAAACTAATAACATTTGTATTCAACGCGATCATGCGAACCAGCTATATTTCTCAAAAATGGAAGATATCCTTGATCACAATGATACATAAGCCAGGGAAAAATGAAACACAAATCTCATCATATCGTCCAATAAGCATGCTGCCCACAATCTCAAAGCTATTTGAAAAAATGTTATTAACGAAATTGAAACCAATATTAGAAGAACGGCGCGTTATTCCAGACCATCAATTTGGGTTCCGAAACCAACATGGTACTATAGAGCAAGTACACATAACTGTAAATGCAATCAAAATCACCTTCGAGGAAAAGAAATATTGTTCTGCTGCCTTTTTGGATATCGCACAAGCTTTTGATAAAGTTTGGCATGATGGACTAATTTACAAAATTAAAGAGCTTCTACCGAAGAAATTTCACTCAGTTTTTGGAAACTATCTTCTTCAAAGGCAATACATGGTCAAACAAAACAGCGCAACTACTTGCTTAAATGATATTAATGCAGGTGTCCCGCAAGGCAGCGTTCTAGGACCAATATTATACTTGTTGTACACAGCTGATATACCTGTAACTAACAAAATAATAATATCAACATTTGCCGATGACACGGCCATCCTGGTGTCCCACACTAATGCTGAAATTGCCCCAAAGGAATTGCAGAATCATTTAAACAAATTCGCGGACTGGCTGAAAGCATGGCGAATCAAAGTGAACGAAAACAAATCAACTCATGTCACATTCACGCTGAACAAACGTACCTGCCCACCAGTGAAATTAAACGATAAAAATATTCCTCAACAAACGAAGGTAAAATACTTAGGTTTGCACCTGGATAGAAGATTAACGTGGAAAAATCATATTGAAACAAAGCGCAACCAAATAAAAATTACATTTTCTAAAATGTATTGGCTGATGGGAAGAAAATCTCAGTTGTCATTAGCCAATAAAGTTTTACTTTACAAAGCGATAATCAAACCCATATGGACATATGGTATTCAGTTATGGGGATCCACCAGCACTTCAAACAGAGAACTCCTGCAACGAGCCCAAGCGAAAATACTTCTCAGTATTACCAATGCTCCTTGGTACATTCGAAATAGTAATATACATCACGATCTTGGGATTAAAACCGTTAAAGAAACTATTAAAGAATTCAGTTCGAAATATTATTCAAAACTAGAAGCACATCCCAACGAATTAGCCAGGGAGATACTAAAACAGCCGCGATTTAGGCGACTGAGAAGAACAGATCCACTCGGACTGATGAACCTGTGAATTTATTAAATGATTATCTTATACTTATAAGTATAATCTAAATTAGTTAAATTGTGAGCACTAACAATAAGTATTAACATTGGTTAAGACTTAAAATATGTAATAATTTTTAGCTTAAGATTTGATTACTTTTTGTGAGTTTCTTATGTAGAAAGATTCAAGAATAAAGCCATTGGCAACATTAAAAAAAAAAAAAAAAAAAATCAATATTAAATGTACACACATAAAGATGTAAAGGACATAACAGTGAACATTAAAATATTAGCTGAAATAAAGACGGATTTCCGATGATTCTGAATGCGTTACACTAGAAACTGAAGTTGTGTCTAAATCTAATCCGATTTTAAAGGAGTTAGTTGAGCAACAACGTACGTTCTTCGAGCAGCTGGGAATAGAATAACGGGAGAGGATAAGCTTCCCAAATTATTATTATCAAATTTTTGATGGAACTAGCTATCAGAATTGGCCAGCTTACAAAGATTTTTTTCTTAACAACAATCCATAAGCATTCTAGCTTAACTAAAATTCAAAAATACCAATACTTAATCCAAATTCTGAAACTCTTTCTAATGAGACATATGACGAAGTATGGGAAAAATTAAATTCTTTTTATACATTAACTCCTTTATTAACCCCGTCAACTTCAAGGCCTTCTGCGTAAGAAGTTAGAAGAATTTACGAGTCAGCCGATGAAGCAATACGAGGTCTACGTGCTTTAGATGAGCAAGCATAAAAAAGAGATATATGGATAATGTAATTGTTACTGAATAAACTAGATCCCGAAAGCAGACTACTCTGGTCAAGAGAAGCTACAAGTTCCGATATGGCCACTTTAGAATCATTTTTTAAATTTCTAAATAATAGGGCGGCTGAACTATGGAGAGCGCACAATTACCATCAAAACCGTATTCCACATCAAACAAGGCCGTACAATTACACAATTCCACTTTACCTCAATGTATTAAATGTTGACAACACTGCAATAACTCGCACTCAGTTCGTTGATTAAAATCAGCTGTGTCACAATTGCTTAAACTCTGGGCATTTAACAAATAATTGTACATCCAAATATGTGTGTCGTTTATGATCAATTTTTCTGATCTTAAATTAGCCGAAGCCGGTTCATACCACATATTACCAGAACATCACAACGTGTATTGTCCACCAGCAAAACAGGAATTATCTCCTAGTAATGATTTCTATCCAAATTCAATTATAAATATTTCACGAGGCATATCACAAAAGCAATTACCAATCACCCAAAATCAAGCGGTGATTGATTGATCTTGTGATATGAACCAGCTATCAATTCAATGCAGTATATCATTCAACATCCAAACACCAATCAACATTTTCACACCAATCAACTAACAAACTTCATTCAACTAGGATAGCCTAATCCACAATCAAACTTCAATCAACAATCGGTTTCCAACACAAACCACTCCAACCAACAAACAAATTTCAAATTATACTCAAACTTCAATGAACATAATCTTTCAATAAGCAATAGTCAGCAATTATTTCCTTCTGTAAAATCTGCCCAAACTTCTCTGTCAAAGACAATTTTGGTAGTCAATCTTCATGTCGGGTTTTGCTCGATTCGGGCTCCCAAACCTTTTTCATTACCGAAAAATGCGTTAATCGACTCGGATTAAAGAGAGCTAATGCAAGAATCCACAAATGGCCTAGTCAGAGTAGATTTATCATTACGATACAATAATAAGGCAATCACGGTCAATGCTCTAGTCTTATCAAATTTAACATCAATGATACCATCGCGATCTTTCGAGTCTTGGAGATGGAAAAGTATACAACTTCTTGAACTAGCTGATCCAATGTTCTACAATGACAAATATAGACATAATTATTGGATCAGATTATTTCTTTAAAACACTAGAAAACGAAATAGTTTCTGAAAATAACTTTCCCGTTGCTCAAAAATAAATTTTCGGGTGGTTATTGGCTGGACCTTTAAACGAACCACACCAGCAACGTCCAAATGCAACTCATCTTACGGCTCTTCTGTCTAATGTTGACAGCCAAAATTTCTGTAAAATATGAAGATCATATTTTACAGAAATTTGGGATATCTAAGGAATTGAGTGATATAAGACCTTATACGCTAGAAGAAACCCAATGCTAGCAATCTTACGTAAACACGTATTGTAGTTCAGATTCCTTTCAAATTCAATCAACCTTTATTGGGAAATTCCCTTCATTCAGCGATATCAAGATTATATTCCATGAAAAGGAAATTCGCGCATGATGAGAGATTGAAAATGGATTACATGCAATTCTTGTCCGAATATGAAAGTTTGGGATATATATTACCAATTTCATCAAATGAAATATACGATAAACCTGACGAAAATGTTTCCGACATCGAAAAAAAGTTTCGGCAAATTCATGTCCACAAAATGCATTGTGATTACCAACGCATAGTTTGGCGAACAAGCCCATCAAAACCAATCACGCATTATCGTCTAGTGACTGTTACTTACGGCACAGCTTTTGCTTTCATTCCTAGCTAAGCGGTCACTACATCAGTTGGCCATTGAGCAAGAAACAGATTACCCAATTATCGCAAACACGATAAAAAATGATTTTTATATGGATGATCTAATGACTGGCGCTGCAAAATCGATTGAGGCTCAAACAATCCGGGAAGAGATAAACAACATTTTAAAATCTGGTGGGCTGCATCTTTGGAAATGGTCTTCTAGTTCACCTCTTTTTCTTAGGGATTTACCAACCGCAGACGAAGAAATTAAAAATCCTCAACAAGACACATTCTCATTTAAGATTAATGTGGAGCCTCTAGAAGTGCATATGAAACGAAAAATGCTCTCTGAAGCCGGTAGAATCTTTGATCCCTTAGGCTGGCATGCCCCTGTGACAATCTTCGTGGAAATTCTCTTTCAACAACTTTGGATCAAAAATGTATCTTGGGATGATACTCTGCCAGAAGAAATTTCATCCTAATGGTCAAAAATTCGAAAACAATATTCTTACTTAGAACAAATTCAAATACCGCAGAACATATTCACAAACTCGCATTCTGCGCCGTCATATACGTTCGTTATCTTAACAAAGATGGATCTATAAAAGTTAACCTATTAATTTCTAAAACACGTGTCGCGCCTCGCGCCTATAAAAAGCATCTCCATGCCACGCTAAGAGTTAAACGCTGCTTTACTGTTAACTAGATTAATGAAATCTGTAAAAAGCTCGTTAAATATTCCGAATATTCAAATACGCGCATTCATCGACTCCATGATAGTTCTAGCATGGCTATAGAATCATTTCCTAAAACTTAGGCCGGTAACTAACGCTATTTTGAGAGATTCTAAAACAGTTCAAAAGGAAAAACGCAATATAAAAACCTTCGTCGTAACTTCGGACTACAAGAAAATGTAGGGGGTTTACAGAACTCTATCGGCTCTGTTGCAGAGCTTAATAGAGTTGCTGATAATCTCACCAGGGCAATAATTGATGCCTATCACTCAAGTTCTCCTGAGGTGCGTGTTAGAGGAACTAGGGATGTTCCTTGGTGGACCTCCGCCCTGGAGACTAAAAGAAAAATAGTGCGTAAGCTCTTTAACAGAGCAAAAATAACAGATGACTGGGCAGCGTATCGAACTGCCCTCACCCAGTATTATGAGACTCTGAGGAAGAGCAAAAGAGAGAGAGCTGAAGAACTTTTTGTGGGAAAATAGACGAGATTCCGGCAGCTTGCCGACTCCAAAAAGCCCCCGCATTAGATCATAAAAACCCTCTGGGCTCAGTAAGAAGGCTAGACAGAACCTTAACCACATCAAGGGAAGAGACTCTTGAATGTCTGGTGAAGGGACACTTTCCGGAGTGCACAATCATTGCAGGTCGGGAGGACCATGATATGAGCGTGGTGCATCCATATCTAGTCCCAAGAGGGGCCTACAACTGAGCGATGGAAATCTTCACCCCCGGAGAGTTGCGCTGGGCTATCAATTCATTTGGTCCCTTTAAGTCTCCGGGAGGGGATGGAATATATCCTATTTTTCTTCAACGAGGCCTGGATGTACTGGAGCCCCACCTAATCAAATTATATAGAGCCAGCTTTAGTCTGGAACACATCCCCAGATGCTGGAGGGAGGTAAGAGTCATATTCATATCAAAAAATGGGAATAAATCCCTCGAGGACATTAAGTCCTACATACCTATTAGCCTTACATCATTTATACTTAAAACCATGGAAAAAATATTGGCCTGTATATCAGACTCAATACAATCCAAAGATGTTCTCTAAATCCTAGCCAACATGCTTGTCAGGTGGGCAAATCTACGAAGACAGGCCTGCATGAATTAACATCGGAAATCGAGGATACACTTCGCAACAAGGAGGCGCTATTATTCTTTTCATTGACATCTGAGGGTGCCTTCGATAATACGAATTTCGAGGTGATTCGGGATCAAGCTGTAGCGAGGGGTATCGACTCCTCAACCATCGGGTGGATAATAAACATTCTCAGAAGCAGGAGAATTAAAGCCTTGATTGTCGAAGCAAGCATCTCAATTGCACCTACCAAGGGCTGCCCTCGGGGCGGAGTACTGTCGCCGTTACTGTGGCTATTGGTAATGGACCACTTGCTCGCTATTTTGAGGAACTCTCGAATATCAATCATTGCCTATGCTGATGATCTGGTGCTGATGGTCAGGGGCAAATTTGAAAGCACAATAGTTGAGCGTATGCAATATGTTCTAAGATTGGTAAACGATTGGTGTGTTGAAGTGGGCCTTAGCGTCAATCCCAAAAAAATAATATGTACTCTCTTTACAAATCGGAGGAGAATTTCCTTTCCTCCAATAACTTTGAACGGGTAAATACTCAAGATGACGTCTGAGGTTAAATATCTAGGGATCATTTTTGACCAAAAATTAACCTGGAACCTCCACTTGAAATACATTGCAAATAAGGCAAACAAAGCATACTTTGGGTGCCAACGTATGTTTGGTAAAACATGGGGCCTAAACCCACAAATGATAATCTGGCTTTACCAAACCATAATAAGACCAATGATAAGCGGCGTTTATATGGTGGTCAAAGACAGAGCAAATAAATGCTCGTTCAGCTTTGGACAAAATTCAAAGATTAATATGTTTGGGCGCAACGGGAGCAATTAGGACCTGCCCTACTGCTGCTCTTGAAAGATTGCTGGGACTCTCACCACTCCACATTACATATCAAAAGTGTGGCAAGTTTGAGAGCCATAAAACTGAAGGTAACAAGTCAGGGTAGACTGACTAGTTCGGGACACAATAAGCATCCTGGATAAAGTAAACTTGGCAGACGATATTGCCCAGCTATCAGATATGATGGTAAAGACTACTGACTGCCGGAGGAACTTCACGATCCGGATACCCGAAAGGGACATGGTGGGGAACATCATTTCCTCCTTACCACACCACGCATCGGTGTGGTATACCGATGGGTCAAAAACAAACGAGGGCACGGGTGCGGGAGTTGTGGGGCCCGGTTTCAGGCTCTGTATACTGTTGGGAAATACCCCTACGGTTTTCCAGGCAGAAACCGTGGCCATCGAGACTAGCGTGCTTCAGTGCCTCAAAACGAAGTATATAAGAACGGAGATCTACATAGTTTTGGATAGCCAGGCTGTTTTATTAGCCCTGGCAGCTCCGGTGTTCATCTCTAAACTGACATGGAGCTGCTACAGCAACCTTAGAAGGCTGGGTAGGGGCAACAGGGTCCCCCGGCCACTCTAATATATCAGGAAATGAGGCTGCAGGCACCTGTGCAAAAGAGGGTGCGGGTGGCATCTTCAACGGCCCCGAGCCTAGTGTTGCCTATTCCAAAGGCCATGTAGCGAGGAGAGTCCTCTTCTGGGAGCAGAGATGTTCTGCTTCACTCTGGGAGTCATCTCTGGGAATGAGACAGACAAAGAAGCTCCTAAATTACAAGATTACACACTTACAGAAAATAATCAGAATGGATCGATAATCTCTGAAATCCCTCATATGGTACTTAACAGGACATGGTCCCTTTAACTACCATCCATTCAAAATGGGGAAAACCACATCAGAGAACTGCAGGTTCTGTAATCTGGGAAGAGAAACATCCGTACAGTTGCTGTTCGAGTGCAGTGCGATCGCCCTAAAAAGAATTAAAACACTCAATGCTTACTCTGTTCAGTGGCCTCACGCCGACCCTGTGGATGTGCATGACTTTGTGGCGTTTATCAAGGACCTAGAACTACATTTCACATAGATTGATTTCTCTACTCTTACACGGGGATGCACAATAGATCTTGCTGGTCGAAGTGCACAGGGTTCCTATTACCAACCCACCCTCTTTAAAAAAAAAACCCCGGACTCGGATTTCGAAGGCTCTTTTAAAGAATCATTGATAAAAAGGTTCTCGTCTTGGTCAAAATTAATAAACATAACGCAATATGTATGAGGTTCATCAAAACATTAAAGAAAGGGTCGAAGTCTGCAAAATCCACAGTGCAGGAGCTAAGAGCCGCTGAAAATATTTATATTAAACATGTTCAGCAACAACATTTTGCCGAAGAAATAAAGTGTTAGAATCTAACCATCAGATAACATCTAAATCACAATTATCCGCCCTTCCGAGTCGGAGGAAGGCTAAGCCATTCACTTCTACGTACAGAGACTTAACACCCTATCATACTACCGTATTCGTCAACATACACCGAATTACTAATAAATCATTATCACATTAAATATTTACCATGCTAATACGACATCGCTTATAACTGTTTTGCGTAAAAATTATTGGATTGTAAATTGCAAAAGAGCAGTGAAGACGACTGTACACAGATGCCTGACTTGTTTTAGATACAAAAGGCATAATATAAATCAGTTGGATTTTGTTGGATGCAATAACTTCTTAAAGGAGTTTTTTAGTAAACAAGCAAAGTATATTGAACAAAGTTTGGATCAGGAAGGAATCAACTGGCATATTATACAACCACTTTCATCCCATTTCGGCGAGATCTGGAAACCCAATGTTAAAAGTGTTAAATATTATTTAAAACGCGTGATTGGGAACAAATTACTTAGCTACAATGAGCTTTCAACATTACTTATTCAAATTGAAGTACTTTTCAATTCTCGACCTTTGAGCATCAATTCAGATGATGAATTCAACGTGCAATGTACCGCCAGGCCAATGGACATTAGGCAAAATCATAAAGCTACATTCAGGACAGGAATCACTGGTCTGAGTTGCCTTGATCAAAACTAAATCGGGAGAATTTAAAAGAAACAAAACCAAACTATGCCGTCTGCCGATTAATATTTAAATTTTTACCAATTATATTTCAAGTTAACACGTCAAGTTAACCTAGATCATTTCATCAAATCGAGCATTGATTATCAATACATTACCTTGAATTAATATTCAACTGGGGGGAGCATGGACAATCCTATCAATCAACAAAATAGTCATCATTCATCAATATTAAATGTAGACATATAATGCTTAGTATGCAGCACAGCACAGCTGCCTCTATTATCAAAGAAGAAATTTTATTTGAAGACGCTGATGATGATTTCTGGTTCGCAACATCATCTCCCTCAAATAGTTCCTATCTATGTTGTAATTAAAATTCCATCAAATCGGCCTTTAAATCAACCTGGCGAAGATCAAAAACATGGTCACCAAAAGAAAGCATATAAGCGCGGAGACATCATGTTCGGAAACACAGAGTGTAAAGAAAACCAAATCTAACTCGAAAATAG
Source organism: Tipula vernalis (assembly GCA_958295665.1). Classification (NCBI taxonomy): domain Eukaryota; kingdom Metazoa; phylum Arthropoda; class Insecta; order Diptera; family Tipulidae; genus Tipula; species Tipula vernalis. The sequence goes on along the minus strand of OY282560.1, from coordinate 314,413,642 downwards.
ACAAAACGACGGCGTTTATATGGTAAATCATTTTATGTGTTTGAGAAAATAAATTAACAATCTACCACGTTTGATATTATTTTTTCTGGTTTCATCACTTAACTCGATGATTAAGACCGTTAACGTGCTTTGGTTACATTTTCAGGTATACTAATGTTAAACAATTTCATCATACGCAAAACGAACTTTTAATGAATGAACAAACAACTTGAACATATTTATCTAGATATCATTTGACGTATGTATTGTTTATTCACCATATTATACTAAAAACGATATGATATAACCCCGATAACAGAGAATATAAAACACAAAAAGATATTTAACATCAAAAATTAGAGTTCAGCGAATCTAAAATTAGAATTTCGGCACATAGTATAACAAAATCAGAAATCGTTGGAAAATATTGTGTATGAACTAAAAATTGAATATCATTTCCAAAAGAGTGAAATTCAACTGCAAAAAAACTATTAACTCAGTTGCATATTAGCTGTTGGTATTGGTAAAATAAGACATAGTCTAGCAAAATATATAATCATCGGGATATTTGTTGGAAAATGGATCTTTCGTTAATAGCCTGTACAATCGTAATAAAATCAAATTAAAATAAAAGTATTCGAGTTCGCAATTACCATTTCAAACCAATCTATGATTTCGTCACGTATCTGAAACTCGACAACCTCCATCTTTTCGCAAAACAATTTTTTTTTTGCGTTTGGTTTTTAATAATTATCACCGGTTCTGCTTTTAATTTTGATGTGATGTACTTATTATAATAATTTCAATTGATTGGTAACTAGACAGGTTCAAGCACGTATACCAATTTTTTTATTTTCCACTTATTAAGCACAATTTCACTAATAAAATGTCAAACGTTATTAATACGCCCAAAATATTTAAATGTTGTATACCTCTAAACCAACAATAAGTCTAGTGATTACTTCAAAAATGTATGAATAACTAACGAACAAATTGTGTTGTATTGCTGTAAAACCAATCAAAATTATTGCTTTATTAATGTTTTTCGTTTGATGTTGAAAGGCCGAATGTCGGAAGGTCGAATGTCGAAAGGCCGAATGTCTTATGGCCGAATGTGTCGAAAGGTTGAAGGTCTAATGGCCGATTGGGTCGAAAGACCGAAAGTTTTGAAAGGCCGAATGGGTCGAAAGGCCGAATGTCTAATGGCCGATTAGGTCGAAAGGCCAAATTTTCATTAAATTTTCTCTCACTTAATTGATTGAAATATATATTTAAAACCATTGAATTAATTTCTTAATGTAAAATGGTTTAAATATAAAATAAGTCGTGTGTATGTATGTGACAAAAAAATGTAAGAAAATTTTAATAATTAAGGCGATTTACTATTAAACATTTTTATACAAAAATTTTGATAAAAATATAAATTTTGGTTTTCATAAAAATATAAATTTTAAAAATTTTCATTCATAAAATGATGAAAAATTAACATCAGTTTAGACATAAACGGCCTTTCGACATTCGGCCTTTCGATACAATCGGCCTTTCGACATTCGGTCTTTCGAAATTCGGCTTTTCGATATTCGGCCTTTCGATCCTTTCGCATTCGGCCTTCCGACATTCGCCCTTTCGACATTCGGCCTTCCGACATTCGGCCTTTCGACATTCGGCCTTTCGACCATATTCCATTTTTTTTTATTTTTTATTTTTATCACTTCAATATTCCGAGCCAAAATTTCTTTTCTGCACATACATATTACTTAAATTTATACCCTGAGAATACAACAAATCGAGTGTACTCGAAAGAATGTTTTGTGTTGCTTCGCTTTAAAAAAATAAAAAATTAAAACGCGTTCAATAGTTGGAATAAGCAAAATAAACAAAATAACGTAAAACAAGAAAGGGGATTTATATGTATTCGATCATCAGTGACGGATCCAGCTATTTATGTGATAGGGGGCCATTTTTGAAATTTAGTGGGAGTGTTTTAAATACACAATGTTGCTACTATGTACATTGAATTGGGGCGACATTAAAATTTGATTAGTAAGTATTTCGAATAATAATTGGGGTGAAAAAAGTTAATTGACTGTGTAGTTCTCGCCTCTTCCGCTGTAATACGACTAATTCGGATTTTCCTTGGTCGGCCATTGTATTCATAATTGGCGAAAGTTTGCACAGAGATTGGGTTGGTTGGAAAACTTGGCAGCGGTTAACATCTTCTGTTGTTAATATTGCGAGGTACTCTCGTCGGTCATCTATGGCCAGGTACTCGGTCGTTCTGATGATGTGCAACTGGGTAGTACGGTGATCGATATATTGGAACCGGAATTACCGCTAGTAATATGTAGTCCCACATGAAAGAAAGTGGTAGTGTGAGTTTAATAATTATACTCTGCTGAGTTACTCTGGTTCGTATTTTCATGCTTTGGTACACGTGAGTAAGGTCGTGTAGGTTGTGTCCCGGGAAGGTAATGGATGCCGGCACGTGCTGCCGAATTAACTGAAGCTCCCTGTTTAATTGAGCTGGTGTAAGTATAGCTCGATGTATGATAAGCATCATAAGCCACGTCAAGCAGACCCTATTGGGTATCCTCCAGGTTTCTGATGACTAGACTCAATTCGAGTATGTTTAGTATTATCGACCGAACGAGGACAGCTCTTATATTCGGCCTTCCTGAAGTTCCGACATTTCCTATCGGAGGTGATTTTGCTCCCTTATCAAGTTGTTTATTGACGTTAGGGTGAAATTTGTATTGTGTTTCACCAATTTAACGGTATTATCGATCAAGGTTTTTTGATTTTTCACTAGTGACAGTAGGTGGTGCTCGTTGTTGTTAATTCTTTCGAACCGATCTTCATATTCGCTGACCTCCCGTTGTGTGAGTATTCCGAACATGCCCCCTAGTATGATGCCAGTCGTGTCTCCGAAACCTCGCTTCACACGTTTTTGTCCCTTGTTACTTGCTAGTAGAAGTTCATTGTACGCAATTAGGTTCTTTAATTGCCATTTTAGTTGGTTTAAAATATTACAATTCAGTTTAGGCAACTCTTTGCAAAGTGCCTGTAGTTCTTCGTGAGCTAGTTTGACGTTCTTGATTTCGTCACAGTAGCTGCTCATGTTGTAATGAATTACTAGAATCCACTCCATGGCCACAATTTCTAGTTTGCCGAGTCTCTTGAAATATATGCCGGTGGACCGGTTGAACGGGTTTACTTGGATGTTGGCTTTTGCGAGTTCCAGTAGACAGCAGACTAATAGCGTTGTTATTGCTAGAGGATTTAGTTTTCCTATGTTTTTGGCTCGCCTATTTGGTTGTTGTCTAGGTGTGGCACTATGATTCGGATTGGAGCTCGGCGTATTATTCTTGAGTGGCACAACTGTCGCCAGTTGAGTTGGTTGTATTGGCAGTGTTTCCTCAGAACGATCTTCAATTGGTAGTTTGCATAGTTTCGTTATTGGCCGGTTGTATATTGCGTCCCTACATTTGACTGTGTTTGACTGGAACTTTGTTCCGGCGTTAGTCTGGATAACCCGTCCCAACCTCCATCGCGTAGCAGGTTATTGCTCTTCTTTTAATAGAATTAGTAAATTTGTCATTAAATTGGGTTGAATGGATGTCCACTTGTTCCGTTGATGCAGTTGGTGTAGATATTCTGATGACCACCGTTTCTAGAAATCTTGTACCATTTTTGCTATCATGTGCCATCTTGTTCTTAGTGTTTTCATTGATGTCGGCGTTTGGTAGCGCCTTGAGAGAGCCCCCGATTAAAAAGTGGCCTGGTGTCAATGCTGTTAAGTCCGAGGCGTCGTTAGTGAGCGGAGTTAAAGGTCGAGAATTGAGCACTGCTTCGGTTTGAGTGACGACGGTGTATAGTCCTTCAAACGTGAGGGTTGTTTCCCCTATCACTTTTTTGAGGTAAAATTTCCCCGATTTTATCCCGGATTCCCATAGCCCTCCGAAGTGAGGGGTATGAGGTGGTATAAAGTGCCAGTTTGTTCCCTCACGGGCCAGCATGGCTGCTATGTCGCCTGGTAGTGACGTCATGGCCGTATAGTAACATTTTTTTATCTTGACGTTAGCTCCAATAAAATATGTCCCATTATCGGAGTACATATGTATCTGTGCATAATCCTCGTCTGGATATGAACCGCTTATATGCAGCAATGAATCCTTCTGTTGCATACAACAATTGCGATGTGTCCCTTATATGCCGTGTGTCTTTGGCCCTGGGTAGTTCGAAGTTGGATTGGGCCCACGTAATCAATTCCCGTTTTTGCAAACGGTCTTCCCGGCCTCAGGCCTGATAGTGCTAATCTGCCCATCAATTGTTCTAACGTCAATTGTGTGCCACCATGCAACGTCTTGTTGTGGGCTTCCTCGATGATCATTTGTGTGATTATATTGGTTTTGCTTAGAATTATGGGTTGTTTGTTGTCGATGGACAGATTTGAGTTTTACAAACGCCCCATTACGCGTAATAGCCCTATCTCATCATACACTGAGTTTAGTGATGACAGTTTACTACTCTTGTGTAGCTTCTTAGATTTTTTTTATGTATGCAATATCTTAGCTATATTTTAAAATTAATGCCTCCGCTCGCTGCAGTTCTTGCCCTATTAGCATACTTTTGTTAATATTTTTGTGCCTGCTGTTGTCGATAAATCGAAAACAAAATGGGGCTATACGCCTTATTTTGTTGCAATATCCACCGGGTTTTCTTGAGATTTCACGTGTTGCCATGTCGTTGATGATAATGTCTCCTTGATGGTTGAGATTCTATTTGCTACGAATGTTTCAAACCGAGCATGTTTTGATGTCCTGAAGTAGCATGATTTTGAACATGTTTTATTAACTTTGCTAATAATACAGCTCCATTTAGTTCGAGGCGGGAGATTGATAGCTTTGTTTTGATTGGAGAAACTCGTGTTTTGGATACTAGCAGCTGAGTTGTTACTTCGCCAGAGGCATCTATGGTGAATCAATAGACAGAAGCAGCGTAAGCGTATTCTGAGGCATCAGCAAATTCGTGCAGTTCCTTTCGTCCTATTGTTCTTGTGGTCACCCATCTTGATATTCTTATATTTATTTGAAATTTCTATTAGTTCATCCTTCTAATTTAGCCATTTGCGCGTATCTTCTCTGGTAATTCTTCATCCCAGTTTATTCCGGTTATCCATACTTCCTGAATCATAACTTTGGCAATGATTGTTATTGGTGACAGCCATCCTACAGGGTCGAATAACTTTGATGACTCAGATAGTATTGAGCGTTTTGTTGGCTGGTTGTTACTGAACTGCAAGCGGGCTATATCGGATTCAAAAGAATCTGTTTGGGGTTGTATAAAATCCCCAGAGTTTTAATGCAATAGTTTAGTTTGATTTGAATGTTCCCGTTGGCTCGTTGCTCTTGGAGGTTTGACTTGTTATTTTGGGCGTGTTGGATGCCCATTTTCTTAACTGAAATCTACCGTGGGCCGTGAGCTCTCTTAGTTCTTGTAGCGCTGTTAGTGTGCGGATCCGTATTTTCAAATTTCCAATAAATTGAGGAACATAATAATTGCTTTAATATTGAAACAATTTGTTTCAACGTTATAAATTCAACCAAAAAAAATATATTTATTTATTGCAACAAAATTGTTTCATTCTTCTTTTTAAAAACGTTGTTCACGGCTCTTGTGTCTCATGGCTGGTCTCCACTTGTTTATTTTTCTCTTGACAAAAAATAAATGACGAACGGCTCGTGACATTTTTTTTAGCACTACTAACATAAAGAATATAGCTAATTTTTCTCTTTGAGAATAAGAAAAAAATTTGAATTTGGTTCGTTTTTCGAATAATACAATTTTTTCGCATATTACTTTTGTATTCCACGATTTATTATTTGTTTTATTTTAATAACACAAATTTTATTATATTTTGACCTAAAATTCATTAAAAGGACAAAATTTTGTGAAAAAAGAATGAAAATTTGTCAAAATATTCAACATGAAATGACATGAAATTGAGCATAAAATACAATTTATGCTCAAATGGCACAACGTCATGACAAAAATATTGAATATTCTGATCTTTTCCTCTCTTGACAAAATTTCAATGCGCATGCTCAAATCCATTTTTGTGTATGTATTTTGAAAAATGTATTAAAAATTGTCATGAGGAAAAAAATGGACTAGATTTTTTTTTTGTCAAGAGAAAAATACGAAAGTGGAGACCAGCCATCAAGGAAAGTGACCGAGCAATTTTATTTTGTAATAAACTTAGTAGATGCGCGAAATACAAATAAAAATAAATCCACGGCAATTTTAAACTAAACGCTGAGCAAAGGTAATCATCTATTAAACAATAGATGGTGGTAAAATTAAGTGTTATACTTTATACAAAACAATAATAATAATAATAATAATACAAATAAAAGTCGATAATAAAGGTTGCTACACAACCACCTTAATGTCAAATTGAATGAATCATTATCGACTGTCATTTAATATTTACAATACACATATGTTATTTACGTAAATCAAATCAAGAAAAATTACAATTGTTATCATTTATGAAGGTGTACATCTCACAGGATGCACCAAAAGTTAAGCTAATTTTTAATTCTAAATTTTATTTCAATCTAATTAGTATTTATTTTTTAAGTGATGATTCTGAACATCCCGCGCCCGTTGGCTCAACTGAGCCAGATGGTAATCTGCAAAGCTTGTTGATCGGTCGTTTAATGGTGCCTTGTTTGGTTTTGACATCGACTACTCGAACCATCCCGTCTCGTCCTGGATATAATTTTAAAATTCTGCCTAATAGCCATTTCGTTGGGGGAAGATCTTTCTCCATAACCACAACTAGATCGTCAACATTACAGTTGCTGATTGGAATTGTCCACTTCTGGCGTTGTTGCATTGTAAGTAAATATTCCCTGTGCCATCTTTGCCAAAAGTGCTGCATCATCTGCTAAATATGTTGCCACCGTGATAATTTATTTGTTTTCAGGTACATCAAATTTTCTTCGGGCATTAAAGTAATAGGATGGCCAATAAGGAAATGGCTTGGTGTAAGAGGATCTATCTGGTCTTCGGTTATCTCACATAAAGGCCGAGAGTTTAAAATTCCCTCAATTTGAGTTAATAGGGTAGTCATTTCTTCAAAAGTTAATAATGATTCCCCGATTACTCTTTTCAAGTGAAACTTGGTTGATTTCACGTTTGCCTCCCACAATCCTCCAAAATGACTGCCCGTTGGTGGGTTAAAATGCCATTTGATGTTGGAGTCGTTTGCATACGTCATTAATCTGTCATCACTGAAAATACTTTTCCATACTCTCTGGAGTTCATTGTTAGCTCCAATGAAATTAGAACCGTTGTCGCTATAAATATTAGCGCAAATGCCTCGTCTTGCCTGAAAGCGTTTCAATGCTGCTATGAAAGCTTCGGTTGACATATCGGACACCAATTCCAAATGTAACGCCTTCGTAGCCATGCAAACAAATAGAGCGATATAACATTTTATACGTTTGGCACCACGAAGCTTGGACACTCTTGTGGTGATTGGTCCCGCATAATCTACTCCTGTATTTAAGAAGGCTCTTTCAAATGTTACTCGCGCTTCTGGAAGCTGTCCCATTAACTGCTGCTGTTGAGAAGCCTTTAGACGTGAACATTTCATACATCGACCAATTACTCTCTTCACTGCATCCTTGCATCTTAATATAAAAAACCGGTGCTTCAATATTGAAATTAGTAAAGCAGGCCCAGCGTGAAGTTGTTTAATATGTTCGTCACTAATAATTAAGCTCGTAAGGCGATGCTTTGATGGCAGGATGATCGGATGTTTAACCTCAAATGAGACTTCAGCATTATGAAGTCGCCCTCCTACTCTTAACACATCCTTGTTATCTAAAAACGGAAACAGAGCGATAAGTTTGGATTGTTTACTTACATTTTCCTTTTTTCTCAATGCTTGTATCTCTGTTCCAAAATATTCTTCTTGCATTCGTTTAATGCAGAACATTAATGCATCGTGGGTTTCTTCGGTGGGCAATCCTGGACGTTTATCCCCTTGACTTATATGCCTCAAAGTCTTCGTTTTGAACAACCACTTATTTCTGGCAATAACTCTTACTACCTTGTTCATTGTTGAACATCTGGACACCAAATTACTGAACCACTCATCTGGTTCTTGATTAGCCAATAATACGAATGGGCTCGGTTTCTGCTCACTAATCACTGCCTCAATTTCAACTTGCTCTTTGTTGTGTTGAGACGGCCATGTATTGCTAGGTCCTTTTAGCCACTCGGGTCCATTCCACCATAGTTTGAACTGTACTAATTCATTTGGACACAATCCGCGTGATGCACAATCAGCTGGGTTCTCCGAAGATGGTACGTGCATCCAACTACTTCTATCCGTATCTTGCAAAATATATGATACGCGTTTGGCCACAAATGTTTTCCACCTTCTTGGACAAGATGAAATCCAATCCAAAACAATTCTTGAGTCGGTCCATAAATAATATCTTATGACATGATCCTCACCCAGTGATTTCATTACCAATTTCAATAATTTAACGAGAAGTACTGCTGCGCATAACTCCAGTCTCGGAATACTAATTGTGTTTATAGGCGCAACCTTTCTTTGGCGCTGACTATATTTATTTTGAAACCATTGGGTATTAGCACTCTGCTATAAATTACTGCGGCATAAGCATCTTCCGAAGCATCTGCAAACCCGTGTAGTTCAACCACCTTGTCCTCGTTAAACAACCATCTTTTGATGGCAATGTGTTCTAAATTACACATTTCCTGGCGTATTGATGTCTACTCTTGTTGAATTCCAGGCGGTAATTGATCATCCCAGTCTAACTTGGCCAACCATAACTGTTGAAAAAGAATTTTTATTTTTATTGTAACAGGGGATAACCACCCCATTGGATCAAATACCTTAGCTGACTCCGACAACATGCTTCTTTTTGTTATTTGACAATCGTTAAGTTTCACCTTAAAACAGAATGTGTCTTTATTTGGACCATATCTTAAACCAAGTACAAACACAGGTTGAGATTCTTCTTCGAAGCTAATGACTGAGAATTGCCTATTAAATTCTGGAATCGTTTCCAACACTTTATGTGAATTTGACGTCCATTTTCTCAGTTTAAATCCGCCTTTATTTAAGACCGTGATCACGTCTAATACCACTTTCTTTGCTTCTTCTTCGGAACTGGCACCTGAAATTAAGTCGTCCATGTAAAAATCTCTCCTGATGATTTCTGACGCCCTCGGATACTCCTTCTCGTAATCTGAAGCAAGTTGTACTAGTGTTCGGACCGCTAAAAATGGTGCACTTGCCGTTCCGTAAGTTACCGTTAAAAGATTGAACGACTGTAGCTGTTCCTTGTTTGAGTTCCGCCAAATGATTCGTTGATGTTTCGTATCTTCCGGATGTACCCAAATTTGACGGAACATTTTCTCAATATCCGCAATAAATATAATTTTGTGTCTGCGAAATCTCAATAGAAGTTCAAACAAGGTCGGTTGGAGGGTTGGACCCACAGCCAACTCGTCATTCAGTGATATATCATTAGTAGTCTTAGCGGAGGCGTCGAAGACGACCCGCAACTTCGTAGTACTGCTACTCATCTTCACTACTCCATGGTGAGGTAAATAATATCCATCAATATTCGCGAAGCTGCCGAGTTCCATATGTCTTAATTCCTTGTATTCCTTCATGAATTCCTTATAGGATTCGTGGAATAACGCATCTCTATTAAAACGATTTTCCAAATTATAAAATCGTTTTATCGCCATAGCCTTTGAGTTGCCAATCTTGGAGTTAGTCCTCCTGAACGGTAAACGCACTATGTATCTACCGTCCTCTGCTCTTCCGGCCGTTTCCTGATAGTGGTTTAGGCAGATTTGCTCCTCTTCAGATACTGGTGAGGCCTCTCTCATCTCTTCTGTTTCCCAAAATCTCTTTAATGTTGCATCGATGTTTAGTTGCAGATTAACTGGGGCTTCGTAACCACGTTCCCTTTGAATTGGTGTCCCAGCAATTATCCAACCAAACTTTGTATTTTGCGCTATTAAACGGCTATTTAACATTCTTTTTCTTCCATCACAAATAACCTCAAAGAGATGATCACTGCCTAATAAAATGTCGATTCTTCCCGACTGGCAAAACCCTGGATCCGCCAACTGCAAATTTCTAAATTCTTGTAAATCTGTTAGATTAAAATTAGAATTAATTTGATATGAGGTGATTTTTGGCACTATCAGGACTTCCGTTTCGATTTCATAGGACTCATCAATCATTGATTTTACCTTTATTGTAGTTAGACCTCTGGATACTCCTGAATTCATATCATTTAAACCCCTAATGGAAATGCGAGCATTGATTCTATGTAAACCCAATCGGTGAACACATTCTTCAGATGCAAATGATGTTTGTGACCCAGAATCGAGTAATACTCTGCATTTTTTCCATTCTCCAAACTTATCCTTTATAAGGACTTGTGCAGTTGGCAGGATGACTGAGGTAATGGATTTAGTGATCATCGTCGTAGTTTCTGTTGGGGCTTGCCCTGTCGTTGATGGTGGAGATTTGGCTTCGTCCTGGTGTAGAAAAGCATGATGTTTCTTCTGGCATTTGTTACACCGTCTCTTTGACTTGCATTGGTAAACTGGATGCGTTGGGCTAAGACAATTAAAGCATCTATGACTATTTTTTATGAAATCTCTACGTGTTAGTATAGTTGCCTCTAAGAAACCCTTGCATTCCATTAAATTATGATAATCTTTCTTACAAAATGAGCAATTTTCTGCTGCAGCATGCATCACTTTCGTTTGCGGTGAAAATAATTTCCCTTGAGGTGAACGTTTAACTTCTACTTTCATTCCTTGTAGAGAATCCATCCGCTTGCCCAAAAAATCTAAAAACTGCTGAAAAGATGGAAAGCCCTCATCGGCGGTTTGTAACAACCAACTTTGCCTTGTTTCTTCGTCCACCCTTTGCAATGCTATAAAAATTAGCCAAGGATCTCTGCCTTCTGCGCGGGTCCCTAATGCCTTTAACCCTCGTATGACCTCATCACAGGTATCGTGTAAACGAGCTAGATTGGTAGAAGTTGCTTTATTGCAATTAGGCTGATCTAAATAAGTTTGTATGAATGAGTTCACTATGTAACGTTTCTTATCATACCGCTTACATAACCTTTGAAATGCCTCCAAGTAATTCGAATCATTTATTAGGAAGTGTCTAACCAACGCACTCGCTTCTCCTTTAAGAAGTCCCTTCAGATACTGGAACTTCTGCCCCGCGGATAATGAGGTGTTCTCATGTATAGTCGTTACATATAGGTCATGGAATGATTGCCATTCACGGTAATCTCCATCAAATAGCGGAATAGTAGTGCGTGGTAGCTTAACTTCCGAACCGCATGCTTGCGTGTTGTTAAGCGTTTGATCGAAATTAACAGCACGAAAATTGTTAGCCTTAGATCGGAGTAGACCTTGTAATTTTGGCACTATAAAATAATATTGCTCGTCTACTGCATCTAGGTCGCTTTCAATTGCAGCAACCTTTTCTAACATTTTATTTTCGATCTCAATAAATTCCTTATATAGCTCATTGACTCTATTTAAGCGCAATTTTGTTTCGTCGTATTCAACAGAAGCATCGACTTCTTGTGCAAACTATAACTGCTTATCTATTTGAGCTTTAACATAATCTCTTTTCCTCTTTAGATTCTCCATTTGGAATATGTGAACCAATTTAAACTATGAACGAACCTTTGAAAATGGAAACAATGAGTCTATTCGCTTTATATGGGATTTAAAGCACGTGACGAAAGGAAATAATGGCGGAACAATGTAGTTTAAAGTGGAAGGCAAAAGAAAAATTACACTTTAATTTTTAGGCACTTCAATGATTTCACTTTTATTCTTCACTACACTAAATGTTTATTTCCGTTCAAATAAATAATAAAGAATTATACTTAAGTCTCTGATTTTCCAGTGATGATTCCACGTGCTTGTCCACGATAATGCTCCAATGGAAATTTTCTCCTTTCAGATTCGGTATCCGGCTCGAAGGACCATAAAAATGTGCGGATCCGTATTTTCAAATTTCCAATAAATTGAGGAACAGAATAATTGCTTTAATATTGAAGCAATTGGTTTAAACGTTATAAATTCAACCAAAAAAAATATATTTATTTATTGCAACAAAATTGTTTCATTCTTCTTTTTAAAAACGTTGTTCACGGCTCTTGTGTCTCAAGGAAAGTGACCGAGCAATTTTATTTTGTAATAAACTTAGTAGATGCGCGAAATACAAATAAAAATAAATCCACGGCAATTTTAAACTAAACGCTGAGCAAAGTTAATCATCTATTAAACAATAGATGGTGGTAAAATTAAATGTTATACTTTATACAAAACAATAATAATAATAATAATAATACAAATAAAAGTCGATAATAAAGGTTGCTACACAACCACCTTAATGTCAAATTGAATGAATCATTATCGACTGTCATTTAATATTTACAATACACATAGCTATGTTATTTACGTAAATCAAATCAAGAAAAATTACAATTGTTATCATTTATGAAGGTGTGCATCTCACAGGATGCACCAAAAGTTAAGCTAAATTTTAATTCTAAATTTTATTTCAATCTAATTAATATTTATTTTTTAAGTGATGATTCTGAACAGTTAGTGCTTCCTCGACACTGTCTACCCCTGTGAGGAGGACATTTACGTAGAAGTGTGTCATAATAATGTTTGCTGGGATGTGTATTGGCTCCTTCCTGGGTTAGTTGTAATAAAGCTTTTATTGCTAGATAGCTGCCTGCGGTAGTTCCATATGTTACCTTGTTTAATCTATAAGCTTTTATTGGCTGAGCAGGATTACTTCTCCATAATATTCGTTGGTAGTCTCGGTTTTTTATTAATCCATACTTGGCGATTTATTTTTTCAACGTCTCTCTTTCTGAAGTTTGGAACCGGTCATCATGATGTCATTTAAGGATAGTCCACTCGTTGTTTTGGAGGATGCATCAAACACTACTCGGAGCTTGGTTGTTGTGCAATCTTCTTTGATGACACCATGATGAGGTATGTAATATATGTTTTCAGCTAGTTCGTCTTACTGTCTTTCCTGGATCAACTCCATGTGGTTTAACCCGATGTATTCCTGCATAAATGTATGATAAAGCTGTTTGTATGCGGAATCTTTCATAAATCTTCTTTCGATTTGTTATAACCTTGCGACGGCCTTTCTCCTTAATTCTCTCAATTTACCGTGGTTATCCTTGAATGGAATTTGTACTGTATATCACTTATCATGAGATCGTTGTACTGTTCTCTGTCACAGCTCCTCAACCTTATCCTCTTCCTCAGGAATGCTCAGGAATGTTGTCATTTTCCATGAACAATCTAAATTGTTCTTCGATTGATTTGGTTGACACCATGGTTATTCTGTTCATTCTGTTCACCATGGTTCAAACTCCGTTTGTTGTGCCATGGGCTCCTGACACCCACCTTTTATCATGTGGTTTTTTATTATCGATGGATAGTAATTTGCTCCAAGTATGAAATCAATCGGTTGTTAAGATGGGTCCATGTTCTGGTGTCAATATCAATTTTAAGTAGTTGTTGAGTTAGCCTGCTGAATATTAAAGCTTCGATGTCTCAGCTAAAGTCTTCATCGAATCTTGGCACTAGCTTTATGTTGATTGTGTGTCTACAGATTCCTGCCTCATTTCCACCTATGCCTGAAATGTTTACATGTGTTTTTTTTCATGATGTTCAGTGTATTGGGAGCTTATGAGGATATTAGTGTTGCCTGTGACCCTGAATCAATTAGTTCCCTCAATGTGATGAGTTGTCCAGTACCTGTAGCCACTGTCACAACCGCTATTGGTAGTAGCACTGGACCTTGTTGGTTAACTATGAAGGTTTTTGTTGCCCCTTTGTTGGTTGAAGCCATGTTGTTACTATGCAGAAGAGTGTGGTGATGACCTTGACATACAATACATCGTATCGTGGATGGTCATGAGCTGATTTTTGATGTACTGTCCTTTGGATGTTGTGTTAAACAACTCACATAAGTAGTTGTTTCGCTAATCAGTTTGTTTCTGTTTAAAGTTGACATCAGTTTGAATTGATTGCAGTCCTGGAATTGATGCCTTCCTTGACATCCTTTTACTAGACACTGTTACGTTTCGTAGCTTGTTTCGAAATAAACGACACTAAACGTCGTTTATTTCGAAACAAGCTTTATAATTAAATTGATTACAAGCTTGTAACTTATAACGCGCATTATAAGCGTATAACCAAAATCGAAGCGAAAATTTTTAACTGTGTAGAATGCTAAATTCATTGAGTTGATTGCCGACCATTAACATCCTCCCCACCTTCATCCTTGGAATGAACAGAATCAATTGGTAATGGAGCGATTTTCGTAATGGCTCGTTCATTTCTCCAGTTGCTGTCTTAATCGTTACTACGCGGACGAGACCATCAGCTCCAGGATGGGTATCACTTATTTTGCCCAATTTCCATTTGAGTGATGGAATATCGCCTTCCTTGATAATGACTATTGTACCAATTTTAATGATCAGTACTTCTTTTGTCGAAAGGTGTCGATGTTGAAGTTCTTGGATATATTCTTTGGACCAACGCGACCAGAAGTTTTGGAATATGCTCCTTGTGAGGTTTCAATGAGTGAGATGGTATTGTGGACGTGACCTGGAGTGAGCAATTCAATTACATTATCAGTAGCTATTGGAACAAGCGGCCGAGAGTTCAATAAAAATTGGACCTGCTTAATTAGTGTAACGAGCTTTTCATTGAATTCTTTTTTTTATTCTCATAAATGATGCAAAACCATGTATTTGGATATTCGTTGGAGTTTGACAATGATTGAATAAATGTCGCGGTATGTAAAGCCTTTGAGACCAATTCGTATGTAGATCCATGGTCAGATTTTCGTCCCAATTTAGCTTAAGTTGCCATAACTGCTGCATAAACATCTTCCCTAATATGACAACCGGCGATATCAGCCCAATAGGATCAAATATTTTAGCTATTTCAGAAATAACTGTGCTTTTTGGTATTCTCAGAGATTCCTTACCAAGGTTGACATTAATACGGAACGTATCAGAATTAGAATGCCAATATAAAGTTGCTCATGGTCACAATCGGGGATATCGGCAAGAATAGAGGCTTTATTTGGACACCACTTATATGGAGTGATACCTTGTCCTTGAGAGCAATGACTTCTTCCTTCGAGTTAGATCATGTCAGAAGATCGTCAACATACATATCATTGGAAATTGTAGAGCTCGCCGTTGAAAATTCTGACTCGTGTTCTAGAGCCAGTTGACGAAGGCAACAAGTAGCTAAGAAAGACTCCGGAGTTGTGTGTATTTCGCCAAAATATATACTGAAAACTTCGATCATCGGGATGAACATCGATATATGCATGTGATCGAAATCTGAGTAAAATTAAGAAGAGTTCATTTTGAATGACAGGATCGTATATTAAAATGCGATTTAGATAGATGCTGCGGAACTAGTTTTTGCTGAACCATCAAACACAACTTTCAATAATCGCGAAGATCGCAGAGTCTCGACTTAATTTTGTCTAAACTTCTAGTCTAGAACTTCTGAGTTGCCTAATTCACTTTCAGCACTAGAAAATAGAACGAACTTTGAAACGACCATCGGTATTCCCTGCATAATTTTGTATAAAATGCTTTTCGCACATACTATATTGTTTGAAATATAATTCGTAGTATGATTGATCTCCATTATTTCAGGTGTAATGCGAGATAATGCATCCGCATAGGTATTTTTTTGTACTTTTCTTATATTGGATCTAATAATCGTACTCCTCTAACTTCAATCTCCATCTGACGAGATGGGAGTTTGGTTCAAGCAACCAGGTTAAAGGTTTGTAATCCGTTACGATTTTGAATTTCCTTCCAAAGAGATATGGTCTGAAATATTTTACTGACCATATGATTGCCAAAAGTTCTTCCTCGATGGTTGAGTAATTCTGTATTAAGAATTTCTGTAAATTCTTACAGATTTTTCTGTAAAAACACTGCTCCAAGGTCAACATTCCTTGCATCGGCGGTTAAAATAAAATCTTTATTAAAATCCGGGTATTGGAGGATTCGATCATTGCAGAGTCAGATGTCTCAAAGCATGGTATATATTCTTGATCTTGGATAGTTTTTTTATTTTTCCTAAGGCGTTGGGCTTTGATTTTCTCAGGATATGGTTTCACTCCTTCCGAAGTAACCAAATGGCCTAGAAAAGCTACTTCTCGGTGCAGGAACTCTGACTTGTCCAATTGCACCTTAAGGTTAACTTGGTTTAATTTATTGAATAATTGATCTAAATTTATAATGTGTTCTTGTAATGATGTAATGAAGACGATAATGTCGTCCATGTAACATAAACAATTTTTTCCCTGAATGTCTTTGAGAACATTGTCCATCACTCTTTGAAAAGTGGACGGATCGTTCTTAAGCCCAAGTGGCATTCGAACATATTCGAAATGACCATGATCTACGGTAAAGGCTGTTTTTTCTATGTCTTTTGGATAACCTTTAGTCTGATGGAAACCGGAGGCTAGATCTAGGGTAGTGAAATATTTGTCTGGTATTTCCGTCTGGTTATATTTGATAACGGATATTTATCCTCGATTATCGGTTCATTGAGTTTGCTATAGCCTATGACTAACCGCCATTTCTGTTTAGCATTGGCGTCGACATTTTTAGGGACTATCCAGATGGGAGATGACCATGGGCTATTACTGTGTGGTATGATTCCTTTTCCAACATCTTTTAGATTACTAATATCCTGAGCATTAGTAGTGTTCATTGTTACCGTTGAATGATTAATTTCGATTTGATAATTGTTTAAGGACTCAACATACGCATACCAATTATTGGATACGTATATACCTTCTGGTATGATTAATCGATCTTGTACAACTATAGGATTGATATAGATTTCTCCTGATTTTACGTCTACTCGTACATGTATAGTTAATTTGTTCCGTGGAGGAATTGTAAACCATTTAGACATGTAATTTGGTTTGAATAAAAGCAGAATTTTGACTTTGTTAGTTTCTAAGATAGATTTTTGAAAATCTAACTTGATTTCGAGTTTTTGAATTAATTCCAGACCAATTAAGACATTGAATTATTCGTGAAATTTGAAACTTAAGAACTCCAATGGTTCTTTGGTTTGAAATTCTTTTAATCCTGGAACGGTAGCTTGTTCTGCAAAAGAGTTTTAACTTGAACTGGTGGAATTTGTTATATCCGTGAAGGATTTAGATATAAGGGATTAATGAATGATTTATTAGCCCCTGTGTCGATAAGAATCTTAATACAGGTTGTAGGGGTAATCCTTATGTGAATGTAAGGTAATGAACTGGTTTGATTTGTGTGAGGCTAATTAGCCCTATAGGTGTTCCGAGCCTGGTTGTAGAAAAACGGCTTCATCGGGTTCTTCTGGAATATGCTCCTCAATTTTGTTTTGAATGGAGTCTAGGTTAGGTACGTAATCAGGTACATAACTATTATCTTCTTCTAAATTATATGATTGTCCATATATATCTTTTCCTGAATAAACATCATATCCTTCTCTATGAAATAATTCTTGACTATGGTACCGTGGAGGTCCTGGTTGCTGGAATTGTGGTGGTCTACTATAGCCAAAATTCTGTGGTGGGAATCTGGTTGGCTGGGTGAATTTGTTTATGTTAGAAATAGTATCCATGGATTCGAATTTCTTTAGCGAATGCTTCGGTGTAAATCCTGGTAATGGTGGTTTCGGATTTTGTGGGGTTTTATTTGTATATGGAATTGTCGGACAAGCACAAAGAGAAGGCTTCTGCGATATTATCTGGATTTCTTGCTCTAATCATTGAACCCATAGGCTCTTTGATCCCTGCTAGAAATGTTGCTAAGCACATTTTCTTATAAAGGGTTTCCTTTATTATTTTTACAATGTCGTTACATTCATTTAATTTAACATGATTAATGATGGTAGACTGTATATCTGTCACCTTGGAAAAATACTTTTCAATTAAATCATTACCTCGTTGCAAGGTATGGAGATCACGAATGAGACTTGTCTCATTCCTTTTGTCTGCATAGTGGGTTACGAGATTCTCTTTAGTCTCAGCCCAGTCTAATGGAGTGCCGTATATTCCTAAAACCTCGCCTGTTTTGGGAAGCTTTCATCCAATCAAGCACCTTTCTCCCAGTTATTCGAAATTTGTAAAATGAATAAATGTTTCGACGACCAATTTCGAGTATTTACAATGAAACCGTTTTATTGCAGACGTATTGCAGAATCGCTTGCTTATTTTTAACCGTAGAATCCGAATCTGCAAAGTTTATCTTCAAAGTTACCCCCGCCCCACCTACACGGAGGTCCCCCACGGAGGAGGGGGAGGTACTAATTTTAACACTAATGTATTTCCCCAACAGAATAATTAAACTATATAAGAAATAGTTTATGTTCTAGGTGGTCCATATTGGTATTCGACATTGTTATTGTGGAGTCGGGAGCACGTAACTCGCTTAACCTATTATGTAATTTAAAAATTTTGTTCGATATAGACTCCATGGAAAACTCCCAATAACTCCATTTATGTATGTATCTCTTCTACTTTAAATGAAAATTTGTGAGTTTTGTCAATTAAAAGTTATCAATTACCCTGTATATCATTATACGAGATTAACGAATTGTTACTGTATAATTCGAACAAGTTGAACAAAACATTTAACAATATTCAGTCGATAAACTAAAACGGCGATTATATAATCAAGCCAATGAATGTTAAGATTCCAACGTATACTGTTATATTTATGGAAAATCAAGAGAACAATCGAAAAAATACTGGAAACAAACAACAACACAAAAATCCGTATATTTATGGCTTTGTAGCTATGTATATAGTAAATACCCTTACAATCAAAAGTCTCGATGGCGCCAATATACAATAAATTCTACGCATCAATTCATTGAATATATTTCATTAAATATTTATCCATTTTTTTTTTTATTTTTCTGGAAAATTTCAAAAAGCTAAAATGTTTTTCATCTTCGATTTTTTTTTTTTTTTTATTGGGTGGTGGTTATACTTCGAATCTTCATAAATTGAAAAGTTTATTTTTCATTTTACAAATTGAAAAATAAATAAATAAAAAGTTTAAAGTAAAATTCAATAGTCAAAGAAAATTGGTCAATTCACATGTACATTTTGTGTTATTTTACTATCTTGAATCAAATTTATCGGTTCTATAAAACTTATATTGTTGAACTAACCTTCTGCCTGAATGGAATAACGACTAGTGAAATTTGGGCGAAACTGACCAATCAAAAGTGATGTTTTATCACATATCTGGCTGTTTCTTGGAAATGGGATTCTAAACTGATTTCCAGATAAAGTAAGAGAATACGGATATTCGTCCTCGCAACCACGACAGTAGTCATGTGAGAAGACACCAAGTCTACTCGCATGCCTACCTATGACACAGTGCCCCGTAATCACTTCGAAGTGAGATCAGCTGTTTGGATCTCGCCAAGTCCAACTTTGGCCAGACCTGCCGAGTTATTACGCAAGAGGTGAATTTTACCATCTGTCATTCGTCTGCTTGCCAGCTTCTTCCTGAAGCAGCAGTTTGCATACCGTAAGAGGCATGTCAATATCCTTTCTGCTTTCTGAGAAGTGGTCCGTTGTACCAAGTCGAGCCAGTTCATCGGCATTTATATTCCCTGTACTTATGAAATGTCCTGGCACCCATAAAATGTGGATATTGAACTGAACTGCCATCTCGTTAAGAGATGAGAGACAGTTCTGGACTACTTTCGACGTTAGGAGGAGTGATTGATATTTTAAATGAATTTAATGACAGCCTAACTGTCCGTATATATGCGAATATCACAAACCGATATTACATTATACCTCAATTAGTCTACGACTTCCTTTATGGTAGTTACTTCAGCTTGGAAAATGCTACAGTAGTTGGGGAGACGGAAGGAGAGATTTAACAGAAGTTCCTCGCAGAACACTCACTCACAAGCTGCCAACTGTTTCCCCAAGATATCTAGAGGCGTCAAAACTAGCAGAGTATCTAGTGCTTGAGTCGATGTACTCATCAGTGCCCCACAGATCCACAGAGAGATGGTTCTCTGAACTTTTGCCAATAGCTTTTGGTTGACAGTTTTGTCCAGAGCAGGCCACCAGACCATTACCCCATATAAGAGTATGGGTCTGACTGCTGCGGTATAAAGCCAATGTACGATGCCGGGCTTCACCCCCATTCTTTCCCAATGGCATTTTTGCAAGAGTATAGCGCTACCGTAGTTTTCTTTACCGCTTCCAGAATATTAGCGAGACCCAGAAACTTCGCTTCAACTGTAAAAGTCAAGCTGAACCTATTTAAAGTAGGAGGATCGATATGAGGCCTTATATTTCCTAGAGAAGAGAACCAATTCGGTTTTGTGTGGGTTCACGTTCAACCCACAGCCATTGGCCCCCAATGAAAGAATGCCCAGAGCATTTGGCATAAGCTCACTAAGGGTGCCGGGATGCTTACCACGGAGACCAATACCAACATCATTTGCATAGGCAACCACCTTGAAGTCACCGTCCTTCAGTCTCAGCAACAGGTCATTTATGACCAAGTTCCAAAGTAGGAGGGACTGTACACCACCCTGCGGAGTACCTCTGCTTGCATTTGATCTATCCAGTCCTTGAGTGATTCCTCCACTCCCAGATTTGAAAGTGCCTGAGTTATAGCCCCTGGAAGCACATTGTTAAAGGCTCCCTCAAAATCCAAGAAGGTTACCATTGCGTAGTCTCTATATTCGAAATATTTCTCAATGAAATATATCTCTACAGCAGTCTCTACAGATCTCCTCTTGCAATAGGCATGTTGAGATTTAGACAGCTTTTCCGAAACAATCGTGCCGCTAATATGAGCTTATATATGTCTTTCCAGTGTTTTAAAAAAGAAGGAAGACAAGTTAATCGGTCTAAGGTCTTTGGGATTGCATGTGACATAGTTCTAGGCTGCCTTTGAAAATAACCTCTAACCAGGAAATGGTTAGATCCGTAGTTTGTTGAATATCCGCAGGGATAATACCATCGGCTCCAGGCGACTTATATTGTTGAAAACTATTTATCGCCCATAGGATCTTTTTTCTGCTAATAATTTGGCCTATGAGGCTACTTGCCCTTTAACCTACTGATGTGCTAGGTACAGATTCGAAACAACCAGGAAAATGAGTCTCCATCAGAAGTTCCAGCGATTCCGCACTATTAGTGATCCATATCCCATCCGGCCGTAGTGATCCATGTCCCATCCGCTGGACAACTCGTCCACCAAGTCATCGAGCTCTTGCGCAGTTTTTGGAGGTTTTGGCACCGGAACTGGTATTGAATAGTTATAAAGGCATCCCAGTTGATTTTCCTCCTGGTTCTGTAGATTGGACTTTTTGGAGAAGTCAAGTCCATTTCAAATTGAAGATAACAATGATCCGAAAAGGAGTGGTCCTCCGACACTCTCCAGTTTAATAGACTAATCGTAAAAAAGCTTGAGACAAGATTAATAACAATACTATAAGTCATCGTACAAGATAAATGAAGATGGCAGACGGTTCAAATTTTTTTCCACTGGGAAACTCCGAGAATGCAGTCAAAAGAAGATTCCTGGCATTGGAAAGAAACCTGCAAGGGAACACTTGAAGAACGAACAGCACGTTCTGTCTCTATGCCTATTTGGAGATTGATTTCACGCGAATTTCGATAGCTCTGTAGACAATAGTTTTCGACATAGAATATGTAGACAATTCGTAGACAAATAAAATATTATTTTAAAGTATGACTATTTTGCCAATGTCGTTGATGTTTCCATCGTTCGCAATCGCATCTCGTAAATCAATGTACTCCTCTGAGCGCAACGATTTTTGATTTAATCGAATGAAGAGGAGACTTTGCAGAATATAATTTATTTCGTTTTGAGGTATCATTATGAGGTTTGAATAATAATTCATTGCTGATACTTTTTTATTGAGTTTTTCACATGTAGCTGAATTAGTTTGCATAGCATTGAAGTGATATCCGTCCTGCCGCTCCCAAAAAAACGCAACGTAAGATCGATGTATTTCAGCGACACGTAAAATTGTGTTATTCCGTCGCTGAAGAATATTATACGTTCTTCTCTAACTACAATAATCGCCACTTCATTGATGGTAGGTCCGTTGTAGCGTCTGACATGCTGCCCGACTGGTGTTTTGTCGACTCTTATATGGATTGCATAATTATCCGCTGGCAATTTATCAATTGAAATTTAGAACAATTTTATCAGGGCGTTGTGTTGGTTCAAACAATTTTGCCATGTTGATATGATATGACATCTGGTGCCGGGGATCGCATTGCATCCCCGTGATTGCATCCCCATGATGCCATTTGAAATGCCGAGAGCAATGGCAACAAAGGTTCTGGTGGTGGATGCAACGTCGGAGGTCTAACTTTGTCATTTATGCGGCATATTCCTGGTATTTCATACTGTTTCAGACTGATTCCAATGCTCGCTATCGAGTAGCTGCGTAAACGTTCTTCTTCGACTCTTACTATTCGTTGCTCTTCTGATTCCAATGCACCCAATCTAGCAATTCGTAAACGACCTGCTTCGTTCTTTCGTTTCTCGCTTGTTTGAGAATCTCGTATATGCTTTTTGTTTTGTCCTCCGCTGGGAGATCTATACCAAGTAATGTGCCTTTAGGAGGCATGATTATATTGACGAAGGCCAATCCGATTGTTGCGTGTAATAGGTACACTGATTACGGATTTTTGTGATCTAAAGAATTAAACATAAAATGGTGGATCCAATATTAACTCTTTAGTGAAAGATTTTTGAGGTTAATTTATATCGCTAGTCCAAAAACCCTATTTGGGAATATTTTTATCAAAAAAGTTAAAAAATTACAACAAATACCTTCTTTTTAAATATTTTGTAGCGGATATGTTGGATATGCCATTGAGAATTAAACAAAAATGTTGACCATAATTAGTGTTTCACAAAATTCCTGTTTACAAAGTTTGGTGCAAAATTTAGAAATACTTCAAGAAATACCCATTTTCATGGATTTTACAGCGGCCAGTTTTCAAAAAAGCGGTCATGTTGGATTCGCCATTTGGAATTAATTTTTTCATCTCAGTTACCCTTGACCTCCAAAAATGTGGCTCTAAGTGGTTTGGAATTTTTTTGCATTGTTATGAAACAGTTCCTAAGTGAATGTTACAGAGGCCATATTGGATTCACCATAAATTCTAATCAGCAGCCAAAAAATCCCTGGGCCTAGCCTCATTGCTAAACACTAATTATTAGGCATATTGCAAATTGTGTCATTTTATTTTTCAGCAAATAGTAATCCGTTAATAATATAAAAAATGTAGGTGTGGCCAACACACGACTTTCTTTTACGAACAGAGAATTTTGAGAAATTAAATTATTTTTTTATAATTTTTAAATTTTTTTTTTTTTTTTTTTTAATTTTTGGAAATATTTTGTTTGAAGTAGTTTTTCGTAAGCCTTATACTTTTTAAGATGCAAAATAAATTTTCTGGACCAAGGGAATGGCCACTTCTGGTTAGCCGATTTGGAGAAAAATTCACTGGGACCCCCCAATTTATCATAAAAGCTTAAATCTGAAGTTTCAGTTCGATTGGTTAAACCATCTGGGCTGTAGTGAGGACACAGACTGAGAGATTGACAGACTGACAGACTGACAGACAGACACCATTTCGAAACCCACTTTTTCGGACTCAGGGGACCTCAAAACAGATAAATCACTAAAAATATCAAGGTCCAAAATTTTCATGTTTACCATACTTTATTTTCCTAGAGTAAAAGAAAGTAAAACTAGACATAAGCAAGCCATTTCAGGTAGTAAAATTGTTCTAAATCGCATTTAAAACTGATCACAAAAGGTTCATCAAAATTCATGCCGAAGCTTCGGAGGCGTGAGGTGAGGTTTTAACATCTTTTTCATTAAAATGTTTTGTTGTTGCTTTTATCCACTCAAAACAATTGTTAAAATTAGTTGCTCTCACATTGCTAAGGGAGATGTGTGACCAAGTAGTCAGCAATGCGGACAATAGACGTTTTAGGGAAAAAAAATTCAGTTTTCACGCTTTTCAGAGAAAAACGAAATTTTGCTGGCCGAGGCCCAGATTTTTTCTTAGTCTGACGCTGGTTAAGATTGTTAAGACCGTCTTAGCTAAGGCCCATTTTGTTTTTCTTTTTTTTTTTATAAGACGAAAGTGGTTGGAAAATTCCACTTTTAGAACGAGTTATGCCGGACTGTGTTTATAGCAAATCTAGTAGCGGAAGGCTCGAACAGGTCTTGGAAAAAAAACAACGAAAACATGCAGGTTTTGATGTTGAAAAAAAAAATTAGTTTCATGGGAGAAAGAAGTATGCTGTTAAAATCCAGTTACAAAAAAATCTGTGCGAGTAACAGTACTAGTAAAAAATCGAGATAAGTGGCACTGAAGCAATAATAGCAAGCTAGTAGCAAACAATATATCTCTAACGGGGCGGGGTACTTCCCCGGCTCATCTGATGGAAGCCTGACGAAGCTCACCGTACTATGTTCATCTCTATCGTCCGGAGAAGGTGCGTGCCTGATAGTGGGTTATTGTTGTGTTGTCCTTTAATCTTTTAAACTTCTTGTGGTTGGGGTCAATCCTTAGTCTATGTAAATTCCTTCAGTTTAATTCATCATTGTAAGGGTAGCCAAAAATAAAGTAAAACACAACCAATGAATTCAAATTTTTATTTACTGTGGTCAACTAAATCATTCTAAGTATAGATGGCCGAGTTTCCCTTAGGAGTACTCTTGTATTTAGTTACACAGTGTTTCTAATAAAATTTTGTATCGCGGACTCCGGCGTTGCGTCGTTATTTCGCGAGATCGATCCTTCTCTTAGTTCCATGCGCCTTGAGCGTGGAGACGGAGGTTCCAGCTAGTTCTATCCCAGTGCTTTTGATTGGGCGGCCCTCACCTCAACGGTCAGTGGTACATCCCCTAGCTCTCTTCATTCAAGCCTGTTTGTTTCATTTTAAGGTCCCCACTTGTTTGCAGGACCTTTTATTATTATATCCAACCGTACCCCGCGTCTAATGACGGAGCTCTGAGAGTGCGGCCGTGAGGCCAACGGGGGAGGCTGTAGATCCCCACTATTCACACGGTTTGGAATGATACATCAGGATTTCTTGTTATTTTAAATTAACTTTTTATTACAATAATTTTGGCTGATGTTAACTGATCACCGGCACAAATGTTTCTGATCTGTTTGCTATTTACAATTTCTTAAAAACATACATACATTAAAATACATTATACATTGTTATATGTATATATAAACATAAACATGCAATAAAATTATAACGAATTTATGTCCAGAACCCTGTAACGAAAATTTATTTTTGTCAAGGTATCGACTTATCCTCCGAGGATAAGGGACCATGATTCCGTTATCAGAACGCGAATTTAGAGGTCCGGTGCGGTATCACTGGCGGGCTGGAGTTTCCAGACATAAACTCGTGATAAAATTGACCGCATAGATGACAAGGACTAGAAGGACAAAGAGTGTACCGCCCATGTATTGGCAGAAAACAAATTTTATATTAAATTTCCTCCCAACAATGGGGGACCGCGACAGAAGAAAACGGAATTGGAATAAAGAGGCTAAGTGATGCCCCACCGAACGCCGAGACGAGGAACCACCACAATCAATACCACCGGGTGGAAATGGCTGGTACCTCATCCCCCCGCTCAGCGTGCAAGGGACAACGAGGAGGAACGATCCAGCACAGTCACGACGCTAGCGCTGGAATCCGCTGGAGCACACATTTTTGGCAGTAACCACGAGGACCAAGCGAGAAAAAGACTAAAAAAAATAAAACACTATCAATCTAACGATACTCTCAGAAAGGAAGCCCAGGGAATCATATCGAAGCGCTTTGTTGGATACCGGCACCTGTATGGACAAAAAAAAATGCTCTGATTTAAAGATCCCCTTGAATTTTATTGTTGGGGTTCCCTTACAACGATGGTTCAATAAATGATTTTTTTTTTGCAGGGACACACTTTCAACCGTCAGTCATCTCCGCTCACAACACACAACCCACGCTCCGCTCCAGCGGTCCTTTATGTTCGCTTATACTCCCGCCCGGATGGACGTCCTTGTTGGCGTGCTTCGTCAGGCCTTTGGTAACAGCTAACCTACCCTCTAGGTCGTATAATGAGGGTATCGTCAAATGTCTTTCTTTCCCTCCTTCTTGTCGAGACGATGTTTTCCGGGTCGACGGGTAGTTCCCTGGTTAACGAGGTAGCTATGATATTACCCGAGCACCAGGTCAAGAAAATATATATATTTTATTTGTTTTATGCCTTATCCTGTTAAGGCGGGTCTTGGACCCCAATATACTAGGACCTTAACATACGGTTCTTGTACCGTAATGTCCCTTTTTTGTCATTGAAACTTTTTTATATTTATTTTATATTAAATTTATGCTATTTACACAACGTTTTAGTTTTGACGCTTTATTTGGTAGCACTTAAGTTTAGCTTAAAGTTCTTTGACCCTATTGTTCGTTATTGGACTATTCTCCGGTATTCGGGAACTATTTTGTGTTTGTAGCCTTTTTTCACTTTTTCGACACACACCTTTTATTTTTATTTTCGTTCTGACTCGACTGCCTTCCTTTTTTTTTCTCTCTGCTTTCCAAAAATTTTCCAAACCTCCTTGTAGGTTTTTTCGCCGATCCTTATGCTACTTGATATCCACTCGTTTTAAAATAAAACCACCGGGAATTTTTCCAACAACCCCACGCCTAACCCTGAGCTTAGCCCACCAGTGATACCGCACCGTCCCTCTGGATTCGTGTTCCACTAACGGAATCATATTCATTTATCATTTTGAGATTTTTGATTTATTGATAACGTTACAAAGTCTTAATCGGTATTGTGGCGATGATAGTCTTAAAATTATGTGCAAAAATCTCTCCAAAGATTGTGTAAACCTATCATACCTTCATTTTTTTTTAAGCTTATGAAGCATGGCTAACCACGCGAGTATTAAAGTAAACAAAAACTCTTATGTATGAGGATTTTTTAGTCTGTGACTAAGCGTGTATAAATGAAATAAAATGAATTTATGAACAAAGTTCATTTGGATTTCATTTTATTATAATAAGTTGGTGAATTATCGATAAACCCGGTATTGCCCAAAATGTTACAGTTGTTATTGTTACTCACATTAGTGTAAAAATAGAAAATGAACTGCGAGCGAGGAGTGCTTAAAACAATAAAAAAAACTAATAAAATGTTTGTAATTTTCGTAGCTATTTAAGGGTTGACAGCTTCTTCCGAATTTTATGTAATACATTTTTTTTACAACCCTTTAACACCCTCCCGGTTTAAAACTAAAATATTTTATAGTTGAAAAATTTGGAAACTTCTTCAACATTTAATAAATTTGTGTTTGAAATCCGTTTTTGCTATGTGGCTCTTTGAACGTGTTGGTAAACTCGTTTTTAAAAAAAAAAACTATAGTATTTCGTCTGCCCCACATATCCCCTTGTATGATTATGTATGTCACACGTGTTAGAATTGATTTCATTTTGTTTCAATGGTTGATTGGTTGGTTGGGTTGGGACCTTCTTTCAAAATAAAAATTCGCTTTTAACACTTTTAAAATATTTCGCTTTCGTATCAAGTTTTGTATTGTGTAAGATGTTGTATTTATAAGCGCCATTTAATTTTAGGAAGCTGCCTGACACGTGCTAGCTGACCACGAGGTTAAAAAGTTACATATAGGCAGGACAGGATTTCACGTTTAAAGGCAAGATCTTTATGTAGAACTACTTTCGGCCTTTTGGTTATACTACTATTACTCAACTGTAGCTTCCCCCTCCTCCCCCCCCCCCCTCCAATTTCGATTAAACCAAATAAATTTTTCAACATTAAAATGAAATGATTAAAAAAGTTTTGGTTTCTTTTTAGAAATAAATTACTTTTGATTTGATTTAGCTTATTTTTTTCGATTTATTTCGTAATTGTTGTTGTTCGAATAAAATTTTAAAATTGGACCAAACAAATGGCCAAACGTTTTTTTTTGTTGTATATAAAAATAAAACATAAAATTCATTTGGCGCACACCGCACCCCAAAAATTATTTAAAATAAAATCATTTCGGCGAAAAAGTTTACTAATTTTTTTGTCATTGGGGGGACAACAGAATGGAACGGGATTTTTTATTTTCTATTTTTTTAATTTAAAATCGGGGTAATAGAGTGGTTTTTAGTAAAGTTGTTTGAAAAATTATTATTTGGATGATGGAAAATACGCGATCAGAATAAATTTTGTCGATACCAAATAAATAAAACTTAATTTGAATTAATATTTAAATCATTTTATATTTGTTTTTACCTACTTATAGCCGAATATTATTTTACCTGACTCATTATAATCGAAGAAGAACATTTTTTTTTTTCGTCCCTACAGTATACGATTTAATCTCAAGTCATGCAGAACTGTATATGATGAAATACGCTATACTATAACTGGCAACTGAGAAGGAAGGGTTATCATAAATTACTAAATTATATTGAAAACCCCTTTTTCATTCGTCGAATTTGCCAAAATAAAAAAAAATTCCTTCGATTTAACAGAACCATTTTTATATAAATAAACGGGAAACGGAAATCGATGGGACAAATGAAAATACAAATCAAATTGGTATTGATATTGTCAATTTCCGAATTGGAATGAAAAAGGATATTCGTCGTAATTGATTTTTTATAAATCTGTATAAATTTTCCGATTAAGGTTTTTTTTTTTGTTGTTAATGTTTTCCAATTCAATAACATTTTTTTTTGTTTGGAAAAGTCGAAAAAATATGTATTGCAATTTGTTCATTATACATACATATGTACATACATATATACACACTTATTGTTATTCAAATGAATATTCTCATAAATTGATTGTCATTAAATGAAAATTTTGCAACTAAATATGTATAAGTGAACGAGAAATATTGTCTCCTTTAATGAAAATGTCTGCATCATTTAGCAATATTTTATTATTGTTAAAATCGAGAAGTTTTTTGGGTATATTATTAACAGACCGCACCAAACCATTCTAAAAAAATTCTAAAAAAAAATTTCAAAATCATTTCGACGATACGGTTCAGAAGGTTTTCGGATTTTGTAAATTGATTTTAAATTATCGACATTAGAATTTTAATGTTGGAACATTTTAGGGTGGGATGTTTTTTTTTTTTTTTAAATTATTTGGTTTTATCGTTTTTATTTTATTGTTGTGTAGAGCGCTGTGTAACATAAATTATGGCTAGATTTTAGAATTGTTTAAAAATAAACATAATTTGTTAAATTTGCAATATGTTACGGAATCATGATTAATATTATTTGTAAAAGGGTACTAAACATCGATTTGCGGAAATCAATGAACTAGTCAGTGTATCTCATAGATAGAGTTTGAGACAATTTGTCGTGATCAATATCACCAAAACGTGGTAAACCGATCAAAGACATGAGTCAAAGGTAATTTTACTTTTTGGTCGCAGATGACAGGGAAATTTACGGCTCCTGGAATTCTAGTCAAAAAACAAAAGGCATTTCAGTCATAAAACTTCCCATACAAATATTATGACTAAAACTCCTTTTAAAAAGGAACTTCAGCCCAAAAAAAAGGTGTTTCGGTAAGAAAACAGTTTGACTGAAATATCTTTTGTGTTTTTGGACTGAACAACCTTTTTGAAAGGTATTTTAGTCACAAATTTTTAGACTGGAATACCTTTTATTTGGTTGGTTTTTTTGTCTGAAATAAACACAAATATATTAATTGTTCATGGCAATCTACTGAAAAAAAGTAGAAATATCTTCCCCCCTCCCCGTAGTTTTGGCTGAAGGCCCAAAGAGTTATACCAATGTATTACTCTGCAAAAATGAGAACCCTCCATGAGTTCTTTATGTTGGTAGTTTGGTTTCGTACTGAAAATTTGGTCTACTTATCAGGTAGCTACGAACAAACCACAAAAAATTGCACTCTAGCCACTTACATTAAGTATCTGGCCAGAACGTACTGACATAGCGAATTATTATTCACTACATAAAATATCAAAAACCCATGGAGAGTAATACATTGGTATAACTCTTTGGACCTTAAGCCAAAATTACGGGGAGAGGGGAAGATATTTCTATAGTTGTGTTGTAATATTTTTGTAGTTGTGTTGGTGTAAAAATATCTAAAATAAAGTGAGGTTATGTTTTACTGTTTAATTCTTGTGTGTACGGAAGTTTCTTACACCTTCCCATGGACGAAAAGTTCTGTGTGGACCTTCAAATGTTTTATATGGAAATTATGTGGAAAAGTTGTAAAAAACATCTTTTTTTATTTTTAAAGATCGAAATTAATTCTTTTTTAATTTTTTTATAATAACATTTTTGTTTCACATAATTTGGTCATTATTTAGATATCTGTGGCACTTTTCAAATTGTCGGCTATGTTGTAAATATACAGGATCTGAGCACTTATAGCATGTGAATCGTATTTTTCTTTGAAATTTATCATTCTCTCGACAGATCTTACAGGATTTTTTTTGATCGGAGTTTCTGCTGGTGCTTGGCAATGGAATCCTGTGCTGTAATGGTGAAGTAAAGAAGGCTTCTATTCCATTTTTGACGTTGAACTTTCCATATACTCTTGGATTATTCATACGCAATTCTACCTGAGGAGTCAACAATTGATCAACCAGTGAGCTCAAAAATTATCTTCGGGCATCCGTGTTTTTAGTTATACGAGTGTCGTTTACCTTTCTATATAAGATATACGATGCCAATGCTGCGATATTTAACATGTTACAAAAAAAAGCCAACGGCCATCTCGTTGTGTATATAGTATGCTGTTTAAATGTGTACTCTCCAGCATTTGGTCCATTTTGTCAACGAATTCTTTATGCCTACCACTTCAGTGTCATAATGAAGCGACGACAGCAAAACAATAGCCCGATTCTTTTTTGGAACATATCACACGATAGCGACATTTGCGGAGAAACGTAACTCAGTTGAGAGTACTGGGCGGTTCCGGTCTGGCAACATCTCCTTTGGAAAGCAGCTTTTATTTTTGCGAAGCGTTCCAACGAAAGCTAAGCCTGTGGTTCGGATCTTTTCAATAGCATCTAAAGAGGTGAAGAAGTTGTCTGATACAATTGTTGTTCTACTCGATGTATACCTGCTAGAGTGTTCAAGCAGCACTCTTTCTCCTTGGTTCGACTCACGCTATTGGCCAGATTCCTTTCCTGTATACAGAATGCGTTCACAACGATAGCCGGTATCTGAATCGCAGTAGTAGTTGTTCATCTATAGTAACTGCCTCGGCCGGTGAATATGTATGCTGTTTTGAGGTTATTGTTCAACATAATCCATATATCGCGTGTGGCAGCTGCTTTGTCATTTTTCTGCCGCTCAGCGCGATTTTGAAAGTTGTCGAATCTGATAAAACAGCCTATAGCCCGAAAGCGATGAAGCGTGTCATTGTTGCTCGAAAGACTGAACTGTTGTTGGTCTTCCACAACTCTGTCGTTTGTTGCATATTCCTATGACTCAATCCGGCTGCCAGCAAAATACCGATATACGCATATAGCTCCTGTTCTAACAGGTGTCCATGTTGATATTTTCTGATTTTTCGCTATATCACTTTCAGGCCGATGACATTAACCAACAACAGTCGCAGATGGAAGCACTTAATCTGCCTTGGAGTGACTGTATATACTCGGCCCAAAGTGTTTGTGTACCTTGCTTGCGTGGCATCGATTTTTTTGTTTGATTCCATGTGAAATAGCGTGGTACTTCGGAATAGAGTAGTTTTCATGCAAAGACACCGAAAGTATCCGCACGATTAGACAATTCGAAAAATTCCGTGAGTGTAGTTTTTGGTGGATTTATGGCACGCTTAATTGCTGTCTCGTTGGTGAAAATTACGCGTTGGCCGTTTTCAAGATGTACGGCTAGGTATAACTGCTGGGTCCCGTTCATTAATTTGGAGACCAAAGATACGCCAGATAGCTTCATTGGAGCTGATGTATCGGCCAATTTGGTAGCGTAATATTTCGTCAGTGTCATTCAATCGAGGAGCACTCAGGTCGGTATTTTGAATTTGAAACACAGCCATATCACTGACTTTATTCACAAACTTGCAAATGTATTTGATGCTCTTCACCGAACTGCAGAACTCAACATTAATATGAGGATTGAATGTTTTGCTCAGCAGAGGCGAATATGGTACCACCCAACGATTGTCAATGTCAATGTTCGATGATATATTGGATATCTGTCGACATTTGTGATCGTGTCGTTTGTGAAATCTTTAGGAAAACGCTTTGTACATTTTCCATTTGCCATGCAAGGCGATAAGCGATTCAGATCACCACATGGTCCATGAATCATGTTTGTGGTAACAATATCGAACAATAGTTGATCAGTAGATGGATCTGGAATTTCCTCGGAAATTACACTATCGATTTCCTCAGGGCGTATTTTGTCGACTAAACAAATCAAAATGTGTGCATGAGGTAATCCTCGCTTTTGCCATTCAACCGAATACATCCAGCAACGTCTGGGACCGAATACGTGTAATTTTGTAATGAAGCTCATTAAAGACTTCAATTTTTGTTTGAACACACGTGCTGTAATGTCATGACGATGTATTGCATTTTGGCCTGGCAACAGCAGATATGGAATCCCCTGCCACCTTAGATTACATGTAAACATGATAAATAAACACAGTCATAGCATCCTGTATGTATTCTTGCATATGACGTGGACTGCCTACGTACGATGATGGTAGAATGATAGAGTTATCAATTTCGGCGGTATCGGCGTCGCTCATGATAGCGTCTCGCAAGTGAATGTATTCTTCCGCACGCAGCTTCTGTTGATTGTGTCGTCGGAATCGGAGTCGTTCGCTCACTACCTTCGCATACTTGTCGACCATGAATTGTTGGCACAGCTCATGACATCGTAGAATCGTAGAATGACGTTGTCCTGACCGCGTCGAATCATCATACGATACACATAAGAATCCATCGAGCTCACTTTCTTGTTTGTTTCGGCTCCTGTAACAACAGATTCATAAATATTAATTCAAAATGAGTAATCATATTCCTGATGAATGAATTACCTGTGGCGGGATCTCGTTGTTTAATGTTTATGCAATATCCGTCTTGTCTCTTCCAGAAAATTAGCGGATATTGGAGAGCGTTGTATGAACGGTGTGTGTCGGCGATGAACTCCAGATCTCCAGTTCTCGCGTCGATGTGCGGTTGCCAATCATGATTCCAGCAACGTCGTCAACGACAGGCGCATTGAATCTACGCACATGCTCTCCAGCTGTGCATATGTGCATATGTGATTTGAAGATTTTCAATAATTCATTGTGCTCATTCAATAGGCCGTCCAGTTCGCCGAATTGAGGTTATTGTAGCCGCAACGTGCATCCACACGATTGATGTCCTCACCGCCCATGAAGTAGATTTGTAAAAATTTATGTGGTTCGTTTGGAATTGGCAGCAATGAGCTTACTTTGTGGTACACTTGGCCTTTGATTTTGAACGTTGAATTGAATTGTTGACCATTTGAAAATCACGATTAAAAAATGGGAGGGTGGGTGTAGGAGGGTTAAAATTGGGGGTTATAGGTATTTTTTACGAAAAAAAATACGAAAAAAAAATTTCTGGATATACGGACACCCTAATCACCTAGCGGTATAAAATATACTTTACGACCTATTCTCATACCTACCAAATATACATAAAAAAAATCGTGAAAATCGGTCGAGCCGTTTCGAAGGAGTGCGACCACAAACACCGTGACACGAGATTTTTATATATGTTAGATTAAAATAATAAAAAGAAAATGTGACGATGACGTTTAAAATACCAAGGCAAGAACAAAAGCTGTTCACTCATATCATCAAAAAAAAAAATCCGGATATTTTAATTAAGTGAAGTTAGCGGGGGTAACATTTTTGTCAAAAATATCCGGATATTTTCTGACAAAAGGCCATCAATGAACATACGGATAAGGATATTTTGTATCTTTCGCATAAAGGTATAAGACTATAGAGCTGAAACAAAGTTTTTCTCATACAAAATCTTCTATTTCAAGCGTGGACAGTAGGAGAGAGATGGTTATATATGGTTACTCTTTCTTTTATGTAAACAAACTATTTAGTTTTTATTGTTTTTAAAAGTGGTTGTGGGTAGTTTCATGAAAATTCAAAATTATCAAATAAAACAAAACATTTACAAAGAATATACATACATAATTAATTATTGTTTGTGAAAAA
This sequence comes from Tipula vernalis, assembly GCA_958295665.1. Classification (NCBI taxonomy): domain Eukaryota; kingdom Metazoa; phylum Arthropoda; class Insecta; order Diptera; family Tipulidae; genus Tipula; species Tipula vernalis. Next base: position 314,379,187 of record OY282560.1, on the reverse strand, counting down.
CTATTAGAAAAAAAAAAATATGAAAAGCAAGTGCTTAATCAGAAAATGTCGTAACAATACTCGCAAAAAATTACCTGAAATTTCTTTTCAACGATAAGTTTTATTCTGGTTTATATATACCAAAATTAAAATTTTGATGTAAATGTGATGTAAAAAAATAAATTGTTGTTGTTGGGTGCATGGGAATCTTACGATTTATTTGAAACTATTTGTATCAAGTACGCACTAAAAGTGTATCATATACGGTGTTTTCTTTTATTCATTCGAGATATTCCGGATATTCCAAAAGAGACGTAAATCGATCTTTTATTCATTCCATTCCTTCTATTCCTTTTTTAATCAATTCTTTTATTTATTCGGAATATTCAGAATGTATTCTTTTTGTGCTACATCGAAAGGTGGAATAAAAAGGATATTTCGTTTGACGTTAAAATAAAAATTCATGCTATGGAAAATGTATTCCATTTATTCCAATCCGTTCTTTTATTACATTACGTACGGAATATTCCGAGGTAACTTTTTTTTTTTTTTATTAAAACATCTTTATTGATATGGCTACTACAATCTTAAACATTATTAATTCATTAGTAAGGTTGACATTAGTACTTATGAGATAAGCATAAACTTGTGTGGGTCTGCTGGACCAGTATCCAGTTCCCTTAAGATATAATAATCATACGGTTAGCTCATGTGGTTTGATTCGTTTGAGCCGCCTTATTTCGTTTGTACTGTCCAGTAGTTGTACGGCCTCAACGTTGGTGTGGTTAAGAAGCCTCTTCTCATGTTTAATGGCACATTCGCGGATGACGTCGTCTATCAATTGTATTTTTAGATCATTGTGTATTTCTCTGTTAGTCACAAATCGGTAAGCGTTGGTGACCATTCGAAGAAATTTATTTTGGCTACGTTGTATAATGTCTCTATTGGATTTATGAGTACAACCCCATAGCTGCGCACCATACATCCATATTGGTTTGAAGATAGTCTGGTAGACTAGTCTTTTGCAATACAGGTTCATTTTGGAATGATGCCCAATTAACCAGTACATTTGACGTTATTTTAATCGTATCTGTTCAGCTTTTTGTCTCACATGATGTTTCCAGTTGAGCCTTGAATCTCAATGCAGACCAAGGTATTTAGCCGATTCAGCCTGCGGCACTTGCACCCCATTGAGGTATATGTGTAGACTGTTATTTTTGTGTCGGAGCGTAAATGTCACATGGGTTGATTTGAGCTCATTAAGCACTATTTTCCAGTCAATTGTCCATTTAGTAACGTCGTTCATTGCTCGTTGAAGATTTTCCACTGCCCTTGGTTGTGATTCGTCTACTGACATAATTACAGTGTCGTCAGCGAACGTGCCGATGAACGTTTTATTCGTTGTAGGTATGTCCGCAGTGTAGATAAGGTAGAGGAGGGGTCCCAATACGCTTCCCTGCGGAACTCCCGCTAGAGTTGGATAAAAGTCAGAACATGTTTCTTCATGGATGACTCTGAATTGGCGATCAGAGAGGTATGATTCAAGCAGCTGGCAATAGTTTTGTGGTAGCATTTTGCTCATCTTGAATGTCAATCCCTCGTGCCAAACCCTATTAAAGGCCTGAGATACATCCAGAAATACGGCGGGGCAATGTTTCTTTTCTTCTAACGCTTGCTCTATTACCGTAGTTATTCGATGGACTTGATCTATTGTGGAGTGGTTATTCCTGAATCCAAATTGAAAATCAGGAACGTTTACCATTGGCTTTAGACGTTTTAGTAGTAGTTTTTCAAACAGCTTTGATAAGGTCGGAAGCAGTGAAATTGGTCTGTATGATGTTACTTCTTCATCTGGTTTACCTGGTTTCTTCAACATAATTATTTGAGCCGTTTTGAAGCATTTGGGTATATACTTCAACCTCATACAGGCATTAAATAAGTATGTGATCATGATGATTGCTTTGCGTGGAAGTTCCTTGAATAGACCCGGTGATATTTCATCAATTCCTGGTGCCTTTTTTTGACTAAGACTTTTGTCGATTTCTTCAGCAATTTCCATTGGCGTGACCCTTTTAAAATCCTGATTTGGTTGATAGACAGGTGTTACGTCAATGTTGGATTGAATGTCATGGGGTTGAAACACTGTTGCTAGGTGTTGAGCAAAGAGTTCCGCTTTTTGTTTGTCATGTCGAACCCAATTGCCTTGAGCATTTCTTATAGGTGGTACTCGAACTACAGGTCGTTTAAATTTTCTGGTTGCTTTCCATAACGAGTAGTCCTTATCCATTTCTGGACCTAGCCCGCTTAAGTAGTTGTCGAAGCAATCCTGTTTGAAGCTTTTGATTAACCTATTGACTTTGTTACTTATTCGATTGAAGGTGGTTTTGTCAGCGGGATTTCTGGTGAGATGCCATATTCTCCTTGCCTTTCTCCTTTCCTTGATTTGTTCCCTGATTTCAGCCGGGTATTTGACTTCAATCTCCGCTTTGTCCTTTAATTCTGGAGTAGCTAGACTGGCGGCCATACGAGTGTATTCAATGAAATTGTTTGTTTGTTGTTCCAATTCTTCATTACTTTTAATACTAACTTTTAATTCAACTAGCTCTTCCAGTTTTTCTCTGAAGATGTCCCAATCCGTGAATCTATTAGTAAGGTTTTGCTTCTTTTTTTTCTTGATGACTATAGCGCTTACTGACAACAGTACAGGAATGTGATCAGATGTTAAGTCGTTAATTCCTTCGACTATAGTGTAATTGGATGAAATACCTTTTATGATGAAGAAATCAAGCAAATCTGGTATTTTTCCTGCATCCGTTGGCCAATACGTTGGCCCCCTTGGAGACAGATATTCACATTTGTTTTCATGAATGGCATTGAACAAAGCATTTCCTTTCCCAGGAGAAATTAGCCTGGAACCCCAAGCTGTATGTTTTATATTATAGTCCCCTCCAATAATAAATCTTGGACCGAGCTTATTAAAGACGTTATTAAATTGTAACTTCGTTGGTGTATGCCGTGGAGGACAGTATGCTGCCGCAATATTTAGATCTGCGCCATTATATTGGATTGAGATAACAGTTGCTTGCATGTAGCTTTCTCGAATATCCTCTTGTTGATTATGTTTGATATTATTTTTAATTAGTACAGCTGAACCACCTCTGGCTCTTTCACTAGGATGGGTTGTCCAGTAGGAATTAAATCCCTTTATTCTAAAAAAGCTTTTGTTGGAGAAGTGCGTTTCTGAAATAAGTGCAATATCTATGTTGTTTGTATGGAGAAATATTTCCAGTTCTTGGGCTCGTTGGTTGAGCCCATTAGCGTTCCAAGTTACAATGCGTAGGAACGAGTTAATCATTTGTGTGTATGCTGACTTTTTTTGCTAGGCGGATAGAAATTAATTTCTAGTTTTGCCACCCTTTCTGTTAAGTGACCAAGTGTCTGTTGAATTTGACTAAGCTTTTTAATAATTTCAAAGTTATTAGACTCGTTATTAACTTCTATATGTTTGTTGTTTTGGTTTGATTCATCAGCAGATGAGGTAACTTGATTAAAATTCTATTCCTTTTCTTCTTTCTGTGGAATGAATAAAAGAAAACACACATAATATAACTACTGTGCGAAAATTTATTTAAATTATCTTCTCAGTTACTATTCCTTCCGCTAGGCACACGGTGCAGGTCGTCAATTATGAACATTCTTTATTTATGTTTCGTAAACGGTGCACCTCGTTTATAGGGATGGGTTATTTACATATATGAACAACAAATATGCCGTCTTACTTTGGTCACTGGAATAGTAATTGGTATAAAACAAAAATGCAAATTATGCTCAAAATCAAAATCGAAAATAATTTTCTTTTTACTTTTATCAATTGAAATTAACAAAAAATTTGGTTCGAAACTATTCATTCTGGAATGAAAATACACGGGATTGTTGTTGAAAAATACCCAAAGTAAAACAGCATATGTTGCTATTATACTATCTACTGTGTAAAATCAATATGTACTGGTATAATAAAACCCTACGGGCAATATTAAAAATATAAAATAAAAAGTAAATTGACCTTAACTCAACAATTTTGGCGGCTAATTAAACAAACCAAACAAAAAGTATTCCAGCCCAAAAATTTGTGACTAAAATACTTTTCAAGAAGGTTGTTCAGTCCAAAAAGACAAAGGGCATTTCAGTTAAACTGTTTTCTGACCGAAATACCTTTTTTTTTGGACTGAAGTTCCTATTTAAAAGGACTTTTACTCATAATATTTGTATGGGAAATTTTATGACTGACACTTCGTTCGTTTTTTGACTGAATTATTTTTTACTATACTCCTATTTCCGGAGAACAATTTAGCCTGGAATTCCTTTTTAATTGTTTGACTGAATCACCTTTCCAAAAGGTATTTCAGTCATACATGCAAAAGGAATTCAAGTCAAAAAGTTTGGACTTGAATGCCTTTTTAGGTTTTTGACTGAACTTCCTTCTGAAACGGTATTTCAGTCTAAAACTCTTTTGACTGAGTTGTCTTTCAATTTTTGACTGGAATTCCCGGAGCCGAAATCTACGTTATTATACGAAACGTTGGATTTAATAAACCTTAATATACCCTACGATTAATTGTTTGATCATCATCAATCCCTTCATTTAGACAAATTTAGTTTTAACTCTCTACAAAAAAAATATTTATATATAGGCATTATGCATTAGCTAGCCTGATTTACTTTAAAGTCTTTTGTATGAAATGCTCCCAGTTCTTTACCAGTCAAATCTTCAAGCAAAAAGACGTTATTTCCAAGCTGTTTTTTTATTCGACACTTAATCCACTTTGGAGCAAGTTTAGCTGCGAAAGATTTTGAGGCATCAGACAGATGAGTGTGAAGTTTACGCTAAAAAAAATAACAAAAAAATACACTGTTAAATTAGCTATTTTTCCAATTGAAATTTAAATTATATGAAAATTTAAATTTTTTATAATTTTCGATATTTCGTACAACCAAAGCATCCAATTGTGTTGAACATTACTAAATTTCAGATAATTTGAAAGTTGACTAAATTTTGATGGTTTAAATAATTATTTCCCAAAGTCCCCGCACATTTCTTAGAATAGCTAAGCCATATAGCGGTCAATGTCACCAAGCCGATGCAATTATGATGAACTATAATATATTTCAAAGTTTTTGGAATTTTTAATAATTTTGGATTATTTTAAAAGTTTCATATCGCCGACCGCAGAGATGTCTACAAGGTCTTGCACATATCCTCGGGCAGACCATATTGTCGGATAACTTGGCCATAAACCACTCTACATGTCCAACCTGATCCAATTGTGATGAACTCTCTTATATTTCGCCAAATTTAGAATTTCTAATAATTATGAATGGTTTTAAAAATTGTTGTATCTCAGATCACAGAGATGTCCACAAGGTTTTGTCTATATTTTCGGATAACTTGGCCATTTGCAAGCGTACGTGGCCATGCTGATCCAGTTGTGAAGATGGATGGTATGTGATAGGATCTATTTTGGAATCGATTTCAGTAACATTTACGATGGAAATGAGACCTAAAAATTATTTTTAGATAAAGTTGTAGAATATTGCCTGTTTGATTAGAACTCAGCTATTCCTCAACTGATTTGGATTAAATTTGACATGAACTACGGAAATGAGATTCTAAAATGATTTTTCTAATTCCGGGGGTCCCGCTAACTTTAGAAGTTTTACTGATGATGTGCGTGCTCTTACCCATTTTTTCTTATTTTCCGTTGATTAGGATTAAATTTCCCGGCAGATGTATAATAAATGAATCTTAATTTAACTTAACCAGTTTTTTAATTATTAATAAATTTATCAATTAGAGAAACCTCAACAGCTAAATTCTCAAAAATATCAACAGGAAATGTCATAAAAGCTATTGTCTGTTGCAGTTTCCATAAACTATGCAGCTGTCGAGGTTTATCTACTTTGAGGCAGATCGAAAATCGGTAAAGAAATTAATCGGTAATTCCCATTCTAATTGGCCTTGTTAAAGAACTTTATCTAAAAACTATTTTAGAATACTATTTCATCGGCAAGACGCTTCTTATTCCTTCCACTACAATATTATCATTAAGTAAAAGAGATCCCAAGTATCTGCACCTTGTGGCTCCTCATCGTTAAGCTACATTGCGTTCCGCAACACAATTTTGAATCGATCAAATAAATTAAATCAAAATTAAAATAAGTATATACATAAAAAACATTAAAATGCTACACACTCCGTTGCAATATCAGCTACCGTGAGACTAAGGAGTATCAGCGATAGAGCTTCTCCTTGTCGAACACCGCAATTAATTGCAATGCAATGCATTATGTGACCGATTTTATGCCATTAAACTCTATAAAATTTAGTATAGTTCATCACAATTGGATCAGGTTGACCATGTAGACTGATCAATGGCCAATTTATCGGAAAATATGGGCAAGACCTTGTGGACATCTCTGTGATCGGACACTCTGTGAAAACAAATGACAAACAATCCAAACGTTAACCAATGTATTTAGCTTTATAAATAATGGCACACTGAAAAAACAAAATCTGTATAATCAAAGAATTCCCAAACTTTGGAACCAAATTCTAAATTTCAAAGAAAAAAAAAAAAAAAAAGTCTTTAATTCGAACAATTTGCTATCAGAACGAAAGAACTCAATTGTTTGGGGTCGGTCGGTGACGCTCGAAGAGAAAACACGTATTTTCGTCGTCCTCTTCGAAAGTTTGATTTAATTTAATTTTATTTTGTTTTTTTATTAATTTTTTACTTTGTGAAAAGTTTGTAGTTTGTGAAACTACTTTGTGTGTGAAAATTAAAATTAAAATTAATTGCGTCGATTAAAATAATAAATTTAATTAGATTTCCGTGTATGTACGTGCACTAGTTTGATTATTTTATCTTTTAAAGACTACAAAGGTAGCAAAGGTAAAAAGAGTGTTGTAATAACGTGCGCGCACGCTCGTGAGTTACAGTGAAAGTGAATAGTGTGTGTGAAAGTTTGAATTATAGTGTGTAGCAAAACCAACAAAAATGTTTATACATTTTTGTTGGTTTTGTGTGTAGTGAACGTGATTATCGGGTATATTTTGTTTAGTTTATAAATGCAGTGTTGCTGGCCATACTGTTTATGTATCCATAAATTAACGGTGTGATTGTATATACATACATATGTATGTACAAATTTCAGATCAACAATACATGTTTATGTTTGCATGTGTGTGTTCATAAATTTAACATTAAAAATAACTGCGCCGTGGAAGCGTCTATATAAATCTCGTTTTATGCCGTAATTTCGATTTATATATCCATCTCGTTCTAATCAAATTCTAAAATTAAAAATCGATATGAAAATGAAAAAGTGAGATAAAAATCAATTTTGTGATTTACAAACGTAATAAAAAAGGACCCGTTATTTAACCCTTTGCAGACACATTCAAAATAACTAATTTGTACATGAATATAACATGTTTCGTTTTTGGTTGTTGTTGTGGTTTGTGTACTGCGGAACCTGTTTATACGATTCTTGTTTTGAGAAAATATCGATTGATTTCGTTTATTTTTTTACGGGGGGATGATATTGAGCCTTAATATCTCTGATCAGGCTTCTGCAGAACACGAAGTACAGAGTGACAAATGAAAATGATAATTTAATTTCCGTTTTTAAGTTTTTTTTCATTTTTTAAAAAAAATTATAATTTCCTATATTTCGAAGATTATATTGTAGTTTTACATATAATATTGTTGTTGTAATCTTACGTGTTTGTAAGAAAGAGGAAAAATTAGTGAGAAGTTTTCTTTCGTTTTTTACAAAAGGCTGATATAATTTTGTGAATATGTATAATTCTTTTACACGTGTTTTTTCGGGAAAAAATATTTTTGTGAAGTGTTTTTTGTTTTTCTTAAATTACACGGGGCTCTTTATTTAATATATTTTTAGTGATAAAAAGTGAAATAAAATATATTATATAAATATGTATAGTCAGTCTATATGTGAAAAAATCAAGTGTGTTAAAAAAAAGCATGAAAAATATGTTTTCATGAAAATAAGAAGAAAAATGAAAAATCAGTTTAGGAAAAATGTGTTGTGATTAAATATTCTGTTTTTTGTTTAGTTTATACATATCTATCGAAATAGAAGCGGCAGTACGTTCAGTTCAGGTTGGGCCCACCCCCCAGCAAAATTCCACGATTGGTACATACCAGCAGCGTGTAATAAGGGGCTTCACCAATTCATAGGTAAGAGAATTACAAGATGATAATTTATATATTAAACCTTTTATTAAATTTAAATCAAGGGTGCGATTATGTATCTCTCGTATTACGAGTTGTCTGCCATACTTAAAAGGTTGTACAAGTAAAACAACAATAACGAGTCGCAATTAAAAGAAATTATTATGTCTTACACCTAATCGCGTTTTGGCGCAATTTCTCGTAACTCGAAACACGTAATGCTTACATAATTGCACACCAAATGACGATATTATGCTATTGCCACCTAGTGAAAAAACTTTAATAAGATCATGTTGTGGTTCTTCAAATTCATACATATTTTTACATGGATCACAAGTTAGTGTATAATAATTTTTGTTTACATTTTTCTTATATGTATTAGGAACAGCTCCAATAAAATTGTGAATTAATTTAATCTTGATATAACGTTGAAGATTATGTTAAACATTTTCAATAATAAGTTTCATTTTATTTTTATTAAAATAAACCGTTGACCTCCTAATAGATCGTGAAATTAGTTCATAAACCTTTCAATAGTTTTGCTAGTGTGTGTACAAACATGTTTGTTTATGTTTTTTTTATTGAGATAAATTAAATAAAAAAAGCCACGATACGAAGTTTAAAGTAATAATAACAATTTACAATAGATGTATTTGAAAAGGAAATAGTCCATATAACCCTTTAGCATCACTGTCCATGTCAGATTTCATCATAATCGGTCAAGGAACAGCAAAGTTCCACCGTAATTGGCCACATTTCGGAGCTTTATCAGGGAATCAGTTTGGAGTCCCATCTCCATCACCCATGTCAAATTTCATCCTAATCGGCTAAGAAATAGCCCATTTCCATCTAAATCCCATATTCTTTTAAATTTAATAATGGTATACTGGCATAAATTTAGTGTACAAATTTTAATACTTGGAGGAAAATTACATTCACCAATATGACCTATGGGAAATGTGCACGTTCACCGGAAAATGTACGAAATATGAGTATTTTGTTCAATTTATACGCACATTTACCGCTCACTTCGGAAAATGTGTACATTCATCGGCATGTAGATTCTCCTATTTTGCTTATTAGCCGTAACACATACATCAACAGTTCAGTGAAATAAAACGATTTTTATCAAGTTATGTGTATCTTCAGTTCGACCATTCAGATTGCACAAATAAAGAGTATAAGACCAAAATAAAGTGCAAATTTCTAACAAAGTCGATCCGTCGGAGTCTGATTGTGTCTCGTTAATTGATGATGTGTCTGTAATCGAATTATTATCTGTTATGAAATTGGATGGTACTGCGTTGATAATGGTAAAGCTGTAATATTTTGGCGATTCGATTGTAAATTCTCTTTATTAGGAGGGTATGGTTTAAAATTAAATTTTTTGGGTGCTGGTTGCAGAACACATATGGTTTTGTCTATTGCCGTAAACTGAGCATAGTTAGCTTCTTCATCCGAGTCAAAGAATTCTGAATCGTACATAACTTGCCCGCCTTTTTAACATAATATTAATTTAAATGTTGGAATGAAATAAAAATAATATTTGAGCCGGTGTCAATTTTAATAATTTTTTTTTGAATATCTTGAAGATCACAAAAATGTAATTCCTGAACATATTCTTCAATATCGGTGCAATAAACGCCTAAGTTTGACAAATCAATGTGGTAATTTTCCTTTAACTGTTGAATTAGTGATTTCCGTTATTTTCATTATTTCGGTATTTATTATAGGCAGTAATTATTCGGAAAAGTGGATGATAATTTGATTGTCATAAATAATTATTCTTCGGAGAATGTCTGGTATTTGTCGATTTCTGTTAGTTTTCTCACAATCTGTTGCAACGGAAGCCTTTCTTGACCATTTTTTTTAAGTTTTTGTAAATAATTTTCAAATTTGAAGGCGCTTTAATTATCTAAAGGTCCGTATAATTTGACATCATTTGCGAAATGAAAAAGACTGTGGACGTTGTACGATATAGTTTCTAGACCATAATACAATGAAGAAAATTCTGAAACAAATTTTTTCAATAAATCAGCAGCACAATTATTAATATATATACAGTTTTCCGGATGCCATAATAATCTAATTTCACATACTAAAAGAAGGAAATGTCGATAATATTTTTCCTCTAAAACTCCTTTAAGTGCCACTAGCCCCGTATACAACCAAAATGTTCTGTATTCCGTTGCTTTCCAATGTTCCATTTCATTTAAGGTTCTCTATTTACTAGCGAACTCAAATGGAATGGATTTGCGAATTTGTGTTAAGTTAGGATTTATGGCATTAATGGCATTTTGTTTTAGAGAAAACAATGTCCATTTAACTTTCGTTAGCAAATTTAAAATTTGTCGTGTTACGCCGAGTAATGCACAATGAATATAATCAATAGAAAATTGCGAAACGCATCCAATATTAAATCTATTTTCTTGTGGTGCTCTTTCTGATTTCTCTCTATAAAATCATTATCAGGGGTGCTATTCTTGAAACATTACGAAAACTTTCGTATTGCGAGTTAGTGTCAAAGTATTACGAAAACCCTAAAATCGTATTCTTGAAATAGAATTACGAAAATTTTCGCAACGGAACGTTACTAAAATTTTCGTAATGGTTTTTTCGTTTCCCATTGCATTTCGTAATGAAATCATTTGGATTTTTGTGTTAATTATATTGATAAGGATGTTCATAAAACTTAATATTTTCTATTCTCAATATTTTATAAAAAAGTGAAAACAAAAGCGTACCTTTTTTTTCTTTGCTTCACGTGTTCTTAAAAATATGTATTATTTATTTCGAGATAACGATGTACATAACTATGCATTCGGTTTTGTTTACTACCTAACTAGAACAAAACCATATTTTCTTCTAAATTTTTGTATTTACATGTCGTATACCTAAATCTTGGGATATTTTTTTAAATGCTTGACCACTTTCTAATTTTAAACAATACGTGTAAGGGTATGAGATTTTTTCGTAATTGACAATTGGCTATAGCGGACAAAAATGGAATATGTGATTCAATACAACCAAAATATGTTATTTAAAGCTATATTGCCTATTTAACTTTTATATTTATTTGTTAAAATTGTAATGATTGGAAATTAATTAATGCAATGTGTAAGTTAAAGTGTGATTTTTATCATTCATTAGTTCATTTGGAACAATTTTGTTTTATCATTTTAAATGCCCTGTCTTCAAACATTACGAAAATTTTCGTAATGCACAATATTTTCGTAATCGTAATGGTGAAATCATAAATTAGTATTCTTGAAGCCATTACGAAAATTACGAAGAGAGTAATAAAAAACTAAGAAGATTTCGAAAGAGATGATTTAAAATGTTAGTTTAGTTTAGTATAACTGAGAATATTAAGCGAAGCGGACGCTTTCTTTACTTAAAATTATAAATTGTTGTGAATTTTTGTCAATAATAGCTTATATATTTAATATTAAATTAAATATATTAAAAATGATTGTGTATGCTACTTTTTCGTTTAAAGGGAAAATTACTTCGGTCTAAAAAGACCAATGTATTTAAATCTTGTCAAAAATGGCCAAAAATTTGTTTGATCCAAAATCATTTATCTCGACGTTTTGAAAATCCTTGAGTCCGAAAAAGAAAAAAAAAAAATGTCTGTCCGTCTTTCTGGACGTCTGGATGTGACATGATATCTCGAGAATCGCATATCCGATTTAGAATTTTTTTTTCCAAAAATCTGTTTTTATGGTACGGCGGTACATATGATTGTATGATGGTACGATTGAACGATGATATAATGTTATGTCGTGTATGATGGCATGATGGTTTGATGGTATGGTAGTACGACGATATGATCCTATGCAATGCCACTACATAAAAAGCCATGAAAAAAAAACTTGTAGTGGTGTTAAGGCAATAAAGATTTTTATTTTCCAATGGAACGTAAACACAATCATATGGGATTTTGTGTTGCCTTTATTTTCAATTTAAATGAAAATTTTTATTGATAAATAGAAATAATTTTAAATTAAATACAATCTGTTTCGTCGGCAAGTGACCCCTTGTGTGTTGGTGATAGATTTTCACATTTTTCATCATATCTCCCAAGTTATGGGCTCGATTTTAATTCTGTTTGCGGTTTTTTAAAGCTTTTGAGTCACTTTATTGGTTAATTTGCACACTAAGCCAGGTTTTTGTAAAGAATGTAACAAATTATGGGAAAATCACATTTTTTTACTTAAACGATTTTTTTATTTAAAAAAACCTCTACTTTTTAAAAAAAATGAACTGTAAGTCGAAAATATGTCCCATGGCATGGTTATTTTATTTATAATTATTAAAACATTGTTACTACCTAACTCATAAAATATTCGAACACCATTTTGTCGAAAAAATGGCGTTTGTAGCCGTTTAGGTATAGTGATGTTATCTAACCAAATCTTTTAAATGATCGAAAACTCAAATTGGTAAGTAATATTAAATAGTTCAGTTGTTCGCTAACCAATCGTGTGACACTTTCACACATGTACTCTCAGTGTTTTGTGTTTTAACAATTTTAAGTTTGTGTGAAAATTAAAAGGACAGTTTTTGTTAAGTAAACGCTTAATCATTACAATGACACATTTGCGTGATCCACCACCTTCTCATGTAGCCAATATGCATTTTGTAAACCTGTTCTCTAATGGAAATGCACGCGTTGCTGTCGAAAAAATACAGGCGTCGATATCCAACAGGCCAGTACTTGGGTATAGGACATTCATTGCAATACATCGACGTTTTCCCAAACAAGGATTATTCCAACAACAACACGAGTCCAGCGTGAATATTAACGTACACGTTGGAAGAGGATTTATTACGATTAATACGCGCTGAACCTACGACAAGTATCAGCCGCCTGTCTATTAGATTAGGCATATCGAGGTCAAGAAGGCCTTAATCCTTATCACTTTCGTCGTGCTCAACATCTAGGAAATGTGGACCATCGTGCCAGATCAGTTTTTTGTAACTGGATAATTTCACAGCAAAGAAGTGATGTCAATTTTATAAGGAGAATATTGTAGACAGATAAAGCTACTTTCACCAGGGCGGGTATAACAAATTATAGAAACCTCCATGTTTGCGCTTTCGAAAACCCAAATGTCGTAAGGGAGACAGCTTTCCAGAGCCAATTTGCTATAAATGTATGGGCGGGAATGATCCACGATTAACTTATCGGACCTTATATGGTAATAAACAGGCTTGATCAACATGTATTATTAGAATTTTCAGGAATCACGTTGTCATGGAAAAAGTGCCATTGTTGAGGAGAAGGCGAATGCAGCTGCAATTGGATGGAGCTCCAGCACATTTTGCAAAGATAATACGTGATAATTTGAATGAAAATAATCCACGGTGGATCGGTAGAGGAGGTCCTGTAGCCTGGCCGCAAAGGTCCCCTGATCTTACGCCTCTAGATTTTTATTTCTGACAGCAAGAAGTTTCGCTGCTGCAGCAGAAACAAGAGGCAACCCTTAACAACAACTAGTGTGATCAGGAGAGCCCTTGTTTGTTTACAAGAGAGTGGAGAGCATTTCGAATATGTCATTTAATTAAAAATGTTTAATAATTTGTAATAAAAATTGTTTTTATTGATTATTAATAAAATAGTATTATTTTATTTCTTTGACTTTAATTTAAATAACTCTTTTGTTTAATTTCCCTACTTTCTCTAGGTGACTTTTGCGCGGTATTTTTAAGAGTTAGCTAGTAAGAAAGTTTTGTCAATTTGTAGATATTATGCTGTAGATTAATAATAATAATTAAAATAATTAACTTAATGGGACATTTTCACGGTTTACAGTTCAGTTTTTTAAAAAGTTGAGGTTTTCTTTACTAAAAAAAATGTTATTTTCCCGAAATTTTTTACATTCTTTAAAAAAACCTAGCTAGCTAAGTGCGCAAACTATCAAATAAAGTGACTCATAAACTTCATCTTTTCAAAAACCGCAAACAGAATTATAATCGAGCCCATAACTTGAAAATGAGACACCCACCTTAAAGGATTTTTTGCGATAATTTTACTTAAATATTCAGAATTTTCCGGGCGGTCACTTGACGACCAAACCACAGAAGAAAGATTAACCAGAACAGTCATAACGCTGTTTTTGTATGGAAAAATTTGGACTCATTTTTTTGACCTTGATTTGCCGAAGGTAAGAGAAAGTTGGGTTATGTATTCTTTGGTTTACTGGTTTTTATTTGAAATAATAAAAATTAAGAATCCTTAACAGTATAGTTAGTGAAATTATATGACAAGTTTTGTTTTGACAGCATAATTTATATTAAATATTCAAAAAATTCATAATATTCGAAAATAATTATACTTCAATGTCCAAAAAAGAAGGTAAGATGAAAAAAAAATTTGATCCACGCAATGTCTATTCTGGTTAATCTTTCTTCTGTGACCAAACACATTGTATATCTTGCAGCTTGTACAAAATTTTAATTGAAATTAATAAAATTTTAATTAACAATTTTGCATTTTAGTAAATTGATTTTTAGAGAAATTTAGGGGAATCGTTAGGCTTCGTGTTTTTTTTTAAATTTCTTTTCGTAGATTACTAGATTAGTTTTATTATAAATCATGGCTGTTTATGTAGTAGCATTGGTAAAGTAATAAAACTAATCTAGTAATCTACGAAATGAAATTTAAAAAAAAAGCACGGAGGCTGACGATGTTTGAGAATAAAAATCAATTTACTAAACCGCAAAATTGTGAATTAAAATTTTATTAATTTTAATTAAAATTGTGGACAAGCTGCAATTCGATATATTTAATTTAAAATTGTTTATAATTATCAATAAAAATGTTCATTTAAATTTAAAATAAAGACAACACAAAATAATTCCAATATGATTTTGTTTATGTTTCATAGGAAAATAAAAATCTTTATTCGCCTGGGGATTTGACTGTTTAGACTGATGTCACGGCTGTTTATGTAGTGGCATTGTCCTTTGATTCTATGGCGATATGATTTTAGATCGTACTGTCGTACGATACTATTATGGTATGATGGTATGATTGTATGACTTTACGTACCATTAGTATTAGCCGCCTGTGACGGTATATCAATCCAATTCCAATTACAACACGCGACATTTAAAAATACATCCCAAATTGTCAATTAGTATTGTAGCTATTACCCTTATTTTTAAGAAAATAATAAACATACCACAAACAAATAGGTACCCTTTTTTTTTGTGGTAATAAAATAATAAATATTTAGCGAAATGTAAATACATATTATTTTTAACCATCAACAGAAATTATTGAGTTTTATGAACGTCCTTATATGAATTTAATTAAAACAAAAATCTAAATGATTTCATTACGAAATGCAATAAGGAACAAAAAAACCATCCGAAAATTTTAGTAACGTTCCGTTGCGAAAATTTTCGTAATCCGGATTTCAAGAATACCATTTTAGTAACTTACATTTTCATCTTCTCTCTCGAAATTTTATTATTTCTTTTTGCCTCTCTTCGTTATATTCGTAATGGTTTCAAGAATACTAAATTATGATTTCACCATTACTATTACGAAAATAGCATTACGAAAATTTTCGGTTACGAAAATTTTCGTAATGTTTCAAGAATAGCACCCCAGTTCTCAGAACAGTATCCCGAGTGACTTTTTACACCTGAAATATCATAAGAATTAGAGAAAGAATTAGCAGGCTGGAGCATCACATATAAATGACCTCAAACACAACTTAATAGTTTTTTCTTTACATTTAACCCCAATTTCATAAAGATGTTGAACTTCTCTAAAAAATGGTTCCAGGAAGTCGTATTGCCCAGTACGGGCCACAACGGGCTATTTGAGCTTTTTGCTAATGAAACGCCGTCTATCCCAATATACATTTGATTTCATTCTAATTGTACGCATTTTATTTTAGGATATTTTCGATGTTATGTTTTAACACAATATGAGAGTATAACTACTATTTTGTTTCCATTTCAATATTTCTGATGATTCGATTGAAACTCATTTTAATGTACGAATATCTTTTGGTACTTTCAAATTGTAATTCCGTAAGATATTTAAAAAGGCATTTCCATACGTCACTGTAATATTAAACTTAACACACCACTCAGCTAAATATTTGCTAAGGTCTTTATTTTTGGATACGCTAATATCGACTTCATCGAATCCTGGCTTCATAAAATCGAAGGAATCCTCTAATGGAGCTGTGTCAAATTCGAGATAACTATTTATTTCCACCGGTATAGTTGGTAAATGATTTTCATTATCTAATTCCATCAATACCGGTACTTCACAATTATTATCGACTTTTTTCCAAATTTTTTTCGTTGGTTTCCCGAACATAATTTTTTAGTTTCTCTGTTAATTTTATAATACTGTTTTTTGTCCATATTATTTAACCATATAATATATAGATAACAGAAAATTTTAACAAAAACAATTTTTCGGCTTACTTTTACTGAAAATATGGCGTCGTATCAAATTCACCTTTCGTGAAAAACAAAAAATACTTTTTTTATATTCCGTAAAAATTTAAGCAATTTCACTTTAAAACAAAGATGTTTCAAAAATTAATATTAAAAAGCCGCAATAATAAACACAATAATTTATGATTACATATATAATCATATCATATATACCTTTCAGTTATTTATTTATAAGTAATGAACAACCTTACTATTCCACTTGTCACTTTTAAATTAAAATGGGGTTCTTCTTGTTAATATTTTTTTGGTACATTTATGATACGTTCAAGCGAAGTTCGTTTTTTTTTTTGTTTAAAGGGATGTTTCTCCAAATTTGTTTATCTCTTCGCGAATCCTCTCTTTTTTTATTTTTATTTTTTTTTGTCAAAATTATAACAAAGGAATATTCATCGGTTGTTTTTGGAGTAGCAGCAGTGAATGGATGAAACTAGTAATTAAAAAATCTGCATGCGTAATTCAAAAAGTGCGTGTATAAGTGCAATTTCTCAGTTGGTGAAATAATAATTTTCAGTAACACACGTAAGTGCAATTTGAAGAGTTAAATAATGGATGGCAGTACCTTCCTAGATGAAGTTAATTGCATTGAGACGCCACCTTCAGTTCTATTAATTATCCAATACCAGTGCGATAAGCAATACTTGCTAGTGCCGTATGACAAGCAGAATGTGAGTTTTCCGGCTTACAAAAATATTATTAATGCAGGTAATTATTAATTATATTACAACGATAATATTTTTTCAGAATAGAGTGATACAATAATTTTCATAATGAGAGATATTAGAGAGGAGAGATTTTAAATAATTGGTTCGGTAAATGTTATATGTATTTAATATATTCGTTCTGTGGAAAATGTTTCAATACAACAAACATATATTTTGTTTACGTTTTTATCATTTTTATAAAGCAAATCAAAGCACCTAGAATAAATAGGCCGTCAGGATCAGACCAATTTTAAAAGAAGCTTAATTTAAGGGGGATACATTTTACGATTTTGCATAAAAATCCATGCAAAATTGAACATTTTTGATTAAAATTTTAGCAATGAAAAATACTCGTACCAGAAAATATTTTTAACACTTTGAGTATAACATATTGTTACGTTTTTGCCTTGTCAATTAAGGTTCTTATCACTGGATTGTGAATAATACAAAATCAATTTAATTTATCACCAACGAATTTATTTAGTTAACACAAGAATTATTACAACACAGTTTATTAATAAAAATTCACAATTCTCAAATTTTACTGTACACTTATAATTTTGATTTCCACTAATACACTTTTTTAAATCACTTTTTAATTCCTTTTTAATCTTCACACTGTCGCTTACCAAATACTACCAATCCAATTCGACTTCGTTCGCCTTTTTATATACACAAAGCAAACTTCAAGAAAGCTCATGATTTTTCCAGTTAGAATAGCGTAGAAATATTTAGAACAATTTTATCATGGAAAATTCCATTTTAGTACAGTTAAACATTATTTTATAGCTATTAATTTAACTTATTCTATTATACACTAGGTATCACCATCACAATATTTTAAAACCAATAACTTAAATTTAGCAATTTAATATATGTAATTTAATTATATTAAATTAATATTGTACAAATTTACCTTTTTCTTTTTATGTCTATCGAAAAAAACCAAAAACGAAATCGATGATGTAAGATCTTGTTTTGTAAAATAAATGCATAATTTAGTACAAATATTTTTTTATGGATAGAGCATTACTATTTATCAAATACTTTAAAATACAATATACTAGAAATAAACAAACTACACACAACCACTTTTTAACAACAATAAAAACTAAATGGTTTGTTTACATAAAATAAAGACCAACCATACGTTATTTGTAACCAACAATATGTCTGTCCCTCTCCAATTGTCTACGCTTGAAATAGAAGATTTTATATAGCAAATTTATTTTTATATTTGTATTTCATCAGTAGATATAATGCACGATATTTTACAAGGTGTAGGCACAGGTAGAATTGAATTTATTGTCTACATTTTTAATAGATCGGAACTATGTTAGATCTTTCCGATAAATTAATGATAAAATAAATATGTATAATTTTGGGTTCCTGCCCAAGTAACATTTGTTAGAGCTGCAAGCAACGTTGAGCTCTATTCCAGTTCTAAAACAGAGAATATGAGTCTAACAGTTCTGCAACGTAATTTTCTACAGCTTTCAGCTTTACACAATATTTCTGCTGCCCTAATTCATTGTTTCTTTATGATTTTAGCTCTATTTGCTTTGTAGATCACAACGCTTTATTAGTAAGCTCTATAACCACAATTAGAGCTAAACTAGGTTATTATATAGAGCACATTGTGTTATAGAGCATAATGTTTCTATTAGCGGCATTTTATTTTGTATTAAAGCTATTTTGAAACTGTTTTAGAAGTTATAGCTGTTTTAGTTTTTTGCTCAAATATAGCATAGTTTTATACTACTTTAGCGCTCTTAGGTAATAAATAAATTTGCAATATTATAATATAGAGCTTACTTATATAGTTTACACTCTTTTAGAGTACACGAATTATTTTAAAGCGTTGTAAAGCACTTTTCATTTGCTTAGTTTGATATTTCGCATTTTATAAAACGCGTTGTGGTATAGATGTTCAATAAAAGTAAAGTGTTAAAATGTCAAATTTTAGTTCATGGAAGAAATATAAATCGAGCAGTACCTTTATAAAACAAGTGAAAAAAAAAAAATAAATCACTATTCGAAAACTCTCATTCATCGAAAAATGAAACTATTTCAAACAATATAAGAAACTCTGAGCCTGAATTGTGTAACCCAACGAAAAGTGTCCAGTTTGCTGCTTCTTTGTGTGACACTGATATTGAAAATACACACAAAAACGGCAGAAACGAATACATAAGTACAAATTGGACAGCGAATTTAGCTAGTGATGACAATTATTCTGATTCCGAGCGAGAAGAAGAACACGAAAGCGAGATACATTTTAAAGAAGAACTTAAAATATGGGCATTGGAAAGTAATATAAGGCATCAGACATTGAAAAAACTCAGGGTTTTGCTGACAAAGGTATTGCCTGAAGCAACGGTTTCTCTCGATCCTCGAACTTTGTAGGAAACACCTGACTCACATAACTTTATTATTGCGATTGGTGACGGTTTTTATTGGCATCAAGGCTTAGAGTTTTATTTGAAACAATATTTCTCTACTAATCTAGATCACGCTCTCAGTATTTCATTAAATTTAAATATTGATGGTTTACCAATATACAAAAATCCATAAATACATTTTTTTTCAATTAATGAAATCGACCCTTTCAATCCTATGGTCATAGGTATCTATTGCAGGAAAGAAAAGTCGATAGACCTGAATGAGTATTTAAACCAGTTTTGAATGAATGCAAAGACCTTCTTGAAAATGGAATAACAATTAGTGGATATCAAATCAACGTTAGTATTAGATGTTTTATTTGTGATTCACCGGTTAGAGCATTTATTAAAGCTATTTACCGTGTAATAAATTATTAAGAAATATTGTGTTTAACAAACAATTTGTTCTCACAGGTGTTACATATTTTAATGGCAAGCACGGATGTTTAAAATGCACTGTGGTGGGAGAATATATTTCGAACTATACGGTATTTTTAAGGACTAATTGCAATAAGAGTACAAATGAGGGTTTTCGTAACAAAATTTATAGTGCGTACCACAAGCTAGTATCTCCTTTAGAACAATTACCGATAGATATTATAGAGCAAATTCCTGTTGGCGATAGCTTACATCTTATAGACTTAGGTAATTTTAACCGAATTATTTTAAATATGTACTTTTGTAGTAATAATGAAAAAATGTTTAACAGGGTGGACAAATGGCGAGTTCAAACTAACCGATATAAGATTTTCTGCATCAGATACTCGAAACATATCGCGGATACTTAAACAGTTAAAAATGCCAGTAGAGATACACAGAGCTGTAAGGGGTTTGGATAGTTTAGCATATTGGAAAGGCACTGGATATCGTATGATTTTGTTATACTTGGGTATTGTTATTTTAAAGCATTTTTTTGTGCTTTTACTATATGTTCCACCGATAGATATAGAATGTTAGGCAATACGACTTAGGAAATTGGAACCTAAACTTTAATTTTGGTATTCTTAAATATCCTTCATTTGGAGAGCTATTAACTCTACTTATGAATCGCTGGACTTTACTTGTCAATACACTCCTAATTTTTCTGATTTTTTTAATCAGCAAAATGCGAAGTCATATTACAATTAATAAAATGTATTGTTATTATTTTTTTCACACAAAATAGAACACGAATGGATTTCAGAGTTGGAATTTCTCATTTTCGACCATCATTGTAAATTGAAAAAGGAATTTCCACATACAAATTTAATACCTAAGCATCATCACATGATTCATTACTCAAACATAATAAAAAAAGTAGCCGCTCTTATAAACATTTGGTGTATGCGCTTTGGAGGTAAGCATAATGTTTTTAAAGTAATTGCAAATACCCGCCCAATAAAAATATATAAATATATGTAAAATGTTAGCTATAAGCACAACATTAAGAACAAATGTTACTTAATTTTGAACTACATTCCGAAATTAAGTTTGAAATAGAGGATTCAAACGATTTTAACATTCTGTGACGGTGACACCTAGATTGTAATAAAATAAGTTCAAATTAATAGCTAAATGTTTTACTGTACTAAAATGAAATTTTCCATAATAAAATTGTTCTAAATGTTTCTACACTATTCTTACTGGAAAAGTCATGAACTTTCTAGAAATTTGGTTTGTGTATATAAAAAGGCGAACGAAGTCGAATTGGATTATTAGTATTTGGAAAGCAAAGTGTGAAGATTAAAAAGAAATTAAAAAAATGATTTAAAAAGTGTTTTGGTGCGAAATAAAAAGTAAAAGTGATCAGTAGAATTGTGCAAATAGAAAAATAAAGTGATTTTTTGAATTATTAAATATAAATTGTGTTGTAATAATTTTTGTGTTAATTTGTTATAAAATTATTTTCACATTCCAACGAGCTTTACGACTTACCATAATCCCGTCTTGAGGTTCATTAGTTTTTACGTGCAGAAGTTAAGTTCGTGCTGGCGTAAGCCAAAACACGTTAAAAATCATGTCTAATTTTTAACCGTCTATATGTACATATATGCATGTGCATGTGTATATGTTTTATAGAGATATTTAGGATATAACATGGAATATTTCTTACCCGATTTTGATGAAATGCAACCAGAGTTTAAATTTTTTGCTCTTTTAGAGCTCTTCATAAAACTTTTCGCTCGTGCTCCCAATACAAATTTTTTTCAGTTTGCTTTCACGCTCTTACCCTCTAATGATAAACACAAAAAAAAATTATTTCGCTCTTTCAAAGTGATTTAAATTTTTATTTTTTATTTTGCTCTTAAAACAGTGAGCGTAAAAGTTAAAGATAACGCTCCCAACCCATTCTACAGAGCGATTGAATAAAATACATTAGGGAGTGATATTTTTTGTAATACACGAATTGATTCAAAGAGCTCTTCTTTGAATATCATTAAATAAAGAAAGTTCGATAAACGATATTTAGATAAATTTCTGGAATATGGCCAACTGGGATCGAACTTGGCTATGTCTTAACAGATTTTAGAGAAATTTGAGATGTGCGTTGAAAATGGGATTCCAAAATGATTTTTGGAACTAGTTCTGGAATATGGCCAGTTGTGATGGAACTCGGCTGTTCCTTAACCGATTTTAGAGAAATTTGACATGCGCGTTGGAAATGGGATTCTACAATGATTTTTAGCTGAAGTTCTGAAATATGGCCAACTAGGACGGAACTTGGCTATTCCTTAACCGATTTTAGTGAAATTTAACATGCGCGATAGAAATGGGATTCTAAAAAGATTTTTAGATGAAGTTCTGGAATATGGCCAACTACAATGGAACTTGGCTATTCCTTTACCGGTTTTAGTGAAATTTGGCATGTGCGTTGAAAATGGGATTCTAAAATGATTTTTGGATAAAGTTCTGGAATATGGTCAATTGTGATTGAGCTTGGCTATTCCTTCACCGATTTTAGAGGAATTTAACATGCGCGTTGGAAATGGGATTCTACAATGATTATTAGTTGAAGTTCTGGAATATGGCCAATGGGGATGGAGCTTGGCTATTCCTTAACCCATTTTAGTTAAATTTGACATGCGTGATGAAAACGGGATTCTACAATGATTTTTAGGTGAAGTTCTGAAATATGGCCAACTACGATGGAACTTGGCTATTCCTTAACCGATTTTAGTGAAATTTGACATGCGCGTTGAAAATGGGATTCTAAAATGATTTTTGTGTCAAGTTCTGGAATATGGCCAATTGTGATGGAACTTGGCTATTCCTTAACAGGTTTTAGAAAAATTTGACATCCGTGATGAAAACGGGATTCTACAATGATTTTTAAATGAAGTTCTGTAATATGGCCTGTATGGCCAATTAGGATGAATTTTCCTAATTCCGGGATCCTATACGAACATTTGCGTGCTTTTATCCATTTTTGCTTATTTTCCTTTGATTGCGACTAAATTTCCCGGCAGATCTAATATTAATATGAGTAATCTAAACAGGTTTCAGCATTTGTATAATAATTATTATTATTTATTAGTATTTCTTGATTCATCGCTGGCCACACTACTTTTTTACCAATCAGTTTCGTTGTGGTACGAATACCGGGATGAGAAACATTATGGAACGATTCGTAAACCTGTCGGCGAAATGCTTTAGGGATAAATGGCCGTTGTGTACCCGTTGAAACGTCACATGAAATTTCTTTGTCGGTTCCAAAAACTAGGAATTTCTGAAATTTTAAAGACGCATTTGACTCTATTAGCTTTGCGAGCTCCAAATCATTTGTTTGTTCATCCGCGATTGATGCGTAATCGATTGTGCTTCCTAGTTGAACTTCTTCGATACGTGAAAGAGTATCTGCGACTATGTTGCTGTCTCGCGAAACATGACGAATATCTGATGTGTATTGTGCTATGAAATCTAAATGATGACGTTGTCTTGGTGAGGCTTTTTCGAGATTTGGCGTAGTGCGATGGTTTATGGTCGGAAAATAGAATAAATTTTCGACCTTCGACGAAATGTTTAAAATGCTTGATTGCTGAATAAGCAGCCAAAAGTTCCCTGTCGTACGTACTATAGCGAGTTTCGGGGTCATTTAGTTTTCGAGAGTAGAAGAAAAGTGGTTGCCAACCTTTTTGTGTCTGCTGTTGCAATACTGCTCCTACTGCTGTATTCGATGCGTCGACGAGTATGGCGAATTTAGCGTCTGGGATGGGATATGCCAGTTGAGCGCAATTTGCCAGCTTTGTTTTGCACGCTTCGAACGCCTTGTTGGATGGAATTTACCATTCCCAAAAATCGAAGAATACCGTCATTCATAGTTGGCCGTGGAAAATTCTGAATCGCTTCTACCTTATGTTAATCGGGCGACATGCCGTCTGCGTTTATATGGAATCCGAGGAAAGATATTTCGTTCTTTGCGAATTCGCACTTGTTTAGATTCATTACCAACCCCGCATCACTCAGACGTTGGAAAACAATTCGTATATGTTTGAGATGCTCTTCAATATTTTGCGAGGCGATCAGGAGATCGTCGATGTATGGAAACACGATTGCCAGGTCTCGAAAAATCGAGTGAACCAATCGTTGAAACGTTTGAGCCACGTTACGTAACCCAAATGTCATCCGTGAGAACTCAAACAGTCCGAAGGGAGTGATGATTGCGGTTTTTTTCAATATCTCGTTTCTCGACAGGGACCTAATGGTATGCACGAACGAGGTCGATTTTCGTGTAAATTGTGCATGACTCGAGTTGGTGCGCAAAATCGGTCACAAAAGGAATCGGGTATCGATCAGGTTTTCTCATCGAGTTTAATGTCCTGTAGTCACCGCATAATCGTCAATTTCCATCTTTATTTTTTGTTATATGGAGTGGACTCGCCCAGTTGCTCTTAGAGGGTCGGCACACTCCTTGTGCTGACCAAGCTTCTATTTCGGCCTTGGCGATTTTCATTTTATCCGCATTTAAACGACGTGCCTTTGCGTGGCAGGGTTGACCGGATGTCTCGATGTAATGAGTGACGTTGTGTTTTATTGTGTTTAGATTTGTCGACTCGCGGGTGATTGTTTTGAACTCGTGTATTAGTCTCTGGATTTCGGGAAGTGTTAAATCGGATTTGATCGTTGTTATCCCGTATGACGGAATTTGAATTGGTTCTCCCTTGATTTCGAGCGTTGTGTTAGGATCGATGAGCTTTTTGTTTTTAATATCGACCAATAAGCCGAAATGTGATAGAAAATCTGCGCCGAGTATGCATCGGTCTACCTTTGCCAAGATGAACTTCCATGTCAATGGTCTGCGAAGACCTGTGTTGATGTGAGATTTTTGCAACCATATGTATCGATCGTTGTAGTGTTTGCCGTAAACAATTTGAATGTAGTTGGATTAAAATTTTCCTGATTTGTTGGAGGTATCACTGAAACCTCGGCGCCTGTGTCGATTAGGAATTGTAGTTTGTTTTGTGAATCGATTATAATTAGGCGGCTGTTTGAGTTTTGCAGCGTGAAGTGCGGTGCCTATTGGTTTTCCGGGTTCGTTAACGTTTGTTTCGTTTCGTACATTTTCTAGCTCGAATGCTGTGTTTGTGGTTGTGTAATTACTTTTAGGTACAAAGCAATTACCTTTGTTGTACCTTTGATTGTAATCAAAAATATAGGTGGTAATTATCGTTTGGCGACTAATTACACTTGGTTTGGTTGTAAGAATATACACGGTAAGTATATTCTCCAAAATTATACACGGCAAGTATAATAGGTAATTATTTAAGCAAAATAATTTATTCACTTTAATTTTATTTCACATAAATAATTTTATTTTTAGGTTAGGTAATGTTTTTCTGATGCTTACAGAATAAAACGTTTTTATAGAGTGACAATTTATACAATGCAATGATTTTTCGGAAAATTTCCTAAAAACTATATAAAGTGCATCTGGTGACAGATATTATAAACTTATTTGACCAATATACAATTTTAGTACAAGTTTTGAACGTGTACCATCATACCTAATATAATAATTCACGGCTTGTACCCAAATTGGAACTGTCAAAACAATAAGTAAACAAATAAAAGCGGTGGTGGTAAGCTAAATGAATCTATATAAAACTAAATTTAAACTAAATATTATCTTTACAATTTCAGCTACCAAATTATAGGAATAAAGAAGCGTCTGATGTACAATGAATTCAGATAAGTATAAATGGTAATTATATTTATAATCAAACGATTCTTTGTGTATTCTTTTTTTGATTTTAGGTTACAATCCTGGATGTCATCATTACACTGGAATTCATAAATTGTAATGGAACAATTTGACTGCTGCTGAATAATTGACCGCCGTTGATGCGGATATGAATTATGCTTCTTTTTCCAGAATTAAACATTCCGCCGCCTTTGACTCATCGGAGTCAATTCTTGAAATTAAACATAATTTGTAGATTGGTCGTTTTAGTATGTTACCGTTTGGAAGTTTTACAGATACGACTCTCACTATGTTGTCATCACCGGGATGTATGTCACATATTCGCGCATACGGCCATTTGGTAGGTGGTAGGTTCTGGTCACGCAGTAAAATCATATCTCCAATTTTGAACTGTCGGTTTTCGGTATGCCATTTGTAACATTTGTTGAGAGAAGTCACATATTCTTGTGACCATTGCTTCCAAAATCCTTGGAGCAGCTGTTGTATGAGCTGCCATCGACTCAAATGAGATATTTTTAACATTTGAAGATCTGGTTCTGGTATCATGGTAAGCGGTTGAAATATCAAAAAATGTGCCGGTGTTAAGGGATTCCAATCGTCATCTTGCACCTCTACTAGTGGCCTCGAATTCAACAATGATTCAATTTGTTTAATGTATGTTAAGAATTCCTCGTACGTTAATTGTGTTTCACCAATCACGCGACGTAAATGATGTTTGCACGATTTGACGGTCGATTCCCATAAACCTCCAAATGTAGGGGTAGCCGGAGGAATAAAATGCCAATTTATTTTATTATCGGAACACCAAGCTTGAAGTTGATTTTCCTGCATTTCATTAAGATATTGGTTGTAAAACGTTTGAATTTGTCGCTTAGCTCCCACTAGATTTGTACCATTATCGCAATGAATATGCTGTTACTGCCTCTTATGAGCGGCCAACACGATTGATCGGGTGAGCTTCAGTGGCTATAGGGAGGTTCTTTACCGCCATAATTTGGACAAGGCATAACAAACAATATACGTGTTGTTATCAAATCTGCTCTGCGTCGGACCCAAAATACCATCACCAAATAATAAAGATTTAATTCATATTTTAATGGACATTTTTATTCATTTAAAGAAAAAAAATTTTAAAAATAATGACAAAATGAACTGATTTTAATCCAAAACAAAACTTGTTATGTGGTGACGTATGTGTGGATCGATATTACACAATAGAAAAAAAAACTCACCCATAAAGTTTACGAAGAGTACTCTTAGTCCTCTATGGCTGGAAACCTGTAAGCTGTAACAAAAGAATCAATCCACTCACATTCACTACACTAAAAACTTATATTTAATTCAAGACACAAAAATATTTAAAGAAAAAAAATAATCAAAAGCACTAATTTATTCTTCAAAAAGTTTGATAATTAGAGCAATAAAACTAAAAAAAAAATTTAATTGAGAAAAAAAAACTTCAGGAGCGATACAACGCCCAAACACCGTTATCACTTTTATACCGCCAAAAACTTCAGTCACGGTTCCAAAAAAAAAAAACGGTACATACATATGAATATGTTTCTACAGTGCCGCTTCACCTCTTCAGATCAACACCATATATCTTCGTTTTTAATCATTTTTTTCAGTAATCATAAAAAAAATGTAATATATATATAATATACATATAAACTGTCTGAAGAAATTGATTATAGAGGCCACGCCGCCTAGACTTATTTTGTCTAAGCCCACCTCTTCATAAGAATTTAAGTGAGCCTTAACAACCAATGGTCACAAATTCGCGTATTATTCCGACCGTTCTCTAAACACAAAAACAACAAAATAAAATAAAAATCAGCTTGTTTATGAAATAATTCAACGCCAACAATACAATCCATTCTTACCCACAAAAATGCAATTATCTAACGGTTTGACAATTGTGGCCTTCAGTTACCACTATACTAATACTCTGCGCTTGGCTGGACTCTGCGCTTTTGGATAAACTATAGCTAGCCAAATTTCCCTCTATTCCCACAATTTTCACACTATTTTATCACACTATTTTATCACTCTATTTTATTCCTGTTTACTTTTTAATACTTTATTATTATTTATTAATTTTTTTATTACTATTTTATTTTTATTTCTTTTGGATTACCTAGCTGCGGTGGCCTCAACGAAACTGATTTTCAATTCCCTCGTACAAAAAAAAAAATTGTCCAATTATCTTTTCGTTTATGTACCAAAACAAATACAACCAGTAATGTTTCAAGTACATAACCATTTACATAAATACTTTTATATAGGTTGAAATTGAAAACCAAAAAAAACAATAACACATAGGGAGGTAAACAAACAAGTTCAATGAACTATAGCAAATAGCATGATCTTGACCATGAATAGGAGGGAGTACATTATTCAAAAATTACAACGAATTGTCTAAAAACAAATTTTCTTTGGACTTAAAAATTGTTACAGAAAGTCCTTAAAATAGAAAATTGTAACAATGCTTAGGTAGGCCTCTCACTGCACAGAATCGTTTCAACGCTGCCAGAAAGGTGTCGGTACTCAGGTCGGTGGCGATCTCGATTGATGTGGCTTTGGTAGCCATACACACAAATATCACGATTTCGCTCCACGACCTCGAAATGTTTTTAGTGAGAATGGACCTGCTAAGTCGATGCCAACTTCGATGAATGGTCTTACAGATGGATTGACTCTGCAAGAGGGAAGCTGCCCCATCAGCTGCTGCTGCTGTTGAGCCCTGTAGCGTCGACATATGAAGCACGAATGGATAATGCGTCGTATTAGGTTTTTGGCTCGTGGTATAGCGAATCTTTGCCTCAAGATTGTGTTGGTCATCTTTTGCCCAGAGTGCAAATTTTTGTAATGCGTTTCGATGACTATTCTCTGAGTGATTACGTGGTTACTTGGCAGCAATATCGGATGTTTCGTATCTAGGTCTACGTTGGCGTATTTCAAACGTCCTCCCACTCGGAGAACACCTTTGTCATCTATAAACGGATGAAATGTTAAAATTTTAGAATTATTTTGTAGTGGTTGTCCCCTCGACAATAAGTGTATATCTGCATTATATGTTTCTTGCTGAACGAAACGATATATCATAGATTCGGCATTAGAAATCTCTTCTAATGTTAAATTTTTCTGCTGTACTCGGGTTGATTTTCTGGTTAACCTCTCTTTATACCGTAGAATATAGGCTAAAACATGAGACATTGTACGACAATTAGAGTATTTGGCGGTTAGGTTACTGATAATGCCAAAACTTGGTTGGACCTTTGCAAAATTAGTTAACGTCTCGGTTATCGGTAACTTTATAGGTTGGATCTGGACTTCGTGCAAGAATTTTGGACCATTAATCCACGTTGAGTTATTTACAAATTCTTGCGGCTTCATAGCACGAGTAGCATAATCTGCTGGATTGTCTTCGGTTGGAATAAAATACCACTGGCTAAGCTTGGCTGTCATCATTATTTCGGAGACGCGGTTGGCCTCGAACGTTTTCAGCAATTTTGGCGGTTTGGATAGCCACTGCAGCGTGATTGTAGAATCTGAATATAGAAAAATGTTAGGTTCTCTCGGCAAATTGAGAGATGTTAGTACAATCTTTAATAATTGAACTAATAATGTTGCAGCGTTTAGCTCGAGTTTTGGAATACTTATGACTTTAATTGGAGTAACTCGAGTTTTTGCAATAAGTAGGTTGACCTTAGGTTGGCCATTCTGAATTGAACGCAAATATATGACTGCGGCATATGCATCCAAGGATGCATCGGCAAATCCGTGAAGCTCCACTTGTTGCTCGGTGATACACAACCATCTCGAAAATCTTACTTCGGTTAGTAGATTCAATTGGTTACGTATTAGCAGGTATTTGTCTAATATATGTGGTGGTAACTCATCATCCCAAGTAATGCCATGCAGCCAAAGAGATTGAAACAGTATTTTTAATCCCACTGTGACTGGTGACAGTAAACCCAACGGGTCATAAACTCTGGCGATCTCTGATAGAAATGATCTTTTGGTAAATTGGTTTGCTGACGATAAATTGATTTTGAAGAAGAAGTAATCGTGTATTGGATTGTACTTTATTCCAAGCACAGATATCATCTGACTATCTGTGATTTCCCAGGATGATAATTCGCGACTCTCAATGGGTATGTTTTCGAGCAATTGAGGATGATTAGCGGACCACTTACGAATGTTGAAACCGCCTAGTTTCAATAAGCTGATTAAATCCTTTTGTAAGATAAGCGCGGAAACTAAATTGTCTGATCCAGACATCAAATCGTCCATATAGAAGTCCGACTTCAGGATTGCACTAGCCTTTGGAAATGTGTCACCAAACTGATCGGCTAAATAATGCAGTGCAGCAGTTGCTAAAAATGGTGCTGAAGCGGTACCGTAGGTTACGGTTTTTAACCGATACTGAATTAACTCTGACTTGGGATCAGCTCTCCACACAATGCGATGATAATCACTATCCTTCTTCGAAATTGAAATTTGCCGGAACATTTTCTCAATGTCGGCCGAAAATACATACTCGTGCTTACGGAATCGGATGAGTATGTTTATTAAATTATCTTGTATAGTCGGTCCAACTATCAGGTTGTCATTGAGAGAGTGGCTGCTGCTTGATTTGGCGGAGGCGTCAAATACTACGCGCACCTTTGTTGTGCTGCTTGACTCTTTCAGCACAGGGTGATGAGGTAAATAAAATATTAAATTATGTGCTTTATCCAATTCATCTTTCGGTACTAGTTCCATATGATTTAACTTCAAATAGTTTTCCAAAAATTCATGGTAAGCTGCTTTTAATCGACTGTCCGCCTGTAGACGACGTTCTAATGCGTAGAATCTTTTGACTGCTTGTGAATAACTTTCTCCGATGGTTGGTGGTATATGCTTGAATGGTAAACAAACGGTTATTTTATTATCATCAATGTTTGTTGTATTGTTGAATAATTCAATGCACTCCTTTTCTTCGGACGTTAGCGGGTTTACAGCTACAATCTCTTCGATTCTCCAGAATCGTTCGATTAGTGCTTCAACACGAGATGTATCACTCATCTCAACGGAGTTTATTGGCTGTATTGCATTGACGACAGGTTTGGTACCTTTGGAATTTGCTGGTATATTGCCTGCGATTATCCAGCCAAATTTGGACTTTATAGCAAAGGTGCTCCTTTGCTCACTGTGCTTTGACCCGACCTCAAGTGAATGGAAAAATGGTTCACATCCCAATAACAGGTCAATTTTGCTTGGGGTATTGAAAGTTGGGTCAGCTAACGGTCTATACTTATCGACTTCCTCAAGTCGAAGATTTGTAGGTTGAACTGGTAAATACGACGTAATGGATGGTATAATTAATGCTTCTATCGGTATCTGATAATCATGGTCGATATTTGATCTAAGTTTTAACACACACACTCCCTTTGAACATCCAGCTTCAGTACTATTAAGCGTGCGGATTTTCATGTCCGATTTATGGCGTGGAATCTTCAATAAATTGAGAAAACTATCGGTAATGAAGGAATGTGTTGAGCCTGAGTCCAACAATGCTCATCCCTTAACCCAATTGCCATATTTGTCTTCTACCTCAACACAAGCTGTTGGTAGAATAGGTACTGTTGGATTAGTTGACGATGGTGACAGAAAAGTTGACACATCTTTTGGGTTCTCGATTAGATGCAAATTTACTGCGGTTGAAACCTTTTCTGTAGTTACTGCACTTTCGACTGGGGATGAACATATATGGTTAGCCACTGGAATAGGTGTTTCCGGTACAAAATGAAGCAACGTGTTATGCCGTCTTGGGCACTTCTGGCAATGTTTGGTGGTTCGGCAATTTGTTACAACATGCCCTTGGCTGAGGCAGTTAAAGCATCGGTTGGCTTTGGATATAAAATCTCGACGTTCCGTTACAGAGAATTCTCGGAATTTCATGCAATCAAATAGTTTATGTTGACTGTTGCATAATGGACAGCTAGGTAATTGAACTGCAGTGTGGTACGATTTGGTTGTGGGGTACCTTTGATTATTGTAATTGCTCTTCATCTGGACATGATCTGCAACTGTATCGACTAATGCATCCATTCGTTTATTTAAAAATTCGAGTAGCATTTGAATTGTTGGAAAATCTACGTTTGCGCTTTCATACTTCCATATACGTCTTGTTTCCTCATCTAGTTTGTCGGTAGCTAGTAGAAGTATCCATGGGTCCCGATTTGTTGCATCTGGACCAAGCGATTTTAATCCGCGCACTGTTTCGTCTATGGTATCATGTAACTTCATTATGTTGTTAGCTGTTGCCTTATTGAACTTCGGTGTTGCTAGAAAATCACGAATGTATGTCTCGACTATTGGCTTCTTCTTATCGTACTTTTGTACAAGCCGTTTCAATCCTTCATAATAATTGGCATCATCTACCCGAAAATGGCAGAGGGAAGTATATGCGGCACCTCTTAACTGACCAAGCAAATATTTAAATTTTTGTGCTGGAGATAAACTGATATTATCGTGCACCGTTGACACGAATATGTCATAAAATGACTGCCATTGCTTCACGTTTCCATCAAACACAGGAAGATTTAAACGGGGTAACTTAAAATCCGATCGGAAATATTGGCTTGTGTTGGCTGTAACATTAGCTGCATCCTCGCCATCTGCTTGCGCTATTGGCAATAAAGTTTGTTTCCTAATTAAACTTTGGATTTTGGATACAAGCGGGAAATACATTTCATCAATTAAATCCATTTCAGATGCCACACTGTTATCAATCGTAAATATTTGATCTTCTACGGCCACGAACTGCTTATAAATTTCTAGAGTTTTTGATAAGCGAACATTCAGATCTTCTACTGTAGCATCTTTCCCTTTTAGGTTGATGAAAGTAGCGTACTTAGTAAATTGTCCCTTGATGACAGACTTCCTTTTTAATAACGCTTCCATTTGGTTTCACAATTTCACTATTATAGCACAACACTCAAACAAAAAAAATTCACTCGCAAACTCCCAGAATATCAAAATGTCTGCTTGACCACGTGTGACCTTGATTAAAATGTTCTGGAACAAATACGGTATGTAACTCGTATCCCGTTAGATAATCGGAATTACTAAGCTTATAATTGCGGGATTTTATCTCAAATTGTTGCTTTGGTTAAGCGTGTTTGTATTTCTTCGGCGAACACTGGTTGAATCTCGAAAGATCCGGCTCGAAGGACCAATTTTATGTGTAATTACTTTTAGGTACAAAGCAATTACCTTTGTTGTACCTTTGATTGTAATCAAAAATACAGGTGGTAATTATCGTTTGGCGACTAATTACACTTGGTTTGGTTGTAAGAATATACACGGTAAGTATATTCTCCAAAATTATACACGGCAAGTATAATAGGTAATTATTTAAGCAAAATAATTTATTCACTTTAATTTTATTTCACATAAATAATTTTATTTTTAGGTTAGGTAATGTTTTTCTGATGCTTACAGAATAAAACGTTTTTATAGAGTGACAATTTATACAATGCAATGATTTTTCGGAAAATTTCCTAAAAACTATATAAAGTGCATCTGGTGACAGATATTATAAACTTATTTGACCAATATACAATTTTAGTACAAGTTTTGAACGTGTACCATCATACCTAATATAATAATTCACGGCTTGTACCCAAATTGGAACTGTCAAAACAATAAGTAAACAAATAAAAGCGGTGGTGGTAAGCTAAATGAATCTATATAAAACTAAATTTAAACTAAATATTATCTTTACAATTTCAGCTACCAAATTATAGGAATAAAGAAGCGTCTGATGTACAATGAATTCAGATAAGTATAAATGGTAATTATATTTATAATCAAACGATTCTTTGTGTATTCTTTTTTTGATTTTAGGTTACAATCCTGGATGTCATCATTACACTGGAATTCATAAATTGTAATGGAACAATTTGACTGCTGCTGAATAATTGACCGCCGTTGATGCGGATATGAATTATGCTTCTTTTTCCAGAATTAAACAGTGGTGGTACCAGCAATTCGGGTGTTTTGCTACCTGCTTTCTTGATCTCGAATTACTGCAGGGCTTTGAGAACGTCCGCGGAATGATTTGGCTCTAGATCGTTCGAAACAGTCGAACAGCTCTTCTACTCGGTGTGATAGCGCCTCGATCTGGGCTGCCAAATTGTTTGGTCCTGTTTCGACTTCGTCTCGCATCGAGGCCTTCACGTTGTAAATGCTAGCCGGTTTTGGCACGTCCACTATTTTATCTGCCGCGTTTGCGAGTTTTTGAAGGTTCGAATCGTCCATGCAAAATAAAATTTCTTGCGCATACGTTGGCAGTCGTTGCAATCATAAATTTCTTAAAACTGGTTCAGTCACTTGACCGATAGACATGGTTTCCATCTCTCTCAAGAGTTGTGATGGTTTTCTGTCATCGAGTTGTAGTCCTGATAGCAGTTGATCGAGTTTAATTTTTGCCGATTCGCATAACCGTTCGGCTATTACCTTTTTTAATTTTTCGTACTTGTCACCTTTTGGTGGCGTGAGAATTTGATCGCGTACGCATTTAACCGTTTGATGATCAAGGGCTGCGTTAAGATGCCCGTATTTAGTAGCATCGACCGAAATACCACCGATTTCAAATTGAGCTTCCAACTGAGTGAACCAGATTTCCGGATCGTCTCGATAATTGAAGAACACCATGCAATTCCAATTCAAAGATATCATTTATAAATATAAGGAAAAGTAATGGTCCCATTGAACCTTGGGGAACACCAGTTCCCATCGCAATAATGTCACTGTTTTCAGATCCAACACAGGTAAATTGCTTTCTATTTCCCAAGTAACTTTCAAAAATCTTAAGCGCCCGATCCTTCACCCCAATTTTATTTAATTTACAAAGGAGTATTCCATGGTTAACACTATCGAACGCTTTTTTGATGTCTATCAAAAGAACCGAGGTTTTCTTTTTTAATTCAATATTACTATACAGTTGTTCGTCTAAATTTAAACAAGCCGACAGCGTAGAAGAACATCTTTGAAAACCAAACTGATTACTACTAATAAAATTCAACCTATTAAGATGCATTTCTAATCTGGATTTTAAAACCTGCTCAAAGATCTTCGACAGCACCGGGAGGACTTTTTGTAAATAGGTGTTACTCTAGCTATCTTAAGCTCATCGGGGAATTGACCTGATATAAGAGATTGGTTAATTAGGGACTTAATGATTGGAGCTAGGTTCCACTGCCATTGATTTAATTAATTTCGTGGTAATCTTGTCATATCCTGGTGCAGCGGAGTTCTCAAGATTTGAAATCAGGAAAACAATTTCCTCTTCAGTACAAGGTTCAAAATCAAAAATTTCTATCAGGTTAATTGGTGTATGACCACTGTTATCACTGAAAAAAACTGAGTTACATTGATCATTCAAAACTTCACCAATATTGACAAAAAAATCGTTCAAGGTGTCAGCTTTATCTTTATCAGATGAGTACGTTATGCCTTTATGAGTGATAGATTGAATCGTAATATCATTTTTAGGAGGCTTATTGTAGAGAAGAGTATTTATAAGGTTCCATGTACATCGTGAATTACTTAGATTTTGTGAAAATCTAGGTTCAACCTTTAATAAGTTGCTTGACAGTTTTATATCATTCAATCATGAAGTCATTGGCCTCCTTTGCTATGATAAGTTTATATAGTCTCTTCTTCTCTTTACAAAGCGTAACAATTTCAGATGAACACCATTTATTCTTATGTGAAGCCCCGGAAAACATCAATAATAGTAGACGAATGCTCAGTGACTCTAGTCGCCATATCTAAAGATAATTTATTCAGAAAGACATAACCCTCAGACATAGTGGAAAATCTGAAAGCCCTTGATTTCGTATCATTATCATCAAATTTGTATCACTAGGTTTATAGACTGCCGCTAAATCAAAACTAAAACCTTCTAATCTGACTAATAGAAAACTGGCATTTCCATCTATTACTACATTACTCATTAACTCAGACGACACATCAGAGCGAACAAAAACAGACACTCCACCACCCATCTTAGATCTCGTTGAATGATAACTAACAAAAATGTTCGTTGAATGATAACTATTAAAAAAATTAATATAAATCGACGAATAATCTTGTAACCAAGTTTCAGTAATGACAATAATATGCACCTCGGACTTTATAGCACCAAGTAGCAGCTCGATATCATCAAATTTATGATTAATGCTCCTTCCATTTAAATACAGAACATTCAACCCTTGATAGCAATTTTCACTATACAAAAATTTATCATCATACGAGGCATTCAAACACCGATCTAGATTGAGATTTTCATCCATTAACAATTACTTAAGAAGGCAGTGTTAGAAAAATAAATTAAGAGATAAAAGTGATCAGAAAAGTAAAATATATATAGAAAAATATGAATCGAAGTATCAATTGGTAATCTTAGTTAAAAATATAACCAACAATTTAAATATAGGGAAACACAAAAATAATAATTAATTAAAAAAAAAAAAATAAAATAAAAAATACAGAAAAAGAATAAAATTATGCAACACATTACGTGACCCTATTCTGCGGTGACATCAACAAGCCTGTCCAAATCAGTTTCAGTTTTAATCCTTGTGATTCGGGATTTATCTGCTTTACGCACCAGCACTTTGTTATTTTACGTCCACGCATACTTCAGTTTCCCATCCTTACAGTATTGCCTTGCTTGCTCTCTTTAGAATTTTAAAGAAAAATGATGAAAGTTTCTCGCCAACATATATCTTAGATGTAGATGAACCACCTTCAACTTGCAATTCATTTAAATAGATAATTTTTTTTTTACTTTTTTTCGAATCAATTATCGCTTGTTTAGTAGGACCATCCTTCAAGATAACATCAACTGGTATTCCGTACTTGTATGTTGCCTCTGGTTACGGTTCAAAGACTCTTACGATACTTTTAACATCATTCTCATTAAAATCTTCATATTATCATTTTAAACATCTGTACAATTTTCAATTTCAGATCATGACTGGACAGAGTGACAGGCAAACCCGTGACAATAAGATTATTTTGAATTTTGCATTTTGTTTTCCTCTTTGAGGTGTTTCACCGTTGTAACTAAATCCGTTATTGTATTCTGCAATCCCGCTACAAGGATATATAGATCTCTTATAGTAGGATTTTCAGGAATGTTTACACTTTTCTTCTCAATAACTATAGTTGCACTAGTACTATCCTGTAATTGTGTATTTACTGTTGAATGTGAACCGCCCTCTTGAATTGAGGTTATGTTTGAAGATTGCATATTATTACAGGAGCCAAATTTCCAATCCCTTAGCTGAATTTCTTTATATAATGCATTTGTTACTTTTAAGCATCCAATATGAAACACTTTGCCACAATTTATACATTTGAGCAGCTTATCATTGAGATAAATTTCACCAGCACATTTTCCACATTTACGCTACATCTTGACGATAAATGTCAAACAACATTAATACTTTAATTCGAATCGTGTTTATTCAAAAGATTCAAAAATGGAATTTATTTCTTGATCTTTTGGTTGTGAGCGCACAGCGTCTGATGCTTACCAAACCAAATGGTGTGTGTCAATGTGTCTAAATCTCTTTTATTTTTCGGTTACGTTTTCGGAATCATTGCACCCTATTAACATCTCTGCTCATGTTGGTATCGATGATTTCGGAATAACCGTACCAACGAGCACAACGGACTAACTGACAATTTAATCGTAAATCCACTATTTAGAATTCGGTGTCGGACGTCAGCGGTGCCGCCACAACCTAAACAGGGTACGGTTGATGTATAATAACTTTATCTAAAAACTATTTTAGATTCCCACTTCCAACGCATATATTGAATTGCATCACAATCGGTTAAGGAATAGCCAAATTCCATTTAAATTTCTCATATTTCAGAAACTCATCTAAAAATAATTGTAGAATCCGATTTCCATCGCGCGTGTCAAATTTCACTAAAATCAGTTAAGGAATAGCCAAGTTCTATCCTGCTTGGCCAAATTATTTAAGAAAATTGTTAAAATAGTGAAACACGAATGTTTTTAATTAACGATACCTAGGTTCATTTACTAAAAGCATAAATTCAAAATTTCAATTTATCGTTCATAATTTTTAATTTAAGACGATAAATTCAAATTTGTTGTTAAAACTATTAAAATTTTAAATGCACGATATTTCACGTAAATGCATGTAATTTACTGTTAACAATACTGTATTTCATAACGAAAAAATGCATGCAAAACTACCTGGTAGCCAACATAACAACAAATATTCAAACAAAAAAAGTTTAACAATCGCAGTAAAAAATAAAACAGTAAATCGTGCCATCTGACAAAAATATTTTTAACTTATAACCCTACGCTATTCACCACTACCCAATATTTTTTTTTGGCTCTGTAGTAAACAAAACATTTTTTTTACGCAAATCTCACCCAAAACTATATACAAATTCCATATACGATTAGTACCATTTTTCCATCCAAAACAAAATGACACAGTGGGAAAATGCTAGAAACAGCTGATTTCAATCATTTTTCATGCGTCATAACAGTAGTATTTGTATTTTGTATGATTTTGGAGCGTAAATGTACACAAATAAAGTTTATTGTTGTTTTGTGTAATATTCGTAGTGTAAAAACACTCAAAAACTAAAACAAAAAATTATGACATAAAATTTTGAATTAAAATTTTGTTTAAATGTTATTTTTATTTGTTATTAATTAAAATAACTGTTTTTATATAAAGTTTTTGATTTATATAATTTCAAGATTAAACACTTTAACACTTGTTTAATGTTGGTGAATATATGTAAAATGTATTGTGTATTGTGACTTAGTGAAATTAATGATTTTGTGCTTGATTTGATGACACATCGGGACGAAATAAGCTGATAATTATCAAAGTGAGTACGAAGAAGTTATACGAAGTTGACAAATTTTATCGGAATATTCCTATAATTTATAAAATATTGTTAATTACTGGCTGTTGACTAAGTAGATAAAATCGATTGAATATTTTTTTGTTTCGACACTCCTCTAATGTGTGGTGGGTGGCTTGACGTAATTATTGCGTTTTATACATAATTTTGTTGGTATATTTAAAATGATAATTAAGCTAAATTAAATCGATAAATTGTCAAGTCATAAAATGAACATTTACATAAACAAAATTCGACTGGGGAGTGAGGGCTTTTTGTGTGTACAAAAATTGATAAATAATCCAATTTAAAAATATTTGAAGTCTGCGGTATGGGAAAGGATTGACTAACAGAATTTTACATATAGACGTTCATTTGAGCTATACGTAATAGGTATCTACATTTTCAGAATTTCCAAGCACAATTATGCTTTTTTTTTAACAAGCCAAACGTTACTCGAATTGCGATGAAGTTTAATATTTCGCATCGTTACCATTTATATTTTTTCTAAATATTCGTGACGTCAACAAATTTTCCAAATTGTTAAAACTTCACTTTAGCTTATTTTTTTTTTTAACGGTATACGCGATGAGGTTTAGCTTGCTGATGCATCACTTTAGATGAAAGTAAATTAAAATTTGTTTATTATCTTGTTGTATCATTTTCGTTTATAATAGATGTTAAGTAACATTAACCCGGTTGATAAAATTATCAGCAGTATTTTCCGGTTCGATGATCATTTTGGTTTCTTTAAAGTTTTGACTCTGGAATTTGGGAAAAATGAGAATCAATCAGTTTTTGATCTTGATGTATAAAAGATTAGAGAACAAATTCAGTGTCGATTGTATATATCAGTACCACTATTGAACTGCACCAATTATTACTTTCAACGAGAACTAAAATATTTTCCTCACACAATCTGCCTAATTCTTTTTCTATTTTGTGCCGCAATTTATACGGAACTGAACAGGCCTACTGAAAAATTGCAACAACACAGAATTTAAGTTAACTGGGACCCTATTCTTAAATTCCACATC
Organism: Tipula vernalis; assembly: GCA_958295665.1. Classification (NCBI taxonomy): domain Eukaryota; kingdom Metazoa; phylum Arthropoda; class Insecta; order Diptera; family Tipulidae; genus Tipula; species Tipula vernalis. The sequence goes on along the minus strand of OY282560.1, from coordinate 314,339,146 downwards.
CATTTTCCACATGTGGACATCTGTCAAAATTCATAAAAATTTAACTTTTTCGGTATTAAGGGAATATTTCCGAATGGGTATAAGCATGTGGAAAAAATTCCCTATATAGGAAAATGCCCATGCCGCATGTGTTTTATATACGAATTATAATTTTCGAACGTTTTGTGTGAACTTTGACAGATGTCCACATGTGGAAAATGGATGTGAAATTCGAGAATAGGCCCCCTGGGGGCCTATTCTCGAATTCCACATCCATTTTCCACATGTGGACATCTGTCAAAACTCATAAAAATTGAATTTTTTCGGTACTAAGGGAGTATTTCCGAATGGGTATAAGCATGTGGAAAAATTCCCCATATAGGAAAATGTCAATGCCGCATGTGTTTTATATACGAATTACAATTTTTGAACCATTTTTTGACAACTTTGACAGATGTCTACATGTGGAAAATGGATGTGAAATTCGAGAATAGGGCCCCTGGGGGCCTATTCTCGAATTCCACATCCATTTTCCACATGTGGACATCTGTCAAAGTTCACACAAAAACGTTCGAAAATTGTAATTCGTATATAAAACACATGCGGCATTGACATTTTCCTAAATGGGGAATTTTTCCACATGCTTATACCCATTCGGAAATATTCCCTTAGTACCGAATAATATCAATTTTTATGAGTTTTGACAGATGTCCACATGTGGAAAATGGATGTGGAATTCGAGAATAGGCTCCCTGGTATTTGAAATTCTGTTATAGGTGCAAGAAGCGTTTCTTCGACAACATTTGGAAATTCTAATCTACGTCGACGTTATCTAATCTGTTAAAACCTAACTGTAGTTTTTATTCGAAAATTCGATAACCAGGTTCTCAATCAATCAGTTTCCTCTATAAAGAATTTAAAAAAAAATTCGATCCCACCCTACTTCCAATTCATGATTAGTCCCATTGATAGTTTCCTCTAAGATCATTATTGCTTGACCTGTAACTGTAATGAGTTTTAATACATGATTTTAATGTTAAAATAAGCTGGTTCAGGAACTTTTATATCCACATTAGTTATCATGTTGACTCCTTCTTTAATATTAAATCTGCATACTGTTGATGTGTGCCCTATTTTGTTGCACGTAAGTCATCTTCACTTGTAGAATTTTCCGCATCGATAACAATAGCTTTTACGATACCTGACCTTCTCGATGGATATTTACTGCTTTTACCAACTAACTAATAATTCGATTCATTATTGCTTCTACCTTACTTACCTTAATGCTTTTCTACAGTAGTGCTCAATTTAATTTATCGTCTTGCAACAGCCCTCGTTTAATTTCAGCAGATCATCAATAATTTAACTTTTAATTTTGAACACATTTTCCGTATAGATTTGACTCACATTTACTAACGATTTTAATTTAACGATGAAATTATTTGATGGTTTTCCCGGTAGCACTAATGATTTCAAAATGGCGTATGTTAGTTTCCCCATTAAACTTAGAATCCCGACTGACTGTAATTCATGACTAATTTCGTTCAGCACTACTTGATATTTTGACCACTAACACCTCGTTGCCAATTATTAATCCAGTAATTACAAGTTATTTATATATTCACGCGTTTATACAGGGTGTCCCATTTTAAAAAACCCAATCAAATATTTCGTCAGGAAAGCTACCAATCAAAAAAATAATCTACGTAAAAGTTATATGATATTACGGGGGCGAAATCAATTGGTGACCTAAATTTGACCTTGAAATCTTTCCCCCAAGGTTTATTATAGAACCCTCATTTTTGACCGCGAATTCTGAAAGAGCGTAAAATTTTAGCGGATTTTAGAGCAGTTCATTTATAAACCACTAAGTACGGAGAAGAGGCAAAAAAACAAAAAAAAAATTGTTCAGTTGACCTTCAAATGATCTAGGTCGGAGCTAAGGGACAGAATCACCAGCTCCACACCTTGTGTCTTAATACCAACAATAGTTAATTTAGTGATTTAAAATTAAAATTCATCATACGCTGGTTATTTCATACCATTTCGTAATTAATTCGATCTAAAAAACCTGGTAGGCTTAAAAGCACGTTTCTCGACGTTTTAAAATCCCCTGAGTCCGAAAAAACAACAAGAAAAAGTGCCCGTCCGTCAAGGCGGAGAATTGAAAAGCTTTTGGAACCTGTACGTCGAGGGGGGGGGGGGGTTACCTGCTATACTAATTGACTCAAAAGCACCTGGTTTTATAAATATTTACCAATTTTTTATGTTTGTCGGTTTGTATATTGAGCTGGATACTGAATTTGGGGTTGAAATGAAAGTAAAGTTAGAGGTCAATTTGCGGTTTGAGTTGAAGTTCAGTTAGAGTTGGATTAGGATATAATGAGCAGTTGACCAGTTTTTATATGCTCGGCTGAGGATTGAGTTGTGCGTTGAGCTTGCGGTTAAGTTCCATTTTCGGGTTGAATTGAGGCTGAGTTGGAGTTGAGTTTGGGTTGGATTAGGGTTTAGTGGGCAGTTGAGAAATCTTTTATAAAAGTGGGCGTTTATGTGCATTTATTTATTTAAACAATATTTTAACAAATCCACACGCGATGTGGATGGTAATGGTAATGGTATAATGGTAATGATATTATGACAATGGCATAGTGGTAATTGTGTAATCGTTTAATGGTATAATGGTATAATAGTATAATGGTATAATGACACAATTGTATGATTGTAATGGTATAATGGTAATGGTCTAATTTAAATTATTAATGGTATAATGGTAATGGTATAGTGACAAGGGTATAATGGTAATATTATTGTATAATGGTCATGGTGTAATGTTATAATGGTGTAATGGTGTAATCGGGCAATGATGTAATGGTATAATGGTGTAATGGTGTAACGGTATAATGGTATAATGGTATTTTGGTACGATGGTTCGTTGGTATAGTTGCATGATGGTATGATGTAATGGTGGTGTGATGGAATGATGGAATGGTAGAATAATGGTATGATGGAATGATGGAATGACAGTTTGATGGAATGTTGAATTGATGGTACAGCGGAATGATGTAGTCGAATGATGGAATGATGGTATAGTGGAATGATGGTATGATGGAATAATGGTATGGTGGAATGATGGTCTAACGGTATTTTGAGCCGGGTTGATTTTGAGGAATGGGTTGGACGTTGAGTTTTGAGTTAAGTTGAGTTTTGGGTCGGTTAGACGTTCAGTTAGGATTGAGTTGAGTTCATAGGCACAAGCGGTTTCCAGACCGCGTTTGTTTATTGATTGATTTTTGTGGTTGAGTTGAGTGTTGAATTGGGAGTTGAATTGGAATTGAGTTCTGGTTTACTAAGGGTCCAGTTACGTGGATTCGTGGATTTTTTCGAACCAGGGATTGAGTGAGATTTATTGAGATTTATTTCGGGGTTGAATTCAGATTGGGGTCTTAAGTTAGCTTGACTTGTTTTGAGTTGAGCTCATGTACGCATTTAATTTTTCGGACCGTGTTGAATTGAACATTGATTTAGGCGTTAAGTTAAGGGTTGCGTTGAGGGTTCAGTTGTCGAGTAGAGGATTGAGCTGGGTTTGAGCGATGGGGTGCAGTTGGGGATTTATTTGGGGGTTGCGTTGGGAGTTGCGGCGGAGATGAGATTGTTGAGATCATATTTGAGATGAACGTTAGGGGTTAAATTGGGATTGAGTTGAAGGTTGAGTTGGGGTTGAGTTTTGGTTAAGTTTAGGGTTGGGCTGGGTTAAGGTCGAGTTAGGATTGAGTTGGATTTGAGTAACGTTGGTTCGTTTTTAGGGTTTAATTTGGGGTCGAGTTTAGGGTTTAGTGGGAGGTTAGATTGAAATGATTTTAGTTGAGTTCATACACGCTTGTAGGTTTGGTATTGAGTCGATTTTGGGCTTGAGTTGGCCGTTAAGTGTGGAGTTCAATGGAGGGTTGAGATTTGGTTCGATATAATTTCAGTTTAAGTTGAGTTAAGGTTTAGTTAGCCTACTTTGGGGTTGAGTGAGAGGTTCGATTGGTGAATTCTTTTGCGGTTGATTTGGGGTTAAGTTAAAAGTTGACTTGAAAGTTGACTTGAGATTTATTTGGTGATTGAGTCGAGGGTTGAGTTGGCGGTTAATTTGGTATTTGTGTTTAGGATTGCGTTGCGATTGAGTTAGAGATTGTTGTAAATTGAGAGGGAGGTTGAGCTTAAGATTGAGTAAAGAGTTTCAGTTAGGGATTGATTTGGGAGTTGAATTAATTTTCAGGATCAAAGTTCTGATCACCTCATAAGGTTTCAGCCCTTTATATTTTAACCTTGAAATGACCGCTGAAAGCCATTAAAAAAAATGGCTTAAGAACCTATGTGAATGTAAAATTTTCGCTCTTTCAGAATCCGGGGTCAAAAGTGAGGGTTCTTTAAGAAAAAAAAAGAGTTGACCTTCAAATAACCGTGAAAACAGATTTAAAGGTCAAATTTAAGGTCACCAATCGATTGCTGCCATAAAATCTTATAACTTTTACATAATTTTTTTTTTTAGAAATATTTTAGTGGGTCTTTCAAATGGGGCTCACTGTATATTGAATTTATGATCGTGTATATACATAGTTATGTCTGTTACCACATCGCTAACCAAACCACATCTGCCTTTTTCTTTTTTTTCATCCTCCACATTATTTACGGATACATTAGTATTCAAATTTATGGAATACCTCGGAGTAAACATAAAAATACCCTGCCTATACTTCTAAGGAGAATTAATTAAATATTGGAATGGCTTAAAAAAAATTAAAGGGCTGATACCTCAGAATTTAGAACTTCGGTCCTGAAAATTAACTCAACTACCAAATTAATGTCACACTAATCTCAGAACCTCTAACTCAATTTATAACCCAACTTCCTTCCTTCCATGTTCCTCCGAATAGTTCGATTCGCCGCAAGAGAACGCCAGATACGATGACCGAGTTTGTTTAGGTTTCAATATAGTTCATCCATCGGGTATGTTGTCTCCCACGAGGTTCTACTTTCGTAGTGGTCCGATTTTGTGAACGAAACAATCCGATGATGCCGACTTTATAGAGATCATTTCTGATCTCGTGATTCATTCACTTTCTGTACGTGGTTCACTCTTTAATCGGACCGAGAATTAGTCTTATGATCTTACGCTCTTATAATATTTTGGTATTGGCGTAAAATGCTCGGTAGCCTGCTGCGGCCCTTGATAAAATGGCCGCAGAATCAGAGTATTGCTCAGTGATCCTTGGTATTTAAACTCATTCACCTTTTCATATTGTGTATCTCCTAAAATGAAGTATCCATGCGTCCGCCTTCTCGTGATGGCCTTGTGTTTAATCTTCGCTTTATTGATTTGAAGGCCAATTTGTTGGGCTGTTAATTTCAACGGAAGGAGGACTTGCAAATGCAAATATCGTCAGCGTTTGCTAATAGCTGGGTTGATTTATAATACAGGGACAGGCAGCTGCGCTCCGCCATATTAAGCTGATGAATAACGTACTTCAATGATATGTTGAAGAGAGTTTGGGCGATTTGTTCTCTTGCGGCACTTCAAATGTTATCTTGAAGGCATCCACAATTTTGCCTTCTATTAACACCTTACTTATTGAGCCACTCATTAAAAGCCGGCACATTGAAACCAATTTTGGCGGTATGCCCAGATAGGGCAATACGCTTATGTAGGAAGTATTTGCTGGTACCACCAAGTTGTAGAGTAACGCTGGCTCGATTGTGCCTTTGTTGTTTGATGTAGAGTGCAAGGAGTTTGGGCCGATGGTGCTACGATATGTACTAGCAGCACTGTCATTTTGAGCATTGAGGGTAATTAATTGTTCGAAGAGTTGGCCGAGGCTCTCCTCATACTTTAGCCTACTCTTTTAACAGAGTAGTTTATAGTAGCCACCGACATGTGCCGCCACGCACACTTAACATAATAGTTTATATTGGCCAACCCTCAACTCATTCAGCAATACAACCCCAAATCAACCTTTATTTTAACTTTAAGCTCAAAGTCTAACTCAACCAACACACAACAAGCCTCAAATAATTCTCCAACCAAGCTAACTTAACTATAATAAAACTTCAACTCAATGTAGCTCGAAGCAAATCTCAACCCTCTTTTCTGCTCCACACTCAACGGCCACCTCAATCCCGAGATCAACTCGATTCGAAAACTACATACGTGTATAAACTCAATCTACTCTCCCACTAAACCTTCAACTCAACCGCAAACCCACTAAACCCAACCCCCAACTCACGCCTCAACTCAAGCCCAAACTCAATTTTCAACTCAAACCCTAAATCAACACGGTTCGAAAAATACACGTGTAAGTGAACTCAATTTAACTTAATCTTCATCTGAACCCTGACTCAACCTCCAAATAAATACTCCCAACTAAACTCATCGCTTAACCGCAACTCAATACACTAAATGCCAAAGTGAACCTTGAACATCTGAATGAAACCCAAGTCAACCCCAACCCAACCGTAATCAAACCCAACTCGACCAGATGCTCAGCTGGACTGCTCAAAACCCAACCCAAATTGAACTCCAACTCAACCTCAACTCAACTTGCAAATAGAACTCAACTTTCAACTCAACCCCAAACTCAAAGCCACATTCTAATCCGAAAGATTGCCCAGACAGACGGACGAATATTTTTTTTTTTGCTGTTTCGGATTTAGGGACGTAATACCTTAATTTGCTCTATGCTAACTAAGGTTTCAGGAGGGCCTCTTACGAATCCTTTTAAGGTTGAATAACTTGAGATTGAATAAATTATATGTACTCGGAAGCTTTACCTAAATGTTTTAAGAGTTAATTAATTTTTTTAAGTTTAGGCGATTCTAAATAGAGATATAAATCTTAAAATTTTGATTTACCTGACAAAAAATGACAAAGTATTTAATTAACATCATCATGCATTTAAGTATAGTGAACTAATTGTATAAAAAAAAAAATTCATCTAGATTCAAATCTATCCAATGCATTAAACTTATCTCGCGCGCACCTAAATAAAACTTTAAGAGACTTAAACCCACTGCGACAATTTTTTTTTTTTAAATTCTAGACAAATGAGTCAAACAGTTCAATATTTTTTCGTAATATTTCTAATTTCTATTTATGGATGTCAAACGAAACAAATTTGTATATATTCAACAGACAACACAATATATGTAAAAAACCAAAAAAAAACTTAGGCTTCTGTTATAAGTCGAACAGGTATATTCGAGTTTATACTCGTATTATATATACATTACCTATTGAGAAGGACTTTATCTTACAATTAAATCTCGCTTTATCTTTGGTTAGCCAATCATAAATCAATGAGTCAATCAAGTTCATAGAGATTTTGTCCATAAAATATAATTTTTTTGTATTGTGCTTGAAACGAGTTTAATTTTATTAAAAAAAATAAAATAAAAATTGGACAAATATAAGAAATTATTACAACTGGTAATGTACTGTACAGTAGAAGGTCCGGTGTGTTGATTTAAATTAATATCGGACATATAAGCATATGATCGACAGTCTGCTGTATACTTTTATATAAATACAATAATTCTCAACTAATCCCAAAACCTTACATTAATCTTTCAACGTCAATTTAAATAAAATAAAATTGAAACAACTTACTAAGCCCACACTTAGGTGTGTGTGTGCATAAAATCAAAGAGCTTGGACAAAACTTGATCTGCAATATTCCAAATGTTTATAGGGAATTTAATTTTTATTTTATAGTTTCGCTTATATCCAACTACATACAATTAAGAATTTTATATTACTGTACACATATTATAAATTACCAATTGATAAATTTAAATAAATAAATAAAATGTAAAATTTTATATTTTATGAAATATGGAGGTTTTGTTGTTGGTGTAGAACAGGTATTCGTATATTTATTAAATAATCAATTTATTTAAATAAAAATATTTTACCAAACTATCCTTCTTATCAATTCGCTTACGCAAATAAAAAAATTTATTTTTGTATAATGCTGCTATATAAAAGACGAGGTTGTCTAGGTAGTTTACAAAAGTATAAAATACTACGGTCGTGAATTTGCATGTGAACCTCTTATTTGTTTTTGTATTAAGTAATAAATTTAAGAAGTACTCAAGGCTAAATAAATCGGTAGTACGTAACAGCATATAACCATAACGCGTAACAACTTAATTTTGGGTTCACCTGTAATGGTAATAATTAAACATTATTAATTTGGCCGGTAATTATAATTTTTAATTAAATTTCGTGGAATAATGCTAATTGGATGTTTTTTTTTTGGTTTAAAGTACGATATAGCGCAAATTTTGTTTTAGATCAGTGATTTTTAATATTATTCCAATGAAATGGATTACTAATTAGTAAAAATTTTAAAAATTAATTATCATAGAATCTTAAATTATTTTCAAATGGAAACTTGACTGGTTTAAAAGAACCAACTGCAATGAAAGTTATCATATTGATGCTATTGGGCTCAATGTAAAGGAACTGAGAATAAGAAAATAACGTAAACTAAAACCCTCGCCTGAGCTTCATAATGATTACATCCTATTTTTGATTCTTCAATTAAAAGAAAAGTAAACAAAGTGGCATAATATTAGCCATGTTTTTTAATAGATCAGTATAGATCGTTTATGCAGATTAAGTCGAAATTAGTTGACCTAAGCGAAATTTATTAAATTTTTTAAAAGATAGTCAGGTAGATCTTGAACGCTTCTACCTTTAATAATAAAACTAGCTCAAAATTGTTGTCACACTTTTATACCGTTGATAGACTGCGGTTTAATAAATGCGATTTAGCTAAACTGGATTAGGTATTCTATGAAACAAAAAGCGATTAGTCAAAATTAGAAATAGTTGACCTATTATGGCTAAACTTGAAAAATTCACTAAGTCTGATTTATTAAATCGCAGTGTGTCAATGGTGTTTAAAGGACTCTTAACCTTGATAATCTCTCAAATTGGAGATTTCCAGGGCGCTCAGGCGCCTTTAAAATTACCTACGAAACACAATCGGCGAGGGCCGACTAAATGGATTGGCATTATTAAATATTCACAGAGATCTGGATATGTCAAATAGACGGTATTCTCGATGATTGGCCGTAGTGTCATACACTGGATCGGTTCACAAAACTTCCTGAATTTAAAACGAATTTCACACAAATTATTCTAATTTTTTCAAATTACCCATCAGTGCCGATTCAATCTTATAAATCTTCTCTTCAGATCTTATAAATTTTGTGGTTCTAACCCATCTTAAAAATCTTAGGGATCTTATGAGTCGTTTGAATCTAGTGAATTTACTAATTTCGTGAATCTTATAAACCTTATAAATCTTATGAATCTTATGAATCGTGTGAATCTTATGAATTCTATGAATCCTTGAATATTATGAAACTTATGAATCTTATGGATCCCACGAATCTTATGAATCTTGTACATCTTATGAATCGTATGATTTATGAATCTCATACATCTTGTTAGTCTTACAAATCCTATGAACCTTGTGGATCAATTTAATCTTCTGAATTTTTGGAATCTCAAGAATATTTTGAATGTAATGAACTTTTGAATTCTATGAACTTAAACGAATCCTATGAATCATAGGAAACGTATGAATTTTATTAATTTTATGAATCTCATGAAACTTATGCATCTTCAGAATTTTATGAATCGTAAATCTTATGAATTCTATGAATCTGATGAATCTTATCGATTTCACTAATCTTAATAAGGTTACGATTTTATGAATTTAAACGAATTACAAAAACATTTTGAATTACATTAATTTAAATGAATTTTATGAATTACAGGATTCTTATGAATTTTATTAATTTCATGAATCTTATAAATCTTATGATTAACGTGAAGCTAATGAATCTTATAAATCCTATATTTCTTAAAAAACCTTATGAATCTCATGAATCTTTCCAATCTTATCAATCTTACAAACCTTATGAATCTTATGGGTCATATGAATCAAGTGAATTTACTAATTTTGTTAATTTGATTAATTTTATGAATCTCATAAACGTTATGCGAATCTTATGAACGCTACGAATCTCTTGAATATTATGAGTCTGATGAATCTTATGGATCTCACGAATCATGAATCGTGTGTTTACTAATCATATGACTTGTAGATCAACTAAATCCTATGATTCTTTGGAATCTCAAGAATATTTTGAATTGTAGGAATTTTTGAAATCTATGAACTTAAACGAATCCTATGAACCTTATTAATCTTATGAATGTTATGAATCGTATTAACCATACGAATCTTACCAATTTGATGACACCATGTGGTACACTATGGCATATTTTAAAATGGCATATTTCAAAACGACATATGGTACACTATGGTATATTTTAAAATAGCATATTTCAAAACAGCATGCGGTACATTACAGCATACATAAGGGCTTCAGGTTCACTACGGCATGTATCATTTGGCAAATTTTAAATTTAAAACATTTAATAATTTTTTAATTTTAAGAATGTATCCATTCGAATTACAACGAACGCGGGCACGTAAAATCCGATTGAATCCAGAAGATCAATTCGCTTTCCACAAACGTTTAACAATTGTTACATTTTGTTTTGTGAATGGCAGAAACTATGAAGGGATGTTGAAATTAATCAAATGGGTTGGTTTTCAATAAGAGATCGTTTTTGCAGTATGTTAAAAGAAATTAAATGAAATTTTTTGAAATTTTGTTAAGAATGTTTTTTAGTTTATTTCTATTGCTTTTTAGCTTTACTAAATTACTATGGCTCCAAATTTCTTTATTTAATAATTGAGTAATTTTACACCCTCCACTAAAAATTGAATAAAGATTTCCAACAATTTTCATTTATATTTGCCTAATTAGTTCTACAATTAATTATTAATTAATTAATTTGCCTCATTAATACTCAGTTACCAAATAAATTTTACTTTCAGTGTATGTTTCTGTTGTAATTCGACAATTGTTTATTTTTTTAAATAACCAAAAAACTGGTAAGCGGTTACTAACTGAAAATGCACAATAAAACAATAAAAATTAAAATTAAAAACTGGATTTCCCCACATATGTAGACGGCCATAAAAACGAATTAGCTAATTACCTTGCTAATTATTGACGTTCGTAGAAAATTTCTTCCATCTATTTGCAACTAATTTTATTTAATAAAAATACCCTCTAAATGTTGCGACAGAATGAAAAAGCTAAGGGGCTAAATTCACGTATTTTTAATTTTAAAATTAGATTTAATTAAAATTGGACCTACGTCGTCACATACATACAAATTTGTTTCCATTGGATGAATACATTTAATTTTATTAAGTGAAGCGAAATTCTGTTAAGCGAAAGAAAATTTTGATAACTGAAAAAAAATTCCAATGTGTAAAGGAAGATTTAGGTAAATAAATGACAATTCTACAAATTGAAGCTAAATTCTGTTAGGTGAAGGTTTACAGGAAAATCCGTTAAGTGAAGGCAAATTCTATAAAGCGAATGGATTTCAGCATCATCTGTTAAATTATAGTCAAGATCCAGATTAATTTAACTTATTCCAGAACTTCATCTACAAATAATTTTAAGATCCCATTTCCATCGCACTCGAATTTCATAATAATTGGTTAGGCCAAGTTCCATTCTAATTGACCAAATTCTAGAATTTTATCTAAACGCCATTTTAGAACTCTATTTTCGTCGAAAATGTTGAATTAGGTTAGGATATTTTTTAAAATAGTTATAAACGAGTTGATACAAGTGGTTCGAAAAAAATCATTACTAAAAATGAAAAGTCCTTGAATAAATTGGCGATTGCTAATTATGTTGCTAAATTTTGATTTTGGTACAAAATTGGTTCCTTCTTTAAAATTAATTTCAATGAATAAAAATAAGGCTTTAAAATTAAATTTAAATAAAAATTAAAAATTATAGATATCAAGTACTTCCCGATTACATCTTCATTACCTATATTTTTATTTCCGTTGGGAGAATACATTTAATTGTACTAAGCGAGTTGAAACTGAAACCATTTTAGAATCCCATTTCCTTTCCACGTTGAATTTCATCATAATTGGTTAAGAAATAGCCAAGTTCCATCAAAATTGGCCATATCACAGGACTTCATCAAAAAATCATTTTAAAATCACATTTCCATCGTACTTGAATGAATTTTATCATCATCCGTTAAGAAATAGCCGAGTTCTATATTTATTAGCCTTATTCCAGAATTTCATCTAAAACTCATTTTAGAATCACATTTTCATCTTATATATGTCGAATTTCTTCTTAATCTGTTGAGAAACAGCCATGTTCCACCAAAATTGGCCATATTCCAGAACTATAACTAAAATTATTTTTAGAATCCCATTTCAATCGTATGTGTAGAATTTCTTCATAACCGGTTAAGAAACAGTCAGGCTCCATCAAAATCGGCCATATTCCAAAACTTTATCTAAAATCCGTTTTAGAATTCTTGTTCCATCGTATATGTCGAATTCCATCGTAATCTGTTGAGAAACAGCCAAGTTTCTTAAAAATTGGCCATATTTCAGAACTTCATTTAAAATCAATTTTAGAATCCCATTTTCGGCTAAGAAATATCCAAGTTTTACAATGTGCCATATTGTACCATGTGTCTTAATGAAATATGCCGTCGTGTACTTTATGCCATAGTGTACCTTTTGCCATACTAAAATATACCGTTTTGAAATATGCCGTAGTGTACCTTATGCCGTAATGTACCATATGTTGTATTGAAATATGCCGTTTTAAATATGCCATAGTGTACCATTGACCGTAGTGTACCATATGCCATTTTGAAATATGTAATAGTGTACCTTATGTCATATTTTCATATTCCGTTTTGAAATATATCGGATCCGAATTTTATGAATCTTATGAAAGTCTTATCTTCATTAAAAAAATCAGTTCTCTATATTCTACTGTTTGAGTTAACTATTATATGTAAACAAACTGCATGAAGCTGGAAATTTGACAACCTGTAATAATTGCTTTTCATGACTGCTAATCTCTTCCTAAAATCGAAGGATAATAAAAGAATTAGCGTTTTGATTTTGAGTCTGTGTTTCGTTCACCAACTTTCCTTGGTCCACTCAGCTCCCTATCCGGCCAACCATAGAAAACAAATCGATATTTACACTCATTTTCAATAATGAATTTAAAGCTACTGTACAGGTCAATTAGTTAACTACACGACAATACCTAAAATGATGAGTTACCAAGTAGAATACATAATTGTTACGATAATTATAACTTCGCTTCTATGTTTTTCTTCTTATTTTACTTTTTTTTATTTTATAAAAGTTACGTTCGAATGATTAGCAGTCCGAGAAGTTTAGAACATGAAAAGCCGGTTGGTGGACCTGACTATGCTCAATCAAGCAATCTACTCTGAATGGGCGTAGGTGAATGGGAAAACTGAGACGGTAGGAAATTCACCGACAAGTGTGCTGAAACAGTTTAAGTGAAAACTTTTCTTTAGAGTACTCACCCGCTCCCCGTTCAGCTATGCCTCTGGATGAATCCGCCTGTTAAGCTGCGTCTTTTAACCAATAAAACCAGAATAACTGGTCAAAATATTTGTGTGGCTGTTTTACTTTACTCACTTCTTTTTCGACTATTCTTCCTTTATAAAGTGTATTCAGAGATAGTCCGAATAACTACACGAAACACATAATTAGATGACCACTCCAAGCCAAAACTGACCTTTGCGTCCAAAGGTCGTCAGAGATATTTAAACTGTTATATTTTTCTTTCGTTGCTAATTTACACTGACACAAAAAAAAACAAACTCTAACACTCTACGTGTCGCTATTGGCCTATTTGCTGGTTCACTCCGATTGTCTCTGATAGTCTCTACCACCAATTCTGTCTGGTCAAGATACCGGCACACACAAAACTAAACTCCAGAGCAATTCGTTGCTTCGGCCAAAAGAAAATACAAAACAACTGACGTGTTGCCAACCGAGTGTAAAAAAAAATCACTACACCAGGCCTCACACAACACAAAAAACACTGGACTTACTCCCTTAAGAAAATAAATTTCTTCTCAAATTCTAGAATATACTGCCCCGTTTTTTCGTTCTTCAGTCGTTTATATACTCCAGGTAGATGTCCCGCTTGCCTTTATTTTTATTTTTATATGGACCACCACCATCATATTCCCTCACCAAATGATTGTGTTATTTTCACTCTCTTCATATTTCTAATGTGTATGTTAATACGGTCGTTATCATGGATCACAGTTATATATTCACGTTTTTTACTAGCCAAACGCTTTAGCTAACACTTATATTTTCTGCGCAATTATCATTATTAGATGAATATGTAGGTCATAAGCAGCAATTGAGTATGTGATACATTGTTTCATGAGGAGAATAATACATGGTAGGGATACAGTGCCACTTCTGTCTCTATAATCAAGTCCACCTGACGTTTACCCGCTTGCGACATCATTTTCCTATCCTTTCAATAAAAGCACTTTCAGTAAACTACCTTTTCCATCTCCTCGTTCCTATCCACTCCTCCCAAACTGTATCTTCAACCCAAACAAAAAAGTCAAACGTTATTTTAAGCGAAGTTAATTAAAATGTTTAAAAGACGGTTTGATAGATCTTGAACGCTTCTACCTATAATAACAAAATTAGCACAAAATATTTGTCAGACTTTTAGAAAGACTCTTAACCTGCACAAGGCTCCAGGGCGCTCAGGCGCCTTTAAAATTAACTACGAAACACAATCGGCGATTGACTGCACTGCCAAACAGCTGAATTCGAAAAGCGAATTTGAATGAGAGTAGAATGAAACCTTTCTACGAATGCACTCCAAATTTCAAGACGATTCGATAATTTGCGACTTGATTGGCGATTGGCGACTTGGCGCGGCAAATGTACCTAAGAAAAATTCAACAAATATTGTTTCAACTCTGCTCCTTCTCATTTTATAATTCACAAGTGTTTTTACTGAATTTCGATGTGGTTGAACAAGCACAGGTGATGCTCCACGCTCAGAGTGCACCGAGGCAGAGGTCCATTCACTCAGAGGCCTCAAATACATTGGAATATTATAGGAATCTCAAAAGTAGACTATGTTTAAACATAAATCGGTTTTTGGTAAAATAATTTTCTTTTCATTCAAAATTGTCAGCCCCTTTTCTCCGTGCTCGTAGTCGTGATCTCGAATTAGATCGAACGGCATCAACAACAACTCTGAACTAGAAGTAGATATTTATTTTTATTAACTTTCTATGGCAATAAGCTAGATGGCTTAGATAGGAGGTTTAGAAGAATTTTGTTTTTCCTGGCATTACTAAAAATAATGTGTAAAGGAAGAAAGTTTAAAACCAATTCCACAGCTAAAGTTGGCTTACTATAATAATGTAATCCCGTGAAACTAGCCTAAGATGTTGAAGTCTCCAAGTTATCAAACTCCAGCTCCATCAGCTCCATTTCAACCCAATTCTTAACTCAACCCCAACTCAACGTTCAATTGACACATAAACTCAATGTTCAACTCAAACCCTAAATCGACAAGTTTGAAAGCTGCATACATAAATGAATTCAATTTAACCTAATATCCGTCTTATTCCTCGACGTAACCTACAAATAAATCCCCAACTGAACCCTATCGCTCATTCCCAAATCAATGTCCTACATGCGTAAATAAACTCATCTCGAACTAACTCTAAAATAAATCTTTAGCTGAACGGCTCACTAAACTTTAAACCAACCCCAACTTAACTCCAACTCATGCCACATACAGTGCTCAATTCAATCGTCAACTAAATCACAAGCTCAACACTCAACTCAATCATCAAACCGCCATATATATAAAAAATTGATCAACTGACTGACTTGAATAACTGCCACATAAATTGGCCCAACATCACCTGTAAAAAAAAATCTTTACCAATTGTTTATAAGATCATAGTTTTTCAGACCATGTTAATTAGGGAATTGAGTTAGACGTGGAATTTTGAGTTGAGTTAAGGAATGGGTTGGGGTCGAGTTAGGGTTTAGTCGGGAGTTGGGTTCAAAAATCACGTGCTTATTTACACGTGGTATTTCAATGTGGTTTCCACTTGTCCAATTTTTTATATATGCTTGTTTAAGGCGTTGAATTTGGGGTTGAGTTAGGATTCACTGAAAAGTTCAATTGGGGATTTACTTGGAGTGAGTTGGTTGTTGGGTTGGGAGTTGAGTTTGGGTTGTATTAGTCATTCAGTTGGAGATTTATTTAGAGCCTGAATTCAAATTTTAGTTGAAATTTATAGCTTGAGTGATTCTGAGTTGAGCTCATATATGCATATAGTTAATCGCGCTATGTTGATTTTAGTAATGAGTTGGGATTGAAATGGGATTTGAATATTTAGAGGATAGGAATTAAGTTGTAGTTTTCAGTTTCAGTTTGGGGGTTTATTTGGGGGTTGATTTGGTGGCTAAATGATGTTGAGTTTATGTAACCAAGTAGTTTTTGAACAGTGTTGGTATAGCTATTGAGTTGAACGTTGAGTTAGGGGTTTATTCGACGGTTGAGTAGGGGACCGTGTTGAGGTTAGTTGGGGTTGAGTTAAGTGTTGGGTTGACAGTTGTATTGGATCGAATAAGATTTCACTATGGGACGAATTGGTGATTGAGGTGAGGGTTGGATTTCGAGGTTGAGTTGGATATTGAGATGTGGTTGAGTAGGGAATTAAGGAGTCCAGTTCACTTTAGAGAAGTTTACATATGCTTGTAATTTTCCGGACCGAATTTTTGATCCTTTCACGAGGTTCCAGCTCTGTATATTTGCCTTTATGAGTATTCTACCATATTTGGTTTTGGGCGATTGGGTACGCGCCATACCCTTATTCTAATTAATTTCCAGTTTTATATTATTTTCGTTTTGAATTATTAATTTTACGTTGAAATAAATTTATTTCTGCAAAATGTGAATATAACTGGAAGCAATCTTAGTCGTACAAACTCCTTAATTCTGAAATTCAAAAGCTCTTTCTTAGTCATTTGATTTAATAGTTCAAATTAATTTATATTGTTCAGCTTTAAACAATCCTTCTGTCGATTTTTCATTGACTGTGACTGCGGCACAATAGCGTGTATTAAATGTTCAATACAATTGAGAATGCGTTTGATTAAAATATTTTTACAACGAACGATTACTGTGGAAACATAGGCTGAACTGCGAGTTAAATTGTTAAAACAATTTGGTCGGAAAAACGGACCAACTGTGTTGACAAACGGTCAACTTGTGAAACGCGTATGAGGAAGAAGGGTAAATCTACCAAGCAATCTATCGTTTGTATGTGTCTCATGCGTAAATTCTGAAAAATAGAAAACTTAATTTTGAAACTGAATCAAACCAATTGAATTTGTAGTCGGGTCGGTCATTGACGATCGAAGAGGAAAGACGTGTTTTCGTCGTCCTCTTCGAAAGTTTTTATTAATTATTTACTTTGTGCAAAGTTTGTATTATGTGTTAAATAAAAATAATACATTTAATTAGATTTTTCCTCTTAAAGACTACAAACGTAGCAAAGATAAAAAGAGTGTTGTGTTACAGTGAAAGTGAATAGTGTGTGAAAGTTTCAATTACAGTGTGTAGTGAACGTGATTATCGGATATATTTTGTTTAGTAATGCAGTGTTTCTGGCCATACTGTTTATGGATACATAAATTAACGGTGTGATTGTATATGTATGTATAAATTTCAGATCAACAATACATGTTTATGTTTGTATTTGTGTGCTTATAAATTTAACATCAAACATAACTATGACGTATACAACTTTCGTTTTATGCCGTAATTTCGATATATATCCATCTCGTTCTAATCAAATTCTAAAATTAAAAATCGATATGAAAATAAAAAAGTGAGAGAAAAATCAATTTTGTGATTTACAAACGTAATAAAAAAGGTCCCGTTATTTGACCCTTTGCAGACACTTTCAAAATAACTAATTTGTACATGAATATACCATGTTTCGTTTTTGGTTTTTGTTGTTGTTGTTTTTGTACTGCGGAACCTGTTTATGCGATTCTTGTTTTGAGAAAATATCGATTGATTTCGTTGGATTTTTAAGGGGGATGATTTTGAACATGATATTACAGTTTTAGATTTACGACACAGCATCACCGGGGATGATATTGAGCCTTAATATTTCTACTCAGGCTTCTGCAGAACACGAAATACACAGTGACAAACGATAATTTTTATATATGGAGTAGGATGCTTGCTGCTTTTTTGTTGTATTTTCCTCACTCGTATACATACTACATACAACACACAAGAAGAACGTATAAACACCATCAGGAACTAAGAACTTAATTTCCTTTTTCAGTTTTTTCTTTTTTTTTTTCAAAAAATTTAAATTTCTTATAATTCAAGATCATACACCGAGAGAATAAATTCGGTTGTCACAATCAAAAAAGTGCCCAACTGTGATTTGTCGGAATAAGTAAGACTAAACGATATCAAGTTGTAGCAACTTAATTGAACATTGAAACAATCTCATTTATAACAACAGCAATTATAAATAAGTTACAGCAACCCGTTAATCTGTTAACTCAAGTCTGAAAAAGATTGTGTTGATCACTAATTTGATCTGATTTACTAACTGTCAATTGTAACGATCGGGTAATTTGGTATCATAACTGGCCATTCAGTTTGCACAAAGGGTTGCTTTAACCAGAAACATTGTTATCATGAATGTAAATATGATTGGTCTGACCGAGTGGTAATAAAAAAATCGAATAAACAAATCAATCGATTGCCGTGCCTGAGATGTTCGGTTCACAGAATCATTTTATTCAAATTATTACAGTTGTGAGAAATTCCTATTCGGTTAATTTGATTATTAATAATCTTTTATTTTTAATAATCTCAAATTACAAATTTTTGATTTGTGGCATTTTTACATATATAAGAGGTGTAGTTACATACAATACTTTTTAAATCTTTTACAATATTTAAATCAGATACATCAAAAAATGTTTATTAAAAAATAAAGTGTTTTTTTCACATATTATTATTGCTAATACAAGTGCCAAAATAGGTTTTTCATTAATGTCTGAGCCAATACATATAACCATAACTTTTTTAGTAGTGTACCGTAAAAATGTATCCAAGGTATTTCTGAAAAAATGCGTTTTTCGATGTCACTAAGTTGGAAGCTTATTTCTGTCAAACTTTTATTATCTATCTTTTTATTTGCGATTGTATGATAAACGGGTCTATCACAAATTTCTTTGTAGTTCGCGATTATATTTGCAATTTGGAATTGATTTTTATGTGTAATGTTTTCAAAATATTGATGCGGTTGCATGAGTTGTAATTACATTTTTTAAAGGATTGACGCTTACCTTCGAAACGCATAGAATTTATTAAAACAACTGGTCCAATATTTTCTATTATTCTTGCATAGTGCAACAAAAAATGAAATTTAGGTTTTAAGAAGCTTTTACTTACTTTGTGGATGTTTTGTTGGGATGGACTTTTCTAAATAATAATAACAATACTTCCCTTAAACAAATTAATAGTTGCCATTCTATTACCTCTAAAGGGGCCAAATCTCCTATTATTAAATGTAAAAATGTTATAACTACCCGAAACTGCTTTATGACCCGAAATTAAATAATTCTATTCTTTGATTTAATTGTTCTATCGAGAAATATTTATTTTTTGTAATACTCCTTCTAAAATATCGGGCGTACAGCCAACACTAAAATTTTCTGTTACATGAAAGTTTTTTATGGAATTCCAAATAGAAAATTCGTGAACTTCTGTTTCCTTTGGAAACTACCTATTTAAACTTAACCAGTTTTAACTTCATATTTTGTTCATAAGTTATTATACTTCAGAGATTATCGCTATTGACCTTAACCAAGTATTTTATATCGTTTTTATGGCAATTACAGAATATACAATAATGCAAAGAATTAAAAGGTTCTGTAAATCCTAATATGGAATTAACTCCCAAATTGTCTCCAATAATTATACAAGTAGTTATTTTGGACAACGGAATAATTTTTGGGATTTCCAATGATTCCATTACTTTGAAAACTATTCAGTTGCTCTACTAATGGATTAAACACTGCAGTATTCCCAAACTGTTTCCTGTCCTCAGTAAAACAAAAGCATTACCAAAAATATATGTGATAATTTTGATGAATTATAATCCGGTATATTTTAAGATAAACTGCACCAAGCTTTTGAATACTATTATGAGAACCCAAAGGATTAAGATATTCAAAATCGTCGAAATAAATTGAAATTGGTAATAATGAAATATTTTTAAAAATTTTATAAATAAGGCAGAAAATAAACTATTCAGATCTACCATTTGTAATGAAAAGTCGAATGTTTTGTTTACAATTCAATTCGAATTAGAATACACTGTTAATATAGCAAATACTGTGCTTAGGTTGTAAGGCTAAGCGTTTGCTTGATTAGCGAATTTATCTAATTAAATTACCGCTGGTGGGGTTTAATTAGGCGGAGAATTATAAACTATACGTTTGGTGATTAAGTTTATTCTGATTTATTTTTAATAAATTCCGAGTTTAAACACATTTTTGGAAACTGCTTCATAGCGAGTTTTCATAATCTTTCTTTTTTTTTTTAATGTTGTCTATATTCTTAGAATACTACAATAAAATATTATGTATAGCTGACAAATAATATGTGTGCATACTTCCGTTATTAATATTTCACTTTATGCAACCTGAATAATTTTATTACTTAAAATTAAAATGATGACTTGACAAATAAGCCCTGTTCACAGATGAAGCCTTTTATCTGATTGTTTGTAATGCGGATACTCTGTATGTGTCGCTCATTATTCTTTAGATGTCCGCTATGTATTTTACAGAATATGGCGCTACTACAAGTTGTTGGTATTAACCTTGAGGGAGTGGTTCCAGAGGTTGAGCCGGGTGTTGATGTGCTAGCAAATTCATTCTTCTGAATATACAGCAAGCGATGATAAAGAGAGCCGCTGGTATTACTAGATAAATTGCCGCATAGTGATGGTAATCGTGTATGTTAACCTTGGCTTCTGATGTCTCTAGTGACCTCTTTTGGTCTTGAATGACGGCCTCAATTGCCTTGATTCCTGAGAATTTCGAAGTTGATGTATGGTTTATGATGTCTGTAACATTTATCATCTCGCTCAGGTAGAATGACGGCAAAAAGGAAAATTTATACTTGCTGCTGAATGTTTTGTATCCTGACACTGTAAATGTATCACCTTTGAAGATGCAGTTTGCATGCAGCTCCAAGATTCCCTCACCATGAATGGATGTGGTTGTGGTTTCAAATGTGCCATCAATTTCATGTTCGCAAATTACATTGAAAGTTGTTCTTGAGCTAGTTACAAAGATCCATGCGTTGTATCTGTGTAGAGGAATCCAAATAGTGGTGATTGCTCTTTGAAGTATCTGGCAGCTTGTTGGTATTTCGCCATCCTGTTTGAGTAACTGCATTTCACATATGCTTTCATTAGAGCTGAAGTCATACAGCGGCTGACGTATGTTGCAGAGATATTCTCCATTTAGATGAGCGCAAGCGTTGAATTCATGAGTAGAGAGTGGCATGTATTTATTCTGATGACTTGTTACCACCAAATAACTTGAGGACGGCTGAATATACACATACTTTCTTTGATGTAGCGTGGGCACCGGTATTATGTTATATAAGGTGTATCGGGTTCTCTGTACCAACGGGATTTTAACCTCGAAGATTATGATTTCCTGAATTTTTATGGTTTTGACCGTGGTGATTTTATATATATGAGCTATATCTCTATTACGAAATGGTATGTCTTGGCTTGGTTTGAGATTATCGACTATCTGTCTGGTTTGCTCCTGAAGTTGGTGTGGTGTTAATATGAGTGTACTAAGTTTGCCTTGGTGTACTTCCGTTATGGTATCGATTACTGCTGATTGGAATGTGCGGAGTTTCATCATTTCCAATATTGTATGAAGAACAATGTCAGTGAATTCCTCGTGAAATATGAGGTCTGTTATTATTTGTTTAAGAGCTTCGAATCTTTGATTTGTTTCTTCGTGGTCGTGCTTGATGATGTTCACTGTCGTTTCTATTATTGATATCTGTTGCTGTAAACGTTTCTGGTGATGTTGTTGGTTTAGATTATGATTTGCTATGCTTTCTTTGTAGAAATTTCCGGCACGTTGATCAAGTACGCCAAATAGCTCATTGGCTATGGTACCAACGAAGTCAAACGGTGATCTTTTTTGGCGGGCTCTTTCATTTCTTCCCAACCTATTCAGTATTTCATTTTGCTCTTCTAAGTCGATGTAGAGGTTCCGCATTTGGGATGAAATTAATCCACAGTGTATCGTATGTGTATACCATATGTAGACTTGGAGTGCGTTATCTTTTTGCATAATTCATTTAGCTGCCGAGTGGATTTTTCCAGATGGTTGAGCTCGGTCCAATATACTGTTAGATTGAAGTATGTTATTAGTTTCCATTCTCCATTAAATAAACTGCCTTGACCAATTTTGTCAAAGTAGATGCCCGGATGAGACGAGAACTTGGATATGTTGTAACTGGATGTTGTTTGTGATACCACCATTTCTAATATACAGAATATTGACAGCGTGTACAGCAAGCGATTTAATTTTGTGCTTGCTCTGGTTACTCGTCTCTGTGGTGGGTTTTGTGTTTCCTTCTGGTTTGAAACATCTGTGACCATACCGTGTTGATCTGTCGCTTGTGGCTCGTCTACTGGTAGAATGGATATTTTGGTAATTGCTCTTTTATAGAGAGCATTTCCCGGGCCACGTATTGAAACTACGCGAACCAATCCGTCTGGTCCCGGGTGTGTTTCAACAATTCTACCTCTTACCCATTTTGTGGGAGGTAGATTGTCTTCAATTAAAAGCACAACATTGCCCACTTGTATTTGTGGCCTTGATTGTGGTTGGTCGTTGTTGTAGTCTTCGCAAATATTCGTTACTCCATTTTTTCCAAAAATCTTGTTTCAGCTTTTGTAGCATCTGCCATCTTGACAAGCGATGTATGTTTGAATCTGCTAGATTTTCTTCTGGCACTGCAGTTAGTGATGAGCCGATTAAAAAATGGCCAGGTGTTAGAACTTCAAGGTCTGCTGTATCATTGGACATTGGACATATTGGCCTTGAATTTAGAATGGCCTCTATTTGATTTAACAGTGTTGTTAATATTCATAGGTGACCGTTGCATTTCCCATGATCTTTTTTAGGTTGGTCTTCACTGATTTGACACCAGCTTCCCATAGCCCACTAAAAAGGGATGATGCAGGTGGTTGAAAATGCCAAGTTATTCCCTCTGTTGCTAATTGTTGAGCGACAATATCGCTGAAGTTAGCTGTTTTGTTTTTGTATCCTTTTTAGCTGATTATTAGCTCCAACAAAATTCGTACCGTTGTCGCTATATATGTGAGTACATAATCCACGCCTGGATGTGAATCTTTTAAGGGCCGCAATAAATGCTTCTGTGGTGAGATCCGTTACTGCTTCTACATGTATTGCTTTGGTTGATAAGCAAATGAAGATTGCAATGTATGCCTTGTAAGTTTTACCTCCTCTGCCTTTGGTTGTTTTTATTTGCACGGGACCTGCATAATCCACTCCGGTATGCGTAAATGGTCTTGTTGCCTGAACTCGTGCGTATGGTAGGTTTCCCATCAACTGGTTACTTACTGGCTTGATTTTGAATCTGTGGCATACAATGCATTTTGAAATTACTGATTTAGTTGTCGTTCTGCCTCTTATACTACTTATCCAATACTTTTTCCGGATGAAAGAGAGGGTGAGTTCGATCCCACCATGCATCATTTTCAAATGTGCATGATTGATTAAGCTTTTACTCAATTGGTGGTGGGCAGGAAGTATGGCTGGATGTTTCTCTTCGTAGCTTAGAAATGATTTTTGCAGCCTGCCCCCTACTCGTAGAATTCCTTCTGGATCCAGAAATGGATTTAATGACAATAACTTGCTTTTCTTATCTATTGGATTGTTTTTCATTAGCTGAGTTATTTCCGCGTTGTAATAATTTCGTTGTGTATGCTTCACGATAATCTTCTCAGCCTCATTTAGATCATATTTGTTGACCTTGATTTTTCTACACCTTTTTATAAAATTTATTACAGTTCTAACAATCCGTTTTAGTTTAGTGAAACTGGATATTATTAAATGAACTATCCTTTCATCATCCTCTGTGATGGTAGTGAAGTTGATATTTTTTAGTTCTGTTGGTTGTTGTTTTTCTGGTTCAAAACAGTTTTGTATGTTTGGCGGGTATTCGTGCTTGTTTTTGAGCCAATGTGGTCCTGACCACCAGAGCTTATGATTTATCAGTTCATCAACCGTTATTCCGCGGCTCGCGCAATCAGCTGGGTTGTCGCCTGATTTGATGCGGCGCCATTGATATGATTCGGTAAAATTCCTAATCTCCGATACTCTGTTGGCAACATAAGTTTTATATTTCTGAATATCTCCTTGTATCCATGACAGCACTATGGTTAAATCGGTCCATGCGATAGTTGTTGCTTGCTTTATTTCTAATGCTTGTTTTACTTCATTAAGTTCCAGCCTTGGTAATGTTACTTTTGATTTCGTCGGCGCGACTCTTGTTTTGGCTGCTATAAGGTTGATGCTCACTTCACTTTCTTTATTGGTTACTTTTAGGTAGACGCAGGCGGCATAGGCTTGTTCTGAAGCATCGCTGAAGCCGTGAATCTCAATCTGTGATTCAGGTGTGTAATTTATCCATCTTGGAACTTTTATGTCACTGAGAAGCTGTAGTTTATCATTCAAGTTTAACCATTGTTGACCTATGGCTTCAGGAACCGGTTCATCCCTATTGAGACCCATGAGCCACATTTTTTGTAACATTATCTTTGGTGTTATTATTACTAGTGCTAGCCATCCTAATGGATCAAATAGCTTAGCAGTCGTGGAGAGAATAATTCGCTTCGTCAACTTGCCACTTGGAATTGGTACGTTTATATTAAACTCAAATACATCCGCTTTAGGCTTCCAAAAAAGTCCAAGGGCTTTTATGCTTTGATCGATTTCAATTTTATGTGATTCTGTTAGTTCTCTGTCGGCTACGTTGATTAAGAGCTGTGTTTGGCAGCTTGTCCATTTTCTTAAATTTAAGCCTCCTTTTTGAAGTAGTTCCGTTAGTTGGATTTGAATGGCTGATGCTTCTTTGATTGTGTCGCAGCCTGTCATGAGATCATCGACGTAGAAATCTGTTTGTAACACCTTGCATGCCGTAGGAAAGTTCTTTCTTTCGTCTTCTGCGAGCTGATTTAAAGTTTTTACTGCAAGATAAGTGGCAGCTGCTGTTCCGTATGTTACTGTGTTAAGTTGGTACTCTTGAATCTTTTCTGAAGAGGAGTTTCGCCACTAAATTCGTTGAAAGTTTCTATCTTCCTTGTTTATCCAAATCTGCCGAAACATTTTCTCTATGTCGGCTGTGAAGACATATTTGTGCTTTCGCCATCTCATTACGATACGCCACAGGTCTTGTTGTATTTTGGGACCAACATGCATTACATCATTTATGCCCGATTTCACAAAAAAAGAAGTAATCTCTAGTTAAATAATGTTTCCTCCCTTTCTTCTTTTATTAAATTGCAATTTATTTCATAACACAAATTCAATGCATGCTAATTTTATTTCCTTTTTAACATGAACATTTTAACTGGAGAGCTAAATATTTAACTGCCCAATTTCGTCGAGCTAAATATTTAGCTGAAGGCTAAATATTTCTATGTAAAAATCAAATATAATACACTTGCATAGAATTTGTATTATGAAACAAAACGTAATTTTATAAAAGATGAAAGGGAGGAAATATTATTTAACTAAGGGTTGGATAGTTTTTTGTGAAACCGGGCACTAATGACCGGCCGTTGGTTGTTTTGGCGGACGCGTCAAAAACTACTCTTAACTTTGTTGTGGCTTGAGGACCACATGATGGGGCATGTAATATTTTCCGTCGTTCAATTCTGTTGGTTGAATTTTCTTCATATGTCCGAGATATTCATATTCTTGGATGAATTCTTTGTATTGTGTGGCTAATTCGTTGTTCTTAATGAGTTGCCTTTCTAGTTGAAGAAATCATGCTGTTGCCATCTTTTTGGCATCTCCTAGGTCTGCCTGTGGTTGGAACGGAATTTTAAGAGTGTATCTACCGTCTGATTCTCTTTTGTGGGAGTTTCGAAAATGTTGTTCACATTCTTCTTCATCAGTAGTATGTTTTCTCAGCGGATGTAGTTCCTCTATTTCCCAAAATTTCTTGAGGATTTTCTCAATTTCATCAGCTGTATTTTCCTTTGTTGTGATTGCTACGGTTTTGGTTAACGGCTCGTCTGTTGAGTGTGAATTATTAGATCTTCCTAATATTATCCACCCAAACCTTGTACGTTGAGCAATTGATTGTTGATTGTTTATTTTTATTATATCCGGTAATACTATATCGGCATAGTAATCTGCACCAATAAGTAAGTCTATCGGTGCTGACGTATGGAAGTTAGGATCGGCCAACTGAGGTAGATTTTTCCAAGTCTGGTTTGTTATTGTTCTCCGTGGTTGGTTGTCTGTAATTTTATTCACTACGTAAGCTTCTATTTCCAGGTTATACCTCGATTGAAATTGAGGCATAATTGATAGTTTAGTTACACGTCAACGCCTCACGTACGAAAAATGAGTGACACAAAATGTTGGCCTTGATAGTTGGCAATTACTCGTCAACAAAAAGCATTACTTTTATGATTACAATTTATGATTGCATAGGTTTGTTTTTAGGTTTTATGCCTCACACATAATATTATCGCAGTGATGTCATCAGACAGGTGAGGAAAACCATAATGCGAATCCTTCATTTTGAACGATTTATAATGCTCGAACCACCGTGGCGAGAGAACGCCTCGTCTGATCGGAGCAATTCTGGTGTGCATATTTGCGTTAAGAAACCTTGGCGGTTAATTAATTTTAAATTAAAATAATTAATCACCACATACATTTTTATTTTAACCAGTCTTTCGTCTCGAACAAACATAACCACATGTACCCTGCTAGATCCCAAATCGTGCGTATCATCAAGGACATATTCAATCTAGACTGCGTTGTTGGCACATCGCCGTTGTACTCCCATTCCATGAATGATAAATAAATTGGTTTCGCGTTCTCACACAAAACACATACGGCTGTGTTGACAGACGACACACCCACTCCGAATTTTTCTGTATATTTCAAAATAATACGGAACTTGTCTTTCTAAAAAACAAATTTTAAATTCTCTTGGTTAAATTCGCAACCCATTTCTGTTTGATAGTTTTAGTTTCGTTTCCGAATGGCAAATTTCTGGACCCTCAGTGATAATTAGTTGTACTAATTATTTCAAGCTACATATCACTATAACTGCTAAACAATGTGCGCATGTGACGGAACAGAAACAATTAATTTTTTTATTTGTTCCTATGAGTACATAAAGGCCGTAGTATACTATCTCAGATGATGCTTCACATCCGGATATTACCCTCAATAATTACAACAAATAAAATTTATATTTCCCATAATATACAAAAGCGTAGCATTTTTGTTGTTTTTGTGTTATTTATTCACTGTGGCATCTGCCGACCATAATACAAAATAAAATGCATACTAAAGCAAAGCAGCTATTAACGGAAATATAATTCAATTAACCTCGTCATCTTGTTAATAATTTTTTTTTTTTTTTTTTTGTAGATTTATAAGACGTTTAATTATTTTATTTTTGTTGTATAAAAATATACATATATTCTAACCTCAATTAACAATTATTATTGCGAATTTTATTGAGATTTCAATATCCAGGTTATACACTCACCAAGTTGAGAATACACATTCGATAGTAGAGGAAATAAAAAATTTGATTGGCGGTTAAAAATCAAGCGTTACGCAGATAGCTATCACCGGTTCATGGCTATATGAAACAAAATAAAAATTTTAAATGATGTGATAAGATGATTATTAATTTATAATGACCTGTTAACCTTATGTATACCTCGAATAAATATACCGGATATGATGTGTTGAAAACACATTCGTTCATTTCTAATTAACGAAACGGGTTAATGTATATAGGAACAAAACACACGTCTAATTTACATCCGAGAGTTAAATTTAGAATTCAAATTTCTATTTATAATTTTAATAATTTACAAAAAAAAAAAAATATTTTCTATTTTTAACAATATTATGTTTACGTCTTAAAATATCGCCAATATATAAATTTTACTTTAATCGTTTCTTCTTTTCTGTCTCTTCCACGTGTACAGATGCCGAGAATAGCAAAGAGGGAGACACCAAAGAAATACAAAATAATGTAAGTGATAACTACTTTTAAAAATTGTTTATAACTATATAAGGATGTTGAAAAGGTTAGCAAACAAGTCTTGAAATTTCTCTAAACGCCTGCAAATATTTAACATGTACTGAACTACTACTAACTAAGTTAAGGTCATTGCAGATCTATTTCAATATAAATCGGTGTGCAATTTTCGACAAAATCACAAAGTTAACAAAAAGCTCTTTGTGTATATATTGTATTGGTAAAACAGCAGGTAAAAGCAATGTAAAATGAAGTGCAAATTAGGAATAACAAAGTAATAATAACAAAACGCAGAAAGTTTTTTCAGAGTTTTTTCTGAGATGTGGCACGTATCAATATAATTATAGCTAAAACTTTAATTTATTAAAAATAATTTCAACGACTTCGAGAACTAACTTTCGAGAAATTCTATTTCATTATTTTCGGAAAACATTGAAACATTATTCTAGAAAAAAATTGAGGTGCACACTTTATAAAGGGTATCCTTTACTGACGGTATTTTGCATGATGATGGCATGTTTAGTACGATTTTTTTGAAATTCCGTTAAAGTAACAAAACCTAATTTTTAATTTTTTACTAATATCTAATAAAATATAGATAAGGTTAAATCATGACCTCATTAGGAAATAATTTTGGTTTTAAATTTTTGTAAATTTGATTGTAAAAAAATTTAGCCCAGCATAATTAGTACATATAGGGTAAATGATACAATAATAGGCACTTATAAGAAAGATTTTGAATCTTTTGTATTTAACTTAAATATGGTTAATAAAATATAACCCGTTTTCTGTAAATTGTATAAACTAATCATTTCGGTTTAATTTTTAATTCTCAAAATATAATTTTAAATTGATTTAAGTAAATTATTTAATATTTAAAAAGTGTTGATCTTTCACTAGTAATGGTCACTCAAAAATAATAATCGGCACTATCTAGATGTACAATAATTGGCAGGATACCATAATAAACGACACCCACCTCAATTACAATAATGGTCACAAAATTATAGTTTCTGGACTTCTTGGTTTTCACAATTATCAGCACTCATACAAAATAAAGTAAGAATAAAGTTCCTAGGTAGGCCTACCTATGCCAAATTTCTTTATTTTCATAAATTCAAACTTTTAATATTAATTCAACAGGTGCATTAGTAATTCAACATAATATTTCAGTATCACATTAATACAATTAAATAAAATTATAATACGTAATAATAAATTAAAATTAAATTAAATGCTTAGATTTGCACGAAGGGCATACAAATTTGGGAGCAGTTGCAATTTTTAAGTTATTAATACAACTGATATGAAATTCAGTTGTACAATTTGCACAGCGGAGTAAGCTGTTATTTTTGTGGATAGTGTAAGTGCAATGATAGCACATTTTTTCCGAAGCTAATGTGTTGCTGCATCCAATGAAGCATTAGAAGAAGCTATTAAATTTGTTAAAGGCTCTGCCGGCAATATATGCTATTCAAAATCGTTTCGTTTCGTTAATGCATCGGTATTGCTTACTTCTAACGTTTTTTTAAACGTTTCATTATTACAAAATGATGTTGAATTGCTATTGTCTTCGTTTGGCGTAGGCAATTCCACATTTGCCGCGGGAATAGCTGCTAAAGCTGTCAACGGTTCTGCCTTCTGTAGCATTTGTTCAAAATTGGTTAGGTTGGTTAGATGATCAGTTATCCTTTCTTCTGACATTATTGTAACTGTTACGTTTTCATGTAACGGTATTACACTTTGTTGGTTGTTAGACAAATGTTCCAGAGGAATAAATTCGTTAAATGTAAGTTTTTTAATTGGTACTATTTTTTTTTAAATTATTAGAGTTTGTTTTCCGTTTCGGTTTGTTATTTTCTCTGTTTCGAATTCGTAAGAGTTGCTGATGTTCCTTTTCAATTTACATTTCTAATTTGTACTTCTTCTTTTCCTCCTGAATTTTTGCATATCCGGACGATGTGACGACAAAAGATAATTTTTCTTTAAATGTTCTTTCATTTTTTCGTTCTGGGGTTTTGGGCCACATCATATATTGATCGATCGTTTTAACGCCAACTTCTGCACAATTTTCAGGTTTAATCCGTATTACTGAAATATCTGAAATTTTTTCTTGTTCCGCAGTTTCTATCTGTGCCCTATTTATATTGACCCCACTTTCTATCGGTTCCATACATTCCCCTTGTTCCGTGATTTCTATCTGTTCAAAGGTGAATTCTTCAGGTGGGTAGATAAATTCATTGATGTCCATAATATTCGGTGGCATTTTTAAATTTGCGGAAGGCATAAGTACTTTATACATTTTATGGAGACATCGAAACTTCTTAGATTCAAAAATCAATTCACTCTCTTCCGCCGATTTAAGATCCAGAAGTTTCGAGCCAACAATATCAGAAAATTGTTCCATATTAATTGTAATCCCATTAATATCACATACTGGATTGAATGATCCTGGAATTGTTTGATGTACACTATCATTTAAAATTGATTTGCCTAAACATTTAGAATAGTCAATTGCAGATTTGTCAAAAGGATAAATCCCACACGCCTTGAAAACATTTTTTATGCACCGGGTTGACAGATTTGTTTACAGCTTGCTGTAACAGTGGAGCAAACGTTTCTCTAGTAAGGGTGTTATCGACATTTTCGCGTCTCTAATTTAAAACTACCTTTTGCCAAGCTGATTTCAATGGCTTAAATGCTGAAACATCACATGGCTGTAATATCCGTGTGGCATTCGGATACAGTGCAATTAAAATTATTTGCAGTTTGTTACAGAAAATGCTTAGCTCGTCAGGTGTGTCACGTGCCCATCCACAAATAAAATAACTGTCAGTTTTATATTATTTTTAATAATATGCGTTTGAAATACGTTAGAAATACGTTGTCATCCAACCACTCTTGCTTCTTCCCATACCCCAATGTTTCGGAACTGAGTTTCGTATGCCTTCTGGTATCCTTTTGTACGGATATATTATCGTGGGAGGTATCATTTCTCCTACGGCTGAGAAACTAAACATTACCGTCAAGCACAACTTAGAGGCACCCTGCTCGACTTCGTAGACATTTTTGCTGCCAACTTTTGCTAACACGCTTTTTGACTTGGAGCATAGCATGAAATTTGTCTCGTCTCCGTTGAAAATACGAGATGGTTCGGATAATATGGAAATCAAGTTATTTTCTTTTAAATAGTTTTCAATTTGATCAACCGTCACCTGCGGTATACATAAATTAAAAAATTCAATAGCTACCTACACATTTTAAAAATCTATTAGAAAATAATTACCGTTTCTGGGACCCTGGTGGTTATGCAAGGATGCCTTTTCAAAAACGGATTGTACCATCCTTTACCAGGTCGATTATGTTCTCCAAAAGGATGATCTCTGGGACAATCATCTAAGAAACGCTTCACCGATTCAATAACATCATCCCGACGTTTAGGGAATCCTTTCCTGGTGCACTCGATTATCATTCGACAGTTGTTCTCTCCTCCGTTTCAGTTAGAATAGTCATTGGCCCTGGGCGAATTTTTTTAAATTTTGTGGATAATCTGTACTGTATTGTTGATCGAGAAATATTAAACATTTTAGATGCTGTCTTCTTTCCAATTCTTCCATTATTGGCCGCATCACAGGCTTTATTTATATTTTCCTCTAAATATGTAGAGTTTTTTTTGGCATCTAATTTATAACTAAGATTAATTAAATTATTATTATTACCTTATCAAAAATTAAATGAAACAATGAATTTATGAAAGTTAGGGATTCTATACATATTATTCGTGCTGTTATAATTATCGGCACCTCATTGTATCATAGTAATCATCACTATGACCATAACTAGTTTTCATATGTGTAATAATGGACACAGCATGGCGAATAATTAAATCACGCGAAGTTATAATATTAGTAATGGACACAGGTAATTTATGCATTTGTTAAATTTACTCTGTTAAGATCAGATAAATTTTAAATAATGGTACTTTTTATTAGTTCATTAAATCACTTACGAGGGCGGATTGAAAATGAAGCTACCTAAGTAGGAAAACAAAATTTTTTTTTGCCAAAAACCATTTATTTCTCAACATAGTCTCCATTTAATTCGACACGCACTTAGTAAGACGATATTCCAACTTTTTTATACCATCTGAATAATACGATTTCGGGAACCCCTCAAAATACGCGTTAGTTTCGATAATAACTTCTTCGTTTGAGATGAATCTTTGTCCTGCGAGCCATTTTTTCAAGTTTAGAAACAGGAAAAAGTCACTAGGAGCTAAATCTGTACTATAAGGTGGATGATCAACCAATTCGAAGTGTATTTCACGTAATTTTAGCATCGTATCTAATGCTGTGTGAACCGGTGCGTTAATGCGGTGCAATAATGCACGATAATACTTTCCTGTGATTGTGGATCATTTTTCAAGATAATCGATGAGCAATATTCCGTGTGCATCCCAAAATATAGTGGCCATAACCTTGTCAGCCGATTTCACTGCCTTTGCCTTGTTCGGAGCACTTCCACCAGCTTTCGATTGATTTTTGGTTTCAGGTGTGTAGTGGTGGACCCACGTTTCATCAACAGTAATTAATCGACGCCAAAAATCAACAGGATTACGCTTTATCATGTCCAAACACCGCTGTGAAGTGGTCTGTCGAACTCGTTTTTGTTCAACACTGAGCAAACGCGGCACCCATCTTGCCGATAGCTTTTTCATATGCAAATGTTCATGCAAAATGTTGAACACACGTTTATATGATATGTTTATCATTTCAACAATCTCACGCAACTTGACTCGGCGATCATTCATAACGATATCGAGGATTTTCTTGATATTTTCTTCAGTAACCACCTCTTTTGGCCTTCCTGTTGATGGTATTGTTGCAGTGCTTCTTCGGCCGCGTTTAAATTCAGCAATCCAATATTTTACCATGTAATCTGACGGAGCAGACTCACTGTAATGTTTATCGAGCTTTTCTTTTGTCTCTTTCGCCGTTTTCCCTTTCAAATAATAGTGTTTAATCACTGCACGAAATTCGTTTTTTTCCATTTTTCAAGAAACACAAAAGTTGCTTACTTCAAACGACTACAACAAATAAACTAATCGATGAATTTGGGTGAAATTTTAACAGCTCACGTTTGCAATTTCTAAAAAACAAAATTTTTTTGTGTTTGTGCTGCCATCTAGCGCTAGGTAGCTTCATTTTCAATCCGCCCTCGTATTTCACTGAAAATTATTATACAATATTAAAAAATTAATAAAATAACTTGTTCTTAACAGATTTACAACAAATGTCAATAAACACTTCTGTTTCTCACCACGTCCACTTCAACACTAAATTTCTTATAAGATAATTTATTAAAAAAAAATGAGGAGCACCTATCAATTTAGTAGGATAAAAGGAAACAGATTTATTATACACTCGCACAACTCTAAAACCGCATTTTGGCGCAAAATGCTAATAAAATATGAGTGCCGAATAATTACATCAAGTTTTACTAGTGTCCATTACTGTATCATTTACCCTATAAAGGAAATGATCAACATGATTTTTTTTTAATCGACGTATTTTTTACGCAGATTAGAAATTCGATGAATCCCGAGGTCGGGCGGATGGGGAAAGGGTCGAAAAATTAGGGGTTTTACCTCCTTTAGGAAGTTAATGTACAAATATATTGTCTATATTTGTTAAACACCTTAAGTTTCCCTTTACCTGAATTCTGTTGTTTGTCATTTCAAATTTTTAAGTTACAAAATAATTTTTAATATGAAGGCATTCTTAAAAATCGGTCTAATTTGCCCCATTTTCTAATCGGTTTAATTCGAACCGAGTGTCCTCTTTTTGTTACTAGAACTTTTGTGTAAACGAAAAAAAAATTAAGCAACTAACTACTAATGTCGATAGAACATTTCCCGAAGAACAACTTTGCTGTTTAATATTTTTTCCCAAAATACAAAATAATCGAATACGCATTTGCAAAAACATAACCAAGGTTCCTAAAAAAAGTTGAAAACATCTGACCAATTGCTTTATTTTACAAGCTTAAGTTTTGTCTAATTGGCTGAACCAAATAAACAATTACGTAAAAAACCTCATTATACATATTTGCGTTTGCTTGTTTATGTAACCCCTTAGATAAAAATGTGCTTCATCACTAAACCACGTTTCCAACTATTTGTTTAGGTAATCCAGAAAATACCGTGACATTTGTAGGTTTTCGCATAATAGCAACAGATTATTTTTATAGTATTAAAGGTTATTTGATCGTGGTTTTTTTTCACAAATATTCACTGAAACTTGGCGACCTCTATTTAGATTTTAACAGTCATAGTCCCTTGAATTATTTAACCATTATGAGTACGGCAGATCTATTAGACGATACCTGTAGGAAACTTCAAACGTTCATTATGTTTCTTCGATAGCTTTTTCACTGTTGGATTTATTTACAATATAGAGACGTCGTTCCGGTGAGTGACTCATTTTGTAGTGAAATTTATTTGCACTTTTTCACCACTGACTTTTACTACAATAAAACGAAGAGGTTGCGTGAGTCACATTTTAAACGGAACACCTTGTGGTGCAAGCAACAGTAAATTGCGTATAAAATAAGAGTTTAGACAAGACTTTGAGCAATGCAAGGTCAATAAGAGTGGAAATATCACCCACAAAATTAGTAGGTTGACATTAGAAATATCACTTAAAAGATTTAGGTTAAAATTCAACTAGGGAGAAGGGAGTTTATACAATCGGCAGTTCCAAAGAAGAATTTAATTCAAAGTGGAACGGTTTTGCTGCCAAGCTGAATAGCTTAGGTCCTCCAATTCGAGAAGAAGTATAGGATGGTAATTGATAAGGTCATATTATAAATGTAATCTAATCAAATTTATATTTAAATATTAAAATTAGATTGTGTTATTTCAGGTGTGGAGTGATCTAAAAAATAAAATTAAAAAAAATTGTCCTTCAACAAAAAGAAATGACAGCCACTGGAGGTGGGACTAATAAATTATATATGTTTTCACCTTTAGAGGAGAGTGTTATTGGCATTTTGTGGTACGAAAGAATATCCGAAACTTCAAATAGAAGCTATGGATTGGTTCAAAACACTCCATCAGACCGCCGACCTCAATCAAACCTCTCATCGAACACCTTTAGTGAGCAATCCAAATCCATATCCGCTCTCCCGCATCAGTAAATGCCAATGCAAATGCTTGAAGCTATTCCTAATAAATTAGATCAAACAGCTGTGAATTGAAAGTTCAGCCAAGACACGAACCACAATCTCCTACAAGCATTCGCTCTGACCGCCTAGCCAAACACCATTACCGACACTTCACTTCAACTTTCTAATTGCATTATTACTAATTTGAATAGAAAAGCCATTATTCAAACTTAACTCCCTATTTCATTCAGCGCAACTACAAGTGTTGCTAAAAAAGATAATTTGACACATTCACAAGAATCAATCAGACAACAAAACACAACAAAACCATCATCAAAACCACCACTATTTACTACCAATACTAATTTTTTACCCAATTTTAATATAAGTATTAAGGCTGCTTGCCCCAATTTAACACCCAACTGTGGAACATAACACAATCCACAAGAAATTGCATTGAATAAGTCAATAAAAATCCAATAAGTAACACCTGGAAAACAACTCAAACATCGAAAAATCGATTTAGTGAATTTTTCGAGATTAGTCGCAGTGTGTCAACCTCGATTTAGCTAGTCCCTTTGTTTTTGCATAGAATACTTAAACTATTGTAGTTTAGCTAAATCAGATGTATTAAACCACAGTCTGTCTAGGATATAACACTACATTACAAACACAACGCCCAATCGTGATAAATTTCTTCTTGCCACCATCGGGAATAAAACCCCCGACCCCAAGTTGCAAAGCGGGTTCTTACTCTCTGAACTGGCACTAAGGGAGAAAAACATAATGGCCCCGATATCTTTTAAGTAGGATAGTAATTTCTTGTTAACCAGTACATGATCGGTTGGATTTTTGGTTCTCTATCTATACCCATTCATTTTCTTCTCAGCTTCCGCCAACCTTGATGTTACCGTTCAAGTTCTTATCTTCCAGTTTCCGATTCATGTCCTGATATGATAGCCTCATA
The DNA here is from genome assembly GCA_958295665.1 of Tipula vernalis. Classification (NCBI taxonomy): domain Eukaryota; kingdom Metazoa; phylum Arthropoda; class Insecta; order Diptera; family Tipulidae; genus Tipula; species Tipula vernalis. The sequence goes on along the minus strand of OY282560.1, from coordinate 314,302,620 downwards.
TGTAAGGGGTGAAACCTTTTTTTGTTTTAACATTTTTCCCATTTGTTCCTTTGCACTTCAAATTCTTAATTTTCTTGAAAAACATAGCGTTTAAAAAAACTTCTAGACCAACTTATATTTTCCTGAGTTCGATTTTTTATCTAATTCAGACCGGTGTGTTGAGTTTTTGGACACTTTTTTTTTGGGACAAAAATTTAAGAGAGTGTACTGTGCAGTTTTTGGACTTTTTGGACATTATTTATGCGCGTGTACATCAACAGTGTATTTAACAAAAATAAAGTTATTCAAATAAAATAGGCCTCAAATAATTTCTAACATTCATTTCCAATTTTCTTTTCAACAAATCAGCGAACTAAGCGCCAGTTTGAAATTTTGATATGAGACATATAGTAAGGCTCTTGCAAAAAATTTAAAAAATTAACAAATCGACGAATTTCACTTTTAACAGGGACGTTGTTCTCTATTATACCAAATAGCACGTATTTCAGAAATTGGCTAATATTGTAACTTGCGAAATTGAAATTACTTTGATTGATTGCCAAATAGTGTTTTAATCGTGAGTAAGCATAAGCAATATTAAAAATTTAAACAACTATTTCGTAGGAAGAAAAATCAATTATCGTTCTTAAGCTTTATTAACCTAAGCTTAACTAGAATTAGTGATTGAATCGTTAGAGAACGGGCGTGCTTAGTGATAGTACTCTATAAAATTCATAGTGCTGAAAGTCGAAAGTGAAATTAAAAGAGAAAAAAGAACAGTTACGAATTGTGTAATATTACTAAGTGTAAAGATGGAGAGTTTACGAAAGCAAACAGCTTTTGTCAAGGAATCAATAACGAAGCAAATCTAGAAGATATCCAGGTAAAGCAGGAAAGAGTGCAGTGGTTAATTAACGAGTTCCAGAATAGCGAGAGGGAAATGTTCGACCTAGACTATGATTACTACGTAGTTCCGCAGATCTAAGTGCTGTTGTACACAATCGTAGCATAACTGAGCCTAAACTAGGCACCAGCACGAATATATCGCAACAGCAGCCTATTAAAGTGCGTTTAACAAAGCTAAACATCATAACCTTGATGGTGATGATATGCAATGGCAATCATTTTTTGATGTGTACAACTCCACAATCGATGAAAGAGGAAATTTAACCACAGCATAGACGTTTCAGTACCTGCGAGGTTTACTAAAGGGGGAACTAGCAGCACTTATTCGTCATCTCGCGGTAACTGATGCGAATTACAATGAAGCATTACAGAAGCTGGTGCAAAGGTACGGCCGGAAGCGATGTGCAGTTAACGCTTTCATTAAGGGTTTCATGGATCATCCAAATATATCGCAATTAAATGCTGTCAACGTTAGCAAATTAACTGATGATTTTGATGAAATGTGTAGAGGACTCAAGGCGTTCGCCGCAGAGGCAGACAGGAGAGATCCTTGGCTAATATATATTGCTCTCAGTAAACAGGATAATGAGTCAAGGTCGCTTTGGTCGCAAGAGGTAGCTCAAAGAGACTTCTACATTGAGGGGTTTTTAACGTTTCTTGGCAAACGTATTGATGTCGTTGTTGACTGTTTGACGAACATTCACAGTAGCTGCATTTCAGCAACGATTAGCAAGTGTCCAGTATGGAAATTAGGCGAACACGGGATATATGAATGCCAGACCTACAAAAACATATCATTAGCACAAAGGTCATAAGCAGTACAAACAATCAACCGATGTTTCAACTGCTTTTGTTTGTTTGCAGAGACAGTTTTTACGTTCGAAGTTCTGTACCAAGCGTGCGTTGCTTTTACCATTGTTCCTCATGTTTGGTGCAAGAGCAACGGTGTTTTTTTTACCGAAGGCTGGCAAATCAGATTACACTAATCCCAAAGCATTTCATCCCACCAGTCTGTCCTCAACATTTCTTAAATCGTTAGAGAGGATTGTCGACAGATTTATTACAAATAATTATTTATCTAATTTTCCACTCAGTAACATGCAACATGCTTATAGAGTACGTAAGTCCTATGAAACGGCTCTACATTGAACTTGTTAGTAGAATCGAAAAATCCCTCAAAAATAAAGAGTTTCTTGTGGGTACTTTCCTGGACATTGCAGGAGCCTTTGATAGTCCATCGTTTTCGTCGATTACTAACGCCTGCTCTAATTTCGGTATTGATCCCACCATTGTAAGATGGATTGATTCTATGCCCAAATCTCGCATTGTTGGGGTTGACTTGGATAATACTTGATTCTCGGTTAAAGTTGCCAAAGGTTGTCCCCAGGGAGGTGTGCTCTCACCCCTGTTATGGCTTTTGGTGATTGACGATCTACTTCAGGCTTTGTTGCTCAAAGATATGCTGACGATCTTGTTATTATTGCCCCTGGAAAGCACCTGAATATATTATCCGACTTAACGCAGAATGCCGTATATATTGTGGATTCGTATTGCAGTGGAATGGATTTACACGTCAATCCCTTTAAAAGTGATTTGGTTATATTTACCAGGCATCGAAATATTGCTGGTCTAACTGTGCCCATTCTTTTCGAGAGGCCGATTAACAGATCCGACTACGTTAAGCATTTAGGTGTCTCCTTGGACGAATCAACTGCTATCTTTTGGCAGTGTGGGTGAGCCTTTGGGAAATCTGGGGTTTAACTCCCAAAATGCTATGTTTCATCTATAAATTGTTGGCTCTCCCAATGTTATCTTATGATTCCTTGGTTTGGTGGCCTGTGGTTAAATTAAAGGCTACAATTATTAAACTTAATGTTCTACAAATTATTGCTTGTAGGGCCATTACAGGAGCTATGGCATCAACTTCCCTTCTTGCCATGGAATCAATTCTATTGTTTCCACAGCTACATTCTTTCATTCTTTGCTCAGCTTGTTCTGCTGCGTTAAGGCTAAGGAGTACCAGATCATTAGTACCAGAAATTGATATGGTTAATGATAGACTGATGTCTTAATTTAATTTCACTAAATTATATTCGGTGGTGCGACCTTCGAGAGATCAGTGGAGATCATCGGTTTTTCTTTTTTGTCGCACCGTCAATAGTTCTGGTTATGGAGTGTACTGCGCTAAGTTTAGGTATTGCACAGTAGGTACTGCACATTTTTCAAGCGGCAGCAATTGCTCTTACGCTCAGTGAAATTGAGGAATTTGAGGTACAGACAGCTTTTCTGTACTGGATAATCCCTTGACTGTGTCAAAATTTGTAAAGGACTGTAAATACTTTAAACATCTTCTCTGTTCAAGTAATAGAGTGACGATCATGTCAGCTCCTGTCCATTGTGGCGTTGAGAGCAATGATATTGCTAATTCTCCAGCAAAAAGCTGGGTAGCAAGGAATGGGGAAAGCAAGGCTGGGTTTAAATTTATCAGTCCCGAACCAGTTGCTTCTTTACCATTTAACTTTGTTAAGAAGGCGATCAAAGATTGCGCTATAAGTGAATTAAAACAGCAATGGCTTGCTATTGGTAGCTGCCGCATTGCGAAAGTTTTTATTAATGGATCTAACTTGAGGGCCACTAGGTTTACTTTATCTCTAAACAAGAACCAGTTCCGAGAGACTTGATTGCGACACTCACTGGTCACGGCCATTTTAAAGTACATCTTCAGCACATGGAGCTAACTCATGATGCTCTATGCGAGGATTGCCTTCAAGACAATGATGACTGCATTCACTTTGTGTGCACTTGACCTGCTTTCAACGGAGTTAGATTGCAATTATTTGACTCTAGGTCTATTGCTGAAGATCAGCTGTCTTCCTTGCCTTTGCATAAATTGCTTTAGTTTACTAGGGCTTCAGCACGCTGTCGCGATTTAGCATAGATTCACTGGTTTGCACCATGGGCTTTTCTTGGCATTGAGTGCGGAACATCAGCTGGTTCCAACCTATTTTTTAACAATAAAAAATAATGTCTAAAAATCTTGCCTCACTATGTTGAAAATTCGACAAAAAAGTAGTTTAAAGTCTTCGCCTTACACCTTGAATAGTCTTCCGGGCGATAAAACGATACCGAGGGCTAGGTTGTTCTTCGGATCGTCCAGGAAAAACCCACTGTCCTATGCGAAGCTACAATCATCAAAATGACCGTATTTTGTCCTCCCGGAGAAGCTATAATTATTGCCAAAAGCCAAAAACTTTGATTAAAAGCAACATTGACCCCACTATGGATTCGAGAGACATTTCCAGACTTTATTTACGTTATGCAATGGTCACTTTTTCTCAAGGTCAAGGTCTAATATGAAATGTCTCTAGAAATGCTTCAAACTGCTGCTGATAATTTTAGTAAACGTTTAAAGTTATGTATTTGATGCTCATGGAGGCAATTTTGAAAATTTTTGATTTTTCTATTAAATACTGAAATATTTGGAATTTAATCAGTCTCCGTATTTTATTGTCACCCGGTATAAATTTTATAAATTCTTCGAATTTTGCAGCTTCTGTAAATTTTATTAATTATTTCAACTCAGTCAGTTATATAAATAATTTATACCCTCCAAACTCAAGTTTTACTTATTCTAAAATTCCATATAATTTCAATAAATTCTGTAAAATTTATTATTTGGCCGCTCACCTTTACATGTGTTTGAAGAATGCGTCTTAGCTTGTATGGTGGGTTTGTTGGTAGTGCAGCGAACATTTACTTGAAGTTAACAGAATTTTCACAGATTATAGGCAATTTTAGTCTGACAACGAATTGAAGGGTGTCACAAAACGAATAGATAATAAATAGCTTATTAGAACAAACAAATATTTTTCCTCGTTTTAACGATCTCAAAACGTGATATGCCAGCTTTATTTATTTGCTTAATGAAGAGTTGTTTGAAAAAGTAGCATAAGAAACCAGTAAGAGCCGCCCACATCCAAGTCTTTCACATTATTGGAGACAACATTTAATTGAGACAATTAGGAACACAATGACGACAAAGCGATGTTAAGAAATACGGTCCTATTTATGTTTCAACAACGCCACTTTTAGGAAGAAAACGGTAAAGACGGGTACGACGAATTAAAGGTTTGATTCAATCCCAAAAAATCCACAACTGTGCATTGATGAATACTTAAGTTGGACATATAATTATTTGACTTTGTGACTCGTACATACGGGTTTTCATTTCACTTCCAAATATGTTTATTCCTAATGGATCAGATTTAGATTTAGATTTATTAGTCAAAATTACCAAATTATTTGTGTGCAAATTATATTTTTTGATCAGTTTGTTATAATAACTTTACATTAAATGATTTTTACTTTTCCCACTATAACGAAGTTATTATATTGTGTAAGTATTGTAATCGCGAAAAAAAAAATTGTTTCATATTTTCACATATCACGACGAATTACCAGGTTACCAGGACACCAAAACATCGATTGGAAAAATGTCGTGTCCGTCCTTCCCCAGTCATACATTTTTGTTACTTTTATTTTGTCTCCCATTCTCACAAATATTGATACTTTTGGTCAAAATTTTGCACAAAGATAGATTTTAGTTGTAATTTTAAGGTCCATTCGAGTATAGCATAGACTGGGTTGCAGTAGAAGAGGAAACTGTCAAACAAATTTTCTCAAAAACGGGACCGACGATTTTTTTGTTATGTTGACGACAAATTTGCCAATCGATCATCTACCTGTTCATAAAATTTGAAGTGGATTGAAGCATTGCCTGGGGGCACTTTAAACAAAAAGGTGAAGTTAAATATGTTGATCTGTTTTCCGAGGTAACTTCGAACTTTTCGAAGAAATTATTTCTACGGTTAATATGTTCATCTTCCAAATTCTACCAATTGTTCTTAGGTGTCTTTAATGCAAAATTGATAGATTATCGTGTATTATGGAATTTAATTTTCCAAATTTACCATATATACCTTGCTGGTGGCAAATAATATCGTCAATATTTAAAAATAAAACGGATCTCGTAAGCTTTCAAATATAGCAATACATTGCCATTTCTGTCACATTGACATTTCTGTGACGTTTCAGAGTAATAAATTCTTTTAGTATTAAAAAATTACTATAGGACGCCTCTAAAATCGTTCGTTGTTGAAAGGACAAGTGTCGGAAGGCCGAATGTCATATGGTTGAATGTATCGAAAGGCCGAATATCGAGAGGCCGATTGGGTCGAAAGGCCGAAAGTGTTGAAAGGCCGAATGTCTAAAGGTCGCTTGGGTCGAAAGGACGAATGTCGAAAGGCCGAATGGGTCGAATGGCCGAATGTGTGGAAACCACGCATGGGTCGAAAGGCCTAATTTTCGTTAAATTTTCCTTTAACTAATTGATTGAAATCAATATTTAAAACCATTGAATTTATTTCTTAATGTAAAATGATTCAGGTAAATTGAAACGTGATAATAAATCCTGTATATGTAGCATATTGATGTGATCAAATTTTCCCGGAAAGAAATATATTTATTTTTCTTTTATTATTTTAATTATTTAATTTTTAATTATATGACAAAAAAACGTAAGATGATTGTAATATTTAAGGCGATGTACTAGTAAACATTTTTACACAAAAATTTTGATAAAAATATAAATTTTGGTTTTTATAAAAATATAAATTTTGAAAATTTTCATTCATAAAAGGACAAACGGTCTTTCGACACAATCGGCTTTTTGAAACAATCGGCCTTTCGAAATTCGACCTTTCGACCTATTCGGCGTTTCGACATTCGGCCTTTCGACCTTCCGACACATTCGGCCTTTCGAAATTCGGCTTTTTGATATTCGGCCTTTTGACCCTTTCGGCCTTTTGACATTCGGCCTTTCGGCGTTCGACCTTTCGACATTCGGCCTTTTGACATTCGGGCTTTCGGCCCTATTCCTCTAAAATAATATCACCCCTGTATAGTGGAGCAAGTTTAGGATAAATGCACTGGGATAAATAGAAAATGAAATACTATTGGACAAGGAGGTGGGATTCGGTGACAAAAGCTAATTCAGGTTAATTCTAATTTTGTATTGTTTGTGTTTTATTATTTTCTATTCTTGAATGGTTCACACTCCACAGCGGTGCCCCGTCTAGACTGTAGCACTGGCTAAAGAAATGTAAAGGCTAATTCTTACGTTGCTCACAGAATATTGTTATATGAACAAACAGCACTTATTTTCAAAAAATAAATTTTGAACATTGTTGATGCTCTCCGAACGGACTAATTTAAATTCTCAAGGATTTTTTGACAGTGTACTAAAGACATATGTCTAACTAGATCTAATTGTTAAAAGTCGAAGATGAAAAATAGCGAATGCAACTTTGATTGCTGTTCAACAGATGTGACATCTTTTAAGCACCTTGCCTGCCCAAAATAACGGATTTTGTTTGTAAAATATAAATGGTTGGTTTGGTGATCTACATATAATGAACGCTATGTTAGAAAAGCGTCGTCCGGGGAGTCGGATAGACCCAAATTTTTTTTTTGTAAATTTAGAACACACATACTCGTAAATAGAGTAATAATAATTCTTTGTACTTCATCACAGATATTATAACGCTAACGTTGTAATTGGTTTGTCACAGTCAATTACTAACATTAAATATCATATCCTTTATTTTGTTAACTTTTATGCGTCTCTATCATTGTTATAGTACTTTCAATTTTGAGGAATATATGTTATGCACAACGCGTGCTAGCCAGATAAACAACTATAAGCTGCCAGGTGTCAGAGACATTGAGCTTCAGAAGAACCTAGAGAGTACAAAAAAAAAAGACGGAGGGAAGCTACCTTCTCCATCGACATATCCACGTAGAATCCACTTGGTGATTTTCGATCGAAAATTGCTAATGTTTTGTGTCGTTTCTAGTAACGTCAGTAAAATAGGTTATTAGAAGGCCATCTCAAAGCCCGCAATTTTTTACCTAATTTTACACTTTCTCAAATTAAAACTAACCCGCTACAATTTGCCCCACAAAAAAAAAATAAAAATTGGCCTACCGTAAATATGTACCTAATGCTGTAACTGATGTTTCCATTTACTTACTTTAGTGATCTGTCAAAATTCCGGAATTCTTAACCATTAGCCAATCTTCGACATAGTGAACCTAAACATTTCTTATTTTGTATTATATTAATTTGAAACTAAATATTTAGGCCAAAGTGATTAACATTAAAGTAAAATTTATATTTTGATGTTAAATAACAACGTTTTGATCAACTATATTATCGCTGCACATTTCTATTTTTTTTTTGTCGAAAACTTATTTATAAAAACGATTGATGTCTTTCAATCTCAAAATGTCCATGAATAAATTTTTATGCCGATTTTCTATTGTTGGTTTGAAATATAATTTTACGATACGTGGATTTTTTTAAAGCCACCTACAAAGCACATTGATTTTATTTATTTTTTAGTGTTTCTTCTACTTCATTTTATTTTGTCTTTTTTTCTACTTGTAACGATGTATTAATTAAGACGAGGATTATGATTTTTTTTTATGGTTGTGCGTACACGAAACAAGCAAAAAATAAAAACTCTACAACTTAATTCTTCAATCAAAAATTGTCAAGTCTCTATAATATGTACGAGAGCAACAAGTGTAATTTATAATGACATATATAGAGCACTGTCAATTCTCGATTGATTGATTGTGTGCAATTTATTCAGTTTATTCACATGGCGAGGTGAATGGCCGCGTGCGGAGGAACACAAATCTTTGTATTTCTAAATATTGTGAAACAGGCAAATTTAGAATGATTCATTATTTAATTCGCGTGAAAGAAATTGGGAAATTTTGAGATACCGGTTTGTTTGAAGTTAATGTCTTGGATATAAGGTTAGACATCCATCAAATTAGCTTATGATTTAAGTACACACTGTAGAAAATTTCGAGAGACTAAACAAGAACTGAACCAAAGCTGGAGTTGTTTTCTCTGGAAAAATATATCGTTACAGATTATATGCAGAAGTAAAAACTCTTAACTGATGCACCAGACAATTGCTGCATTCTTCAAGACCTTCACAATGATATACAGCGTTACAATATCAGAGTGAACAATTTTGATTTTCACCCTACCGTGGTGGATTTTTAAATTGGTGGTGAATAATATTTAAATTCTCCTAGCCTTTCCAGATCAAAAACATTCCAAAGACGTCTCCTTCGGGTTATTCTCTCACCGAGCGGTGAAATTTTGAAGAGTGCAGACATTTGTTTGTGTACAAGTAACCAAGCAGGCATATCTACAAACAGCGCCGTAACGGTAAATTTTATAACTAACTTTATTCCTTAGAAAACCATACTGTGAAGCTGTTCTGGTTTTAGTCGTAGATCGTTTATACTTTGCCTTGTGTTCTTGGGGTGGCTCGTCATCCTCGGAAGTGGGAAGCGTCTCGGGTTCTGCGAATTGAGAGGATTTAATCTGTTACAATGCCTTTGCTTGCTTACATGTCTGGAAATTCGCATCATAGTCTTATGACGTAGTCGGCCAAAAGAAATACTTTTGTAAGTGGTGATGTTGAAGCTTGTTCATGAGCTAATCTAACCAATAGATCTGTAAGGTCATGTGGAAAATATAATTTCCATAAAAATGGTCGAAGGATTTTTGGATTTTAATTACCGGTTCATAGAGTCACTAAAAGGAGGAGAATCTAGATTTATGTTTAACAAATGTTCGCCAGATTTTAACTTTTCGTTAGACAACTCCTTCATAAAGGCACGCGACAAGGGATCTGGCACACCTTTTAGTCAAACCCGTATAGCTTTAACGTCCACCTCGCCAGTGGCCATTTAAGACACTTTGGTTCATAAGACATTTTAGACTAGTGTGGTCAGTGATGATTATGAACGGTTATTCTTCAATATATGTCCTGAAGATCATTACGCTTAGCACAGCGGCCACTGTGCTGCGTTAAGTTTTTTGGGACTTAAAAGCGATGGGGTATTCGCCACCATCATTATCGATCTGGAATAATACACTTGTCCAACGCCTGCGTCTCGGTGAGACAACACCGGTGCTCTAGATAAGACCAGCTTTATTGGGTTAAAAGCATGCTGACATTCATTATTCCATTCGAAAACCCTTTGTTTTACGATACCATCTTGATATATGCTCAAAAGTTTACGAACCTTTTTAACAGTATCAGGTACAAGGAACATAAGACTTATGTTAACCTTGCCCTGGTCTACTTTTAGGCAACCATCTACTACCACAAAGTCAATGTAGTGAATTTCCTTTCAAAGTAACTTACTTTTACTGAGATTAACGGTTACCCCTCCAGACCTGAGTAACGAAGCAATTTACTTCAATAACTGAATATGCTCTTCGAAATTCTCGGATGTAACGAGGAGGTCATCCAAATACATAAACAGTTTTTCATGAATTTGATGTGGTATCAGCAGGTGCAATAGCCTACACATTGTTTGGGGCAGGTTGCTTCAATGGCATGACCGTAAACTGGTACAAAGGACCACCGGACAGTGAACGCAGTTTTATCTCGATCAGTCGACCCATCATGTAAGGCTTTCTGTTTCATGAAATAATGCGTAATGCTGCTGCTTATTAGAGTTCGCATCTCCCACATCAATGTGATGCGTAACAGTTTGCGTACAACCTAAACCCAGCTCCTCAAATGACTGAACTTTTTTATGGTGCCATTTAAAGTGTTGGCCTGATGACTATACAGTGTAGCTATACAAATTAACGAAAAGTGTACGTGTATTGAAAAAGTGTAGGTCTTCATAAGTGTAAATAACCAGTAGAACCAGATATAGGGCGATAAGATAAAAAGGGTTGAGCGTGTGCGACGCTATTTTCAAAATTGTGAAAATCACTTAAAATGTTCAAACCTGATGCTGCTTTTCCAAAATCTCAGAGATGTTACCAGGTGTGCTTTTATTTCGATAAAGTTGACTGATCAAGGTTTCCGAAAAAATTCGTAGCTATTAAGATAAAATTGAATTGAGCATGGGCGACGTTATTTTAAAACGTGTGAAAATCACTTAAAACGTTCAAACATGACACTATGACCATTTTCCAAAATCTCAGAAATGTTACCAAGTGTGGGCTCATATCTCCATAAAGTGGATAGGCTAAGCTGTTCGAAGCTATATTTGGTATTAAGATAAAAGCGGTTGGACATGTTTAACGTTATTTTGAAAATTAAGCTCATTTTGGAAAACAAACCCACACCTGGAAACATCTCTGAGATTCTGGAAAATGGCTACAGTGTAGCATCAGGTTTGGATTTTTACAAGTTTTAAAATAACGTCGCATATGCCCTACCCTTTCTATCTTAATACGCTACGTTTTTTTCGGAAACCTTGATCAGTCAAGTTTATGGAAATAAAAGGCCATACGAGGTAACATCTCTGAGATTTTGGAAAAGGAAAAGATTGTAGCAGCGATTTCAACAGGCTTTTGCTTTTTCACAATTTTCAAAAATTTGTCGAACATGCCCAAGTCTTTTTATGAAAATATCGCCCTATACCTGGTTCTACTGGTTATTTACACATTTTTATGTAGGGCTACACTTTTTCACTTTTCAAAACACTTAGACTTTTTATTAATTTGTACAGCTACACTTGGTGTGAAATACTTTAGACCGGTGATTTAGTTAATCCTAGTATTTGTCAAATTTGGTTCGAGATGTTTGATTTCCGATATACTTCTGGCGGAATTATATTTATTCTGAACTTACGCCACGAATCTACACCTAAGTAAAATGGTTGGGTTAAATTTGGGAAAATGTAGGCTGTACAATTTTTGGTTAATCCGTTATAATTAATCGTGATGTATATATCCAAATACCCTGCCTTGATGCCCCGACGCAGTTTTTGTGTTTATTACTCCCGTTACCATCGTCATCAGCACTACCTTTTCTTCTAGCTCCGGTTGTAAGTTTAATGGTAAGACCGGGGTAACTTTCTCAGTATTCCATTGGGGTGGCATAGTCGTCAGGAAATATGCTCCATATCACCATAAGTTGTTGTAGATGAGTTCACTGGGTGTTATGCCACACGAGGCAGTGTTTGCTGGATTTTCCTGAGATTTCACATGATGCCACCTTGTTGTTGGTAATAATTTTTTGATTGTCGAAATTCTATTTGTAATAAATGTTTTGAAGCGGCTTGGGTCACCTTTGATCCAACATACTGTTATTGTAGAGTCTGACCAAACGTACGTGTTAATATCTCCAAGTTTCATGGTATCCCGTATGAGCTTCATCAATTACTTGCTTTTACTGGTGCAACTCGTGTTTTGGACGTTTGTAGTTGGGTTGTAATTTCACCGGTATCATACACTGTCCTACAACATACCACTGCATCACAGGCATACTCTGATCCATCAGCAATCCCATGCAGTTTCATTTTGCATCTTGATGTCATGGTGACCCATCTCGGAATTTTTATATTTGATATTTCATTTAGCTCAACCTTGAATTTCTGCCATTTGGTGTTTACTTTTCCTGGTAGGTGTTCATCCCAATTTATTCCAGTTTTCCATACATCCTGTATCATAATCTTAGCCATGATGGTTATTGGTGATAACCATCCTATGAGGTCAAAGAGTTTTGATGACTTAGATAGGAGCGAGCGTTTGGTGGGCTGGTTGTTGGTAGTCCGGTTATGTCGAATTTAAAGAAATCTTCTGTCGGTTTTATAGTATTCCCAACGTTTTTATGCATTCATTTAGCTTTATTTGAATGTATCCGTTAGCTTGTTGTTCCGTTGGATGCCGATTTTCTTAGATGAAATCCACCCTGTGCTGTGAGCTTTTGTAGTTCTTGTAGCACTAGTAGAGTCCCCTCAGTGTTGTCAGCGCCAGTGAGTAGGTCATCCACAAAGAAGTCTGTCGCTATAGGATGTGTACTGGATCCATCCTTGGCTAGCTGAATTAACGTTCTTACAGCTAGGTCGACCGCGGTAGTTCTGTACGTTATAGTCTTTAGCCTATATGCCTTCATGGGGTCGGATGGCTCTTTCCTCCACAGTATACGGTGGTAGTCTTGATCTTCTATGTTAAGCCAAACTTGACAAACAATTTTTAATGGAATGAAAAATCAGGATGTTATCTTCTGGTTTTTCTGGTGTTAACTCCATGATTTAATTGCTTATATGACGTGTCTTTTGTTAATCTTTTCTCGATTCGCAGAAGTCTGCTGAGGCTCTTGTCCGGGATTCTCCAAGTTTGATGTGATTGCCCTTAAATGGAATTTTTATTGTATGTGGTCCATCAGCATGCCATTTCAATGTTGTTTGGAATATCTTTTCAACCTGATTTTCTTTTTCCGTGCGGCTACTTTCCTCAGGAATGTTGTAAATCTCTACAAATAACTTCAGTTGGTCCTCGATTGATTTGGTTGTCACCATTGTTGTTCTTGCTTGGCATGATTATGATCCATCCATACTCTGTGTTTTGTGCCATTGGTTCTCGATTGTTACCCTTGATAATGCTGTTTGCTATTACTGTGGATCCGCTAATTTATGTTGGGTCCATGCTCTAGTTAAGTTGGGTCCATGCTCTAGTATCAATATCAGTTTCAGGTAGTTGTTGAGTAAGCTTGTTGAATATTAAAGCTTCGATGTCTAAGCTAAAGTCTCCATCGAATCCTGGCACTAGCTTTATGTTGATTGTATGTCTACAGATTTCTGCTTCATTTCCACCTATGCCTGAAATGTTTACATGTATTTTTTTCTTCATGATGTTCAGTGTATTGACAGCTTTCGAGGATATTAGTGTTGCTTGTGATTGTGACCCTGAATCGATTAGTGCCATCATTGTGATGAGTTGTCCAGTGCCTTGAGCCACTCTGACTACTGCTGTTGGTAGTAGCACTGGACCTTGTTGGTTAGCTATAAAGTTTTTTGTCGGCCCGTTGTTGGTTGAAGCCATGTTGTTACTATGTAGAAGAGTGTGGTGATGACCTTGACATACAATACATCGTATCGTGGATGGTTGTGCTAAACAACGTACACAAGTAGTTGTTTCGCTAATCAGTATGTTTCTGTCTAATGTTGACATCAGTTTGAATTGATTGCAGTCCTGCAATTGATGCCTTTCTTGACATACTTTTACTACGCACTGTCTATTTACCGTTGCGGCATGTATCCGTTTTATAGAAAATCAAAAAATTCCTTAATTTGTGGAATTTCTCTTGATTTTCCTAACGTTGTTTAACGAGTGCCTCAAAGGAAGAGTTCATCTCTAGCTTTTTAATCTGGTGTAGCATTTTGTTTAAAGTATCATGCAAGGATCGAATTGCTCCCGCTGATGCTGTATGTATTGTTGGTAAAGTCAACAATGAGTTGAAGTACTTATTGGCCATAGTAACCTGGCGTTGTTGTACCTTGCTTATAATTGTCACCAGTTGTTAAGATGTGACTTATTAACTGGGCTACTCCTTTTTGTATACTTGACTTCAAGTATGTTATTTTTATTCTTTTGGATAGCTGGTTGTATGTTGTGGACATGGTCTGTGAATATGTAGTTTATTATTTATGGTATTTTGGGTAAGTTTACCCTGGCTTCTCCAGAAGGTATCGTTGTCTCGTCCTTCTGGCTGTGCTGCAGTCGCAGTATTACTGAGTCTGCTCTATCCTTGAGAGTCTCATAGTAGCTACTTTGGAAGTAGGGAGCTGTTAGCTCTTCTTCTATTTCTACTAGGATCTCTTTGTGTAATGCATCAATTACCCTTATTTCTTGTGATAGTTGCTCCATTTTTAGCTTGATATCAATGGAGTCTATTTTTCTGTACATATTCCTCATCAGGATATTTTGCTTCTTGAGCAGCTTCTGGTTGGTGTGTGACAGCCCTTTGTTGAGATTGCCTAGCTGCTGCCGGTTGTCCCTACTTGATGATTGTTTCAGTTCTGTTGGTGGCCCATTGTTTGACAGCTCATTAATGGGATCGTCGACGTCCATACTGGACAATCGTGTTGCTACTAACCCATTGTTTGACGGTTGTTTTATGGGAGAGTCGACTTGCTCTAGATTGTCCATACTGGATGGTGCTGTTGTTATTGACGTATTGTTTGAGCAAGTAGTTAGCTGTTTGTATCGGCAACCGTTTTACTTGTTGCTCTATATGGATGATCCTCTTTTATTGCAGGAAGCATCGCTATTATTTTGTCATCCCTAGCAAGCTAGTCGGAGTATAGCTTTTTAAGCTCTTCTATTCTTCTTTCCAGATAGGGTTTTGTCTTTCGACTTACTCCATCTTTGTTGTAATTTCTCGCTTGTATCATTATCTTTTCGCCTATCTCCTCTTGTTCTTGCAGCAACTTTTCCATTTTGATGATCTGATGAGTTATATGGGTCTCGAAATTTTCTCCTTTTATTTTTGTATTTTGACACAATATATTATGGTAATATTGCGTTTTATTTGCTAGTTTAATTGTTGCTAGATCGAAGGACCATGTGTAATTCCAACCACAGATTGGAATTGCTTATTTTTAATAATTAGCTAGATTACCACGGGTGAGGCCAAGCTAATTATAATGAGAGACAATAAGTATTGTTAAATATTTAATTGATAATATTTAGTTGAGCTTGCCTTAACAGATACATTACAGTGATTAACAACACAGGAATATTTGATTGAATAAAACTGATTTTAACCTTACATTTTCAATAACCTTGTTGGCCTCACTCGATCGGTACCTTCCAGATTAAATCCGGCTGTAAAAAAATAATTTTCACCTCACTTTGTTCCTCCAAAAAGTCTTCCTTCAAAAAATGTGCTTTCGAAAAGGGTTCCTCCGAAAACTGTTCCAAAATTGTTCCTCCAAAAAGTTTTCTTTAAAGAAAGATTCTTCCAAAGAGTGTTGCCCCCAAAGTTTTCCTAAAGGACTATTTCAAAAATGGTTCCTCTATTTCAAGTGAATTTTCTTCAACTTCCTAAAGTCGACGTAAATGAGCTTATCTGAATCGCGTGACATCGTGTTCCGGATTTGGTAATTTTATCTTCATAGCCAGCAACAACCCAACCGAATAAACTATCAACTAAATTGGGATTAAGAGATTGGGTTTTAATGGTATTCATCTCCCCGTTAATATATCTTAGACCGCGTTGATACCAAGAATCGTTTCTATTGGATTGGGATTATAGAAACCTAGGTTAGCAGTTCCTACACAAAGCATTCCTCCAAAAAGTGTACTTCCAAAAAAAGATTCCGCCAGAAATTTGTCCTTCAGGAACTATTCCTCCAAAAAAGCGTTCCTGCAATAAGTCTTCCTTCAAAATTATGCCTTCAAAAATTGCCTTCCAAGAAGTGTTCCTCCTAAAGATCTTACTTCAAAAAGTGGGCTTTTAAAAATGTTCTTCCAAAAGTGATTCCACCTAAAATATGTCGTCCAGAAAATATTCCTTCAAAAAGTCTATACTAAAAACGCATCTTGATGATCATAGGTTTAAAACGCCGCTTCTCAAGTACCTGTGTAGCGCACAGGATCCAAAATTTGTTTGCTTTTTCCTGCGAAAAACTACAAAAAACTAAACAAAGTGGAATCAGCAATCGTACAACTTTGTGTGAATGAATGAATTGCTTTACTTTTAACGTTGTTTGTTTTTATCTATATGGAATCATTTTCTATGTGTGAAAGGAGTGCCAACTCTTCAGTTGAATTTTTACGTCCTGCCATATGCATTAATCAGTAAATTCGAGTGCATTTGGCTAAAGGTCAGTAATTATTCAATTACTAAACTAGAATAGAGAAGTGCGCATCGCCGCTTAACATTGGTCCTTTATGCGCAAGGATAACAAGAAAGTATACAGAAGCGTTTTGTTTTCAAATTGTAGATAAAAAAGTTTAATTACGGTCTTCTTTTTTAACAGGCCCATTGCTTTGTATCTTCGTGGTGTTCTTGTAAATTCAAAGATTAACCGTCCTCCATCGCGGTAATTCAACCCTCAACCGAAAAATGTATTAACTCACATTAAACCTGAAGGATCCGAATTTATTTACAAACACTGAATTTGTTGAAAGAAAACTGCCAATATCACGTCCAATAACGTTCATTTTGTACTGACAATAACAATGTAATCGCGACTTTCCATTTCCGTTTCAAGTGTTTGCTGATAATCTCACCTTGTCGCAAAAAAAAAAAAATTTGTTTACACAAAATATGTTTAGATTATTGATTTGTCTAATTTTCATCTTCCACATATTAATGTAATTCTTAATCTGTATACTTCAAATATTTGATTTATAAATCTCGCCATTTATATTAACTAAATGATATCGCGTTAGCACGTTTGATTTATCGCCGGTACACTGAGATTAGATATTTTAATAATTATCACCTGCCGTTTATTATTTGTATGACATATAGTATAGCATAGAGACAAAATGGGTCGTCCACCTCGAAAGGCTACAAGACTTATTGCAAATATGCGACCGCCAAACCTCGATTAAAAACAATTAATTCTTCTAACACAACATAACTACTTAGTAATAATAATAAAGTGAATGTTATTGAATTAAAAACAATTTATGTTCTCAATGATTCATCTTACGAAATGGAAATAAAACAGCAAAAAAATACTTGACTCTTGCAACTACACACATACATATATACGAAACAAACAAAATATTACCTTTATTAATTAATTAATTAATTAATTAATCATAATTGCAGTATTGTATGTACACGTACACATTATTTTGTGTTGTAAATAATTTTAATTTTGTTTAGTTAATGTCAATGGTGGAGTATATTTTTGATATGTTACCTTGAACAGTCGCGCAAAATAAAATCAAAATCTTTGAAAGGTCATTTAAATTTTATAGGTTTAAAAATCTCTGTGTTTTACATAAACCATAAGGCGAATTAAATTTTTTGTTTTGTTTATACAACAATAATACACCTTATGCATATAATTGGATCACCACAAAAAAAAAAAACAACAATGATGGATGAGTGTTCCATTTAGCGTACAACCAAAGTGGAAAGTGTCTGGTATGGTATATATGAGTTTTGGACAAATCGCGTACACAATGTTTTGATTTAATCGGTTTGATTGATTAAATTATCATGACCGTAAAATTTTTTGTTGTACAGGAATACTTCGTTTAACGCTATTTTTTGTTGATAGCGTCCCAAAAATACTTTACTTCGTTTGTCTAATATGAATAATTTTTGATGTCAGATAATTTATATTTCTCATTACTCTGTAGGCATGACCAGATTCCAGTTCCTTTAATACAAATCAATGTTAAATCAGTCAAAATTGTGACATTCTAAAAGTTTTCATTGGTGAATAAAATGTAAAAACTGAGTGAATAATGTGTGAATATTGAATTGAGTGATAATGAGGGAATTATGAGTTAATAATGATGGAATAATGAGTAAAAAAAGGCAAAAAATTAGTGGTTAATGGGTGAGTAATGAATAAGTAATCAGTAAATAATGAATGAGCATTAGATGAGTAATGAGTGAATACTTGGTGAATAAATATTAAATGAATAATCAATGAATAACCAGTAAAAATTGAGTGCATTAAGAGTCCTTTAAATAAAGAGAGGGATACAAGCTGATATTGCTAAAGTGGAATTATCGTAAGAAATTTTCATATAAGAATTGTTAATTAGGGAATAATACAATTTTAATCCAGATAAACCATCATCAACAAACCTCATTTACGACCGCGGGTCTTTCAGTATGTGCTTCCGCCTTTGATTTAAAAAAAAATCCCTAAGGGAAAGTGTCAATAAGAAATCTGAATTTCGAGAAACCAATGAAATACTCAAAAATGCTAATAGAAGTTCTTTTCATGTACACCCCAAAATATGAGAAAGGAAAAACAATAATTAAGCGAAGACTAAATTACGGAACGTCAATGGAAGACATCAAGATAGATCTAGAAAAAAGTGTAGTCACAATTAAGGGAATGTAAAGGAGCACAAAAAATCTAGCCAATAAAATACCAAAAATATTTTATTTTTTAACCCGGACGTTAAAATTGATGATTTGAATTTGTTTGAAATTAGGGGATTGCCAAATAATTAGTTTGGTGTCGACTTTTTTAATTTCATAAACAATATTTCGCAATATTTGATGCTCTAAATTAACATAAGTTTAGTTAGCTTGGTTGACTTTTCAGAAAAAGACTATCAACAGTAGTTCTTAGCTTGATTGCTAATACCTGACTTCGCCAGTATCGTGATTTGCATAATAGCATTAGATTGATCAAAATTATTCTGGAGCTGGCGACTGAATTTGTTCAACGCCACACTGTGATTGTTATAAAGCCAAAAAGTCTATTGTTTTAAATTTTATAATGTGGCTAATCTCAGACCACTCAACTTGAATACAAAAGTCCTATACTTTGCTTGCAACTTGAAGTCAAGTAAAATAACACGTTCATATTGGTCAAATACATTCAAGTTAATTGAATTCAAGTACTTGAATTCAAGTAACTTGACTAATGTGAACGAGGCTTAAAGCTCAAGTAAAATAAAATGAAAACAAAAGTAAAGTCCAAAACAGAAAAATATTTATTATATACAATTATTGGCGCAAGTTGTTAGGCATAAGTTGTTTAAATTCTTTAAACTCCAATTATACTTTAAAAATTTTGCCAGTTGTTTAAATTGTATAAATTTTTAAATTTTTAAATAATTTCACCGTCTTCGTTATTAACTTTTTAAAGTGGAAATTAAACATTTTCCAAACTAAATTAACCAAGTTCAAATCAAATTAAACAATTTTTCAAAACAAATTAAACATTTTTCAAATAAATTTAACAACAATTTTCAAATCAAAACAAATATTTTTTTTGTTTTTACAAAATATTCAATAAATTATTTATATTATAGAAAATTTATAAATTCTCAAAATTTAAAAAATTTTACAATTTTTTTAAATTTTGTAGAAAATTTAAAATTCTATGCATCCTTTATATTCTGTTAATTTTATAAATTTGTATAACAAATAAGTTCCTATAAATTTAAAAATTCTATAACTAACTTCTCTTTCTTCGTTATACTACATATTCCTATGCTTTTTCTACATTGTTTGAGTTCTTTAAATTGTTTAAATTTAAAAAAATCTTAAAATTAAAAAAAAAAAAATTCTATGAATTTTATAAATTTTATAGATTATTTGATTTTTAAATTCTATAAATTCTAAACTCATACTTGTATAAATTGTTTCAACTCCGTCAGTTCTATAAATTCTATGCCATAACTTCTTTACATTTTTAAAAATTCTATAATTTCTTATAATTCTGAGTTTTATATATCCTATAAATTCTGTAAATTTTAAAAATTTTTATAACGTTAAGATATTTAAATTTTAAATATTCTATAAATTCTAGAAATTCGTTAAATTTTATCAATTCTGATGAGTCTATAAACTCTAATTAACCGTAAAATTTTGTAAGATTTTTCAAGCTTTTAAATTATGTGAAATGTATCAATTCTATACTATTTTAAATTCTATAAATTCTTCAAATTCTATAATTCCACGCTATGAGTTTTGTAAATTGTTTTAATCCATCCAACTCTTTAAATTTTACAAACTTAAATTTTACTTATTTTAAAAAATTATATTTACAAATTCAATAAATTCGATTAAACATTTTATACACATTATAAGTTCCATAATTATTAAAAAAATTACAAATTCTATAAATTTTCTGAATTTTGTAAATTTTATATATCCAATTCTGTAAATTTTAAATTATTTACAACAATAACTAATCTAAATTTTACAAATCTAAAATCCTATAAATGTAATACATGTGATGTATAAAGTTTATAATCTGCATAAATCCGAATAATTTTAGGAATTTTACAAATTATATACATAATTTGTACAAATTGTAAAAATTCTTTACCTGTTTTAAATCTATCAATTAAAGAAATTTGATGAATTTTATAAATTCTTTAAATTTTGTAGGTTCAATTAGTACTACCGTAAATTCTAAAAAAATTTAAAATTTTATAAATTTTTAAAAATTTTCTATTAACAAATTCCATAAATTCTGTAATTCTCATAAATTCTGTAGATTCTATAAATTATATAAATTCTCTTATCTTACTCTAACAACTCTATAAATTCCATAAATTCAATAAAAACTATAAATTCTATTTCATAATTCCTATAAATTCCATAAGTTTTTAAATTCTACAAATTTTATAGTATTCAATAAATTCGATAAATTTTATAAATTTTAATTGTTCTATGAATTCCATAAGTTCCAAAATTTTTTAAAAATTTTAAAGTTCTATAAATTCTATAAATCCTATAAATACGATAACTTCTATAAATTCTACCAATTTTATTAATTCTGATGAGACTTTAAACTCTAAATAATCGTTTAATCTTGTGAATACTTGTATTTTATATTTTTAAATTCTATCAATTTTATACTGTTTTAATTGTATGCTTCCCAAATTCTAGACATTCTATAAATCCAATAAATTTTATTAGTTCTATTAATTGTTTTAACACATTCAGTTTTTAAAAAATTCCACACACTTAAATTTTGCTTGTTTCAAAAATTCTCCAGAATTATAAATTCAATAAGTTTTATATACTCAAATTTTATAAAATCGGTAAATTCGATAAATTCTACAAATTTAAATAATTTTTTATTCAATTCTATCTATCAATTTTATAAGTTCCTTAAATTCTATAAGAAATTGAAAATTCTACGAATTGTATAAATTTTATCAATTTTTAACAAGAAAATATTTCAATTCTGCCAGTTCTATAAATTTTACAAATCCTATAAATTTAAATTTAACTTATTCTAAAATTATACAATATTGTAAATTCAATAAATTCGATAAATTCCATGGATTTTAATAATTATATAAATTCTTAAAATTCCAAAAATTCTACAAATCTAAGTCTCTATTAACAAATCTATTAAGTTTCTTTTAAGTTTAAAATTTAATTGAATTCTTTAGATTTCATGAATCCTTTAAATAATGTAAATTTGATAAATTATATAAATTCTATAAAGTTTATTAAATCTAATATGTCTCGAATTTATAAAATTTATAGAATTTGTGGAATTTATCGAATTTAGAAAATTAAAAGGAATACTATAATTCAAAGAACTTACTGAAATGTTAGACTCCAAAGAATTTAGACATTATGGAATTTATTGAATTTAGATATTTACAGACTTTATAAAATTCATAAAATTAATCGAATTTATAGGGTTTCCAGTCTTATAAGATCATTCAAAATTTATAGAATTTCTAAACAGCAAACCTCATAAATTTTGTAAATCAAATAAATTCTGTAAAGTAAAAAATTCAGTGATTTAGCCTATATAAATTTTAAAAATTCTACCAATTTAATAAAATTATAAAATTTACAAAATCTAAGGAACTTACAAAATTTTTAGATTTGCCAGAATTTATTAAATTTTAAATTCCATAAATTTTATAAATTTCAATAAGTCTATAAACTATAAATTCGATAAGTTTTCTGAATTTTATAAAAGTTGTATTATGAAATCTCGGTTTCAAAAATTCCGAATTCAAAATCCCGGTTTTAAAAATCCTAATTTTGAAAGATACATTTTTTTATAAAATTCTGGTGAAGAAAAATTTTAATTTTGAAACGGGATTTCATAGTACACCCGTAAAATAAAAATAAAAATCGGGATTTTCTGAAAAGCAGGAATTTTATTTTTGCAGAAACCGGATTTTAAAAACTGGGTTTTTCAATATCAGTATTAACAAAGAAAACAGGATTTTGACAAATCGGGATTTTAAAAACCGGGATTTCGTTACACACCCATTTATAAATACAATAAATTTTATAGATTGTATCACTTCTATAATTTCTTATAGAAGTCTTCTAAAAATTATTAAAATGATAAAAATTGTATAATTCTTTAAATTTTGTTGATTCTATGAGCTTTGTAAATTGTTTTAACTCTTCCAAACTCTATTTAACAATTTCTATAAATTTTACAAGTCTTATAAATTCTAAAAAATTGAAAATTCTATTAATTCTTTAAATTCTCTAAATCCTATAAATTTAAAAATCGTATAAATTCGATAACTTCTATAAATTGCACCAATTTTATAAATCCTGGTGCGTCTTGAAACTCTAATTAATCATTTAATTTTGTGAATATTTTAAATTTTTTAAATTATGTAAATTCTATCAATTTTATATTTTTTTAGTTCTATGAATTGTTCACATTCTAGAAATTCTATAATCTCAATAAATTTTATGTTTTTTATAAATTCTTTTAGTTTTGTAGATTCTATAAGTTCGATTAATTGTTTTAACACTTTCAGTTTTAAAAATTCTATAAATTCTACACACTTACCTTTTACTTATTTTAAAAATTCCACAGAAACTATAAATTTTATATGCTCTACAAATTTTATAAATTCAATAAATTTAATTTAATAATCCTACCAATTCTATAGATTCCTTAAATTCTATAAGAATTTTAAAATTCTATAAATGGTACAAATTCCTTCAAATTTACATAAGAAAATATTTCAACTCTGCCAGTTCTATAAATTTTACCATTTATAAATTTATAGATTAATTTTACTTATTCTAAAATTTTGTAAATTTATTTACAATAAATTTTTTTAAATTATACAATATTGTAAACTCAATAATTTCGATAAATTCTATACATTTTAATAATTGTATAAATTCTTAAAATTCCATAAATTCCAAAAAATCTATAAATTTTATTACGTTTAAAATTTCGTTGAGTTCTTTAGATTTCATAAATCCTTTAAATTATATAAATTTGATAAATTCTATAAATTCTACAAATTCTACAAATTCTATAAAGTTTATAAAATCTAATATGTCTGGAATTGATAAAATTTAGAGAATTTGTGGAGTCTTTCGAATTTAGAAAACATAAAGGAATTCTAGAATTCAAAGAACCTACTGAAATTTTAGACTTTAAAATTTATAGCATTCTTATTATCGAATTTATTGAATTTCAAAATTTGCAGAATTTATAAAACTCATAAAATTAATCGCATTTGTAGAGTTTATAGTCTTATAAGAATCTGTAAAATTTAAAGGAATTATAATTAAAATAAGTTAAATTTTGTAAATTCTATAAAGTAAAAAATTCAGTCTTTGAACTACACAAATCTTATAAATGATTTACAAGTTTGCGAATTATATAAATTCTATAAATTTTATCAAATTCTAATAAGGCGAAAATTTAAAAAAAATTATAGAATTGAACAGTTAAATATAATTAATGGGATTTAGAAAATATAAAGAACTTATTGAATTATTAGATTTTACAGAATTTATTAATTTTTCAATTTTACAAATTCTATAAATTTTATAAATTTATATTAGTTTTATGAATTTTATAAATACCATAAATTTTAGAAATTTTATCAAGTATATAACTTCTGTAAATTTTGTACATACATAAAAAAATAAAAATTAATTTCTTTGAATTTTATAAATTCTAAACTCATAGTTGTATAAATTGTTTCAACTCTGCCAGTTCTATAAATTCTATCCCATAATTTCTTTACAATTTTAAAAATTCTTCGATTTCTTTAAATTCTAGTTTTATATATCCGATAAATTCTGTAAATTTTAAAATTTTTTATAGCATTAATATATTTAAATTCTAAATATTCTGTAAATTCTAGAAATTCTTTAAATTTTATCAATTTTGATAAGTCTATAAACTTTAATTAAACATTTTGCATTTTAAGTATAAAGTTTATAATCTGCACAAATCCGAATAATTTTAGGAATTTTACAAATTATTTACCTAAATTGTATAAATTGTAAAAATTCTTTACTTTTTTTAAATCTTTTAATTATACAAATTCTAAAAATTTATCAATTATAGAAATTGGATGAATTTTATAAATTATTTAAATTTTGTAGGTTCAATAAGTACCACCGTAAATTCTAAAGAAAATTAAAATTTTGTAAATCTTTTAAAATTGTTTATAACCCTTATAATCTGACAAATTTTATTTATAAGTTTTTTAAATTCTATAAATTAAATAACCCTATTCCTATGTAGATACTGTAAACTAAATAAATTAAATTAATTTCACAAATTATATAAATTCTTTAATTCTTATAAATTTTTTAGATTTTATAAATTATTTAAATTCAGTTAGCTTATTCTAACAACTCTAGAAATTCCATAAATTCCATAAAAACTGTAAATTCTATTTCATAATTCCTATAAATTCTGTAAGTTTCTGAATTCTCCAAATTTTATAAATTCAATAAATTCGTTAACTTTTATAAATTTATATAATTCGATTTATTCCATAATTTCTAAAAAATTTCAAAATTCTACAAATCCTATAAATTTAAAAATCTTTTCAATTCTATAACTTCTACCAATTTTATAAATTTTGATGACTCTACAAACTCTAATTAATCGTTTATTTGGTGAATATTTTAAATTTTTCAAATTATATCAATTCTATACTTCGTTAATTCTATGAAACCTCAAATTCTAGAAATTCTATGTATTCGTTCTTTTAGGTATTTTATAAATTCTTTTAAGTTTGTAGATTCTACGAGTTCTCTAAATTGTTTTAATTCTGTCAGTTTTATATATTCTATAAATTCTACACACCTAAATTTTGCTTGCTTTTAAAAGTCCACAGAAATTATCAATTTAATAAGTTTAATATACTACACAAATTTTATAAATTGAATAAATTTCCATAAATAAAATCCTATCAATTCTATAGATTCTTTAAATTACGTAAGAATTTTCAATTATATGAATTTTATAAATTTTATCAATTTTTAACAAGAAAGTATTTCAACTCTGCCAGTTCTATAAATTTTACAAATCCTATAAATCTAAATTTTACTTTAGATTTCATAAGTCTTTTCAATTATGTAAATTTGATAAATTATATAAATTCTATATAGTTTATGAAATCTAATATGTCTTGAATTTATAAAATTTATAGAATTTGTGAAATTTATCGAATTTAGAAAATTGAGGGGAATTCTAGAATTCAAAGAACTTACTGAAATTTTAGACTCCAAAGAATTTACAGAATTCTTAATATCGAATTTATTGAATTTAAATATTTCAGAATTTATAAAATTCATAAAATTAATCGAATTATTAGATCTTCTAAAATTTATAGAATTTATAATTAAACCGCAAACCTTCTAAATTTTGTAAATCCAATAAATTCTGTAAAGTAAAAAATTCAGTCTTTAGACAATATAAATTTTAAAAATTATTTAAAATTTGAGAATTTTATAAATTCTACCAATTTTATAAAATTATAAAATTTTTAAACTCTAATAAGACTAAAATTTAAAAAATTTATAGAATTTATCAAATAAATATAATTTATGCGATTTACAAAATCTAAGGAACTTACAGAATTTTTAAATTTGACAGAATTTATTCTGTATTATTTCTGAATTTTATTAAAGGGGTACTACAAAATATCGGTTTTCAAAATCCCGAATTCAAAATCGCGGTTTCCAAAATCCCGGTTTTCAAAATCCTTCAAAATCCTTTTAAAAATTCTGGTGTAGGAAAATTTTTATTTTGAAACGGGATTTCATAGTCCAGCCACCCGTAAAATAAAAATAAAAATCGGGATTTTCTGAAAACCGCGATTTTTATTTTTGCAGAAACGGGATTTTAAAAACCTGGATTTTGAGAACCGGGGTTTTGAAAATCAGGATTAACAAAAAAAAAACAGGATAGTGACAAATCAGGATTTTGAAAACTGGGATTTCGTTGCATACTCTTTTATAAACTGTAAATGATATACATTTTATAATTCTTTAAATTTTGTTGATTCTATGAGCTCTGTAAATTGTTTTAACTCTCCCAAACTCTCCGAAAATTCTATTTCATAAAATTCTATAATTTCGATAACTTCTATAAATTCTACCAATTTTATAAATCCTGATGATATAAATTTTATAATTCTTTAAATTTTGTTGATTCTATGAGCTTTGTAAATTCTTTTAACTCTTCCAAACTCTTCGAAACGCTATAAATTCTATTTAATAATTTCTATAAATTTTACCAGTCTTATAAATTCTACAACATTTAAAATTCTATTAATTCTTTAAATTCTATAAATCCTGTAAATTTAAAAATTCTATAAATTCGATAACTTCTATAAATTCTACCAATTTTATAAATCCTGATGCGTCTTGAAACTCTAATTAATCGTTTAATTTTGTGAATATTTTAAATTTTTTTAATAATGTAAATTTTGTCAATTCTATCCTTTTTTAATTCTAAGAATTGTTCAAATTCTATAAATTCAATAAATTTTAAGTATTTTATAAACTCTTTCTACACACTTAAAACTCACTTATTTTAAAAATTCCACAGAAATTATAAATTCTATAAATTTTATATACTCTACAAATTTTATAAATTCAATAAATTCGAAAAATTCTAGAAATTTTAATTATTTTGTAATTTTCATAAATCAAATTCTACCAATTCTATAGATTCCTTAAATTTGATAGGGATTTGAAAATTCTATTGTATAAATTGTATAAATTCCATCAATTTTTAACAAGAAAATATTACAACTCTGCCAGTTCTGTACCTAAATTTTACAAATCCAATAAATTTAAATTTTACTTATTCTAAATTTTTTAAATTTATTTAAATTTTTTATACAAGATTGTGAATTTCAATAATTTCGATAAATACTATACATTTTAATAATTGTGTAAATTCTTAAAATTCCATAATTTCCATAAATTCTTCAAATTCTATTAAGTTTAAAATTTCGTTGAATTCTTTAGATTTCATAAATCCTTAAAATTATGTAAATTTGATAAATTCTATAAATTTTAGTAATTCTGTAAATTTCATGAATCTAATCCTATCAATTCTATAGATTCCCTAAATTCTATAAGAATTTGAAAAATTCTATAAATTGTATAAATTCTATTAATTTTCAACAAGAAAATATTTCAACTCTGCCAGTTCTATAAATTTTACAAATCCTATAAATTTAAATTTTACTTATTCTAAAATTTTTAAAATTATTTAAATTTCTTAAAATTATACAATATTGTAAATTTAATAATTTCGATAAATTTTATGCATTTTTGGATTGTAAATTCTATAAAGTAAAAAATTCAGTTCTTTAGACTAAATAAATCTTATAAATGATTTAAGTTTGAGAATTATATGTATAAATTCTATAAATTTTATAAAATTCTAATAAAACGAAAATTAAAAAAATTTATAAAATTGAACGAATAAATATAATTAATGGGATTTACAAAATCTAAAGAACTTATTGAATTATTAGATTTTACAGAATTTATTTATTTTTAAATTCCAAAAATTCTATAAATTTAAATAAGTTTTTTGAATTTTATAAATACCATAAATTTTATTAATTTTACCAAATTTTAGACTTAGTTTATAGGAGTGATAGAACTTTTATTTACATAATTTATATTATTTATAGAATCTAAGAATTTATAGATTTTATAGAGTTTATGAAATTTACAGAATTTATGGAATATATAGAATTAATAGAATTTAATTTCATAAATTCTAATAAGTCCTTAAACTTTATTAACTCTACAATTAGAATGCTGCAAAGCGTGGGTAAATTTTTACTTTTCTCGGTGGAATTGTAGCCCTTGGTTTCGCCTCAGACTTACACACTTCATCTAGAAAAACAAAAAGTACTTACCGCCACTTGGTCCGTAAATAACTGAAAAAGAATTCACGTGAAAAATTTGTTTGACCTAAAACAACATCTGAATATAACGTACAAATGTATGCCTTTAAAGAGCAAATATGCATTTATATGGGAAAATATGGATTTGCATTAAAAAATTCGGCTCTATTAATTATACATTATTCTTATAGGTTGTTTCAGAATAAAAGTTGAACGAAGACTTTTTTTTTGAATCGGTTGATTCATTGATTATGGATTCTAACTTTTATTCGCCATGAAACCATCCACCAGCAACCGTTTAATTAAACTTAAGTTAATTTTTTTAGTAGCTCGGCTAAACGTATTACCAATTACTCAGTTTCCAGGTGTCCTCATGCAGGGTTTGGTAATTACCATTTTTTTGATGTACTATTGAACATTTAGAAACATAATCTAGAGTTGTTTATCCGCTTTTGGAATATAAATTATAAATCGATGACATACATAGTACCGTAGTATAATAGCAAAACGCATTACATGGCACTCCTGTATATTTCTTACCACTAGGTATCCACATTCTCTCCATCAATGACTTTGAACCCTCAAGTTTCGTATATTGTATTTTTTACCTCACAACGTACTATATAGAGAAAGTTTTTGCTGTTATTAAGGTGAAATTGGAATTTGTACTTAATCGCGCTTTGCAAACAATAAATCCAAATGTAACAATTTAATCATAACACGGAAATTTTATTATTGCTCTAAAGTCTCGTAAGTCATGAATTAATAATTTTATAAGGCCACTTATGCATACATTTTATACAAACAAAGGTTGACAATGAACATTAGGTTGGTTCAAAAGTTATTTATACATGATTAAATCGTAATATGTGAAAATTTTTCGCCCACCCCGTAAATGTTTACAAAAAATAAGATGAGTTATAATTCTTGATTATACACACCTATATAGCCGTCTGAATATATTATAACGTTGTGATACATTAGCAACTGAAAAGTAAAAGTTTTCTTCATCTTTTCTCATTTCTTATTCCGCTTTTTACACTTAAACGCTAATTATTACACGTTTTAGTAAAGTTTTGAGAATACAAATCAAAATAAATAAACACGATCGATAATCGATCGATTATGTATGCCACATTTCTTAAGATAAATACAATTATTTTTATTTTTGTTAACACAAAATGTATATAAA
This sequence comes from Tipula vernalis, assembly GCA_958295665.1. NCBI lineage: Eukaryota > Metazoa > Arthropoda > Insecta > Diptera > Tipulidae > Tipula > Tipula vernalis. The sequence continues at coordinate 314,272,846 of OY282560.1, read as the reverse complement.
CATATACAAGAAATTGAAAGCTATACATCATGAGATGTTGGGAGCTTCTTTGTTTCCACAAATAGTGTTGTTAAACGGAAATCTATTGTGATTCATAAAATATGTGTTCTGCAACAAAGAAACAAATACGTGCATCTGTACCTTCGTTGAAGCGGACGATGATTAAGCATTTTTTTTAAGGTACACACATATTTACAGTAAAGTAATTGACATATGTGGAATACAAGGAAGTTGTTGCGCGTAAAAAAAGTTTCTGCGAAATGATTTTAAAGTATGTTTGTATATGAGAGTATACCGTTGTTCTCGAGATGTTGCGATGACAAGAGAATAAATTATCAATTTTATTTTAAAGAATTTAGGACTTACAATTATCCGACTTCGAGTATTGAGTGTAATAAATATTCCTTAATAGGAAATTGAGATTGTCTATAAAATTTCTTTATTTAGTTTACCCCAATTATCAAGAATTTTGTCTGCCAAATTTCACATATTATTGAGGTTATATTAACGAATTGGTTAATATTCTGAATTTTATTTTTTTGATAGCAAAAAAATATTTCGAGCATGAAATTTGTTCTAAGCGTGTATAATATTATACTATATTTTATTTTAGACTAACTTTTCATTCACTTTTTATTCACTTTTGAATCACTTCCACACAGTTCTCTTTCACACAGTTTTTACTCATTTTTTGTTTGTTTTACTCTCAACCATTCAATTTTTGCTCATTTTTCTCTTATTCTTCTCACTCAATTGTCCCTTACTTTTCACTCAAGACTTTGAGAAAAATCATTCTAGTTTTTCAAATTCGTACATCCCTGAATAGCAGCCATTCGCATCAACGCTGTGCCTATGTTTAACTGAAGTTGACAAAATTTTCTCATTTTCATTCTCTTTTCACTCACCCTTCAATTATTTTTTCTCAAATTTCACTCACTGTTCACTATTTTTTCACTTAGTTTTCATTCAGGTTTCATTCAATTTTCATTTATATTCACTGAGTTTTAGCTCAATTTTATTTATTCTTCAATTCGTTTTGACTCAATTCCCGCTCAATATGCGTTCATTTTGCTCTCAATTTTCAGTACTAAATTTGTTATTTTTGTCTTATGTTTGTTTGTCTTTTACTCATGGTGGATTCATGAGATCGGATTTTTACCGTAGAGTATTTTTTTTTCGAGCTTCTAAATCAGTCAAATCACATTTTTTTTTTGGTTATTTCAACGATTATATTTTTTATTGGTTAGGCAGCAGAACAGAAATAAATACCTAGACCAACCTCGTGGATCAATTTGATTGGTTAAGGAGGTTGGACAAAATATCCTATGGTAAAAATCCAACCTCGTGAATCTACCATCAGGGTTCATAAACTTTTCCGGTTTATTAATTTCACTTTTTTGCTCCATTATCATACATTTTTCACTCGTTTATATTAAAACTCACTTTTCACTCAATTTTTACTGACTAATTATGAAACACTTTACACTTATTTTGACAATGTTATCTAAATTTTACACAATTTTGACTTACTAATTATTTTTTATTCATGTTCACTCACTTTTCAAATAGTTGTTAATATCCACTTTTTTCGCTGCATGAACTGACATTTTCGCTCAATTATCCCCCAATTTTCACTTATTGTTTACAAATGTCACATATCTTTCACTTATTAATTTGCGCTCTCTCTTTACAAAATTTTTGCTGAATTTTCATTCAATTTTCAGTCAATTTTTACTCTCATTTTTCTCTCAATTTTCACTCATTTTTTACTCATTTTTTTAACGTTTGCTTAGTTATTTCCTTCACTTTTCTATTGCCACTCACTTTTAACTTAATATTTTTGTTCAATTTTAAACCATTTTTTTTCTCACTCACTTTCCAATCTCCACTCACATTTCAGTCATACCTCACTCAGTTTTTCTCTCAGCTTTTACTCACCATTCACAACTTTTCACTAAATTTTCTCCCAATTTTCACTCAGATTTTACTAAATTTTCAATCACTTTCTACTCATATTTCATTACTTTCAATCTCATTTTGTTTTTTTCCGCTAAATTTTATATTTTCACCACTTCACATTCAAAAAACATAACGTTCCTTCATCACCTGTTTTCGCTTTGTAAATCAACAATTCAACCAAACGCTTTCTTCGTTATTTGCATAAAGCCTATTACTATTTTTTTCTTAATAGTTATAGGAATTGGACAAAATCTAATAATTTTGGACATTTTAACTGATCTTTCATTTGCCGAATATTTTTAAATGAACCAGGAAAGTTGTTTTCAGCATAACCCTAATGATTTTAAAACGGATTAGTACCGTTATACAAAATAAAAAAAAATCATCAAAATTCAAATTTTTGAAATATTATTTTAATTAGTTTTTTACCTTAGAGGAAGAGGTCTGCCGCGCAAAAACCCCCGCTTTGACGATATTTTGAAATTCTAATATTCATAGAAATTGGTACAATTTTGAAAAATTTGTGATTTTCAATAATTACTCATATACGATAAATTTAATGTTTTGACTTGACTCGATTATTAAATCGATAATCTGAAAGTGTGTGGGGTACGTTATCGTACAATAAACTTTTACTTAAGATTAAACGATTTATTTAAATGGCTGACTCTAACACAAGTTGCAATACTAGTTACGAGGTATTAAGATTTAAAAATGGAAGTGAATCCAAAAGCCTAAAAATAATTGATAATTGGTGCAAAATACTGTACGATAAACTGGTTCAATTACCTGTAAGATTTGCATTACAAGCTGCAGAATGATAAATTATAATGTCTGTGGCCCGTTTTACACTTAATGTCGAAACATCATAATATAAGAATCCTTGGAGGCTTGCTTCAACAAATCCAGCAAATAGAGTACTTTTTTAAGTTCCTGGCTAATCCTTTAATTGTTGTCCACAATAAAAACCCAATTGGTTTTGTTGCCTAACACCCATTTCTTACAAAAGGGTTTCGAAAAATATTCCCAGTCAAAATTGAACGGCTTTTTATCAACTCATTTTTGTTCAATGACACCAAGCTTGGAATATTTCTTGAAACTTTTTACACTTGTCTCTTTATTAAATAAACAAATATTCCTTTCTTACAATTCAAACTGATGATTAGATAATTTTATGTTTTTACGTATTGGTCCTTGTTTGATGTCGACTGTTGCATGTGGCTGAAAATTTGTTATTTTGTTCGATATTAATTTGGATTAATCCCAATTGAGTTTGGTGGTCGTAAATTATTTAGTATTTTTTTATTTTTATCTTTTTTTTTGTAAACATTTTGAATTTAATAATTTTTCTGTAAATCTTCAATTTTTTAGATACTGGCATCTAAAAATGCTTTTGGAACTCTTTTAAAAAACAGTTGTAAAAATGGAGGTGTGGCCAACACACGACTTTCTTTTACGAACAGAGAATTTTGAGAAATTTTAATTTTTTTTTTTTTAATTTTTAAATTTTTTAATTTTTTTTTTTAATTTTTTTTTTTTTAATTTTATTTGTTTTTAATTTTTGGAAACATTTTGCATTTAGTAGTTTTTATTAAACCTTATACTTTTTAAGATATTTGCAAAATAAATTTTCTGGACCAAGGGAGTGGCCACTTCCGGTTAGCCGATTTGGATTAAAATTCACTGGGACCTCCCAATTTATCAAAAAAGCTTAAATCTGAAGTTTCAGTTCGATTGGTTAAACCATCTGGGCTGTAGAGAGGACACAGACAGACTGACAGACTGACAGACTGACAGACAGACAGACAGACACCATTTCGAAACCCACTTTTTCGGACTCAGGTGACATCAAATCAAATAAATCTCTAAAAATCTCAAGGTCCAAAATTTTCATGATTACTATACTTTATTTTACTAGAGTAAAAGAAAGTAATAAATAATAAGTATCACAAACAGGAATAATTTGTAGGTATAAATTAGTGTCAAAACTATTTTTTGAAGAAGTTTAATTTCTCAAGTTGTATATAAAGCGATATTGATTTAAACAAAACATAAATTTAAATTTCTTTTAAGAAACCATTTCCTGAGCCAAACTGTTTAAAAAATCTTAGAAATCTGTGGTTTTTTTTTGGAAAACTAGTTAACTACAAAAGGTAAATTTTTCAGAAAACGCTTTTGAAATAAAAAGTCACAGTAGGTTTTAGTAGTAGAGAAATGGAGGGTAATATTGAAAAACCTAAATTTATTTTTGAAACTTTAGCTAATTGTCGAGTTATTTTCATTCATATCTCAAAATCAACAAAAATGCAGTTAACTAGTTTTCCAAAAAAACCACAGAAATGTTAATTAAATTTCTTGAAAAAATATTTGAAACCACTAGAGTAATTTCTGGATAATTTCTTAATTAAGCTGAAAACCCTTATTCCTCATTGCTTCGTTTCACTACAACAGTCTAGCTTCATAAAACACAGAAAGTTAAGTCTGAACCCCACGGAGGTACTGGTTTCTTGTGACTTTGATGGAAACTATGAAAGTAAAAAGTAGAGGGACAATTGCAGCATAACATGAGATTGTCTTTATCATGACATTATAGTAGTGTCGTCTTGTTCGTCGAAAAATTGATGGAGTTTTCGAAAACTAAAACTTCTGATTTATCTAAAATTTATTATATTACTGATGATACAATAACACATTTCAAAAATAAAAATAAATTTACGGCTGTATCTAAGCACAAAGAAGGTTTCGGCGTCAATTTTGAGTGATATTTCCACGCAACAGCTCATGAAAAAGGAGCGTGCGATAAAGTAGGTGGTACCCTCAAAAATATGGTGCCCAGAGCCAGTCTAACCAATGAATACGGTGATCTCATAACCTATATGAAAGAATTATTCAAATGAGCAAAAACCTTGAAGACTGATGGGTTTTTGAATTTTCTTCAGATGCTGAATATAAGTCCAAATACATCGACAAAACTAGTAGATTCGAGAAGAGCATAAACGTATTTTGCAAGAAAACAGGAAAACGAAACGATATTTATAGATGGTATGCTGAGATTTAGTATGTCTAGTAGAACTGGATGGGTAAAAAGATAAAAAATATTAATAAAAAAAAAAAAAACGATGAACATAGGAGAAAAACCGTTGCTTAAAAAAAAACAATGAAAACAAAATCATGTAGGGTAAATTGTTTGTTTTACTCAGTGCTACACATTCAAAATATAAAAATCATAAAATTAAAACATGACTTCCGGTCCCATGTAAAGTATACGTATTTTTCTCCATATCTATTCGATCCCAAAGTAATTCTATTTAATTCATATTAGTAAGTTCTTGACGTTAATTTCTGTTTACTTGAACACGACAATATAGCATCTGCGACACAGATTAAGTTAGAATAAAAAAAACATGATTTACAGAAGATTATCTCGCAGGGCAGAGGAGTTCGGGGTACGTTTCACCTAAGGATGGATGGTTCAGTGCTAAGATACAAGTTTCGTGTTTATATCATTTTTTTGATGATAGATACAATAGTTCAAATTGCAGTGCTCAAAGCCCCTAAGCGTAGAGGTCACCTAGTGAAACCAGTGGTTTCGTTACCTTTTTGTTCCAGGGCAGGACTTACGTACTAGGTGGGTCCTGGAAGAGGTGATTCTGCGTACAGCCCCCGTCATTAAGAGCAGGTAGCGATGTGTGCCGGGTGCCAGTAAAGGGAATCACGCTTGTTGGATGGGTATCTCTCGGGGAATCCACGGTACCATCTTCTATACGGCATCGATATGTGGGTTGAATGTTCCTATAGGTGATTTGCCGGGAACTCACTCGGTTGTTGTCTGGTGTTGTGGTGATATTTTCGGTGAGGCTCATTCGTTATACTGAATGGGTTTCGGTGGATGGATCGGCCATGCTTTGGAAAGGCTGACCTATCTGTAGGCCCGCCTCGGTCAGAAGGTTGGCAGCCGTTCGTATTCTTCACTCCCACGACCAATCTCCTGTTCAGTATGTAGGTACCCCAAGTTCTAGTTGTGCAGTTTATTCAAGCATTGTCCACGTCTAACTATCGTTCAGACCGTGGGGCACCTTTCACGTTTTCGAAATTTCAAAATTTTGCTCTGCGAAAAGGATATATGATTGGACCATTACTACAGGGATGACGACTGGAAATGGTCAGGCAGAGCGAGTAAACAGGATAATTATACCTGCTCCTAAGAAAAAGGCGATTGAAGCTAGGGTAGAATGGTACAAATATATCCCAGATTTACGAAGATTTGTAAACAATAGCTTTTTCAGAGAGGTGTCGCCGTGACGCCCTTTGAATTATTATTGGGCATAAAAATGAGAAGTGCTAAAATTCGATATGGCGCGACAAAAATTCGATATGGTAAAAAAGGAGAACCGAAAAACCTTCAACCAACGAAGAAAAACTACACCTATTTACAATATTGGTGATACAGTGACTAATAAGAAAACTCAATTTCCTTCGGGCGTTAAATTGCATGCAAAATATTTGGGTCCTTACCAAAGCATAATCATAGTCTAGAAAATAGGAGAATACGGTTAACCAAATACGACTTCAACGAGTGCTGAATTTTTGGAGTACTAAACTGCTGCGAGAATGAAATTATCAGTGACGAAGGAGAAGTTTTTCATCTACTGAATCCTGTCAAAAATGATCAAAAATTTGGTTGGTCCAAAACCACTTTTCTCCACGTTTTGAAAGTCCCCGGCCTTTGAAAGGCCGAGATTTGTAAAGCTTTTCGTACCTGTGTGTCAAGAGGGTCGGGTACCTGCCATACGAATTGACCCAAAATACCTGGTTATAGAAATATTTACCCATTTTTTATGTATGCTGGTTTGAATATTGAGTTGGGTATTGAGTTTAGGGTTGAGTTGAAGGTTAAGTTAGGCGTCAATTTGCGGGTTGAGTTCAAGTTGAGCTGGAGTTGAGTTGGGGTTGGGTTAAGATATAGTGAGTAGTTGACCAATTTTTTATATATGCTGGTTTGAATATTGAGTTGAAAGAGAGTTTGCGATTGGGTTGAGGGTTGAGTTGGGGAGCCGTTTGCGGGTTGAATTGGAGTTGAGATGGTGTTGGACCCGTGGTTAGTGAGATGTATATGATAGTTAAACAAATCCACACAACTTGACCGATTTGAACACAAATATTGTTTAAGACTTAAGAAAGGTCACTATTAATATCTCAAACCTCAAATTGAACCTTTAACATTTCAAATTAAAGCCTTAGCAAATTAAATGAATGGCCAATTAGGATGGAACTTATCTATTTCTTAACTGATTTTAGTGAAATTTGACTTCCGCGATAGAAATGGGATTCTAAAATGAGTTTTGGATGAAGTTCTGGAATATGGCCAATTAGGATGGAACTTGCCTATTTCTCAACCGATTATGGTCAAATTTGACATATGCGTTGGAAATGGGATTCTACTCTTCCATTCTATGGAACTAGCCTATTTTTTATTAAATTATGATGAAATTTGGCTTGTACATTGGAAATGGGATTCTAAAATGATTTCTGGATGAAGTTCTGGAATATGACCAATATGATGGGAACTTGTGTATTTCTCAACCCATTATACTATTTTTGGATGAAGTTCTGGAATATGGAATAAACATTTCCAGAACAATAAATAAAGCGAAATTTATTTAAAAAGCAGGAATAAGAATGACAACAACCGTGTGCGTCATTAGAAAGTTGGAGCTGGGGGGAAGTTGGGGGTAGGAGACTGAACGAGGAAAATTTAATTAGGGTTATGTTGAAGAAGAAGTTTGGGGTTAAGTTGGCGATTGTGTTGAGTGGAAGGTTGATTTGGAGTTGAATTGGTGACAAAGTTGAGGGTAGGGTTAGGAGTTGATTTTGTGATTTCGTTGAAGATTACGCTGGGATTGATTTGGAGATTGAGTTGGATTTTTAGGTTAGATTGTAAAGGGGTTCAGTTAATTAATTTATTTAATTTTCGTTGTATTTAATTTTTATATTGTTCGCGGGGATCGGTTGTTGACGCTCGAAGAGGAAAGACGTGTTTTCGTCATCCTCTTCGAAAGTTTGATTGAATTTAATTTTATTTTATTTTTATATTAATTTTTTAATTTGTGCACAAAGTTTGTATTTTGTGAAACTACTTTGTGTGTGAAAATTTAAATTAAATTAATCGCGTCGGTTATAAAAATAATAAATTTAATTAGATTTCCGTGTATGTGTACTATGTGAAAGTGAATAGTGTGTCAAAGTTTCAATTATAGTGTGTAGTGAACGTGATTATGGGGTATATTTTTTAGTTTATAAATGCAGTGTTGTAAACATAAATTAACGGTGTGATTATATATATGTATGTACAAATCTCAGATCAACAATACATATTTATGTTTGTATGTGTGTGTTTCTAAATTAAACATCAAAAATAACTGCGACGTGGAAGCGTCTATATAAATTTCGTTTTATGCCGTAATTTCGATATATAGTATATCTATCTCGTTCTACTCAAATTCTAAAATTAAAAATTGATATGAATAAAAAGGGTCCCGTTATTTGACCCTTTGCAAACCCATTCAAAATAACTAATTTGTACATGAATATAACATGTTTCGTTTCAACCAAACGTTTGTTGTTGTTTTTGTACTGCGGAACCTGTTTATGCGATATGTACTTGTTTTGAGAAAATATCGATTGATTTCGTTTTTTTTTATAGGGGGATGATTTTGAACATGATATTACAGCTTTAGCTTTACGACACAGCATCCTCGGCGATGATATTGAGCCTGACTATCTCTGCTCAGGCTTCTGCAGAACGCGAAATACACAGTGACAAATGATAATGTTTTCTTGTATTGCTCTCTGCTTTTTTGTAGTATTTTCCTCGATCGTAATACAAATGTACTACACATAACACGCAAGAAGAACGTATAAACACCATCAGAAACTAACAACTTAATTTCCTTCTTCAGTTTTTTTTTTTGTGAAAAAGTGTTGTGAAAAAGAGAAAAAATAGTGAGGGTTTTTTTTCGTATCTTACAAAATGCCTGATATAATTTTGTGAGTAAAATTCTTTTACATGTGCTTTTTTCGGGAAATTTTTTTTGTGCAGTGTTTTTTGTTATTCTTAATTACACGGGGCTCATTATTTAATATATTTTTAGTGATAAAAAGTGAAATAAAATATATTATATAAATATATATAGTATATATGTGACAAAATCAAGTGTGTTAAAATAAAACATGGAAAATATATTTTCATGAAAATAAGAAGAAAAATGAAAAATGTGTTGTGCTTAAATAATCTGTTTTTTTGTTTAATTTATATAATAATCTATAATAAAATATCTATAATAAAATATCTATAAAATGATAACGTCGGAATAAAATGTTCACAGTTCCGATTGCGCCACTTGGCCAAAGAAATGTTACGGGGCCACCTAGAAAAATTCCACGATTGGTACATACCAGTAGCGTGTATCAACGGGGGCTTTACCAATTCTTAGGTAAGAGAATTACACGATTTTAATTAATAAGCTTTGGTGAAAACATGAGTTCTCATATGGTGAAAGGCGGGATTATACAGTGGCATCTTAACTGTTACTTGTTTCGAGCGTTTTTATGCCTTTAGGTCTGAAAGAATTATGGTTTCGAGTAGATTTTTGACGAGATATCTACTAGATTGGGGCCAACTTATTCATTTAGATATTTTTAAGTTTTCAGGTCGAAATATGTATGTATACAGTTTTACATTGGTTTAATGTTTGATTGTGATTTTTAAGGTAAATATTTTTGTGCCAAAAATAAATAATTTAACATTTTTTCATTTATGATTCAATATATCAGCCATGTGCATTATTGATGAAAATTGAAATAAATCAAATAATTTCAAAATCTTACGCTCAATTCGGGTTTAATCAATTATTTTGCTTCGATTAGTCAAATATTTTGCAATTTCCTTTTTCAAAATTTTACCTATTCTAAAATTCTAAAAGATTAAATTTATAATTTGGAAATATCATGTTTCATGTTTATGTCTGAAACCTTTGGTAATTATTTTTTAGTACACATTTTTGACGTTAATTTGAAAAACATTCACAAATTTTTATTTTTCCACATATTCGTATAATGTTTTGGCATATTTCCACGCCTCATGAAATTTGGAATCACATTTGAATTGCAGTGATTTTCGATAAATATGTAGGTATATTAAAATATCATGAACGTCTTGGAAATAAGTTTATTACTAACGGTACCTGTCAAATAATGGCCTTGTTTAAGTACGTCGAAAGGGAAAAGGTCGATAATGCAGATTACGTAGTTTACATTCCAGGCGAAAATAATAAATTTAGCGATTACCAGCCAAATGTTAACAGGATAGATACATACATTAACCACTTTTGTCAGTATTCTTAGGTGGAAAGTTTTGTTCCGCCAACAAGTGAAAAATCTCGGAAAATCAGAACAATCCAAAAAACATTTAAAATTGGGGTGTACTTCTCGAGATTGATTGTCTTTATCTGATTTGTCAATAGCAATTGCTGGAAACAATACAGCTTAAGTTTCTCGTGAAATCTACGAAAATATGTTTTCCCAAAAATCATTAGAAAATCGGTATAAAATCAGTCTGTAGAGTTTATTCTTTTAAAATGGATTGCATTGATAAGACTCGTCAAAAGCTACTCTTGGGAAATGTTGGAAACTTGATATTCAATCAGCGTCTAGAGTGTTATGTCTGGAGATGGATTGCATTGATGTAATTTGTAATGGCTACTGTTGGTAAAAAGTATTAATTTCAAGTTTCTTGTGTTATTCTTTTGTGTATTAAATTAGCATTACGATTTTTTGGAAATCAACTTTTCTCAGATATCCCAAGGGAAACTTAAATTGATTATTTCCCAGCGACTGTTATTGCCAAATCGCATCAATGCGGACCTGCCGCTTTCAAACAAAATCTAGCAACTCCTTTTTTCAAGTTCGGGGGAAATGAAAATTTCACGTTTAAAATTTTTTCCGAGTGGATTTTATTTTGATATATTTGTTTTATGAAAATCATAACTAAAATTAAGAATTAGTGTTAATTCGATTATTTATACGATTCAAAATAATCTAAAAAATTAATTATTATTAATACTCGTATCAGAAATATTTTTTTAATATTTTCGATCACACATCAAACTTTACCATAAAAATTTCAAATTTTAAAATTGCCTTAGTGTTTTGACAGCAAACAAAAACATAACCTAGAATAAACAAGAATTATTTAGTGTTAATTCAAAAAATAATAATTAGAATTCTCGATATCAGAATTATTTTATTCAAATTATTTCCGTCATAAAATACCAAATTAAAAAAATCTTTCCCATAAAAATGCCAAACAATGAAAATTATCAGTGTGTGCGAGAAATAATTTTCATCGGTACACAATATTTATGTACATCGTATGTATTAGTTGGACTGCCATAAAATGTTCTCGATTTGATACTTTTTTTTTTTTTTAATTTCAATCTCATTGCACGGAAAAAAAATATCACTAAACTTAAGAAATTTGTAATGTAAATCAAGAAAATTATGCCTTGTTTTTCAACTATTAATTTGTTGAACTTAATTAAATAAAACAAAGATAAAATTAAGCAACATATGTGCTGATTAAAAATTAAGGGCAAGAACCCTAAAGTGTAGAATTTAGCATGACAGAAATTATTTAAATCTAGGAGAAATCAATAAAATGAATAATATAAGTTTCTTGTTTTAAATATCATTTGGTTGTTTTAGTTCGTAATTTTCCTTAACTTTAGAACTTGAATTAAAAAGATTTCTTCGGTCTAGAATATTTCTCTTAATTTTATTATATATGATTCTTAGATTATAAGAAAATGGCATAAAACCAATCGAATTTACTATTGGGTTAATACCGATGTGAACTTGGCCCGAAAAACCATCCCGAAAAAAAAACCTTTTCAAAAAAATTGTATGTGTCCTCGCTAAATTTACAAAAAAAAGCCTTACAGCACGAAAAAAAAGAACACCTCGTCCAGAAAAATATTATTTTTACCTGAAATAAGAAAAAGTATACGAATATGTATTCATTTAATACAAACTGTATTTATTTTGTAGAAACTAAAGAAGTGTCTAAAGAAATAAATTATTTCATTAAGTTTTTTGATGTTCGATATTATAATTTTGTAACTATTAATATTGCAAAGTAAACCACGTTAAATAATATAATTTGTATCAAATGAGAGCAAATTTTACATACTGTACTGTTATTTGGACAATAAATAAATTCATTTTTTTGGCTTTATTTTTTTTTTCAGTTTGATTTCAGATTATTTTGTTAAAATTTTAAACATTATATCTAGCATCTTCAATCCGTCCCAAACATCGGCAATTGACACGTGCTTGGTATAGTTAGTGTTAACGAAATTACATTGGTCGCATTTCTCAACCAGGTCAAACTAAGTGTTTATAGCTGTTTGATTTGCGCAAAGACAATTTTTTTTTGATAAATTTACAAGTGATTTACCTACTGTACCGCCGATCACAGGGATTGCCTCCCACATCGGCAACTGACACGTGCTTGGTATAGTTAATGTTAACGAAATTACATTGGTCGCATTTCTCAACCAGGTCAAACTAAGTGTTTATGGCTGTTTGATTTGCGCAAAGACAATTTTTTTTGTTAAATTTACAAGTGATTTACCTACTGTACCGCCGATCACAGGGATTGCCCCCCACATCGGCAAGTGACACGTGCTTGGTATAGTTAGTGTTAACGAAATTACATTGGTCGCATTTCTCAACCAGGTCAAACTAAGTGTTTATGGCTGTTTCATTTGCGCAAATACAATTTTTTTTTGATAAATTTACAAGTGATTTACCTACTGTACCGCCGATCACAGGGATTGCCCCCCCACATCGGCAACTGACACGTGCTTGCAGGTCAAACTAAGTGTTAATGGCTGTTTGATTTGCGCAAAGACTATTTTTTTTTGATAAATTTACAAGTGATTTACCTATTGTACCGCCGATCACAGGGATTGCCCCCCACATCGGCAACTGACACGTGCTTGGTATAGTTAGTGATAACGAAATTACATTCGTCGCATTTCTCAACCAGGTCAAACTAAGTGTTTATGGCTGTTTGATTTGCGCAAAGACAATTTTTTTTGTTAAATTTGCAAGTGATTTACCTATTGTACCGCCGATCACAGGGATTGCCCCCCACATCGGCAACTGACACGTGCTTGGTATAGTTAGTGTTAACCAAATTACATTGGTCACATTTCTCAACCAGGTCAAAGCAATTATTTTTGGCCGTTTGATTTCCTCTCTGGTTCGAGCTTGTTTGTTTGTTTGTTTGTTTTTATCCCTGCAATCTGTTCTGGGGCTCGAGGCACTCCCAACTCTTTCGCAGTTCGCTTTTTACGTCCTACCTTACGCCTTTTAGTAGCCAAATCGAGGACGTACGGCTATAGACCCGTTTTCGTTTAAACCACCTGCACATTGCATTGCTTCATGCCAACCTATAGTGCTGACATGAAAGGTGGGTCGGCCCATGGATTCCGCACTCTCAACAGGGGGTCATAGATGTGTTCATCTTCATCATCGATCGTAATCAGACGATGAAAAATCCCTTTTGCATCCCGCCTCTATAGGGATTCGAACCCGGTACTTCCCGATCCAACCGCCGCAGCCTTAACCACTGCGCCGTTTGCTCGGTAATTGGTTCGAGCTTTTTGAAGGACGGTTTTTTTTTAGGATAGATTTTTGATAATGTCAAATGACAGATTTTAATTTTGTTCAGGTCATACTGACAACATCATAAAAAAAACGTAGCGATTTAAATTTTTTTTCTTTAAATGTTAACGGAAGAGGAAAAGCCATATGGAAGGTTTTGAATGTGATTTTAACACTTCCATTAGGCATAAAAACCTCTTCCATAACAATAATAAATAATTTATTTAAAAAATAATTAATAATTCTTATTCTTATTTCTTCTGCTATATTAAAATATACAAAAGTCAATAAATACAAAAAAATATAATCCATTTCTTAAATTTAACCGCTAATTCAGGAACAATATTGATTTAGGAACATTTTCTCGTCTTATCAAGTACCATCGTGTAAGGAAAGCTCGTTTTGATGATGTACATAATAAAAAAAATTAAAGCAAAATTGGTTAGCAAATTCTTAAAAATTGATCAAATAGATTCATTTATTTGTACTAAAACTCCCATTACATTAGTAAAATAAAAGTGTGTAGCAAAAAAGTATTATCGTGTGAACGCAAACTTAAATATTTAAATATTTCATTAGATACTTTTTCACTTATTATATACGTATAATGTAAACGTGGTTTGAGTTATTTCCTTAGATTAAGTTTATAACTGTGCTATCCTACTGTATGAGGGAGGCCCTCACCCCCGTTCTTTATTGTGAAACTGAGCTGAACTAGAACCTGCATTCGGTGGGTTAAAAACAAACAGAACATAATACACTCTTTTCATCTCACCGAAAAGTCACAGCGGAAAGGATTCGCCGATAGTGCGTAATTTGAGCAACCGCTCGAGGTTTCTAAAGTAGTAAAATTCAACCAAAAAAACGAAATGTATAAAAACTTTAAGGAATGAAATAAAATATAAGCAGATAAGTAACAATTTATAGTTATGAATTTAATTAATTTTTGTATAAATAATTAAATGGGGATCAATTTCTTCTGCATCAATATTTCGTATTATCGAAACGTAAGAGCTCAAATCGTCATATTTCTCCCATTTATTGTTCCTATTGCCGTAACTAATGTAATGCCCATTGCCAATATTTTTGTAATGTACAAGAGAAGTTATTTGAAAACTAGAGCCTGCAATGGTTATTTGTTGTTCGATATCTGCCATTTTTGATTTGCTAAGTGAATTATCCTCTGTATAAATGCATAATATTTTCTGATACTCACAAAATTCAATTACCATACTTAGTTTTTTGACAGTTTGAACAAGACTTTACTGGTATTTCATCCATACAATTACTAATTTGGGATATTCCAAATTTTTTAAGTTTCCATAAATTAACATATATCGCATTTCGATGTTCTAAGTGGGAAGTTAAGCAATCGGGACATTTAAATTGTACAATGATGCTCGGAAAACTTGTTAATATTTCTTGCGTAACATCCATAATATTACTATGACAGTTCCTATTCTCTCCAAAAATTTTAATCAATAGCTGTTTTCGTAACTTATACGCTTCTTGCAAATTATTACTCAAAATATTATTAAGCAGCTTTTTAGTTCTGTTTTGTTGTGTAGAATCACAGAGAATCGATATTTTTTCTACGGCAACTGCTAATGATTGTAATAGGGAATCAAAAGCGCAAGTGTTAATAAAATAATCACAGGCTTTACTTCCATTTTGCAATACCGGTAAGGTGTTTATTTTAGAACGTGCTACTTTTTCTTTAGGTAAGATCTTTAGTTTAGCTATTGATTTTTGCCGTTTAGGCGTTTGATCTTTTAGTGTTAACTTATTTCTTTTTTTAGGGTTTTGGCTTAAAATTTCCATTGTAGCTACGTTACGCTCGCTCTGTGATAAATTGCATATTTGGTTAATTTGTTTTAAATCAAAACAAGTCCTTCTACTTTTAGGGGTCGAATCATATAAATGTTTTCCTTTCCATACCGATTCTTTATTTTGGATATCAAAAAGTGTGGGTTCATTTTGTTCTATTTCTACAGAAGGTGGCGGCAAGTGACCCTGAATTTGTTTGTTTTTACAGGACGATTTTGGAATATTGTTTGAAATAAGTTTATAAATAATTTAGTTTCTTTTATGTATTTCGCGAACGAACCGACCTACTTTCGTTGGGAGCTTGCCAATGTGCTTTGATGTTTTAAACCTCCGTTTTATAGTAGCGAAATAATTTTCAACGTGGCTATTGGAATGTCGTTCACCATCTTTCAGTATACCAGTCCATAGTGGTAAATAAGCAAAATATTTTTTTAAAATTAAATCAAGAAACTTCGGACTGTAAAAGCTGTTTAATCCACCAGACCCTAAATTACTGTCATTATCTGAACTAGCCAAGTCACTTATCAATTTAAGGTCAACATAAAATGGGCTTTGCAGATATAAAGGCTTAATATTACTTCTAGTTACAGATTTACTAGGATTCCCAATTTTTAGATCACTACTATCTTGATAGTCTGATAATGTTAAAATTGTGTAAGTTAAAACTTCCATTGCCTCTTGCACTTTTTTCGTGATATACTTAGTTTTTAATATAATTGAAAAATTTCGCCAAATCTCTTTGATTTGATCATAACACCTCGACATGAACAATGACGCGAAAATCTCATTAATTAATTTTTGGCTACACTTGAAATATCTGTTAACATCTTGCGCTATTGTGTGAGTGAAATGGGAGCAACAAAGGTAAACTTTAACAATAGTTTCTTGCGACCTAACGTTAGTGACATTTGTAACCCAATTGTGAGTAAGGGTCAAGTATTCTATTATATCCATTCGATTGAAAGCATGCATTATTGAGTTAAGCTCGGCGAACGAAAAATCTATAACCACAGCATTAAAAATTGGCCATTTCCGGCAATTCTTTTCCAAAAAAATTCGATAAGCATATAACCAACTCCCAATTGTGGTTACTGAATGGCTGGAACTGACCATATCAGTAATGGGAAATGGTGTTGCGGAATCAAATGTATTCCCTTTTGCAACTGTTATTAGAGCATAATAAAGAATTTTCTTACAATTCTTGTATGGTGCTCTTATAAGGCTGCCTGAAACTGAAAGTTCTTTGTTCGGATGAAGGTCACACATAAGATTCAATACTTCGGTTTGCATTAAACTATAAGTGATAATGCAAAATGGCCGATGACATATTAGTTGAATATACGGATCAATACCATCTGACTTGTTCTTTTCGTCACAAATGTCAATAAAATCATTTGGCGCGTTATCGTTCATTTGTAAAGCCTCCGATCTAATTTTCCGTAGGACGTCATGGGATTTCACCTTTGGAATAGTATTTGTTTTTGCGACGAAATCTAGATCCTCTTCATTAATTAAATCTTCTGCTACCTTTTCTACTGAGCTAGTAAGTAATTTTTGCTTGTAAATTTCTCTATCTGAAGCCGCAGTATTATGAAACTTTTTATAGGGATGATTGATTGGACAAACTGTACTATATACATTAAAAACACCGCACGTTAAATTTGAATTAACAAGCTTGAATTTTCTGCAAGGGTTTTCACTATTTTTATGATCGCAATACGCCCTAATTGTCAAATGATTTTTTAATACATCATACCCCTTGATATATATCAAACAACCACTTAATTTTGTCAAATGATTCGAAATTACAGAACTATAATTAAACGGAACCAGTTTTTTATCCTTAATGGAGTAAATTATAAGCCAAATGTCATCCGGGATTATTAATTGATCTTCTAACAGTTTCATTTTGTTAATATTGTTTGGTCTTTTAAAATTAAAAACATTCCCATTAGTGTCTGCATTCTTTTCAACAGCAAAATCAGAAGTAACAGTTATCTGCCTTGCATCAAAATCGTTAATATTATCTACTTTGTTTTTACCTATACATTCTACATTGAGATCAGCAAAGTCCACTAATTTTCCATCGGAAATATTATTTAAAGAAATTTGTTCGGAAGAGGGGCAAATAACTTTCAAATTACTGTCAATTGAATTTATCTTAGTAACTCTATTCAAATCTAATCCATTTGCAAAATCTGGTACCTCTATTCCTTCTGCATCAAAATTATAAATATTTTCTACTAAGTTACCGTCAAGAGGTTCTATAAAAAGTTCAGTGGGCTCTAGTACATTCTGAATGCCTGTTCTGTTAAGAATTATTGGTTCGGCGGGAGCGTAAACCCTACTATCACTATCATCTAAACATGTATTTATTGGTGCAACTATACTATCTGAAGATCCAACTTCATGTTCACAATTAACTTGCAGTTCAGCCGTTGGCACTGTTGGGCCAGCTTGTTTAAAACTAAGGTCCCCGAAATGACAAGATTTTTTTTTGAAATACCGTCTAAAAATATTAAATATTTTAATTCTATTAAATGTATTATTACTTGCGCCAAGTTCAATGGATAATTTCTTCATGAAATCACTGTCTGATTTAGTTATTTGCTCATTTCTACAGACTTGGCCAAAATTATAAAGCACCCCTCCCAAATTGCAGTATCTACAAAACGAATGAAGACAAAAATTAAAACTCAATATTTTTAGGAAATACTTTTTATATTTTATTAATTTTAGTATTTTGTAGGTCCTCCTTTGGCTTTGATGACAGCCAGGACTCTTTTATTCATCGACCGTACTAATTTTTCGCAGGTATTTCTCGATATATTTTTCCATTCCTCTGTCAGCGCACGTTTGAGGTCTTCCTTTGAAGTCATACTGCGATCCTTGATTTTTTTTTTTAAAATTGACCACAAATTTTCAATGGGATTTAGGTCTGGTGACTGGGCGGGCCAGTCCATGACTCGAATTTGTTTTTTTCGAAACCAACTCATCGTAACGCGGGAAGTATGGCAGGGGCCATTATCCTGTTGATAAATTATCGAAGAACTATCCGTTTCCCCAAAGATTTGCCGAATTGAGGCATTCAATGCAGCCTCGAGGACGGTAACATAGTTGGTACTGTTCATCGGACCCTCACAAAACAACAGTTTTCCCACCCTTGATGATGCCATACAACCCCACACCATCAGTTTACCCCCTTTATGCTTTACGGTAGGCACTATACAATCAGGATTGTATGCTTCCCCGGCTCTTCTTCTTACGATGGTTGCGCCAGGAGTTCCAAAAATCTATAAGAATTCCATCAAATTTAACATAAATTTCTCTATTAATTCTTTTAAAATACATAGCACAATTTTTTATTTTTTTTTTTTGACTAATTATTTTTTAATATTTATTTTTTATATTTACCTCAAAAGTAGATTCATCTGACCAAACAACTCTCGCCCAATCCACGTCATTCCAATGTTTGTTTCTCGAGCCCATCTCAAGCGACTTTTTATGTTGGTAAGTGAGAGCAAAGGTTTTTTTCTTGCTTTACAACCTTTCAATCCAGCTTGCAGGAGCCTTCTTCTAACTATCCGTGCCGAAATGTGAACTTCTTGTTCTGTTAAATGCTCTGCAGCTATCTCAGCAGATGTTTTTCTTCGGTTTTTGAGAGATTTTCGCACAATTTGTCGATCGTCTCTTACCGAAGTGATACGATTTCTGCCTGAGCGTAGTTTATAGGCATAGTCCCCGGTCTCTTTAACCCTTTTCAATGTAGATTGAACTGCTCCACGAGAGCATTTTAAATTTTGGGATATTTTAATTTGGCTTACACCCTGGGAATCCAACAACACAATTTGTGCCCTTATTCCTTTACTGATTTGCCACGCTTTAGGCATAATTATCACAAACACACTTTTTTTCTCAAAAAACTTACGAAAACTCTTTTTGATTTAAAACACTTTATGTGAAGACTGCACACGATCAAATACAAAACTAAAATAAAAAAATTTTACGACGCTACAACTTCTTGTTAAGAACCTAAAACAAAACAAAAATTGGTGATTTTCAATAATTAAGGGTCGCATTCGGTGGGATGACTCGTTCGTTAACACCCATTGTTTAGAAAGACATAATATTAATATATAATGCTAATAGATAGGGGTGCTTTATATTTTTGGCCAAGGCTGTATATTGTCTAACTATACCAAGCAGGTGTCAGTTGCCGATGTGGGGGGCAATCCCTGTGATCGGCGGTACAACAGGTAAATCACTTGTAAATTTAACAAAAAAAAATTGTCTTTGCGCAAATCAAACAGCCATAAACACTTAGTTTGACCTGGTTGAGAAATGCGACCAATGTAATTTGGTTAACACTAACTATACCAAGCACGTGTCAGTTGCCGATGTGGGGGGCAATCCCTTTGATCGGCGGTACAGTAGGTAAATCACTTGTAAATTTAACAAAAAAAAATTGTCCTTGCGCAAATCAAACAGCCATAAACACTTAGTTGACCTGGTTGAGAAATGCGACCAATGTAATTTCGTTAACACTAACTATACCAATCCCGTGTCAGTTGCCTATTTTCGGGGCAATCCAACATTAAAACATTTACATATTTAAAATAAAAATTAATATCTACAACCGTTTCTTCCTATTCTAAAATAATTTCAAATGTTTTTCTATGTTTAGTCTATCTCCTATATTTAATATTTTAAATCTGTGTACTTTAATAAATATTGAAAAAATATTTATTTAAGTTTTCTAAATTTTTAAATTCATTAACAAGAAATTACATATTCTTGGCCTATAATTTGATAACTAAAATTTTTATAAATACTAGTTTGTGTCTCAGATAAATATTTTATATTTTTCGGGATGGATTGTTATTTTTCTACATTTTTTACATTTTTCGTGCTGTAAGGCTTTTTTGTGTTTAGTCGGGACATATTTTGAAAATATTTAAAAGACTTTTTTTTCGCGCTGAAGAGGCTTTTCGGGCTAACTTCACATACATTGGGTTAATGTCATTATTCCTTACGTGTAGCTTTGAAAATCTCAATCTTAGAATAGGTTAAATTGGTAGGTTGAAATATGTTTCTTCAGTTAAGCATACAAATAGTAAATTTTAGGGTGGGTTTCTTGGGAATAGGCCGCGATTCTTTTGAAATAGTTTAAATAAATAATACAAAATTTAAAGACGTTAATTTGTATTTTACACTTGTTTATAAAATAAATATACTTTTGATAACACTTCAAATCATCTTAAACCTAATTAAAAATTAAAATTTATTATAATATAAAACTATATTATGTATATTATAAATAATTCATGTTTTCTATTATTTTAGTTTAATAATGTTCTATAGTTATTGTGAAACATTTCAACATCTTTAACTTACATAGTTAAATATTATATGAAAGGTCTTTTAAAACATACGAGTAGTTGAAAATTATTGGTCTTATATAATATAGCTGGTTTAAAACATTTTGTATTCAATAAGAACCAGTTAAATTTTAGCACTTCTTCTCCTATAACATAAGCTCTAAAAATGGAATCAAAATCTTTTATTTTCATTTCTTGAACTATAAAATAAACATTTTCTTTTTGAATTAGAATACAAATAATTTTAAAAATATAATTTGTTAAATTATCTTGAATAAAGTAACCTTTCTTAAATAACGTTCCGTTATAATTGATTAATACCACATGCTTAACGTTTTCTTGTGGATCTATTGGGATATTTAAACTGTTTATATACGTTTTGTAATCACAGTTATTACCCTTTTCCAACTTAGAACTAATTATGTCTGAATCAAATTGAGAATTTTGTAAACTTTTGTAAGCTAATTTCAATAATGTTTTTTTCCCACTGAAAATGACAAATTTTTTTTAGAAGAAGTATAACATTGATATAATTTTTTAACTCTCGGTGCTTAGACTCAAACCTCATACACCACAAATGTTTAATAGGGCCAGATTCACGTATAATATTAGGGTGATGAAGTAAAAGGTGATGTTTTGGTTTAAGAGTAGGTCCAAAAACTTTAACATAAAATTGGTTATGGTACGAAATTTGCTCTTTCAGTGAGTTTATCGAAACGTTAGTAAATGATTCTGATAATAAAAGCTCCACAGTTTCTTCTAAAATTAACATATACTTCAATAGTTTATCATTATTCGGAATAAAGTCCCCAACAAAAAAAGAAAAATAATTTAAGAGTGTTAAGCACTCTCTACTGGAAAGATGTAAATTCTTATTACGAATATGATCAGGCTTTAAAAGTGGAACTCTATTGCCAATTTTAATATCGCAGTAATCAAAAAATTGAATTTTTGAATTAAGTATTTCCAAAGAAAAATATTTTTTATCATTAATAAAGTAAGTTAATGAATTAATAATGCCGTATTTAATAATGCCTAAAAACACATCGTGCAAAATGTCAGACGAAAAATTGTCAGTAACGTGAAAGCTGGAAATTTCATTTAATATACATGAATTTCTTACGCCCGAAGCTTTGTAGTCGTTTGCCTCAATACCAATGTCATAATTATGTTTTGTTCTTAACAGAAATGAATTTTCACAATGTATTGATGATAAATCGGCTTAAAAAAATAATTGTGTGAGAACGATTGACTAAATCCTAATAACGAGTTTAATGCTAAATTATCCCCAACTACTAATCCTAATACAAAATAAACCTTTAATTTTTGCCCCTTTAGAATTAGATCAATTCCTTCAGATTCAATTTTTTTTTAGCACACTAATCAGATCTTTTATACAGGTGTTAAAACCAAAAGTTTTTAAATCATGAGATTTACAAAACATAGCAGGAAAAATGCTTGAAAGTGAGGAAATCTGTTTAGGCAATACAGAAAAGCTATAATAAAATGCTGCTAAAGACTGTTTTCCAGAATGGCTTCCCAAATCATTCCCTGGTTCGAAGTCATCATAATAAAGAAAAGAGGAATTATGATTTTCTGTGGAAATAGTAATGATTTCTTTTTCTATACTTTAGCTTGAACAAAATTGGTAATCTTTGTTGCATCTGCCATTAAATTTTTGGTATGCTGAAGTGTTTCTTCTAAAATATTAGGTAAACTAAACAATTTTTTTTTTTTTTTCGTTAAATTATGAGAAAATGAGTTTCTTACTAGTTTTAAGGCGTCTGGATGTTTATACTCGTAAATCGGCCAATTTTCGAGCCAGTTCATGTTAAATTGGTTAAATTCTATGCGACGTAGTGTATAAGTAGGTGTTTTTAAACTTCGATTCAACCGTCGCCCATGGTTCGCTCATAACTTTCAACCAGTTCTTGTCTTCTATTAATGATGCATCGGTGTCTATTAAAAGCGGATTGGAAAAGCAGATATTTTCATTTAGTTGTTTGTTCATCGATCAAACGCAATATTTTTTTTGCGGATATGAAACAATTTTTTTTCGACGGATTCTAAAAAATTCCATAGGTATTTCTTTGCAACCGACGTAAAACGATTGTTTCCAATTTTTGTACATTTGAAGTTTCCAAACCATATTCGATCCACTTCTGCGGATACATTAATCGGTCTGATAATGAAGATTACGTGTACGAGTAACTTGTATACCTAAAATTATTGTGTTTGGTTCTTCTATACACTTTGAGATGTTTCTCTTGGCTGGCTTTGTATAGCCAATTTGACGCAGTTTTGCCAGCTCGTTTCGGTACCGGTTGTACAATCGTCCAGTTGGTTTGTCCCCTTCTGTGATGTAATATGTATTCTGACATATTTTAAAATAATGCATTTTTGAACGAATTGCTTAAAAGTTTATAACTTTACTTTCAATTCGTTATGAAATGTTGTTGATATGTCGGTTGAAATTTTATAAAATCCTCGTGCTTCATCTGTATATCGTTTGTACAAAAAAAATTCTAATAACCCGTCAATTAGAAGCTTTCGGGCTGGCCCGGTTAACTTTGGTGGACCGGATGCTTCATAAATTTTCAGGATCTTCTGTCCTTTTTATGTATTAAGAAATGAGGCTAAATTCTTGAATTAATGAAATTACATTTTAGTTGTAATTAAAATTTGGTTAAGTTCATTTATTTCAATCAATAGATTTATAAATCTATTCTTGTGGCTTTAAACTGTAAGGAAAATACATTTTCCCCAAATACACAAGAAGGCTCACTTTTAAATTTATCGATCATGTTAATAATTAGATTTGACAATTACAGGAGTATCTAGATTTTTTGGAACTTCAGTGTGTAGTTGAATCCAATCAAGCACAGAAGAATTATGCGACTGGGTCGTTGTTGTTGTACTTAGTAATTCCACGTTAACGTTGTAACCCTGCCGAGCATTAAAAAAACATTCTTGAAATTAATTTAATTAGGTTAGAAAATTAAAATTAGCTATACATTTTCCTTTCTCCATTCAATTATTTTTGATCTTATTCTGCTTTTATAAGCAGCATCACTTATTGGAGGAAATACTAAATTTAACTCTCGTTCTGTTATGTTTCTCAAATCGTTAATGTCATCGAATCCGCCTTCAGGGTGTCCGGGTTTGGGATGCTGATCCGTCATGGGGTGATTCCTTGGTTCATTCTGAGAAACAAATCGTATGTGGAGGGGGGATCCATTTTTGATATCCTTTGAGATACAGGGTGTTTAAAAAATTTGATTCAGAAAAAAAGTACACCCAAATATTAAACTGTAACTTCCAAAATATTTATCGGAGAGCAACCATCTTAGTCTTATTTGATTGGTAATCGTATAGGCTATTATTAAGGTTTAAGCGGTTATCTTGTATCTGCATCCGTTTGAGAGCTATGGTGATTTAAAGTAAAAAAAAAATATTTGTTTTTTATAAAATCGAGTTTTTCTCAAAAAAAACCGTTATAATTTTTTCTTTTGTTTATTTAATTTTAATTTGTCATGATCTCCTCTACAATCCCCCAATACATTACTTGTACCCACGGTGCCATATAGTTTTCTTAGTATTCCGTTTATTCTCAATCTAATTAAGAGATGTTATAGTGTTAATATTTTACCAATTTTATTTTGATCTGTAAAACCGTAGGCGATGATTATCAACTCATTTGTTTAAATGTTGAAAAAACAAAAACTAAATATTTTCAGATTCAGTCATTAGTTTCGAGATATTATCTAGTGTTGTATCAGTGTTGTGAATCAAAATTTTAATTCGTTCATTAATTTATTTACTTTATTATTTAATTGGTATTTCGGATTACCGCGTTGTTTTCCGCTTTTGCATTTTGATGGCAATGTTCGGATGTAATCCGTAATTTCCAAAGACGCTTGTTTCCTGTACCCCGCTAATTTCCATTTCTTTTTCTCCGAAAAAAGAAGAAGATAAAATGTGAGTTACAATGTTAACCGGGAATTTTAGCATTCTAAGGATATAGTTTTGTGTATAGAGACAGGTTGCAGTTAGATACATATATGGTTGGCGCATGGGCAATATATTCACTCAATAGCAGTTTTGATTATATTGATTGACCTAGCCGAGCATGTATGTATTCCTTTCTTATGTTAGCCCATTTCAAACCATGAGATCTGCCGAGAGGCATTGATGCATAATTGCTTGTATCGTGACGTCATGCCGAATAAGAAAAGGGATTCAAGTTAAATTTAATACAAATATGAATGGCGTTATATCATTTAGATTCGTTTTTTTCCCATTAGTTAAAGCCGGTTCTATATCTATTTTGTAAGTAATATGTTAGTCCAGCTATTAAGCCTTTTTGCAAGTCAAACAAAAAATTTAATTTATTTAAATATTTTTTTTTTTTGTGAGATAATATAAATTTTGGGTTGTTAAGAATTATTGCATCTAAAGTGCGCCAGTTAGAACATTCTTATATATCCGTAAAAGAAGAGATTAAAAAATGGAAATGAAATATTTAGACTGTGATGAGTTCGCTGTTGAATGCCAAGTACGAAATATATCCGGCAACATTAAGAGCAAAATGATCCAATTACAAGAGGTACTGGAAAAAGAAGTTACAGAAGACCTTGATCCACCCACCTACAAGGGCTCATATCGCAGCACTAAAATGTCCAAAACGTGAGGTCAAACTGTGCGGCGATAAATTCAGGCATATCGAAAGCCAGCTCCAATTAATTACTGAAGAGGGTGAGTTTGAAGCGGATAAAATCACAGAGTTAGTGACTAGCGTGTTACATGTTGGTGATCGACTAGGACGTATTAACAGTTCGAAAGCAGTATCAATAGTCTCAGCCAAAATGTTTAGCGCTTGCCAAAAACTTCTAAGTTATCTACAAGACATTTATACCAAACAAACAGTTTCTGAAGACATGGAAAATTCGTTGAAACAGCTCTTCGAGGGGTTTGCATGGGATCCACTCACTGAAGAAAACCAGTCCAGTGATGATACGAAGGAAGACCCTGACGAAAAATCACAACGCCCCGGAACATCACAGCAGTATAATCAACTAGGACCTTCAGCCGACAAGCAAGAAATCCGTCAGTTAACTGAATATGAAAGGTTGGATCTAATCGCTGACAGAAAATATCGAAAGTTAAGCCTTTCAAACGTACCACAACGAAATGAAGTGAATCACGCTGCTTCCTTAGCCCATTCTGAGCAAAAGACTCAGGCTACGATTAATCAGAATGACCAACAACTACCAGTTAATTTCAACCCAAATTTACATCCATTGTGCTATAGAACTGTTCCAGAACATCAAAATATATCGTATTCACAGCCAACCTCCACTGTGAAGATGGCTAAACAGTACCTGGAAATATACAACTGGAAGTTAACCTACCATGGTGATGAAAAAGATGAACTACCGATAGAAAGATTCCTTTACCGAGTTCAGCG
This sequence comes from Tipula vernalis, assembly GCA_958295665.1. Classification (NCBI taxonomy): domain Eukaryota; kingdom Metazoa; phylum Arthropoda; class Insecta; order Diptera; family Tipulidae; genus Tipula; species Tipula vernalis. The sequence continues at coordinate 314,246,488 of OY282560.1, read as the reverse complement.
TAAGGCAACCGCTAATGGAAAAGCCAACGAGTGATTGGTGGCTAATTTCAGCGTGTTATTGAGAGACAGAGCACTCAACTGATATTGGGAGTACCAGGAAACTTACGGATTGCAGAATTGGGAAACATTGAGCGCGGCGATGGTCGAACGATTCAAAACGAGGAGAACAGATCATGATGTCAGACAATCGATGGAACGAAAAAATTGATTTAAATTTTAAAGTCACTGATCAAGGATTCTGATAAAAATGACCAATGGAATCGTTTGTTCATGATTACGTCTGAAGTGGTCACCACGCACGAAAAAAATCTCGATTTAAAATTGTTTTTAATGTTTGGTCATTGTAGGTAACCTGTTATTAACGAATATTCTCGGAATTCCAATTGAGTTATCATCTAATTTACAATTTCCAATTTTCAATTATGTTATTTATTTTAAATGTGTTCATCGGTTCTCAAAAGAAGGTGGACTTACAGAAATTTATCGAGAGCGCACACTTTTACTGACTAAAATTATTTAGCGAGAAAGTTAACCGGAATGTCGGAACCGGATTCCGCTTATATCCTTATACATTAGGTATGTGGTAGGATCATTAGGAGGGGTTTTGACGAAATTTGAAGAACGAGCAAGTACGTTTCACAATTATAATCGCAAAAATTGCGGGTTTTATTCAGCCAGAAGCCAAAGTCTGTCGTGGAAGTGAACCATAAATTAATATGGATGAATGGTTCCGTGAGAAGATCCGTGTTCAATACGCAGGTTTGTACTTAACTGGACATTCGAATAAAAATTGCAAAAATGGGTCTCTACGACGGATGATACCTGTTGACTACCGAACAATAAAAAATGGTAATAAGTCGTGATCTAACGATTTCCTATCAAAATATGATGCAGTTAATTGTTCGATTTATTTTAATGGTGTGCTAACTTAAAATTTTTTTAACCAAAACTGATTAGTGATGACACTGATGACCAATCCTGACCTAACGATAAACGAACTATTCTTTCGCCGTATACAAACTACAATTTCAAAATCATTAAATTATTACAGTAGTCAACTGTCTGCCCCGACCATAAAGGTCAAGATGTAAAAAAATTAGCTGAAAAAGAAAAAAACTGTAAGTTAAACGAAAGGAAATTTTCCATATTACCTTTGCCTGTTCCGGAGTTTCTAAAAAAAATCTAGCAAATTTGATGGCAGCCCATTTTCTAATTTATATGATAACACAACTCCACTTCCATTAGATATAATCTCATTCTAATTCGATCATCTCTTTACACTGTTTGGAGTAACTCCTTTCAATGGATACCATGGGATCATTTAGACTTTAGATAAGATTGCATTTATTTCGGTAGTTAGGTTTACATCTTTTTAAAATTACCTAATAGTAATTCGAAAAACTTCGATCTTCATCAAATATAAAATAGCTTAAGAAAATACTTGTAGTTTGAACATTTAATGTTTCTAAGGAGTATATAACCAAAATAAACGCTTTGGTTAACAGTAGATGATATCAACCTAGTTTAACCGCCTTGACCTAATTTAAAGGAAAATCGTTTTAGTAGCTTGGCCCAGAATTATATATCGTCGTGTCCAAATAAGAGTATTACATCTGCAAATCATTAATTTTTTAGAGGGGCGTGTCAAGTTTTTAATGTTAAACTTGGCTTAATTTTTTTTTAATAAAATTCTTGCCACACTTTCTGGAGAGGACTTTATTTAAAAAAAAATTAAGACGAAATTAGCATTAACAACTTTTAAGCCTTTGGACACGACGATATGCTTATTTTCTAAAAACATTTTAACATTTATTTGGATCTTTTATCGAAATGTTTGGTTATGAAGAAAAATACCTTTAGATTACGACAAACGACAAAAAGTGGCTTCAATCCTGACTCAATTATTTCCTACCAAAATAAGGTAAAAATTGTTTTATTTTTTTAATGGGGCACGAACCTGGACATAACATTCTTTTGAATTTTAAATAATATTTTTTTTTTTAAACTACAAGCAACCAAACGTCAAAAGCTGGTGACCAATCCTGACCTAACGACGGACAAACATTACATTCGTCATTTTTATCAAAATCCTTAGATGGGGTGCTAAAAACTCGGGGGGGGGGGGTCAGGTAGAACCACCTTGAAGAATATTAGACGAATTCGAATGTATAAGACTCATATTTCATTCAAGTCAAATATGAATCTTATACATTTGAATTTGTATCGTGATACATACTATCTGGGCTTATTGCTCTCCCTCCTAGATGTTTACTACAGCATGTAGTTCCACTAGAAAGACGGTAGCATTGGAGCCCAATCACTTCGAGAGGGCCCTCCCACTCCCGTATATTTTTACCGCTGCCCTCTCTTCCGTTTGATTTTACTCTTACGAGTTGCTGGGAATTGCAAATCGCCCGTAGGTCACCTAGCTTTACTACAGGAAGGCTAAATAAAACTGGAGGGTACCTGGTATCCAGAGTCCGCATACTTTGGACTGATTAACCTATCAGCCATTCATCCATCGGCATATGCTGTTCCACCTTGTATTAGGGTTTTTTGTCAAGGTTTTCTCCTTTAGCGCCGTACTCTGACCTGTGCCAAATGGCTTTAGTTACCGGTGGTTGCCACGAGGAGGCAGCACGTACACTTGCGACTTGTGAGCAGGTTACCCCTACACAATTGTACCCGTCACACAGCTGCCTAATACATGACCAGAACAGCTCACGTGATGCGCACTCTAGTGGAAGGTTACGGAGCTGGTAGATTAATCAACTTATCAACCAAAATAAAAAATTATCTCTAAAAAAAGAAATATTTTTCATTACGCTTTTGAAAATGAACCCGAATAGGGTTCGAAACCTAAAGCTTTAATTAGTAAAAAAGAAATAAAAAAGAGCCCTAAACCAAATAAAAGTTGTTTAATTTATTCTCATAAATCGCGTACATATAAAAACACGTTGCCACAAAACCCATATATAAAAGTAAGACAGAGAAAGCTCAATTAATAAACAATCAACAGTCTGGCACGTTACTAAAACAAATATCACATTGCAAGTGTATGAGTATAAATAAAAGCAAAACAAATCACCTTGTGCGCGCGCTATCAACTTAGGTTTAGCCAAAAGCAAATATTCACGAAATCATTGCATTTCAAATACCCAATATTTTTATATCGTAATCTTATCAGTTTAATTGACATCAAAATTTGAAGCTCGATGAACAACATAATCCCCGTCCATTTTATATAACATATACAGAATACTGATAAAAGTTTAATAGAAAAAAAATACCCGCTGGTGATAAAAATTATATTGTGCGTTTGTCTTTTGCGGTCAGCTAAGTTAGTAAAACATGCGCGTCAGTCATTCACTTGTATAAACTATATAATGTGGTTGTCATCTGGAATATACAATATATAAAAAAATAGTTTTGTGAACAACATAAAGAGAATATTTTGTGTCCCGTCCTTTTTTTTTTTATCATTTAGTATACAGTTTATAGTATAAGACATACACACACATTTTATATTTACTAAGTAAAATAACAAACAATGGTGAACTTTACACATTACTATTTTATAATACAAACAGCGGCCGAATGATTCAAAATTTATAAACTAAGTATTTTTTTTTTTTTTAATAAGAAATAAGAGAAAGATTGTCGCTTGCATAAACGCATATTTTTTTTGCCACAACATCCCGACATTTAGTTTAGTTTAGTGTTGCAATTTACGTAATTCTATAGAATAATATATGGATCATATGGATAACCCAATCGAGTAAGTAAATAATTTATATTTTAATTATTTTATTTAACAAATTTATTTATTTTGTGGTTTTACGAAATTTTTTTGTTTTGTTTATTATTTATACAAATTGTGATTGAAGGTCCAAACAATAATTGATTCTAATCGACAATAAAATGCGGTTGATTTTTTTATTATTATAGTATGTGGCTTACAATCAACAATAATAATTAATATTAAACCAAATATACAAAATTGTTAAACACACGCAGCTATTGTTTAATAAAAATAGCAAAAAAACACTTGTTTCCAATTAAAAACTATTTTTATAGAGAGAGCGCGCGCGCATGCTAGTTCGCTGCTCATTAATTCAACGTCGTTTGATTCAACATTTTCAACAATGAAATTACGAGTAATCAAATATGCATACTCATTTGTATTTATGATGTGTCATTTCGACATTTCCTAAAACCACTGAATGTACTACATATATATGTATGTACTATGTAGTGTGTTTTATAAAACGGAATGATAACAAAAAATTCTTATCACTTCGTCGTAACAAACAATTTTTTTATTATAAAGTAGTGTGTGCTTCTATATAAGAAAGTTAACCCTGGCGATCGGATGGGGCATATTTTTTGGTGTACGATCTCGCGAAATGATAACATTGACCGCGCACGCATTACTAATTGGGTATATGATAATACATTTATTCGAAATTAAGTAGGAATTTTAATTTGTGGTGATGATACATATCTCCGTTTTGTGTCATCTACATATGTATATTATAAAAATGATCGTGGCTGGTATATGAAAAAATAAGCGTACACAGTGTCATTAGTCGTTTTTGGTTCTTTATTTATGCTATAATTTTTAAATTTTAATTGATCCATTAAACTATTGCGGTGCTGAAAATCCTTCAAAAGCTTCAAAAATCGATGCTTTATTGTCTTTCTGTTTTAGTCGAAATATTTTTGATCGACCACAATCTGAATTTTAGATACTAATGGTAAATTTGTTTTGTAAAAATTAGTCCAAATTAGTCGAATGTCCATAACGGTAAGGGAGGTTCAAAAAGAAATAAATAGAAGGACGTGTACGTATACTTATGTTTAATTTATTTAAAATGTGAAATTTTACCAATTTCGAAATTTTCCAAATTTCTGAACTTCCAAATAGCTTGTTCACACTCGGGATTAGTAATCCAGTTTTGCCTAATCAAGTTTACGTTTAATCTGGATTAGCTTTTTTGGCGTTCAGACTGGAAGAGAAAATCGCGATTAAAAATGGGTCTGCATTTGTGACTTTAACGAAAACTGTTCAAGTCATAGAACATCGATTAGTTTAAAAGTTTGATTAGTAAATATTATGTAAATAGGTATTTTTTGACGATTACTTTAATCTATTATTGAAACATAATTAATTTAATCTCCTTCGTTCAGACCATAAGAAAAACTAGATTTGCTAGTTAGTCGAGATTACTAATCCCTAGTCTGAACATAGGTTATTATTAAAAGCCGGTATGATTTTGCGATCAGCCTATCATAGCGACTACTCTTTCCACTAGACTTTTTTTCTATTTAGTATATACATATGTATTTTAAAGCTCATACAGAAGGTTCAAATAATTTAATTATTAAAACTGTACTTTGCTCATGCCTCTGAGATATCAATAATAAAGAATAGTCGTTTATATACATATGTAGTCGAGAACGCTCACAAATTATCGAAACTTCAAAATTTTTAAATGTCGATTCAGCTCAACTGGATTGAATGCATTTAAACATTTAATGTCGATGGTTTTTCCTCCATACCCAAACTAGAATAATATTTAAAACGCATATTTATACAAAATTTGTTTATATTAGTGAAATTCGGTAAAAGCAATTTAAACAAATTGCTGCCAAAAACCTGAAACAACTCTAACATAATATATGAATTAATGCTTTTGACTAATAAATGATTTTTGATATCAACGTATGTTGTTATATACACATTCGATAAAAATCGTTTTTTACTGAGTCTGAAAATTGAAAACATTTTTTTGGAGATATGGAGATCAGTGGCTAGCTATACCGTAGGTTGCCTTAGTAAGCTTAGGGAGGACGGCTTCTAACAAAAAAATTACTCACTAAAAGCCAAATCGCATACAAATTTACTGCAATTTCAGAATCGGTAACAAAATCACTTTTATTCGTGATTGGTAAGCCCAGGCCAAAGCATAAAATTTTTTTGGCGGGTTCGGTATATAACGATATTTAAGGATATAAATCCTAAAGGGCCATTTCTTGTTGGCCTCGAATATCGATAATTTTCATACAGTATGCAGACATTTTTGAGGTTCACTGTATTGAAGATTGGCCAATTCACAGAAAACGATTCACGGGTCCGACGTAGAAGGATAGATAGGTATAGGCACCCTTTATCGAATATATAGCCATATTCCAATACGATGAAATAAGATCATTTGTTGTTGACCGCGAATGTTAATAATTTTTGATATGATATGGAGAAATTTCCCAGGTTCACTATATTGAAGATTGGCCAATTCATAGAGATGTTCCTTGGGTTCGACTTATAAAGATAATTTGATATAGGCGTCCTATATCGACTATATGTAGCTATATTTCAATACGATGAAAAAGGAATGTTGTTGGTAATTTTCATACGATATACAGAAATTTTTGAGGTTCACTGTATTTGAGATTGGCCAATTCACAGAGATGTTCTGCGTATTTGACGAAGAAGGATAATTACCCTATATCGAATACATATAGCCTTATTCCAATACAATGGATCAGGCCAATTCACAAAGATATTCCGCGCATTCAACTTATAAGGATAATTAGATAAATGCACCCTGTGTCAACTAAATGTAGCCATATTCCAATACGATAAATAGGACCAGTAGTTGTTGACCTCGAATGTTGGTAATTTTTGATACAATATACAGAAATTTTTGAGTTTTACTGTATTAAAGATTTGGCAATTTACAGAGATGTTCCTTTTTCATTTCGTATTGGAATAGGGCTATATGTATTCTATAAAGGGTGCCTATACTTAATTATCCTTCTATGTAGAACACGCGGAACATGTCTGTGAATTGGCCAATCTCCAATAGAGTGAACCTCAAAAATTTTTGTAAATCGTATGAAAATTACCAACATTCGAGGTCAACAACAAATGGTCATATTTCATCGTATTGGAATATGGCTACATGTAATCGATATAAGATGCCTATATCTAATTTTCCTAATAAGTCGAACCCGCGGAATATCTCTGTAAATTGGCCAATCTTAAATGCAGTGAACCTCAAAAATTTCTGCATATCGTTTCAAAAATTACCAACATTCGAGGTTCAACAACAAATGGTCCTATTTCATCTTATTGGAATATGGCTAGAAGCAGTGGATATAGGATACCTATATCTAATTATTCTTATAAATCGAACCAGCGGAACATCTCTATGAATTGGTCAATCTCCAATACAGTGAACCTCATAATTTTTAGAATAATGTACGAAAATTGCCAACAACTGATGATCCTATTTCGTCGTATTGGAATATTGCTATATGTAGTCGATTTAGGATGCCTGTCTCTAACTATCCTTATATGTCGAACCCGCGGAACATCTCTGTGAATTGGACAATTTTCGATACAGTAAACCTCAAAAATTTCTGCATAACGTATGAAAGTTACCAATATTCGAGGCCAACAAGAAATGGCCATTTTTCATTTTATTGAAACGATGTAGCTGTATTGTCTAAAGATGAGGCCGATATCCTTAATTATCGTTATATAGTATACCGAACCCGCAAAACAAAATTTTATGCTTTGGCCTGGGCTTACCAATCAAGAATAAAAGTGCTTTTGTTACCGGTATTTTTTGGTACGTTATATAATTCAAGGCCGAAATCTATAACGTTGAGAGTATTATATTTTTTTTTGTTAAATAACAAATTTTTGATCTAGTGTATTAGTACACACCAACACATTTTTGTTTTTTGCCTAAAACTTCACACCCGTCCCTTATTGACGTTTTGTCAATAGTCTTTTTAGTCGAAGAGGTTTGATTGCTTTCTACATGCTATGGTAAAAAACCGTAGAGAAATCGTAGGTTTTTGAAAAGGTTTCTTTTCTTTATCATATTAGTCTTACACGGTGCACGTGTTTTGTAAAAGTTTTCTAGTTTAAGAATAAAATATGCGATAACTCAACAAATCTTATAAAATTAAATAATTAAACAAATAAAATTTGTTTATACAATATTATATACCTGTATTTTTACGAAGAGGGGAAATGGTTACGAGTTTTGCAATTCAGTTTCGATCTGATGAGGATTGTGAAAAATAAATTATCTTTTAATCATCTCATCAGGCTATAGCGACTGAACTGGTACCTTATTACTCTGATTTTTTCCTATATACAGCTAAGAGCAAAACTCTCAACAATTTCTCCTCTTCGTAAAATTATTATCTATTTGGCTTATTCCGAAATAACCTAATGTTTAATATTCCTGTATATTCGTTTATTGGTCAATAAGATATCCTTTTAGTCGAATGAGAAAGTGGAAAAAGCGCCTTAGGCGGCGGATAATATTGAAATTGCCCCTGATTAATTTAGACAGTTTTATCTGTTACTAAACTATCTTATCTGTTACTGATCTGTTATTTTTTACTAAAAACATAACCGTTTCAAAAATATTAAATTTTAGCTTATATTTATCTTAAAAAACATGGAAAATATGGTTTAAAAAAGTTTCTAAAATGTTTAGTGAGTCAAAGATACATTTACAGTGAACTTAAACAATAAGATTCTTTCGGCTTTTTATGTACAAAATATATTAATAATAATGGCATTCACAACTGGTTTCGAATTGTTAATATATTTTGTCTATAAAATGCCGAAAAATCTTATTGATTTAATACACAGCCAAACTTCTCTTTCTCTTAATTATTTATCTAGGTATAAAACACACAGAAATTAAGGTTTTCCTTGAGTTTTTTGATTTAGTGAATATAATTCGCTAAATCAGTATGTTCATACTTCACACTATCTTTGTTAAGTAGGAATTTTATTGTATTTTTGAAGTTTGGTCTACCTGATGAGTAGACCAACTTTTTCAGTACGAAACCAAACTACCAACACAATGAGCTCAAGGAAAGTTCTTACTTTTTGTTCAGGGTTATTACACAGGGTTATACACTTTGTAAAGTAAGGGGTGGATTGATATTTCTACTTTTTTGGTAGATATATTTTAAATGATTGGCCTCTTCATTTTTTTCTGATTAACTAATCGAAAAATGTTGTGAATATCATTATTGTTAATATATTTTGTCTATAAAAAGCCGAAAGAATCTTATTGATTTAATACACAGACAAACTTCTTTTTCAATTAGTGAACTTAACGTTGAATGTTCAACGGCATTTTTTAGCACAAATTTTTGATATTTAAAATGATAAAACTGTCTAAATTATTCAAATATACAAAAATCATACTTTAAGCTTCTTTCTGGATAAATTAGGACTGCCATTTTGGTTACAGCGTTTTCTTACTTCAATGTTGTTCGCTGAGCACACCGCATCATTCGTCATTTGTCAAATAAATTTTTTTGTCGATTCAATATCGATAAATATAAAATATAAAATATAAAATATAAAATATAAAATATAAAATATAAAATATAAAATATAAAATATAAAATATAAAATATAAAATATAAAATATAAAATATAAAATATGAAATATAAAATATAAAATATAAAATATAAAATATAAAATATAAAATATAAAATATAAAATATAAAATATAAAATATAAAATATAAAATATAAAATATAAAATATAAAATATAAAATATAAAATATAAAATATAAAATATAAAATATAAAATATAAAATATAAAATATAAAATATAAAATATAAAATATAAAATATAAAATATAAAATATAAAATATAAAATATAAAATATAAAATATAAAATATAAAATATAAAATATAAAATATAAAATATAAAATATAAAATATAAAATATAAAATATAAAATATAAAATATAAAATATAAAATATAAAATATAAAATATAAAATATAAAATATAAAATATAAAATATAAAATATAAAATATAAAATATAAAATATAAAATATAAAATATAAAATATAAAATATAAAATATAAAATATAAAATATAAAATATAAAATATAAAATATAAAATATAAAATATAAAATATAAAATATAAAATATAAAATATAAAATATAAAATATAAAATATAAAATATAAAATATAAAATATAAAATATAAAATATAAAATATAAAATATAAAATATAAAATATAAAATATAAAATATAAAATATAAAATATAAAATATAAAATATAAAATATAAAATATAAAATATAAAATATAAAATATAAAATATAAAATATAAAATATAAAATATAAAATATAAAATATAAAATATAAAATATAAAATATAAAATATAAAATATAAAATATAAAATATAAAATATAAAATATAAAATATAAAATATAAAATATAAAATATAAAATATAAAATATAAAATATAAAATATAAAATATAAAATATAAAATATAAAATATAAAATATAAAATATAAAATATAAAATATAAAATATAAAATATAAAATATAAAATATAAAATATAAAATATAAAATATAAAATATAAAATATAAAATATAAAATATAAAATATAAAATATAAAATATAAAATATAAAATATAAAATATAAAATATAAAATATAAAATATAAAATATAAAATATAAAATATAAAATATAAAATATAAAATGTAAATATAATATTTACTGCTACCTTCGGGTTTACCATCTTAAAAAACAAACTTCTTATTATTTCGACAACGACGTTTCGATATACCTATGTATATTAAAATTTCCTCAGGTCTGTCTGTATACTGTCCATATACACAAATTTGCAATTTTGTGTGGGTATAGCGCGTGTCTTTCAAAATATTTTTCTTTAGAATCAGAACTTTCTAATAATTTTTGTTCGAAACTTTTTTAGGCTAACTGCATTCGAAATATTATTCTAGTTTGTGGATTGTAGAATTTAAAGTTAAGGATTTTCACATAATAATTTGGAAATTGTAACAAAAATACCAGAATAATCTTTTCTGAGGTCATTCGTATCACTCTTACGACGATACACACTATTTCTAACAACAAACGGTTTTTGTGAAAAATGTATATTCAAGGATTTTATCATGGGAATGTAGGCACAACATTATCATGGGAATGTTGCCACAATGTAGTGGCTTGAGCATTCTTTATTTATACTTTACTCTCTGATTTGTGTTGACTCAGTCGATTATTTAATAATCGCCACACGGAACCAAGTGGACCAAATGGACAGTTGATTAAACATCTTTTTCCCAAGTGGATTAACTTCCAAAAAAGTTATTTTGCCATTTATACTTTGGCAACATGCTCACTAAGGTCTTGTAAGATAAAATTTGGTTTGTAGCGTCGACGCAATTCACTACATTAATGTTATTATTATTAGGGTTAATTTGGTTAAAACGATTAATCAATTTACTAATTAAATAATTTGGCTATTTTTTTTTGACAAATAATTTTTGATAATTTTATCGGTGTCAACAGTTGCATCAGTGGGTAATTTTTTCACACGGTTGAGTGAAATTGAGGTGACTTTTTAGCGGATTAAGCAATTTGTTCGACACATTTCTAATTATAAAAACAAACTGGAAAACTTTGGCATTGACACATGATTTTCAAACAATTTTTTTGAACGCAAGCTCTCTTTGTTATTGCAAATAACAACGCGTGTCGCAATATCAGCAATGTTGGCATACTAAATAAAGTTATGGAAGTTATTGGTTTGGGATCTAAATTCAATATGCCTTCCAAATGTCAAAATGTTAGCCCAAACCAAATCAATTATTCAAAACGTCAGCAACGAACGAATTTGTCATGTTGTTCAACATTTTCTATCAAGAAATTTCTGTTTAAACATGAAGGAGAAACATTTACGGGAATTGACTCCGTAAGCTAACGATTTCTTAAAAAATAATCAAGGTATCATTGTGGTGGTGTATAAGTGTGTTAAAAAAAATCCCAAAAAATGCAAAATAACGTACCCCATTAAAAGTATTTTTGTTAAGTACAATATGAAAACAAACGGAAGCTACATAATTTCTTGTCATTCTTGCGCAGAAAAGCACAATGCTAAGCGGCTTTGGGAAGTTGTTTTATTTTAGTATGTGAAATACAAACGTAAATATAATTATAAATGTAATTGTTTTTGAAATTTGTCTGACATTTTCCTGTAATCCTTGTTCAAAGGCTCCAATGCTAAGCCTCTTTGGAGAGTTCTCTATTTTAGTTAGCGAAAATTATTAAAAAACATAAGTTTTTCAAAAATGTTTCAATTTCTATGAATGTTAGGATTTCAAAAAATCGTCAAAGCGGAGGTGTGGGGTGGCAGCGCCCATCCTCTAAGGTATAAAACGAATTAAAATAATTTTCAAAAAATTTGATTTTTTTGGATTTTTTGTTTTTTGGGATTATTTTATATCCCTTATCAAAGTGCGGCCCGAGTTAAAATTGAAATTTATAAAATATCTAATAAAATTTGCGATTTTCCGTAAATTTCCTTAAATTTGTTATTCTGGCAATTGCTTTGTCAACCTTTCAAATTTAGAGCAAAGAAATTGTATCGCTCGTATCGCTTCTACTGATAGATGTACCACAAATGTTTCAAGTGATGACAAAGGTCTAAAAATGCCAACAAAATTTAATTTTCTTCATTTATTTTATACTAAATATTTTTTCTGGATTTTTTTCGGGATTTATTTTTAAGGCAAATGTAGTGTTGATCCCAAATCAATGAAAAAAAAAAAATATAAATTTTATAGGCATTTTTAGACCTTTATAATCACTTAAAACATTTGTGGTACAAGTACATCCATTAGTAGCAGCGAAACGAGTGATACTATTCTTTTGAACTGTGTCTGAAAGGTTAACAAAGCAATTTCCATTATCACAAATATTCAGAACCCTTTTGAAGAACTTAAATTTTATTGACATTTTATAAATTTTAATTGGGATCACTACTTGTTGTATAGCTTCTTCAAGTTGGGGCTGCCGACGATTTACTAAATTCCAATATTAATAGAAATTAGCAAGTTTTTGAACAATTTGTGTTTTTAGTAATTATTTACATAATAAAATAAAAAACTGCTCAAACCAGTTTATAGCATTGTTCCTCTGCTACATAAGAAATTACGTAGTATCCTTTTGTAATCAAATTATAGTTGGTCGTATTTAATAACAATCTAATGGGGTCTTCTGGCAATTAAATTTGTGTTTTTCGGGGATTTTTTTTGTTGAGAATTCGAGGGTATCCCAGGGTAGCTAACCATTTTAATTTTAACTTAGGCTGCACTTTTATAACTATGTTTCTGGATTTATTTTTTCCTGAATTTTTTTGTTTCTGGTTTTTCGTCTAGATATTTTTGCGGGATTTTTAGTTTCTGATTTTTGTTTTTCTCCTAGATAAGGTTGCCGAAGCAATAACCTAGATAACACAAATCCGCAACTCCTTCCAATTCATTCGTCGATACCATATACTAACCAAACGAATTAAACCAACCACTAAATAACTTGAAACATTTTTGCGTAACTATCAGTAGAAGCGATACGAGCGATACAATTCCTTTGATCTGTGTCTGCACGGTTTGACGAAGCAATTTCTATTATCAAAAATATTAAATATTTTACGGAAAAACAAATTTTTTAAACATTTTATAAATTTTAATTTAAACTTGGATCGCGTTTATAAATTTTAATTTAAACTTGGATCGTTTCTGTATAATTTTTTTCTAAATAAGGTAGCCAACCCGATTGGTTAATTAAATTTTTTTTTGTGCTAGTTTTATTAACTGATAAAAATTATATTGACCAACGGTACGGATTTCGAAGCGGTGATTGACTGGAGGCTTAATAAACTACATCACTGGAGCAGATGCATTCACCATTCCGGCAAAACTCAAAACATCGTGCTCAACATCTCAAAGATGTTCGCTCTTGTGTGTCATAAGGGGTTACCGTCCAAGTTGGAAGGAATTGGACTTCCTGGTTTCTTGGATTAAAAACTGTCCTTTCTATTGTATAATTCAAGTGGTGCGGATGTTGCGACATCCGTTCCTCATAATTTAAAAGGTGGTATCACTCAGTGGTCAATTCGGTCCACTAACCTTTTTATATTTTCATCAATGATCTTTTATCCTCGACTCTCAATCCGAATTATTCTTATGCTGTGAAGGTAGAGCTCACTGACCTTCCATTTTTCATTTCCATTTTCTACTTAATCGTGAAACAACTTTCTTGCGGAGAGGGGGTTGCTAAGAGAGCTCGGCCTGAGCATGATCTCATTGCGATTCTCAAATGGGGTGAGACAAACAGGGTTGCATTTAACAAGAAGATGTTTCTATCGTATCTTTTCACCGGTATAAATGATAAATAAGTACCATCTTTCGAGAATGGAAAGTCTAGTGTTAGTGTAAAACTGAAATAAATATAACAAAAAAATATATGGAGAAAAATACCTAAAATCACATATTCTTTAGATGGGACCGGAAGTCATGTTTTAATTTTATGATTTTTCTATTTTGAATGTCTAGCACTGGGTAAATCAAACAATTTATGCAACGTCATTTTTAAAATGAAAAATTATTGTTGTTGTTGTTTTTTAAGATACAGGGTGTCAAATATTTAAAAATTTCTTGCTGTTGTGTTTATTGCTATAGAAAAAAAAATAATAATTATTATCCGAAAATTATAAAATTGGGCTCATTTTAAAGACAAATTAATACAGATCTTTCATTTTCCCTTTTCAAAATGGCCGCCGAAATATTCTTTATGAATTTTCTCCCATATTCATCCTTTTTTATATTATTTTCTTGTACCGTCTTGTTTCCATGCAAAATACGTTTAAGTATGACAATCTACAAATTTTTTGTATTTTAAAATGAAATTATAAACAAAAATTATTGACAAAAAATATTTTAGTTCAAAATAAAGAGAAAAATTTAGTAATATAAACAATTCTAGATAAATCAGAAGGTTTAGTTTTCAAAACTTCACCAATTTTTCGATGAACAAGTAAACTGCTATAGTGTCATGGTGAAAACAATTTGATAATATAATGAAGCTACAGCGGAGCAATTTTTCTCCTGGTTGTTTATAAATTACAAACGGTAGCTAGTCGCTTGTTTCTTGTTCCGATAAAATCCTTGTGCTTTCATTAAAAATTTATAATTTTCTGTAAACTACAAGAAACAAGTATCACCATAGGCTTCGGACTTAACTTTTTGGTTTTTTTTATGAATCTAAATTGTTGTAGTGGAATGAAGCAATGAGGAATCAGATTTTTCAGCTTAATTAAGAAATTATCCAGAAATTCATCTAGTCGTTTCAAATATGTTTCCAAGAATTTTAATACTTTCTTTAACATTTCTTAAATTTTTCAAACAGTTTGACTCAGGAAACGGCTTACAACATTTTTTAAAGCAACTCGTTAAAACACTGTCACTTATTAAAATAAACTTAAAGTTTAATATCGCTTCACACACAATTTGAAAAATTAATTTTGAGATTAATTTATAGCTTAAACCTGTATTTTAATTACATTATACCTTTTAAAATACTTGTTATTTATTATAACTGTTTTTTAAAGGAGTTCGAAAAATATTTGTAGAGATAAATGATTAGAGGAGTTGGGCATATCAACATTTTATTTTACTAATTGTTATAACCCATGTTTTTTTTGTTTTGTTTAATCACTTGCTTTATGAGGCTGGCCGTAAAGAAAAATGTTTTCAGAAAATTGAAAGTAACACATCATTAAAATTTGATTTTTATACCCAAGAAAATGATAGATCCACATACTTAAACGTATTTAAGACACTCTTTACAGATAAAAAAAATGAACGTGGGAAAAAAATTAAAAAGAAAATTTCGACGGCCAATTTGAAAAGGAAGAAATAAAAGATCCCTATTATTTATCTTCAAAATATTTGACACTTTGTACCCTAAAAAACCACAACAACAAAAATTTGTGCTACACATTCACAACATAAAAATCATAAAATTAAAACATGATTTCCTGAATAATGTGATTTCACCTAATTTTCACCATAAAGGAAATTATGGGAAACATGAAATTTAAAACTATAACACCAGACAAAACAAGGTAATTCTTAATTAACAGACTTAAATACAATTTTATCTTGCTAGACATACTACATATGTACATATAAAAATACTTTTCAATATCATTCATGTGTCCGAAACTAAACAACCAAACTTTTAATTCATTCCCAAATTTTGCAATCGTACTGGCTGACTACATGTCCAAGCAGCAAATTATAAAAATAGGGGCCATTAATACGATAAAATTTATGACAGTATTCTTTCCGGGTAAACATAATAAAACATTGATATGAAGTTCTTAAATCATAGTCAACAGACCGACTTTATACTGAAATAGTTTGAGAATATGTAATGGAAATAAGTAACCGTTGATGATTTACAAAAAAAAATAATTATCGAAGGGCACATTTCTGCAATATGTTGATGGAAAACCATCCGTTAAAGATAGAATTGATGAATGCTCATATAATTTATTTAAAATTGGATACCATAACAGTCGGAAATATAGCAGCTCAAAGAATGGCTAATCAAATTATTTGGAAAAATATCCACATTTGTCGGGTGAAATAATGTGAATCGCGTTTTTGAGCTCAAGATCATGTAAATCAAATTAAACCATCTTCTGAGCTGAGATTACAATGTATCATCTACGTAAATATGTTTGTGTTATTTTGCGTTTTCGTTACTTTTCGTTGGTGTTGTGTTTTTCCTTGTTGTGGTCTTTAATTCATTTTAATGAATTGCGGCAGGTGTAATGCGGACATATGCACTTTAAAGTCGAAATGCACCTGCTCTAGTTTTATGCCCATTAAGGTTGTGCAGAAATGCGCCAACACAATATGGTTCTGCAATGATTGTAGATACCTAATTCAGAATAAAATTTTCTTAAAAATATTTTTACCCAATTCTAGTTGAAGTGCTTGCAGAAGGAGATAGAGATGAATAACGAGAATATTAGTTTAATTTTAAAAGAAATTAGAAACATCAGTTAAGGTCGTTTTTGACAGCAGTATGAAGCCGAAATATCGCCAAAAGACCGCTTAACAAGTGGCAGAGTGGAAGTGGTTAATACGTTTTGTAGTTGGTCATTTAACAACAAATTGTTGTTGTTTTCTTAATAATATGACAGTTGGCAGTGTTGGGTTCATGTCTGACTTGGGTATAATTTTCTCTTCTGACCTTTTCTTTACAAAACATATTGATTCTATTAAAGCTAACGTTTACATGTTAG
Organism: Tipula vernalis; assembly: GCA_958295665.1. NCBI lineage: Eukaryota > Metazoa > Arthropoda > Insecta > Diptera > Tipulidae > Tipula > Tipula vernalis. Next base: position 314,229,297 of record OY282560.1, on the reverse strand, counting down.
ACTTTATTAAGCTTAATTGTAATACTTTTATGACCCGCTCATAAAAAAATCTTTATGTGTAAGTGTCCTTTGTTCGGTTTATTCTTGAATTCGCTCCTCAGATCTGGTCACCATTTTATCAGTGTCGTTCAGATCGACTTGAAAGCGTTCAAAAGCAGTTTATGATGTACCTCGTAGCCTACCTTCTGAATGAGTGAATAACTATATTCTTCTACCTGATAAGGATTGCTGTAATTTATTCAAATTATAACGATTAGATCACTGAAGAGACGTAGCATCGGCTAGGCGCTGTTTGCGCCGACGAGACGGTTTCCTATATATTGATTCTGTTACTACAAACTATCACTTTCTGAACCAGTCTTGAACATGTCGCGAATTTTTAACTCCTTTTTATCAAGAAATTCGTTTAGAAATGCGTTACTAAAATGTTTTACTATTGATAATTAATATTTTTGTATTGCAGTGTAATTCTTAATCGTACTATAAAATAAATAATTAAATAATCAAATAATAAGTCGATAGGACATGTTTTTGAAGTAAGACACGTACAATTTATCATTCCGTTTCCTAAGGAAACTCGAACTGGAACGAATTAATGCAAAAAAAATATCTTTAAGACCCACTTCGAATTGTTTCAAATTAAATATGTAAGTGTTTTTTTCTGTATGACTGAACTGTGAAATTGCCGTTGTTTCACGAAAAATGGATTTTTCATTCAATGGATGCATTAAGGAGATCGCAGTACCGACGAATTTCGCTGCTGAATTTTTGAAAGCATCCCACACGATGCATTAATCAAACTGCATTCATTTTAACATAAAGATTATCGGATTATGATGCAAATGTTGGAGAGAGACAAAATCCCGAGAGACAAAATCCCGAGGAAACAAAATCCTGAGCATACATAATCCCGAGGATACAAAATCCCGAAGCTACAAAATCCGCTGGGTACAAGCCTACGAAAATTCCAAAATCTCGTTGTTGCACAATTGGTGCAATTTGAACTTGATTTAAAGATATGTATGTATATTGTATATACACAAAAGTCGAACATCGAAAATAGTGATGGTTACAACTGGATCGTAAAGACGATATCCCGCTTTTGGAATTCCATTTTTTCATAATCCTGCTTTAAAAACCGCGTTTCCGCAAAAATAAAAATCCCGGTTTTAATTTTTATTTTACTTTAAATTAAAATTTTTCCTCACCAGAAGAGGTGGTCCTCGGAATTTCCTTGGGATTACGGAATTTTTACCCTCGGGATTTTGTCCCCTCGGGATTTTGTACCCTCGGGACTTTGTACCTTTGAGATTTTGTGCCTCGGGAATATGAGGCCAACCCTGCAAATGTACTAGAACAATCTGATACAAGTGCCAAGTCGGCAGATAATTGTTATAATTAACATGTTTATGTATAATGAGGTCACCGGTAAGCAAGCTCGAAGACCCATCATCCCCAAAGGGTTAATAAATCAACAGATTTGGTGCTCGTCAAAAAAAAAAATTTCTCAAAACATACCGAAGGAATATAGTTTACAATAATAGTTAAGTAGCTAAATAGAATTAGCTAAGTTTCGCTTTTTATTGTTAATATGTTGACTCGGATTCCATCAATGATCTCACTTCCAGAGAATGTTTCTACACACTTCCCCAAAATACTTTAGAATGTTTACAAATGACTATCTCGAATACTACCAGAGGCACTCGAGTTTTTTTTTCTTTTCATTTTTGAAGCAGCTTAAGAAATTAAACAAACTGTGTACACGCCCCTGTCAATAAGATAAAAGCACATCACACATATGTACAATATAATTTCATCTTATCAATTTCAATGTATGACCGTTACGCTTTGAACAATATTATTATGTAAATTGTGTCTTGTTGTTTTAAATAAATAAGTTTTCGGTCTTATTAAAATACATTAAGGCAATTAATTTTAATCTAATTGATATAAAAATGACATACATTGTTGAGAGTATGCCTCATCTCGTATCTCTTCTTCTTTTTGTTTTTTGTTTTTATATTCGACTATAGCATGTGAATCAACGATGGCATTCTTGAAATACTATCTGGCTGAGTCAAAATTCATTTAATATTCTTGATGTGTATTTGTATAGTATCTATTTACATAATTTAAAACATTTTGTGCTTTTAATTCGTACATAAAAATAAATGGGTTTTGGATAACAACATCAAAATTACTCATTTGAAATACAAGTTTATGGATTGTACTGTTATTGTTAATTAATTAATTTTTGTATACGGTGCTTTCCGTCTAGCAAATTCTAGCAAAATATTTTATTGCATTAGAAGATATATGGTCGATTATTACGATAAAGTAAACGAACGTTTTATTTTATTTTTTATTCCCATCTCAATATGTATAAATTGCACACATTTCTTCAAACTTGAAATCTCTTCCAATTATGTAAGATGACTAAACACACAATCGAAAATAAAAAAAATTAAAAATCGAAATATTGTGACAATAACAACAAAATATCAAAAAATTTATTGTCAAGCGACTTTGAGAAAATAAATTAACGAACATTTCAACAAATATTTAAGGTTACTAATTACCTAACTGTATTGTAGCTTTTGTATTATATGAACCCATAAAACAATTTTGAATGAATCGTTTAATTTGAAACACGTGGTAATTTAATATTGCACCTAAAAATCAGGGAATTGTAGAGTATGCTCGACGGGGCTCTTATTTCCCTGCGTAATTGTTTTTCAAATCGATAATTCCGTTTTTTAATCGGAAGACTGTAAAATAGCGTTACTAATACCTCATCTAATTATTTTGAAACAACATTTCAAAATATTAAGGGATTAGTTCTATTAGCGATAATAACATAACACAATCATGAATTTGACCCACACGCTAATCTTGAAAAAATTTAATAATTACTAGGGTTTGTACACTACAGCTCTAAACCTTTAATCCTTCATCGTTATAATTAAAATAAATGAGATTAGGTATTTAATGATTGCGAGTAATTAAAAAAAAAAAAAAACACTTATCGTCGAGATTACTAAATTTAATAAAACTTAATTACTTGATAACATTAACAATACAAAATAAATTCAATTTAAATTCAGCATTCGGACAAACAATTTAAAAATATATTTTAAAGCATATCGTCGTGTCCAAATAAGAGTATTATATCGACAAATCGCTAATTTTATGAAGAGGCTTTAAAGTTGTTAATGCTAATTTGGTCTTAATTTTTTTTTTAAATAAAGTCCTTTCCAGAAAGTATGGCAAGAATTTTATTAAAAAAAAATTAAGCCAAATTTAACATTAAATACTTGACACGCCCTTCTAAAAAATTAATGGTTTGCAGATGTAATACTCTTAATTGGACACAACGATATGGTATCGGTATTTTTTACATTATCGCATTCCAAACACGAATAATCCAATTCGATCTGATTCGCCTTTCTCTACATTCTAACCAAAGTTCTAGAATTATCAAGTTTTTTTGCAGTAACATTAGTCTAGTACAATGTAGAACAGTTTAAGTTAGGAAAATTTCCATTTTAATCCCATTAACTCGAAATACCCTTACCTAGGTGTCACTAGTAGTACGGTTTTTATTAACTTGTTCTATTCTACCCTAGGTATCAAATTAACACTACCCCTCACCTAAGCCTGTTCGTCTCGAATCCTCCATCCGTCGGCACGTTTGCCAGCACTTCTTCTCATCCAACATTTGTTTTAACCTCATGTTCATTGGTTTCCTTCACAATTATTTCCGACTGCGGTGGCAGCTCCTGTCGATGGTTTATTATTTCTCCTCATACTTTGGCAACCGCATCGTTGAATTCAAGTGGTAGCTCAGTGTTATCGCTATTCAAGACTCCCCATCTAAAATCCAACACTAAGCTGAGCTACTGACCTTCATGATATTAATTCCCGAGATGGCTTCGTTCACAATTTTGCAACCTGTACTTCGTGTTGAAAGACAGTTTTTCCGTTCCTTATCCTTACGATTTGTTTTGTCGAAAATAGAAGAATTAAACCGGGACATATATCTTTTAACAAACTATACTCTAAAAGAAAACCAAACAGATTTTCGGAAATCTAGGGGATCAGATAGTTGGGTATGAACAATTCTGAATTCACTTACACTGTTGTTGTAAATCGATTTTTTTTCCAAAAGCAGGAAAATTTTGGAAATTTTGATATACAATCACAGAACAATCGAATTCAGAAATGTTCAATATTCCTAACTACCTATTCCCCTAGATTTCAGGTATAGATTAACCCAAAATACACTTGTAAATATTTCGGAATATGAAAAATTTTACGCTTTTGCTCAAATTCGTCTGGATTTTCCTAAAATGGTCTTAACTTTATTTTAGGAATAATTTAGCAAATACTTCACTTGATCGCATAGACACTATTTAGATTCGGAAGGAGATACATCAGATTTTCCAAATCTGTACGTGTTATTCCACAATTTAGAGTTGGGCTCTGACGACAAATTTTCAAAAATGAACTGTACACTCTTTGTGTTTCTGTATTTAGCCTTTACTAATCATGTTTTCCACATATTCGGTGGTTTTGATAATTTTTGAAAATTTGTCATCAGAGCGTAATCCTACGTTACATACAAACGTTCTGACGAGCATTGAGTATGGGACATACTCGTAAATTTGTACAACTATATGCTACTGTCCAATGTACTACCTGCGACAAAAATTTCAAGGACATTCATATGTTGCGATTGGTGCTTTTGTCGCATATTTTATGGTCCGTTACCGTTGATTCTAAAGTCTTAGAGGATTAATTAGGCATGAGGCCCTATATGTGACAAAAAATTTGAAACCATTCATATTGTATTGGTGATATAGCCTATTGTATGGTAATATATTGGCACTATACCTATGTGTCTGACCCATTTTACTTGTGCCCGGTCTTAACGTATAATTCAAAGAGATTTCTGGTGGCGGTTGATATATCCATAATTAAATTTATCCGATACGGCTGTTGATGATTGATTTGTAATTTAAACTGATTTTGTGGATATAGTGGACCATGGTCGTCATAGCAGATTGACCCCACAAAAATGTACTTACTGTACACAGCACGGCATCTATCACTACACCCATTTTCATGAGGTGGTATTTCCAAGGACCGTGTCCAACTAGTGCTTCACCTAGGATTCTTATATAATTGTTACTTAGCTCTAGAGCTTCATTACCAAGCCTAGCATAAAAGCTTTGGAATTTTTTATTGTAGTACTTTTGGAATAGTGAAACGGGGACAACTAGTAGCTGTCCTCGTTAAACAGAATGCCCCGACGTCACCACCTGCAGCATTTGCTCCGGCTATCGCGCAGTCTGTCGTGGGTTGTGGTGGTGTCCATTCAGGGCCTTGAAAGCTGCATTAAGGTCACTTTATTTTACCATTTCACCCAGTCACACACACCACCTTCATGGTCACCTCCCGAACACAATAATTACTCAACGTCATTCATGATGCAAGATTATGTCGTATAACCAAAATTTTCATAATTTATTAACAAACAAAATAAAAATTATGATTTTATATAATTTAACAACAACAAAACTGTATTTAAATCATTCAATTGCAAACGACAATCCCCCTCGAACGCACGGCGACATCCTGTGGACTCTTCGAGCTCTCCGATCCAGAGGATACCTGAAATGTAAAAAGAAACAAAAAAAAACTCGCGCGGATTGATTGAAAAAAAAATTAAGTTTTGCAAATGAATTCTTCAATCCAACAGAATTTATCTAAACAACAAAAAAAAATGTGACAGTGGATAATAAAAAACTGGGCTATACCGACATTTTCACAAGATGACCCGTTGAAAATACTGCTACTGTTGCCTGTTCGTCTCTTGGGGCTCCACGGCAATGTCAACACTTGCCAACAAGACGCCACCGCTGAATGTTGCTGAGAATTACGCCAATCAGAGTAACAAAACCATCAGCCGCTTAAACAACAAACCACCATACAACGATTCTGGACTAAATCGTCTATTCTATTGCACCACCACACAACGATTTTGATGTAAATTGTTTATTTCGTTGATCCACCACACAACGATTTGGATGTAAATGGTTTATTTTACACCACACAAAACAACAGTGAACCGCTAACAGCACCGCTAATACTCCCGCTAGTAGTACTCACGGATATTTTATTTAACTGTTAGTTTTCTTTTTTTCCTATTTATATGGTAATTATATTGTTCTGCTTGTCTGGGATTTTTTTTTTCTTATTTTTTTTATTTTTTTCTATAATTATTTATTTAGGTTAATTTTGTATTAATTTTTATTCCCAATTTTTTTCGTCTTTACGCTTTGACGTCTCGATTTTCAATCCCTTCCAAAAAAAAATCTTATTCTCAACCATAACAAAAAAACGCTTCTTGCCTATCCGTGCGCCCTTTTTTCAACCCATATTCGTCGACGAAATCATGAAACACCGTGAGGCCATCTGTCTCACAATCCATACACCGCTTACACAGGCTGCGTTCACATCTCATCCACCCAATACACAACGCAAAGTGAAATGAAAGCGAAATGACAGCAACAACCAAAAAAAAACATCATGACGAACACTGAAGAGAATGTCAGTAACGACCAGTTCGTTACAATAGCTTCCATTGCCATCAATAGCACCGTGTGCGAACCAATGTGGTTTTGTTATTCCATTCCTTCCTGGCTGGGATGTGAGTTTTTTATTAGTAGATGAAGGCCATAAAGGGGAACATTTTGTAACTAAAGCTGGTCAATTCCCTTAGATAACCAGCCCCTTTTAGATTCTCTAAATGTCCCTTTTAGTAGACTTCCTTTAGACTGAAAAATCTGTTGGGTTTGACTGGCTTTGGCAAATCCAGCTGTTTACCTTTGGACTAAAGCCCCATGTCCTACTTAACATGTGCCTTCTTCTCCTTAGCTTTTTGTTGCCTTGTTTATTGTTTTCGTAAGATGTGAGTCCTATATCGAAGCCAAGTTGTTGCCATCTAACACCAGCTGAGGAGTATTGAGCTTCCTCCTCCTCGTAAATCGAATGGTTGTTGTTTTATTTGACTTTATTCTAAGTCCTTTATTGCACCAATTTCATGTGGGATCCACATACTACTTTGAGTATCTCGTCGGTATATTGAAATTGGTGCAGCTGTGTTAGCAGTTCATCCACCACCTTAAGTAACACCTATTTTAAAGGCTTCATTTTCTAAGGTAGCAGCGATGCAGAGCTGTACCAACCCTTTTCATTGCTGGGATTATGCCATTGATTCGTAACAAACTTTCATGTCCATAAAACCACCAAGAACAACTTCCTTCATTGCCAATGATTCCTCTATGGTTTTTTCAATTTAATGTACCATAATGGTGGGATACATTTGTTGAGTGGTAAGGCTGGTAGCACCTCCAGTCTATTGTATTGATCGATCGGTTTCTCCATAGTCTTAACTAGAAGGGATGTGAGACTTATAAGTTGAAAGAATTTGGCTTCATCCCATGGTTTTAAGTCCCCTTGGGAATAAACAATACCTTTACTTTCCTCCACTGCCGAGGAACATAGTCGTCGTTTAGGCTTGCTGTAAACATTTTTGATAAACATATTTTTAGTATTTCCCTCTTCTTTTAAAGAAGCACCGGAAATTATTTACCATTGACCATTTTGTCCTACAGGTATGCATCCCGTGAAGTGAGTCCTCAGAAGTACCTGGAAAGCTTCCCTAAATGTTCTGCTTGTTGTACTATCACTATTGTGCAGAGAGGATAAATTATTTTGAGATCCTTTCGAAGAAGTTTTCTATACCCTATTAACCACGGGTATTTCCTTTGGGCTTTCACAGAAAGGAAACTGCGCCGTGTATTCCGTAATACTTTGCTGAAATCAATTAAAGTACTGCGACAACTTTGTTCCACACCAGTTCTTTTTACTTTGTTGAATTTCGTCCTTGCTAAGTTTTCCCAGTTCTTGATTTCACCAAGGCATCTTTTTCTTGTGACCTTCTGTTTCTCCGGATAGCTATCTGCATATGAAGAGATTATTATCCTCATTGTCTGATCAACCGCGTTGTCTAGATAACTTATGCCCTTAATACCATCGTTGGGGCTTCTCCTATAGCCCCCCCCCCCTGTAATTCGTTTGTTCGTACTGCAGTTGAAACATAAATCACCAACTGCCCTGCCGCGATTATAAAGGTAATATATTTCTCATTATTTTGTTCTCGTATACTTAAGTAACTGACTAATTAAAAATCGAGTACAAACCTATCTGTTTTGTTGATATCAGTGCTCCAGCAAACAATATTATAGGCATTTACATCACATCAGATATGAAAGTTTCTTATATTGTCTGCGCAGAACTTTATGGGATCCTTTACTCTACCTGCTTTCATAATTCACTTGTATCCATTTCTAAATGAGGTGGCACTGCGTCACTTTTCGTGAATTCTGAAATGATTAAATGTTTTATGGCTGTGTTAATTACAATAGCAGTACTAGGATTTGGTGCCTTCTTTTCGTAAATTAACTTACAGTTTGGGGTGTTCAGCACACATATGCGGTGAAGGCTATTTAGCCCAGAATTTTGAGCTTTAATTCTTGAATTCTTGGACTTCGATTTTTGTTGCAAAATGAGGATTGAGTAATGAGAATTTTGTTTATGTACATGGTGTATATTATCCATTTTGGTATTGTAGGCCTCCAGATATTTTTGTTGTACTAGAGTATTTTCTCGTTTTGGTAAGTACCAGAAATCGGTTCAAATTTTTCTGTTTCTTTTAACACGTGGAATTCATGTTCTATTGTTGTTGTCACCAAAGATATTCATTTGGTTTGGTTAATGGAAAACCAAAACAAAATATACAACAACAAAATATGTTGTCCCTCTTATTTACTTGATGTTAAATGACAAACTTAAAAAAACGCATATTCGAACACACACACATTTACCAATAATATTAGCTTCCGGTAATTATCAACTAAATCCTCATTTTGCGACCAAAACCGATGTCCAGGTCTACCGATAGGACAAAAAGGGCCGAAGTGCCCTTGTTTTCTCTTTATCCTAAGGAGTAAACGTCCCACCACTACTTCCGCACTATTTGGGAACAAAACCACAACAATTTTCCTAAAAGGCACCTTCCTAAGGGTTAACAAATTTTCTAATCTGGTCGCCTTTTCCTTACATTGAAGCGATACGCATCGTGCCTTGTAGGTGGAATTTAGGAGCCTGGACAACTATGCCTTCTCTCCGTTCCACGATTTTCTTTAAATGATGGCCTGCCAAATTTTGTCCATCTCAATTTTTTTCGTTGTTAGTGTTACCCCACGAAACACAGCAAAATAATGTTTTTCTAGTAATACTGAATTACTAACCAAATCAAATACCTTCTGAAACTCACGAAAACTGAAGCAATAGAATTTCTTTGGTCGAGACCTTCCTTCAAAATGTCCCTAACTTCCAGCAATGTATTTGCGGTACTTTTTTATTTCCTGAAACCAAACTGCTTCAGATGGAGAAAATTAGTCTGATTCAAAAAGCTAGTTAAATGAGCTATCTTTTCAAATATTTTGGCAAAAACTGAGAGCAAACTAATTGGACTGTAATAACAAATTCTCTTTTTTATTTAAAGGAATAACATCCGCTTGTTTCAGCTAATTCGGAAAGATTCCAGAATGAAAACTGGTATTTATAGGTGCAATAAATGAAAACACGTCAGCAATATATATCGCAATTTTTTTTCCAATGCATCAAGAAATTTCCAGTATTTTTTGTATCGCCCTGTTCGTTAAGATCTAGATTGTTCGGATATTTAATAATTGTTTTTTGAATAATATATTTTTAAATCGAATTTTACTACACAACTCAACGGTAATCTACGGTTTGATAAGGCGCACCATTTGGGTGACTAGAATTAGGCGAAATTAAAATAAAAGTCATACAATGGTCTGTAATACGGAGGTCATGAACATCAGGTTCATACACAAAATTAAATCTAGTGTCATATCTTAGGAAAACATGATCTAAACAAGTTGAAGAATTGTTTATTATTCGAGTGGCCTTGTTTAACAGAGAATATAACCCATAAAAAGCCATCATAAAAATATATTCATCAGCTGCATGCTGCTGGCTAAGGATGTTGATGTTCATGTCACCAAGAATGAACAGATTTTTAGATGTATTCGCTATCAAGACCTTATTAAAATCTCCAACAAAAAATGAAGTTGACATAGAATGTCAAATCACCACTAAATTTAATGTTGAATAAATGTTCTGATAAACTGAATACCCTCAGTTAAACACACAACCACTCCTTCGGCTCTATATGTTGAGTTACAATTACCATAAATGTTAAACCTCGGTTAATAAAATGATTTGCGGCAACACATTAAAAACAGCAAAACATTAGCTAACAGTAAATCTTTTGCGTGAATTTCTAATATTCGTAAATTGGGCGAAATTCTAGATTCGAAGATGGTTGGAAGTTCATGTTCAGCGGGAGGATCTAATCCGTTTTTGGTTGAGGAAGCAATACGCAGCAACGGCTCGAGGACGATCCTCGATAAATCACTCATTTGTCGATTTTTTAGAGTTTAAGTGCTACAGGATATGATGAATTTTCAATGCCAACGTTTGCGATTATATGAGTAATAATTGCTTCCTGAATAGTACAAGGATGCAATCTGCTTTCATTCAAAAAACTTGTGTTTGAATCAGGAACCGGCTGGAGATTGATGTTTTGCTCACCATTAGCATATACAATGTGATTTAAACGTTCCGGAGCAATAACTCTTCCATGATTTACTTCAGTGCTGCTTCACTCATGAATATTTTGAGGCGTTAAACATGTTTTCATTAGGTTGGAGAATAGTACGAACGATTCACGAAATTTGGTTAGCATATAATAAATCATCCCATCTTTTAACGACCGATACTATGTTAAGTTCCGAACATACACTACAATAATATTTCAACTGAGGAGTTTAAACTAAACTATTGTACAAAATGGTTGATATAGAAGCACGCAAGATAGCTTACATAAGATAATCGACAGTGAATAAAGTAATTAGTTGTGTGATACTTGAAATTAACAATTTTTATTATTTGGGCACGTTTTCAGAATTTTTATATTGTGTCAAAAGTTAAACAAACTATAGTTTAATCAATTATCAACTAAAGTTGGGAAGTGAAAAGTTTATTGCTAACTATAATTGAATTTATCTAAAACACTGTCGCATTGCTGAAGCTGGAGAATACCTTCCATAACTTGGATGATAATTGAGCCAAATTAGAAACGAAAATTACTGCACTCCAGAATGAGACTATCCAGCAGCTGAAAATTGTTCAAGTAGATATGAAAAATATTTTTGATCAGTTATATGATCTTCAACACTCAATCGAAATATTGGAAAGTAGAATTGACTTTATTGAACTAGATCAGAAAAGCGCAGACAATACAAAATTAGTTCGCAATATTTTTGTCTTATAAAATTTCGTTATTTTATTAGGATATCTCGCTTACATTAGCTGCCTGTGGAAATCTTTTGACCATTTCTTATGAAGTGCAATATTGCAAGTGGAGCACTTATTTATGGTTTGTGAATGGCAATTTTTACAGCGCAACCGAGCTACTCCTTTCACGAAAGTATGTATGCCTTTAGCTAAAAATATTGAGCTTTTTGGTGTTTTTTTGCCGATAGACGCCAATTTTCTATAGCGGGTTAGAAGAGCAGTAGCTAACTGACATCGGAACTTTAGCTGATCTAGGTTGATGTTGTAAGATTAAGCTAGATATCAATCGTTTGTTATTGCTACATCTAGCATCCAATGCAATTCAGGCATATACATATTCCATAGTTGGATATATGCCTATCCATTAAATACACAATGCATTTTCACAACGTTCGGTCGTGATAAATCCGTTTTTTTCCCCACATCATGCACATAACGACGAGCTTCGCCTACTGGATGTTCTCCAAAATAGTTTGACAATAGCAATACTATACTTGGTTATCCTTCCACCTTGTCAAAATTATTTTATTGCCAGTGTCAACGTAGTTCTCATAAAACCCTCTGGGCTTCTTATTCAAAAGTTTTTGTGCTTCATATGTATATTTTTCAATCAATTTTCACGCATCGTGGCAGTTCCCGCAGAATTTTTGTTGTTTAGAGCACTAATTAGGTTCGGCCCGGTGAAAAAATTATAAAAATAGAACGAAAACATGATTTCTGGGAATCGCCTTTGCATTTTTTTTTAGCAAACCCCAGCCTGACTCCCCTAAACCCAAATTTGACTGGCTGCTACTCAAGCTTTATATTCAAAACGAATCGGTTTCTTAAGAATTAAGCAGATGCATATTTAAGGAAAATATCATTTAAATGGTCGATGTATGGTAGAATTTTAGCAAATCGATCATTTGTTGAAAGGATTTGATCAATATCACAAAAATGAATATTTGTGAAAATATTCTCTAATGTTTTTCGGCGTATCCATTTTGAAATAACTGTGTTGCCAACATCTTCATCGTTTTCCCAATAAATCCGTCGTCGTGACTAGACGTTGTAGTTGGATAAGATTATTGTTCTCAAAAATACGTAAATGTCATCAATGTTTCTTTTTCAGTGCGTAGTTTTCGGAAAAAACAGCTCAAAAAAATCAATTGTGTTCGACTGTGCACTCATGCTCAATGGATAAATTTTGGATCCTTCCCATATATTAGATTTAAACATTTTCGCAAATATCTTCCGTAGCCGGTCGTCCAAAACTATAATCTCTACTCCAGCCTGCAACTGACGTTTAGAAAATCGATCAAGACTCCCTTCATCCTCTTTCCCGGAATCTTCATCGCTTTTCACGTTAAGTAAGGGAGGTACCAAAAATAGATCAGTAGGCATTTCGATGTCATCTGGCATATTTTCGAACGCGTCTAGAGATTCAGCAACAGTTAGCGGAGTTCTCCTAAAAAGAAAATAATGTACCACCTAGTGTCCATTGATGCATTTGCATAACACCGCTACAAAATGGATTTTAAAATGCACATTTTTGCACTGTACGATATTATTTAGAACTTATTCGAATCTTTAATATAGTTTAAATATAAAATAATAAGAAATTGTAACAATAATGTTTTTTAGCAAACTTACCACCTTATCACCAATTTAATTTTTTTTTTTTTAGTTCATCACGTGCTTAAAGGATTACAAAATAATATCGAAATATGGTTCGTTGCATTCTTTTATATATCTATTGGAAGTTTGGTGTTGCGAAAATGATACATGGGACACAAATGGGAAAAGGAGACAAACATGATCTATCCAACTAACGTCCAATATCAATTCTTCCATGTTTTTCCAAAATTTTCGAAAATTTGATCAAAATTATTAGTACGAGTAGTTTATTGGAGCTATCTACTAAAATGAACGATGACATGAGACTGTTTAGAAACTGGTTCGATTCGCTCAAGCTAATATTGAGTTAAAAAATGAAGTATGTATATGATATTTACAGTAGATACATTACATACACCAGAATTAAATATCAATTATCCAGGTTCGCTGAGTAGTAACGTCGAACCTCAAATAATTGCAAAAGTAACCGAATTCAAATACCTGGGAATTGTTCTGGACCTGGACACACATTTCAAGGAAACCAATCAGTTGTACAAAAGCATGATTATTTCCATTCGGAAAATGTACTTACTTAGAACTTTCCTTCGATGTATTTAAAATTTACTATTTTGCAATGGTCGAGTCTAAAATTAAATATGGCATTGTATCATGGGGCGGAATATACTTTGCAAATCTCAGATCATTTTTTATTTGCCAAAAACATGCCGTCAATTCATCTTTTCCGGATCTCAAATATTCTACCAGTACGGTATATTTTTATCTATAAGTTGTGGTAATTTAAATGTCAAACTACTGAGTTATAAGCTCCGAAAAAATTGTCTTGCCATCCCAAAACCTTTTAAAGAACATTTCAGAGGATCGTATACTTATATTTCACCAAAAATTCTTAATGGCATGCCTGAGCAAATTTCGTTATCAAACAACTATAAAGAATTTTTAAGAGCTACTAAATTTTGGCTACTATGTCTTGAGTATCAAAATGCTGAAGCACTCATTAGGAGTATATGATGAGTGAGAGGTTTTTCCGCACGTTTGTGTAGCCATTGTGTCGTTGAATTATTGTTAATTATGTAAACGACTGTAAGTAAAAAAATTACTCCCGATACTGGATTAAATATATAAAAGAGTTTGTATAAATTCGGTGTCAATAAAAGTTTGATTGAAAAAAAAAACTTGAGATGAAATAAGCCATCGCAAATACCACTAGAAGACACCGCATCGCGCTTGGTGATCTAGTCAATTTTGCATTTAACACAGTGATCAGTTAAGATTTTGGGGAACTCGAAATTTTATCATTTATAAATACCGCAATTTTATCAATCAATACAATTAATGTAAAACAGTCATATGATAGAGTAGCTTCATGATATTACCAGTTAGCTGGCAGTCCCTTTGGTACATAGAGCTGTTCCCGCCTTCGAGTGATCTCCTTCATTGTTTTTAACTGTTTTTTCCAGTTGGTTTTCCCACTAGTAACCCTCTGGTAACTAATAAATGAAACAGTCAGAGGCGGATTTGTGTATTTGCTGCTTGTAGTATAGTGGTTTGTTGCCGCTCTATATACTTATGTTAAATTTCATGAAGATTTGAGTTTTTAGACACAAACCATTTAAAATTTTCAAGAATTATAAAATTGGAAAGTTTAATTTTATAGTGTAGGGTTCGAAAGATGAAATTAATAGACGGGATTAACGATAAACCTTGCAGTAACACCAAAACTAAAGTATAAATATAAAGGGCTGAAACCTCATTAGGTGGTCAGAACTTCGGTCTTGATTAATTCAACTCATGAATCAATCCCGAAATGAATCTCTTAAGCAAATCTTCAGCTCTACTTCCAACTCAATATACAAATCAACCTACATCTCAATCGTAACACAATTCTAAACGCAATCACCAAATGAACCGCCAACCAACCCCTCAATCAATCACCAAATCAATCCCAAATAAACTTTCAAATTAACACCTAACCTAACTAAAACTCAACTCTTAAATAATTCTTCAACCAAACAACTCACGTAACCCAATTCAGGCTAACTAAATCTTAACTCAACCTCAACTCAACTTAGCTCGAACCAAATTTTAACCCTCTGCTCAATACATACCATCATTCCACTATACCATCATACCATCATACAATCATACCATCATCATCATCGTACCACCATCACCATTACCTTCACCATCATACAATTCTTATGTACAATCACACCGTTATACCATCGTAACATCGTACCGTCATACCATTATACCGTCATCAAAAATCAACTCAATTTTTGAAGTTTTAGAAATTCCTCTGTGGTAACTTTGGACCTGATTATCATCTCTCAAGAAGGAAATAAATGTTTGTGATATTTACTGAGCCCTTTCTTAAGTCTCTAACAATATTTGTATAAGTTTGGTTCAAATCGTTCAATTGGACACGGATAGATATTTCTGCGATGATACAGGTTTTATGGGTACACTTCAAATTGAAACGTTTACACTTCAATTTGTTCTTTTTTCGCTTCAAGTTATACCTTTAACATTCAAAATTGAACTTTTTACATTCCAAATGTAACGTTTAGCAAATTATATGTATGGCCAATTAGGATAGAATTTGGCTATTTCGTAGCCAGTTTTAGTGAAATTTGACGTCCATGATTGAAATAGGATTCTTAACTGATTTTTCAATAAAATTCTGGAAATGGAATTCTAAAATGATTTTTAGATGAAGTTATGGAATATGACAACAACTTTATCTAAAACTTATTTTAGAACCAGATTTCCATCGCGCATATCAAATTTAATCATAATCGGTTGAAAAATAGCCAAATTCTAACTTACTTACCCATATTCCAGTACTTTATCCAAAAATCATTTTTGAATCCCATTTACAACGCTCATGCCAAATTTCATCATAATCAGTTAAGGAATAGCCAAGTTCCATCTTATCTGGCCATATTCCAGAGCTTTATCCAGTAATCATTTTAGAATATCATTTCCAACGCACATGTGAAATTTCATCATAATCAATTTACAGAACTTTTTCTGCATTTCATCAAAATCGGATGAGATAGAAATCCCAATAAAATTTTTATAAAAAAAAAAAATCACAAATCCTCAGTTTAACGGTCACCTCACTACAACGGATAACTTTTTTGGTTCCTCCGATTTCCGTTGTAGTGAGGTTTCCCTGTAAATATATTGTTCAACTGCTCACTAAACCCTAATCCAACCCCAACTAAACCGCGACTCAACACTAATTCAACTCGCAAACGGAACCCAACTTAACCCTCAACTCAACCGCAAACTCTACGCCAAACTCAATCCTCAAACCAGCATATAGTATGGTATATAAAAAACTGCTCAACAGCCCACTGTATCCTATTCAACTCCAACTCAACTCCAACTCAACTTCAACTCAACCTGCAAATTCACCTCTAACTTAACCTTTAAATCAACCCCAAATTCAATGCCCAATTCAATAACCAAACCAGAATATATAAAAAATTCGTATATAACCAGGTGTTTTGGTTCAATTCGTATGGCAGGTACCACACCCTTTTGACGTACAGTTTCCAAAAGCTTTTCAAATCACCGCCGCCTTTACCATAGAAACAGATCGGCGAAAAAAAAAAATTTAAAACGGACAAGCCGTTCCCGAGATACTATGTGTACAGACATCCAGACGTCCAGACGCCCAGACATCCAGACATCCAGACATCTTAACGTCCAGACAGACCGACGGACATTTTTTTTTTTGCTTTTTCAGACTCAGGGGCTTTCAAGTCGTCGAGAAAAATGGTTTTGGACCAACCAAATTTTTCGTCATTTTTGACAGGATTTCAATATTTTGGTCTTTATAGTTCGAACGAAGTAATATAATTTTTTTAGAACCCTGCTCAATAAATTGTTATTCGTATAATAGAATTATCATGTAGTTTGAGAAATTGTGAGAAAAGCTTTTCTATATATCGGAAAGGAAACATTGTTAGAGAAAGATTAAGAACCACTGATTTACAGAACGTATTCGATCTATATATGATAACAAAACCATTTGAACCGGGTGCGCTTTTATACTTTTTATCTTAAACTTTTTTTTTATTATGTTAAGATGAAACGAAGATGAAAGTAAAGTTCTATATACGCCGTTTAGTGTGTGTTGGGCGCGCACACAATATCATTAACCTCATTACAATAAAGTATATTATATAGTCGAACATAAAGAATTTTTTTTAAATGACTTGGAATTACATACTTACTCAAGAAATGAGATTAACTTTAAATGGATTGGTTTTTTGTTTTGTTTTTGTTTTGATTGTGGTTAGTCATTGGTTCTTTGTTTTATCGGCGCGCTCAAATAGCCAGCGATCGATCGCTTATACGAGTATATAGAGTACAAAAAGACAAATATTTATTTTTGGTTTTTGTCTTAACGGACAAATTATTTTGTTGTCTTGCAAGTTTCGTACTCTCAGTGTATGTATACGGCAAGACATTTGTTTTGTTGTTGTTGTTGTTTTATATATTTTGCCGTCTTACAATACTTCTTGGTAGTTTTTATTTTGTTTTATTTTTTTGCTTTTTACTTAAGTATAAGTCATGAAATTGTAGTGTAGTTGTATTATGTACGCCAAGGCCTTAAGTCTCTCCACAATTTATTTAGTCTTTTTTTTTTTGCTTTTTTCGTATTTCAATTTCTGTTTGATACTTACACACAGTATATAAAAATATTGCGGCGAAGAAAGAGGGAAAACTACTTTTTGGTTTTCTTTTTGTTTTTTCTTTTTTTTATGTTTTTGAGAAAATATTAACCGCAACAGAATCAGCTTTAATTTAAAATATAAAAAAAAATGTGCATTTAGTGACAATGATATCGCGTTGTTGATTGAATATGAAATAATTTTGCTCGTCTTATCTGTATCGCGAATGTTTGGAATTAAAAAAAATAAAAATTAATAAAAAAATTGTTTAATAAATTAAAAGTGTAGACTAGTGTAGTGCATTTATAGTGTTGTGAATTTTTTTTTGTTTGTTTTGTTTACCAAATAAGGATATAATTTTATTTTTATATATCTTCAAGTGTTTTGTGTAAAACTTGTGTTCAACAAATGTTAAATGTGCAACACCTGCGGTTAACTTTTGATCACCAAAAATCGTGTTAATGAACTTAATTTACATTCAAATTTTGAAGTGTTTAAGAGTAAGAATAAGAAGTAATAATTTGTTTTTTGTGTGTGCTTTAAGCGAAACATCAAAAAAATGCAAATTAGTTAAAAAGTTCACATAAAATAGATTTTGTGTTTAAAAAATAAATAAAAATTAAAATTAAAGTGAAAATGTTAAATCTAACCAGTTCATTGACACAAACCACGACAAGTACAACATCGTGTCGTACAACGTGCCGCGTACATAATGTACGCAAAATACCCATATCGACTCAAGTGTACACCCAGTCCAAACAAAATAAATTAATTTTTCCGCGTGCCACCCTCGTAACGAGTGATCAAAAAAAATTTGAAACTAAATCGATTTCGTCAAGTAATTCATCGACGACGACGAACGCATGTCCACCCGCGCGTAAAAAACCGCTTATCAAAAGTACGTACAATGCAAACGGGCATCGCAACTATTGCAATTTAAATAACAATAATAATAATATTAACATGAATAATAAAGGTAATGTGATCATGAATACACAAAAACGATCACTTTACAGTGATAATAACAATAATAGTAATAATAATAATAATATTAATAATAATGTTAATAAAAAATACGATCGTGAAAATGCGGCGCGAATTTCATATAAAACTGGTAAAAAATATAAAGAAGAAACCGAGAGTTCATATTCAGATAAATTCCCATCGGGTCTACCATTCGAACAGGAATTTTATAAAAATCGTTCCTATTCAAACTATTCTAGTCGTTGTACTAGCAGTAGTCTTGAAAATCATAATCAAATTACCAATAGTAATTACATTGAAGACGAATTTAATCGTAAACCATCGAATGAACCGCTTTACGTTGACTTTTCAAAAAGTGTTCCTAATAAATCACAACATTATCAACATCAACAACAACAACATCATCGACATCATGTTGTTGAACCACTAGCGACATGTCCGACTAGTCATGAAAATAATTTCTATAAATTTGAACGGATTAGTCGATATTATAATGGTAACGAGTATATAATACATGAGGAGCCGGTATTATATTTGGCTGTAGCCTCATGGGTGCCAAAATGTAATCAATCGATATTCGAGGCAAAAGCACTGGATCCAACCAAAAATGATGCACTGTAAGTATTATGCGTTGAAAGGTCCTTTATTCAATTTTTTATGTTTTTTTTTTTTGGCATTCGTTTCACAATAGCATTATAATAAGCGCACGATTCAAGGTTATATGCATAATTTTTGGGTATATGTACATTTCGTGGGATTCGTTAACGTTATACACACCAAAAAAAAAAACAAACTTAAATTAATTTCATTTCACTTTCAAAAACATTAAGACGCGAATTAAGAAGAGGAAGAAGAAAAAAAACCAAACGAAACGATATAACGACAATGAATTGTCAAAATAACTTTAGCATGAATAATTTGTGTTGTTGTTGTTGTTATCGTATTGTGTTTTGCTTGAACAGAGAGAAAGACAATAAAACGTATAAGTGCGCGGATATTAAAAATTCATAAAGTCGTTGCACCTAAGATAAATTATAACTGTGCTTTATGCTATAAAGGTATAATGAATGTCAAAATAACATTGCTGATGAAATTTTTGATTGAATTTGTTAAACCATCATAACGATGCGTATGATTCAAGATATGCAAGTCTCTTTTGCGAATTTTATCATGAAAATTTTTGTGACGCGGTTTAAGATAATAAATTTCAATCATTCTTCAACTCATTCAAATTCTAATAAAAAATGTTGATTCAAAGCGAAAAAGTTTCCAAAATTTGGAATTAGTTTCTTAATAACTGATAATAAAATTAAAACGTTAAATTACCTTAACAAACAATAAATCCGTAAAAAGTGGTTAATTCAGTTTACACTGTTTTTTACAAGCATTAAGAATAATTACCCAAACACTTCTGCTCTGAACCTCTAAATATTTTCTAAATAATGGATCAAATAGCATAAGACGTGACCATGTTAAATCCATAAAATGTAATTAAGTAGTTGGGCTACCCAAATTTTTACATGCAGGAAGAGGATATACAAAAGATTATTACTAAAGCTTCTTCTTTGAAACCGTAAACATTTTCTAATCAATATTTAAATCGTTTTACAAGTCGAATATGACCTGTATCCCAATAAAATGTAGTAAGCTGAGCTTAAAGCTCTAAGTACTTTCTGAACAATATTTGAATCACTTGACAAGACTAGTGTATCAGTGGGCTAAAGGTGACCACATTAATTTCACTAAATGTAGGCAGTTTAGTTTTGACTTGTTTTTACATGCAGGAAGGGTACATCAAAAAAAGTTTTACTCTAAAATTTCTCCTCTGAACCGCTAAATATTTTCAAAATAAAATTTGAAATAATTAAAATATCTAGTGGATCAAATGGCAACAGATATGACCATCTTAAATTGATAAAATTTCGTCAGTTAAGTTCATACAAGTTTTTACATGCAGGAAGAGAAAATAAGTTTTTTTAATATTCTAAAGCTTCTGGTCCGAACCTGTAAATATTTTCTCAACAATATTTCAATCATTTCATAAGTCTGGTTGATCAAATCTTACCAGAAAAAGCTACGTTAAATTCATAAAATGTTTTTAGTTGAGCATATACGTGTTCTTACTTGCAGGGGGAAGAAAATGTAAAAAACGGTATTACTTTAAAACTTCTGCTTTGAACCTACATATAAATAAATTCTTCAATATTTCATTGGTTTTTTAAGGCTAGTGGCTGAGCAAGTTAAAGGTGACTACATTAATTCTACAAAACAAAGGTTGTTAAGTGTTATCCTGGTTTTACATGCGGGAAGGGAATAAAAAAAATGTTTTTACTCTAAAATTTTTGATCTGAACCGCTAAATATTTGCTAAATAAATCATAAATTAATTAACAAGTCTAGCGGATCAAATGGTATTAGACTTGAACAGTTAAATCGAGTTAACACAAGTTTTTACATGCAGGAAGAGAATGTAAAAATTTGTATTGTTTAATGCTTCTGCTTTGAATCTGTATATATTTTCTAAACAATATTTGAATCATTTGGCAAGTCTATTGTATCAGTGGGCTAAAGGTGACTACATTAATACGATAAAATTTAGGCAGTTCAGTTTTGACTTGTTTTTACATGCAGGAAGGGAATATCAAAAAAAGTTTTACAATAAAATTTATTCTATGAACCGCTAAATATTTTCTAATTCAAATTTGAATTAAATAACATATCTAGTGAATCAAATGGCAACAGGAATGACCATGTTAAATCGATTACATTTCGTTAGTTGAGTTTACACAAGTTTTTTACATACATGAAGAGAAAATAGTTTTTTATTATTCTGGTCCGAACATCTAAATATTTTCTCAACAATATTTTAATCGTTATTTAAGTCTAGGTAATCAAATAGCACCAGAAATGGCCATGTTAGATCCATGAAATGTGATTAGTTGAATATACTGACTGATATTTTTACATGCAGGAAGGGAATATAAAAAAATGATATTACTCTAAAACTTCTCCTTTAAAACTGTAAATATTTCTTAAACAACACATGAATCATTTGGCAAGTCCAGTGGATCTGTGGGCTAAAGGAGACTATAATAATTCAACAAAATGTAGGTATTTGAGTTTTCACTTGTTCTACTTACAAAAAGGGAATATAAACAAGGTTTTGCTGTATAATTTTTGCTCTAAGCCGCTAAATATTTTCTAAGCCATATTTGAATTTATTAAAAAGTCTAGAGGATCTAATGGCACTAGACGTAACCAAGTTAAATCGATAAAATTTAATTAGTAGAGTTTACACATATTTTTACATGCAGGAAGAGAAACTAGCAAATTTTATAACCCGAACCTTTAAATATTTTTTCAGCAATATTTCAATCATTTAATGAGTCTAGTTTATGAGTGGGCTAAAAATCACTACATTAATTCAACAAAATGTGGGTAGTTCAGTTTTGACATGCTTTTACATGCAGGAAGGGAATTTAAAAACTGTTTTTACTCAAAAATTTTTGTTCTGAACTGCTAAATATTTTTTAAATAAAATTTGAAATATTTAACAAGTCTGGCGGATCAAATGCTATCAGACATGAACAGTTAAAGCGAATTAACGCAAGTGTTTACATGCACGAAGAGAATGTAAAAAATTCTGTTGCTTAAAGCTTCTGCTTTGAACCTGTAAATATTTTCTAAACAATATTTTAATCATTTGACAAGTCTATTGGATCAGGGGGCTTTAGGTGACCACATTAATTCCACAAAATGTAGGCAGTTCAGTTTTGATTTGTTTTTACATGCAGGAAGGGAATATCAAAAAAGGTTTTACTCTTAAATTTCTTATCTGAACCGCTAAATATTTTATAAATCAAATTTGTATTAATTAACATATCTTCTGGATCAAATGGCAACAGACATGACCATCTTAAATCGATAAAGTTTCGTTAATTGAGAGATTACACAAGTTTTTACATGCAGGAAGAGAAAATAAGTTTATTTATAATTCTAGAGCTTCTATAAATCTACAATAGTTAATCAAATAATACTAGAAATGGCCATGTAAAATATATCAAATGTTGTTAGTTGAGTACACTGATATTTTTACATGCAGGAAGTGAATATAAAAAATGGTATTACTCTAAAGCTTCTGCTTTGAAACTGTCAATATTTCAGAATTTCTTCTCTGAACCGCTAAATATTTTCTAAATCAAATTTGAATTAATTAACGTATCTAGTGGGTCAAATGGCAACAGAAATGACCATTATATAAATATATTTTCCAAATATTATCTGAATAATATTTCATTAATTATAGAAGTCTAGTTAATCAAATAGTAGCGGAAATGGTCATGTAAAATCCATGAAATGTAGTTTGTTGTGTATACTGATATTTTTACATGCAGGAAGAGAATATAGAATATGGAATTAAATATTTTCTAAACAATATATGAATCATTTGGCAAGTCTAGTAGATCAGTGGGCTAAAGGAGACTACAATAATTCAACAAAATGTAGGTATTTGAGTTTTCACTTGTTCTACTTACAGAAAGGGAATATAAAAAAGTTTTTGCTGTACAATTTTTGCTCTAAACCGCTAAACGTTTTCTAAGCCATATTTGAATTAATTAACAAGCCTAGGGGATCTAACGGCACTAGACGTGACCATGCTAAATCGATAAAATCTCATTAGAAGAATTTTCACATATTTCTACATGCAGGAAGAGAAACTAGCAAACTGTATTAATCCAAAGCTATTTGTCTGAACCTGTAAATATTTTTTCAATCATTTTATGAGTCTAGTTTATCAGTGGACTAAAGGCACTACATTAATTCCAGAAAATGTGGGTAGTTCAGTTTTGACTTGTTCTTACATGCAGGAAGGGAATATCAAAAAAAGTTTTATTCTAAAATTTCTTCTCAAAAATTCTAAAATTTCTTCTCAATATCAAAAAAGGTTTTATTCTAAAATTTCTCTTCTAATTAACATATCTAGTGGATCAAATGGCAACAGACATCATCTTAAATCGATAAAATTTCGTTAGTTAAGTTTACACATGTTTTTACATGCAGGAAGAGAAAATAAGTTTATTTATTATTCTAAAACTTCTAAAAATCTAGTTAATCAAATAATACTAGAAATGGACATGTAAAATCTATCAAATGTTGTTAGTTGAGTATACTGATATTTTTACATGCAGGAAGAGAATATAAAAAATGGTATTAGCTTCTACTTTAAAACTGTCAATATTTCCTAAACAAGGGTGGTTCTGTGGATTAAAGGAGTCTATAATAATTTGACAAAATGTAGGTATTTGAGTTTTCACTTGCTACTAACAGAAGGGGAATAGAAAATGGTTTTTTCTGTAAAATTCCTGCTCTAAGTCGCTAAATATTTTCTAAGCCATATTTGAATTAATTAACAAGTCTAGAGAATCTAATGATATTAGACTTGACCAAGTTTAATCGATAAAGTTTCATTAGTAAAGTTTATACAAATTTTTACTTGCAGGAAGAGAAACCAGCAAAATTTATTATTCCAAAGCTTCTGGTCCGAACCTGTAAATATTTTCTCAACAATATTTCAATCATTTCATAAGTCTGGTTGATCAAATAGTACCAGAAAAAGCAACGTTAAATCCATAAAATGTTTTTAGTTGGGCATACCATATACATGTTCTTACTTGCAAAGGGAAGAAAATGTAAAAAAGGGTATTACGCTAAAACTTCTGCTTTGAACGTATAAATAAATTCTTCAATATTTCATTGGTTAACTAAGGCTAGTGGCTCAGCAAGTTAAAGGTGACTACATTAATTCTACAAAACAAATGTTGTTAAGTGTTATCCTGGTTTTACATGCAGGATGGGAATATAAAAAATGTTTTTACTCTAAAATTTTTGCTCTGAACGGCTAAATATTTTCTAAATAAAACTTTAATTATTTAACATTTCTGGTGGATCAGTTAAATCGAATTTACACTTGTTTTTACATGCAGCAAGAGAATGTAAAAAATTGTATTGTTTAAAGCTTCTGCTTTGAACCTGTAAATATTTTCTAAACAATATTTGAATCATTTGACAAGTCTAGTGGATCAGTTGGCTTAAGGTGACTACATTAATTTCTCAAAATATAGGACGTTGAGTTTTCACCTGTTTTTATATGTAGGAGTGAAATATAAAAAAGTTTTTACTTTAATATTTCTGCTCTGAACCGCTTTATATTTTCTAAATAAAGTTTGAATCTAATAACAAGTTTAGTGGATCAAATGGCACTAGTCTTGACTTGTTTTGTTTACACACATTTGTACATGCAGTATTTTCTCAATAAATTTTTTCCGAACAGCTAAATATTTTCTGAACAATATTTAATCATTTTATATATAATTGTCTTAAAATCTCTAAAAATTTGTATCACTCTGAAGCATCTGGTTTGAACCTGTAAATATTTTCTAAACATCATTTGAATCATTTGACATGACTATTGGATCAGTGGACTAAAGCTGACTGCTTGTTTTTACATGCAGAAAGGGAATATAAAAAAGTTTAAATTCCAAAATGTCTGCTCTAAACCGCTAAATATTTTCTAAATGTAATTTGAATCAATCAATCCACTAGACGTATCACTATAGAGGGGATCATATGGCAATAGACATGACCACGTCAAATCGATAAAATTTTATTAGTTTGTTAGTTTCGTTAACGTGAACTTATGTTTTACATGCAGGAAGAGAAAATAAAACAATTTCTTATACTAAAGCTTCTGGCCCAAACCACTAAATATTTTCTGATATGTTATTTGATATTTGTGTTTTGTGGTGATACATGTTTGGTGAGGCATGTAGTCAATCTTCCAAAACAAGAGATAAAATATTATATTTCCTACATGTAGTGATTAATACATTTCGCGGAATTATGACCAATAAGAAAGGAAATAATTCTTCCCTAGAATAACAATTGATAATCTTAAAAATCAATACCATGCCAATTAAAAATGAATTTACTGGTTTAGGACTGAGTTAGAATTGTTTGCGGCCAAATAAGGGTTGTCGTAATGTATGTAATTTAAGTGAAAGTATTTATTCGTGTTTTGTTTATGCTCCAACTGATCCAACTTATTATATCCCTACAGGTTCTTCCAATATTTTAAATTTATTTTTATCCAATTCAGCGCATGTCACTGCCTTTAGCACAATACATGATTTGAACTCTAACCATTTTCCAGTGCTTTGTCAGCTTGATTTGAATGGAGAAATCAATAATTTTAACATAAAAGGTTACAATTATCATATACAATTATCACTGATTGGACAAGATTTCAACACCAAATTCAAAATCATATAACTGCATCGAATTTAAATAGAATGTGACTTGAAAACTGTAATGGTGTTGGTCGAGCAATTTCATTATTTACAAATATAATTCCTTCCTTTACCTCAAATATTACATTTCTATTTACTAATGCAATGAATTAGCTGATCATTTTTCAATGTTTTTCAAATAGGCTCTACTGTTATTTCGTACCATAAAAAAATGGTGAATAATGTTTCAGAATTTTACACTGAAACCAAAGGTTTGCTTTCTGTAAATTAATTGTCTGATGTTATAAACAGATTAAAACCAATGGGAGCACCTGGTTATGAGATTGAGCTCCTGAGATTGAGTACTTTCCTAATACATGGAAAATATCAAAGTTCATACCGTTATTAAAACCCGGGTAGGTCCCAACAAGTACAAAAAGCTATAGACCAATTAGTATGTTATGTACTGTTGGAAAAATTCTTGAATACATAGTAAAATCTAGAATTAACGATCATCTCGACGAAAACCTTATAATAATTCCTGAACAATTTGCTGTTCGACCACTACATTCACTAGTGCATCAGATTCTTCGCGTACTAGATTTTATCAAATCATCAAGAAATTCTAAAACGTCTACTGGAATGGTTTTGCAAAATGCGTTTGACACAGTTTGTGTAAACAGTTTGAACAAATAGACAATTTTTCTTACAGCTTGGTACAACTGAATCCATCTTATTAGCAATAGAAGCTAGCCCCACTTTGTTCATCATTATACATTAATGATGTACGCGAATGGTACAGTCATCTGTACTTTATATGAGTTAGCTTCACAAATTGACCTAAAATTATCAAATTATTTACAACTTGTATCTAAATATTTTCAAAACTAGAAACTGAAATTAAATGTAGAAAAAACTAAAGCGATTAACTTCACGCGATGTAGGGCAATAAGGAAAGTACCTCAGGTACCCTTAAGTTTTAACGGAGCTTATATTGAATGGGAAAGGATTGTCAAATATTTAGGATTCTTCTTTGACTTCTGTGAACCGGGGTTAACTCTCGTTCAAAAAACATTTGATGAATGTTGCAACTTGTAAAGGGTTGAATTAATTTTTTGACAAATAGATGTAACGTGATTGTTCCAAGTAAAGCTATTATTCATTACTATACATCCATTGATGATCAATTTTGGAAAAGTAAATGGGTTTTTAGTTTTAGTAATAAGTGTTGCACTACATTTATCTTCATTAATAATAAGGCTATTAGAACTAACCCAATGGCAACTATTACTTAAATCTAATACCGATTTTCCATCGTCATAGTATAATAGTATAATAGTATTATACTATTATACTACGACGATGGAAAACCGAAGTTGATAGTTTAATAGTATAATTATAATATTTTGTTATACTAGCTATCAAAAATATAATAGGTAGCAAATTGTGTTTTTAACATTGTAAATTTATCTGACAGTGTAGGTATTATATTACCAATTCGCAAAGTTAGCATTCGATTTTTTTTGTGGTACCTGCGTAGCTTGTCTAAATATTATCATGGAATTTGCAGTTATTTTTTTGAAATTAACATTGTGAAAATCGGCATTTATTTCTAAAAATCATGGAATTAAATAATATCAACGTCAAAATTTTTAAAATGGGAATTATAACTACGTTCACATAAAAAAAACTATAATTGGTGCTAACTTCAGCGCGTGCGATGGAAAACCAACAAGGAATAATAGTATAATAGTATTATACTATTATGCTATTATCCTATTGACGATGGAAAACCGGTATAAATTAACTAAATCAACAGTATTTTGAATTTGATCAAAAGTGCCATCGAGCTAAATCTGTACACTATCCGCATAAATATGAAAATCATAATTATTGATACATGTGGAACTCTGAGGTACACTGTCGAACTAACACATATTGTCTACGAACAGAACCCGGCCCGCGTTGCTGGCCCTATATACGTATATATAGTATTTTGAGATCTTTGTTTCTTTTTGGTATCCGTGCACAATTATAATGAATACATTTGCTTTTATGTTTACTTGATTAATTGTTGTCAACGTAAACGCGCGTACGTGGTTTGTTTGTCGTGTACGATGACCAATATTTACCACGACTTCTTGGACAATGGATGTAATTTTGTTTTTTTTAATAATAAGACGTTTTATTATTTTTAATTCAATGCACTTACTACATGTTATTTTTAATGAATTTATCTGGTTTTGATGTGAAAATTTAACTATGGTTTAAAGTTCCACACTTTGTTTCCCAGCACCGTTTATAATTTTTTATCAATTTCACAATTTTCACTTTTAACTTGGGGCACCCAATTCACTTGATTTGCACTGTAAACTGGGCAATGCAATGTGCTCGCTCTTATATATTTGTTGCATAGATATTCCAGGTTATTCGATTTATTGCATCCGTCTATGTATACGTATTGCTTTCATCAATCACTTATATGTAGATGTGTTCGCGAACGTTCCACGTCATCAACTCCCCTATCTTGATAATTAACGATGTCTCATCGCGATTTTCGCCGTCGTTCCAGTAATCCTCTCCAATTGGCACATCGTTGTAATATCCAAATTCCAATCAGTATGAGAGGAATACTTGATTAGATGACATCGCACATATTAAGAGTAATAATAATATCGACTTATAAAATGATTGACTCTGACTCGAACCGGCGATCTTTAGGTTGATAACATTTGGTGGCACCCACCTTAACCTCTCGGCCAGCAAGTGTTATATTTGTGTAGGGTACGATTCGTAATTGAAAACAGGAACCAATGCTGTAATTGTAATGCAGGCAATGCATGTAATGCTGGTTATCTATTAATATGAGTTTCTATTAAGAAGACATAATGGTAATATTTAATTAAACTGCATATATTGAGGTGTCCAAGTGTAATAGAATTATCACCAACCATTCCCATCCCAAAGAAGTTTATACATCCTTTCCAAAAATCTAAAAAATAAGAAAAATTTGATTTTAAAAATTGATGGGAAATAATGTGCTAATTTCCACCTGGATTTAGAGTTCCAACCCGGTTTTTTGATAAACTGCTTATCCTTTTGACAAAAGGTTTAATATGCACTCATGCACGTCATCTAGATTATTGCCTTTTCATCGGCGTGACGTCTATAAGCATCCAATATTGCAATCAGAACCCGTTTCCTTTTTGATAAAATTTACAACATCTTCCGCTGTTGTTTGACGAATCAAACGAGAGATGAACAGTGATTTAATTTCTGGAACTGATGTAATAATAGTTGCAAGCAAGACACTATCACTGTCACTCAAACCAGCGAGTGTAGCAACGACATTATTCTCAGCTACAAATGTTTTTTGTGGTACTGAAGAAGCACTGCTTCCCAAACTGCTACTTTTCACTTCATTAATTTTCATATGTATCATTTGTGATATGACACCGCGATGAGCACGGTGTGCTAATCTTAAGACATTGTTCATTGATCATTCACATATTTTTACATGCAGGAAGAGAATATAAATAAATTATAATGCTCTGATTCATCTGCTCTAAACCAATAAATATTTTCCAAATTTCATTCGTATCATTTTATAAGTCACGTGGATCAAATAATACATGAAATGATCATGTTAAATTCATAAAGTGTTGTAAGTGGACGTTAAACATTTTTTTTACCTACAGGATGAGAAATAAAAAAATATAATTTATTTTAAAACAATTGTTTTGTACCCACTGCGGCCTTGTATCAGCCGTACTTCCTAGTTTCTATGCTTACTTCAAGCATGGCCATAAAGCAAGGTAGCCGAACTAGTTTATTGGTTTTACGTATAAAGCTATTTACTATTTTTTAATAGGATAAACCGCTTTCATATTCGCCCGTGGTAATCTGCCACCTTCAAGTCATTTAAAACTATATTATATTGTTATGATTTGTAGGTAAAGGGGCCCATTATTGGCCGTGCATTATTCTGGGAAAGATTTCCATTCTAATTTTAAAATTAAATCTCAATTTTTCCGAACTTAAATTGGCCTAAAAATGTAGATATAATTTTAAAATTGGAATGGAAATTCAAATTTTCCAGAAGTTTCCAAAATTGAATTTTCCTTTAATAAAATTTCTGGAAAATAAAGATTTAGTTTGCAAATATTCTGGGAAATAGCGAGTTCCTTTTTAATTTTAAAATTTAATCTTTCTTTTCCAGAAAATTGAACTGTGAAATAACTCCAAATAGTTTTTGTGGTATCATTTCATACCTGAAATTTAGGAACTTATTTCATAACGAAATAAGCTCCCAAAATTAAGAAAAACAATAACTCCCCTAAAAATTGGAAAAATCCCCAAATTTTTGGTATCCAAAAATGTAACGAATATGGAATGCTCACGTTGAAAGCTATTTCAAGTTTCTCAAGTTTATAATCAACCAAACCAAAAAATACTAGATTAGCAAATAAAAAATGCGGCAATATAAGACATAAATAATCTCTTTCTAGGCTCCGTAGACGCCTACTTACTAAAGCCCAGCAAAACTAAAATCGTAATCCGAATAATATCAGTACTTCAACAGGTTAAGTACAGCAGTTTAAGTGCTAGGATTGCAATGGCATGCCGTAGTTAATTGTATTTTTAATGTTAGATTATAGAGACAGAGATGATAGACTGCTAATTGACCTACATTTTTTTAATTTAGGAAAACTACATTACAAGATCATATAATTGGAAATAGCCAAGAGATAATTTCCGATAAATGGTTTTAAAGTGTTAATAAATATCAAATGAATACCGCCCAGCCTAACAGCATTATATACGATAAATTCATTTAGAAATTTATTTGGAATAAAATTTACACAATTACTTTTGGTAGATCTCAAATTAAATTTTTTATCCAAATACTTAGATTTACCTTTCGTACACTAGAGGCATACTCCCACAGTTAAAATTGTAAAAATATTTCCGTACAGACAGTTTAATTCTCCTAACAAGAATCCATCTATCAAAAAATTTCAAAATTAAACGAATTAAACAATCCAATTTTATTCTCTGGATTTACATAAGTATTAACAAGATCAAAATTAAGCTTAATGTCATAGGTTCAGAAAAAAAAATCATTCCTCAAGGTATTACAAGACGATTAAATTGGTCACAAACAGATCAAGAATTGAGCATGAACTATTTACACGTCTGCAATCCGTGATAAATAAAGCCTTCTTGAAGGTGTTTACGGTTTCAAAACTCTAGTAGCTCTTGGATATATATATATGTTAAATTGAGAAATAAGACAATTTGCATCCTCAGAACCCTTCCCATAAAATCTTCATATGAAAGAGCCAAGAGAGCCCAGAGAGCCAAGATTCTCCGATAAATCTACGTCAGTTAAAATTAATTTTAAAATTTGCAATGTTGTAATTAGATGTCTGATGCCGCAATGTTGTAATTAGATTTTGATACATAATTCGAGCCCAACATTTTGCGAAAAATTTAAAATCACAAATAAATCGTCTAAATTTAGAAATTTCGTCCAATTCAATTAGAAACATTGTGAATTTTTTTAGAAAATGTCCAATTGTTCTTTCAATTTCACAAAAAATCACCGTAATTTCCGAAACTGTTAAATTTTAAAAAACAAAAATTGTGTCCAACTGTATTTGGGAAAGGCAGAAATTTGAAAAACGTCCAATTGAATCAAAAAGCTTCCTAAATCAGTCAAAAAAATCAGTTTTAGTTTTAAAAATTTATTGGCTCATATTTACAATTGTTTTACAATGATCAGTGTTTTGATTCTACAGGAACCGCGTAGGTTTTGTGTTAGAATGAATGATTTATTTATAATGGCTTTATTAGCCCTAAAATTTAAATGCTTGAAACCCTCTACCTACCACTCAAAGGCCTGCATGAATCTCCAACACAATGAACAAATATTTTTGCTCGCAATGTTGTAAACTAGTACAGACCCGCACGCCAAAAGCAAAAAGTCCTTCCACTGTGGATGCTCCCCAATTTTTGGTAAGGCCAGAGGCAGAATACTAAAATTTTTTACCATAATAAATATAATTCAGTCGTGTTTGGCATTTCGCTTAGTTGTCTAGTGCTACACTGCTTAAAGTAAGGAGGATACGACCAGCTGTTGAAGACGAACCTCAAGGCTTTATTTTGAATTTTTTAGAGGGTAGCCTGTTGTGTTTTTTTGATCAGGTCATACCAGGCCGGAGCAGCGTAAGTAATCATGGGAGGGATATACATTTAATAAACCAGTAGTTTGTTGTTTGCGTCTAGTCCACTATAGATTGAGGATGGAGTACAATGTGTTGAACGCTATAAAGCACTGCTTTTGCATGTTCTACACAAGGATGGAAAAATCCAACCCATTTGCCACCCATTTGATTTTGTGGCGTTGATATTTTCGTGGTTTATTAGTCCCTCATATCACAATGGACCGTCACCGGTCTAAGTGTGCGTAAGCAGCCACTCCAACCTTAGTCCCTCATCTGCAGGTTTCCATTTCTTCCCATATCCTTATTGAGGATAGAGTAGCACCATCTATGTTTTGGTGGCATTTATTTTGATTCTCCACCTTTCGTAGAACTCAGCGAGAGATTTTAAGTAGTTTTGGATTCTATTGGTACATTGAAACCCGCGGCGATTTGTGCAGACCACCGTCGTGCAGTCCGCAAAAATCTGCAGCTTTGTCCCCTCGGATCTGGTTTTCCGATATTATGAATGTAAAAAATATATAGAAATGGCCCGAGCACAAAGTCCTGCGGAACACCTGTGGTCGCCCCTTTAGTTATCGATTTGTAGCGGTTTTCAATATCTACGAAGAATCGCCTTTTTTTTCTAGGTATAAACTTATTAGTCTTACCAGTACGGTATGCGGTTTATTAGCACCATCAGGGCGTCCGTGGTTGACCTATTGTGGACGAAGCCAAACTGTTCTTCCGGGATCAAGTGATGGACGGCATCTAACAGCCTGCGTGCCATGATCCTTTCTGCTATTTTTCTGAGTCCGGTCAGCAGGCTAATTGGCATTGTGTTTCCGGGGCTGCACAACTTGCCGCTTTGGTAATCACTTTCGCCGTCTTCCAGCTTTCCGGGAAGTAGGCGAATTATAATATTGCATTTATTATTCGAACCATCTGTCTAAATCCCGCCAGAGGCATTTATTATATGCACCAGTTGGTGACACTATCGACCCTAGGGGATTTCTGTTTTTTAGTCCATAGGTCAGTTTCCTCTCCTCCTTATATTCGGTCCTTATTTCGGCAACATCTAATGTGCGACTTTGTCGTTTCATGAAGTCATCCAGCGACTCCGCAACCGGTTCGGGTTCTGTCTCTTGGTCGTTAATTTCGATGGTGCGTGAAGTGCCTTGGGCCACAGCTTCATAATAGTCTGCAATTTGGTGTGTTATTACGGTTGGATCAATTATCTGTATTCTCTTTTCCTCCAGAACAATTTTTCTTCCGCTATTTCCGATGTTCGGTGGAAGCTGTATGTAACTTTTTCTGCTTTCTCCAATAATCAGCGATGTGGCTGTATAGTTTTCGTCCACAATTGCCTTTAGGCTTGTGTGGTTTATATTTTATATCCCCTCACACAAGTATGGCTGTACCACCCGATCTGCACGTTTCTAGGTTTGTTCTGTAAATTTTGTAGTTTTTGAGGCACATACGAGTTTTATAGTTTTTGAGAAATAAGTATACTTCAAACAGCTGCTGGGACTCTCACGAAAGAAAAACTCTCCCAGAGGACTGTTTATTTCGTGGGAGTGAGTCCCCTCTACGGGTCCTAGTACATTTTGCAAACCCTAACTTTTAACGAAATTATTGGAAGTATTGCCTTCGCGAGTTCTAGGTTTTAATGAGTCGGCAAAAGAAATAACCGGTCATACAAAATTGGAATCGAAAGAAGAACTCGCGGGCCCCATCAATTTTTTTTGTTTCATTTGGTTGATTAGATTTATTTTGCTTACCTATGTATGTTAGTCTTTTTGGTCAGTGCTCCATGGACATTTCACTGGTTCGTGGTTGCTGGCACATTTCACGCAATTGTAGCTTGAACTTGGTCTTCCAATTTATCTTGTATCCGCAACATCCATTGATTTGCTAGATATTAGCGGTTTTTGTTTTCGGCGCGAATGTAACCATAAATCTCGGTAATTTGATTTGGACATCTTCGCCCTTTTGGTTTGTTATTGTTTTAATCATGGAGTACACCTCCACTTGTTTTAGTCCATTGTTTTGTAGGTCAACACTTTTGATCGCTGGCACATGTACGCGTATGTAAAGAAGGCGTGTTGTAGCTTTTTGAACTTATCTGCAACTTCTTTGTGGTCAAATAAATTTTTTGTGTGTACTGTAACACCGTTTGCGGTTATCTTTAGTAATGCGCCCTCAAACTGGCCCAGGATTATTTTTAACTTTCCAATCTTGTTGGTTGAATACTCCTTTAACACGATTGGTGGTGGTTTTAGTTGGTGATTTTTTGTTGTGTGTACTGTATCGGCTGGGGCATTCACTCTTAAAGCGTTAAAGCGGCCCCTAATTGTTTGTTTGTGCTGGCTCTTTACGTTTCCATAATTATCGAAACTGACCTCGTTTGGTTTTGCCGTTTGGTTGGAAGCAGATTCGATCTCATCGTTAAGCATATTCTGTGTTTTCGGTGATGTCGCTTTTTTCGGCTGTTGCGCTCTCCTCATCTGCATGATTCTTAGATTTTTTGATTTGATTGTCCATTTCTAGGGCACCTTCATTTTTTTGCATCTTATATTTGGCACGGTTTGTGTGGCTGTCAGGTGATGATGGGCCTTACGCATTTATCAGCTCGTTTATTTTATTAAATACTCCATCCGTGTGTCTTTTGAGTAATATGTTCACCAATTTGGTGATATGGTTTTCTTTGCTGATATTTACGGCTGAGCAAAATAAAAATGTTGAATTTTAAAATGAAAATGTGCATCCAATTTAATGTAAAAATGTCACTCAATTCTATTCGGAAAACGCAACGTATTCTATTTAACTAACGTTTATATATGTTTTGTGAAATATACAATAATTTGAAGTCCGGTTGTAATATAATTTCACTCTCCAAATCAAAATATATGTAGACCCCTAAAATAAGCAGAGGATCCAAATTGGAGCAGAATAGGAACAGCTAACCTTTATTGAACTCACTTTGGTCAACCTCTGATTATTCTATTATGGTTATACCAAACACGTATAAGTTACTTTAGCATTAGCTAATATTAGAAGGTGCTGCAGATATGGTATTGCATAATCGATTTTATTTTCGACAGTACATTTATTTCCGCAATTCATTTGACCTCGCTATTTAAATTGTTTTTAATTTTTAATCACGCCATACATACATTCAAGTGGAATCTCAAACTTTCCATTTTCAATCAACTCGGTAAAAAATTCATGTGGAAATGTACCTATTTGAAAATTAATTTGTTATTGACGTTATTAACACAATTAAATAATTTTAACTGTAACACGCAATAGTTTCTTGTATGATAACTAAGATCAACAAGTAAAATACGCAATCAATCCGCCTCCACAGTGGATATAAAATATCCTTTCTTACATCAAACAATAAATCAAATTACCTATGAAAATTATCTCACACATTATAATCGCTATATAAATCTAATGTTGGCCGAGTGCCAAAATAAGCGCTGAGTTTTAAGTTAATTGCGTACTTTACCAAAACGTGCTACATTTGGAAGCGATACAAACAAAACAAACTGTTTACTTGTTTTAATGGCGCATTGTCAGAATCGGTGGGAATTTTTATTTTTTTCCAAAAAGCAGACTTTGTGACTCATATACATTATTACAATCGAATTTCTGTTTTCTACATAACCTTTCATTATGTCTAACGGAGCAATTAAGTTATATAATTCACCTGTCGGGGTTATTTTCTGCACTATTCCCATATATACATACAATTAACAAAACACAACAATTATCATATTACACAAAAAAAAAAAATTCCAATTTAACCCATAATTATAGCAGACCATTTATAGTATTGCGTAATTATAATTTTGCATTATGAAATTGCACGTAATTTGCGGCATGATCGAACAAACTCATAAATCTTTAAAACTTAAAGTCAAAACACAATTATTAGAAAAAAATTAAATTTTGTAATAAAAAAAAAAAAATAAACAACACAGCGGTTTAGTACAGGCGCAATTTTTATTATTTTGATCTACATATTTAATGTCTAACATGTGGCAACATATTTTTGGGTTTTGCATTTCCAGCGGGCAAACGAGCCGGCGTTATTACAATCGAAAACGTTTTATGGCCTAAATAAAATTTTTAATTTTCAATGTCACGATCAAATCTCTATAAATCGCACATATAATTTTACAAGCACTGTCTGTATATGGATAAATCATTCTCTTTACGAACAAGATTATTATGTCTTCTTACAAAATATCATCTGATGACGTATTTCTACTCTTTTGTAAATATTTCTTCTATTTATGGAATATAAACATTTATTTGATGCATTGTTTTGTGAGATAATATATGGTTAGACGAGTAATAATTGTTATATATTAATTTAAAAGTCATAGGCGGGCTTTGGAAGTGTTTTGGGTTAATCGCTTTCTTCAAATTATCTCAAAATAAAAAAATACTGGCCGCTTGATTTTAGAATTTTTTATAATTGGGTACCGTCACCTCTCAATCATTCCGCATCGACCAGTATTGACATTCCCTAATAATTAATTCACTTCTAGCTCCAAGAAAATTGGATGCATTGCCACATGAAATAGATAAAAGCCATTTTACGGAAGTTAGCGCAAATATGTCTAATGAAAGTTACTAACCGCAATGATCCAAAAAGATTTCTTCGGATAAGTTTTAAAATTGAGGTATGGTAGTAATCTCATCAGTTTCATCAGAACTCAACGACTGTCAATACTGAACCTCTCTGTGTCCTTCAGAGTTTGGCTATTTTTGTAATTCAATGCGATGGATTATTTTTTGAATTTTATTTCCTCACCGAAATCAGGAAATATATCAGAAACTGCAAGGTCGTAATTTTATCTTAATCGGTGATATTTTTTACAAACTGTATTAAGGCAACGTTTTTGCACATTTTTCAGAAGCCTGACTTGGTTTGAATTTTCAAAAATTGCTAACCAATATCCGCCTTGAAAACACAATGCATTCAGTGTGATGAATGACCCTTTAATCTATACGTCACATTTTTTGACGTTTAGTATTGTTGTTAATTGAAAATGATTGACAGCAAGACCGGCTTTTGGCTAACCATTGACCAACTCTTATACCAGCTGCTCATCCAACAATACAACAGAAAGCATGTACAAGTTAATAAAGCTCCACCGAACACTTAGTATGAAAATATTTGTAGAACTCGCATCAGACTCTCACATTCCGTCTGCGGTCAAGAATCAATCGAGATATCTTCCCGAAAAATTTGAAAAATTTATGTTTGTCTAAGCTATTTGCATGTAACCCTTTTCTAAATCAAACATTTTTCGTGAAAAGACTGGTCAACGCTCTGTTACGCTTATTGCGACAATATTTCTTCAATCCGAATTCAATTTGTTCTCGTATCACCGGAATAGCTTTTATCGATTGCGTTTGATATGATCATTGATTGAGGCGTTGTAAGCAGGGTTGGCATGTTTAAAACATGATGGATTAAAACACTGTCTTAAACATGTTTTAAACATAAAGCGTTGTTTTATGTCATTTTATTAATTTTATATTAATTTTAGCATGCTGGATCTTGTTCCAATTGATTTTATAATTTTGTGGGATTAAAATTTTTATAAATGCCTACAAGCTTAGCTGCCTTTTCGTTGCCTAAACAATTTCTTAATTTTGAGTGCACTAGTCCATAGGTTGAAAACACTCGCTCAATTCCAGCACTTTATGCCGTAACTGAATGTAGCTGTTTCATTATAACAAAAAGTTTTTTGCTGATTTGTCGTTCAAGTGCCGCCCACCATGTTAAAGGTTTAACATTTGCGGTTGTGTTGGAACCAAATTAATAACTTTTAAAAGGAAATGTTTTGGCAATATACTGCATTGCACATTCAATCTGTTTCTCATTTAATTTCAGTTAAATGTTTCATTTAAGCGTTTAGGGCATGCTTGCAAATCTGTCGGCAATGAATCTGTATTATTTTGGAAGCTCCATTATATGTATCCAAACCTCAGTCATCTCACCGATTGTGCAAATATCTCTTTGCACTTTATCCAGCGCAAATGCAACCAATTTAAGTTTTTTTATGTGGTTTCTAAGGTATTTAACGATTTGCTTCACATGCTCTTTCATAGATTTTGCAAATGGTTCGAAATAATTTGATAATTTCGAATCATCAATTGAATTTATTAAAACGAATTCAAAGGGGTTTTGGAAATGGTTCGACACAATTTAGTAACTTGGAATCGACATTTGAATTTATTATAACGAATTCAAAGAGATTTTTGAAATGAATTTATGATATATATGATATATTTGATTTGAATTTATTAAAACAAATAAATTCAAAGAGATTTTGGAAATGGTTCGACACAATTTGATAAGTTGGAATCATTATTTGAATTTATTCAAACGAATTCAAAGAGGTTTTGGAAATGGTTCGACACAAGTTAGTAACTTGGAATTATCAATTGAATTTATTAAAACGAATAAATTCAAAGAGATTTAGGAAATGGTTCGATACAATTTGATATATTGGAATCATCATTTGAATTAACAAATTCAAAGAGATTTTGTGAATGGTTTGACGCAATCTGATAACTTGGAATCATCATTTGAATTTATTAAAACGAATTCAAAGAGATTTTGAAAATGGTCCGACATAATTTGGCAACTTGGAATCATTAATCGAACGAATAAATTCAATGAGATTTTGTAAATGGTTCGACATAATTTGATAACTTGGAATCATCATTTGAATTTATTAAAACGAATTCAACGAGATTTTGGAAACAGTTTCATTAAATTTTTTAAAACGAATTCAAAGTGATTTTGGAAATGGATGTTAAGTTTTTCCCATTTTTTTCCCCAGATGAATATATACAAATCCTATTGGAATAATTAAAATTCTATTGGATTCTCATTGATTTTGGTTTGGGTTGGTGGTTATTGTACACTGTTAAGAATTCAGAATTTATCTATAAATGTTTTGTTATTAAAATAAATTTTGATTAAATTCAATAGATTAAAAGAACATAATTTTAATTGAAACTTATGTAAGAAAATTTGTAAAATGCGAATCACAAAGCTCATTTATTTTGAAATATCAAGATTCAGTTCATAAATGAATACATATTATGTTAATTTGTGCTATTACCGTGTATTATTTTACTAAATTTCCTAATCTTCACGACAGAGTAAAATAATAAAACAAACATATAGTCTACACATTAAAGTAGTTTAATTAAATATATTAAATTAATTTTACTTTGTTAGTACCTACCCGATCTATTCCGATAAATATCAATATTGTTACGTTTTTGCCTTGTCACTCAAGGTTCATATCACTGGATTGTGAATAATACAAAATCAATTTAATTTATCTCAAACGAATTTATTTATTTTACACAAGAATTATTACAACACAGTTTATCAATAAAAATTCACAAAATCACTTTAAATAATTTTTACACAATTTTACTATTCACTTATAATTTTTATTTCGCACTACAACACTTTTTAAATCACTTTTTAATTACTTTTTAATCTTCACACTGTCGCTTTCCAAATACTACTAATCTTACAAGTTTACACTATCGCGTTCCAAATTCTAATAATCCAATTCGATCTTGTTCGCCTTTTTATATACACAAACCAAACTTCTCGAAAGCTCATGATTTTTCTAGTTAGAATAGCGTAGAAACATTACGTAACAATTTTTATCATGGAAAATTCCATTTTAGTACAGTTAAACATTGAGCTATTAATTTAACTTCTTCTATTACACATTAGGTGTCACCGTCACAACATGCTAAATTTAAAACCAAAGTTCCGAACCATAAACATAAACATCAAAGTTTTAGTACAAATTATAAATTTGTTCCAATAAGAATTCAATTTTCTGTCCAAGAGGAAAAATAAATTACACCCAAATAAGTTTATAAAATACTTTTCTGTGAATATACGTAAATAGGTCGCGAATTTGTGCAGCGATTCCGTGTAATATCGGAAACTGAGCTCTAATCTGTCGCAAAAAGTGTTAATGAACTTTGGCCAATTTCATGGAAAACCCCAATTTGAAGTTAAAAATTCGAAGCACATTTCTGTCTCTGCGGTTAGGGGATACCTTTATAACTTGATGAATGCAGAATTTAATCGACTATTTCGTGAACTTCAAATTGCAATTTTGTATGAAATTGCCAGAGATTTGGACTCAAGTTGTGATAGTTCACCAAATAGCTGATGGAAATCTCCACATATCTAGCTATGAAGGTTTCTTTTAATTTTCGAATTTTAATTTGCGTTTTAACTGAAATTGATACAGGTAAAATACGCTTTGTCACAGATTTGGGCTCAGTTTCTGATAGTTCACGTGACATCTAAATATGTTCTCCATCCATCATGTTGAAGATTTGAACTCAGGTTCTGACATTTCACGTGAAATCCTAATATATTTTCAAGTTGAAGATGTCCCCATAAATAAATTTCTTCCAAATTTTAATCTTCAAATCGCAATTTTGGCATAAATACTAGCGGGTCATTTATTTAGTTAATAAATTAGATGACTAAATTCAATGTCCGCCGACCCTAACTAATTTTTTCCTTCCAGAAATAATTTTTATTTGAATGATTCTTTTCGATTTTGCAATAAAATTACATTTTTAGTACCAAATATTTCAATAGGAATCTAGATTTTTTCACAGTGGAATTCAATTTAACAGTGTGAAATTAACACATAAATAAAAGTGGGAATATTGAGGAAAACCTTCACACGCATTTTTGGAAATGTTTCGACATAATTTGATTACTTGGAATTATCGTTTGAATTTACTAAAACGAATAAATTCAAAGAGATTTTAGAAATGATGAATCTGGTGGTATACCGTTATTGGTATTTATCTCTAGTATCTCCTTACAGAAATTAAATTTAAGCTAGTATTGGCTGTTTATAATTTAAGGTTCCTCCATATCACATGCACTACACTTACAAAACAAATGTTTAAAAATCATGTGTTTATTTCCATGATTTGAACCTGTTGGCCTATTGGCAGCATATAACCTAAGGTTTCTTTATAGTAAACGGACTACACTACCAAAAGAACATACATTAGTATCGGGCTAACTTCACCGACTTTTAATAATAGGGTAAAATTTCAGTTCTGTTAAGCTGTTGTTTGTCTCTATAGCGATTTTAAATGGGAAAATACAATTTAGAATAACTAACACCGGGTACATACCATGAGTTCTCTATTTTATTGCAAGCCATTTGGATTTCATTTGTCCACTGTAATTAAAATTTTGTTTAGTATGTTGGTGATGCGGGCTATTAGAGACAAATCGCTCATACCAAAAAAGCCTAGATTCGTGATTTTCCTTCACCTTCGCCGAAGACTTCTAAATATTTAATTTCTTTCAAGAGAAATTAATTCTTGTTCACTTTTTGGTCAGAACCATGATATTACCTTCGATTAGTAAAAAGGTGTGACTTTTGATAAAGGCACCATTTGCACTGGGGAACATTAACCTCGAGCTAATACATTAAATCTTTTATTTCGAGTACAATGCCTTAATTAACAGAATTACTGTGTTCTCGATTCATGTCCATGTACAATAGTTCAGTACTTCCGGAAAGAACCTGTAGTCGAAGCTGCGCCCATTCATAACCGATAACGAAGATATATAAGGTAACCTAAGAAACGAAATTAGCCTCCAATTGGGTAGACGAAGATTAATTTCTAATTGTTAAGAACGGTTGGATTAGATTAGGGAGTTCTAAATTCTCCAAACTGAAATACATCTAGGGGCTTTGAATTGGCTCCGGTCTCACTAATTGATCCTGTTGGTCTACTCTAAAGGTATGTTCCTGTTCCAATATATTAATAACGATTCAAACACAATATTTTTAGACTATGATATTGTGACATGCCGTCAGACAAATTTTCATCCAATTCAATTACGTCTGAAAAATTGAGAGATTTAGAACAAATTCAATAAATTAGGAAAGTAAGACTGTAAGGCTATATATTATAAGAGTCATTAGCACAGATCATGCCGTTGAATTCGTTGATTATATTTCTGATGAAGATGCTTTTAAAAATGGCAATCTAGACAATTAAGCTAACAATCTCATAAATATTGATTCTTACCCTGGTTAGTTATCAAAATAATATTTGAGCGATATTTCACAAGGACGATAGCATTAAAATACCATTTTCCCAGCCATATTTAAAGCTGACTCAATGGAGCAATGCGAAACGTGGATGGCTTTGAATGTGTTTCAAAATACTACCAAAAAAATGTGGGAATTTATCCATACACATATTTGAGGATATATTTAGATCGAATTTGAGGATAAATTTAAGGAGGGAGTAACGTAAGATTTATGTTTGTTTACCTGACGGGCAGCATTTAGCCGATATTATCTTCCACATATACCATATGTTATTGTTATCGATCAATAAGCATGATTCAATAAAGAAAAGAAAATTGCAACACACTAACTTTTTATTTAATGTTTTGGTGAAACTCTTATTGGTCCACTTGAGAGTTGAGTTGGGTTCTATTTGCGGATTGGATGCGTGTTAGGTTGGAGTAGAGCTAGTGTTTGATTACGGTATAGTGACCATATGAGTAATTTTTTATATATGCTAGTTAAGTTGTAGGTTAACTTGGGTTCCATTTGTTGGTTTAATTGGAGTTAAGTTAGAATTGAGTTTGGATTGGGTACGGGTTTAGTTAGAGTTAATCCTATGTGCGTAAGAGGTTTTTAGACCGTGTTGATTTGGCAGTTGGGTTGGGCATGATGTTGGGGTTGGTTTTGGGGTTGGGTTGCAGGTCGAGTTAAAGTTGCGTTGGAGATGAAATACGGCTGAGTTGGAGTTGAGTTGGAATTAAGTTGAGTAGGAATCAGTGGTTAAATTGGGAATTTATTTGGAATTGTGTTGAGGGTTGAGCTGGAAGTTTGCTTGAGTTGTTTTGACTTGACTTCATGTAGGAATTTAGTTTCTCGAGTCGCTTTAATTTGAGTATTGGGTTGGACGTTGAGTTTTTGGTTAAGTTGAAGATTGAGTTGCTGTCTAGTAAGGTATTGAGTTCGATTTGGGATTTACTTGAGAGTTAAGTCAGGATTGATGAGTTGGTGTACGCGTGTAGTTTTGAACCCTTGTTGATTTAGAGTTTGAATTGAACGTTGCTTGAGTTAAAGGTTGAGTTGGGGTTTAATTTAATTTAATTTGAATTTGAGTGAGGAGTTTTGTTGGGGATTAATTTTGGGTCGAATCGAGGGTTTAGTGGGAGATTAGATTCAGTTGGGTTCAAGTGGCTGGGGAATTATTTTGGCGTTGATTTGAAAGTTGACATGGATTGAATTGGTGATTGTGTTTAGGATTGCATTGAGATTGAGTTGGAATTTGAGCTGATGATTGATTTAAGAAGTTTAGTGAGTGATTGATTTGAGAGCTGAGTTAATTTTCAGGGACGAAGTTCTAACAGCTGGTGAGGCTTAAGCTTTTTATATTTTTATTAACCGTTAAATATTTTTAGTAGGCTTTGTATCTAAGGTAAGAAGAGTGGATCAATCGGTGTTGCTTTTGCTTTATTTCTTCAATTAAGAACACTTCTTTTATCGGCATTTCAAATTTTCTTAATCCTTCTAATATTTAGCTGTTCATGGAAGGGGCACATTTATCAATACAATAGGGGCACATTTGTCAAAACCGAAACTGCTCCATATCATATAGGCAAAACTGCAAATCAACCAGAAAGTCGAATATTTATTTTGATTTAATTACAACATTAGCACTTGAAACTAATTAATTTATTTGCTGAAATTCACTGAAACGATCTCGAAAGGTAAAACATTCTGTAATAAGAAAACCTTACCTAATACTCACCTATTAAAACAGGGAAAAGCTAGAATTTACCTCTACTTTCTATGCATGTTGAATTGCGACTGTCAAGTTTTAGGGATGAAATCGCTCGCTTTAACTCTTTTATAGTACTGTAACTTTATTTTTTGTTTTCGTAGTTTCCAATTACACTAAAAATTCAAATATTTGGAATTTTTCCTGCGCAGAGTTCAGTTTCCTACGTTTTAGATCAATTTCCTTACTAATAGTTTACCAATTTAAAGTCGGCCAACATTAAGAGAGCTACTTTGGAGAACTTTTTTAACCTTTCAACTTTTGTAAAATAACAAACCAAATACAGCTCTGACTTATAAAAAATCCAGCTATTGTTTCCATGAATTTTGTTTATGAAAATTTAATAAGCAACAGTTCTTTTTTAAATAAATTTCTGGAACAGGCGCAATGCGACGGACTTATTTACAAAAATTCTTCAACAATAGACCAACTCCACTTACACAATTCATATTGAGCTTAAGCTCATTCGTAACTCATTAAGTAAGATTAGAGCATGTAACGCGTTACACGTCACTTCCTCGGTTGTGGGGATATTTGTGTGGGATCGTTTTCAAGGAAACATTTAAGCGAGTAACGAATTCTTAAAGACTATCAGACCCCAATTTTGTTCATCTAAAATTTTGTTGCTTATACAACAGATAAATAACAACAGTGTATCATAGTGATAACGCGACACAGTCGACACATCATTTCCTTGTTTCTTTCCTTTTTTCTATTAGCTGGATTGTTGTCGTTTTCTAAAGTGTTAATGTGATTTTGAAAT
This sequence comes from Tipula vernalis, assembly GCA_958295665.1. Lineage (NCBI taxonomy): Eukaryota > Metazoa > Arthropoda > Insecta > Diptera > Tipulidae > Tipula > Tipula vernalis. The sequence goes on along the minus strand of OY282560.1, from coordinate 314,184,324 downwards.
TTGTTACTGTTTTTTGTTTGAACATTCAGGACTGTGTTTTGAGGGATAAAATGTCAAAGTCAATATTAAATACGAATGAAATTTGAGTTTTAGGAATCGATGTAGATACTTTCCTAGAAAGCCCCTTATAGACTCCGTTTTTTGAACAGTTTTTGGGGCCCCGGCCAAATTTGAATGAAAAACCTCAACCTCAAGTCATGTTTAGTTTACTAGATCTTTCTAATGTAGCTATGGCAACTGGAATAATACCTTAGGACTGAATCAACATTTAACTTTCATTTTCTTTTGAGAATGTTACGAAGGACCGTATTAAAGCACCTTTTTATTAAAAGGCCAAACATTATTTTTGTATAAAATACAATTTACCTAAATGTAGCTTAATAGGTAAATTTTGTAGTGATAAAAATTTTGCCAGAAACTATTCTTTTCACCTGACCCAAACAGTCTGTAAAGGACTCATTCAGGTAACGGCTCAAAATGTTCTAGCGCTCGTTTGTTCCTTGATTCAACACCAGTAGGTGTTTGTATGAAATATCGATTAGCTAAGTCTTGTAGTTCAAATGCTTTTAACCTTTCTCAAAATAAAAGCCATGTCGGTGGCACAAAAAGCCTATAATCAAGGTTTGAAGAACTTACGTCAATTTTACAATTACGACTAAACCGCAATGAGCAGTTAATTTATTTTATTTAGTGCAATGCAGTTGCTCATTACTTTTTATCGGTTCTGCTGTCACTTGTTGTGTATGAGAATAAAATGTTTTTGCAATAGAACTTTAAAATTCAATACTGATGAACTTCCTTCAAATAATTTCCCCATAATTCTCATGGTGATAATTTCTTTCGAGTTACCTCGCTTAATTTGTCGATTATTAATAAACTAATATACATTTTTTTTAAATATCTTTCCAGTGATAACTCATCAAATATATCGCGACGACGTCATTTACGCTCGAAACGTTCAAATTACAATCGGACAGTGAATACAACGCGGAAGCTAGATAAATATCGTAATTGTGATCCCTCCCCACCTTATGTTCATCATCTTGAACCACAACAACGAATTAATAATAATAATAATAATAATATTAGTAATATTCAGAATAACAACCCAAATAGTTATAAGACTAAAGAGAATGAATATCGCCACCAAAAAGATGAACGACGAATAGTGCAATATAAAAAGGTAAGTGTCTTATATTTACTAGTCGTATAAATAATAAAATATAAATCCACCAACGATAAAAAAATAAAAATTTTTGTTGTAAATCACATCGATCCCCTTCAATTATACATATTTAGTTGGAAATAATCTGGTTTATAACCGCGAATTGTACAACAAGCAGAAAATAAAAATTATTTATTTTCAATTTCATTGAACTCACTTAGAAATTTATTTAACCATCCACACACTTTAAAAAACTAGAAAAAAATTTTACTTATTTAAATATTTTTTATATGTAATACATAAATCTAAAGTATTTCTCTTTTGATTTCATTGAGTGTGAAGTGCTGCGTGTTCTATTCATAAATTATATTTTGTTTTTGTCATTTCATTGCCATTATTGTTTGTACATATGTAAACGAGTATGTGGAGTGAAGATGCAATTTCATTTTGTCTGAAGATTCGTTTTAATGGTCATTGCCATAATATAGTGTAACGCCTGCGTGTGTGTTTGTTGGTTGAACACGAGAAATGCATGAACTAATTATTTAAAAATAAATACACGCGACAAGTAGGTGACACAATTACTTGAATTTGAATATACGTGTTATCATCGAGCCCATAAATTTTTGTTGTTTATTACCTTTGACCGTCAAATTTTTTTTGGTTGTTAATGATAAGCGTATATGTACATATTTAAATTGTTAATTTATAAAACATATTAAGTGACATTTTTTTGTTATTAAACGTGTAATTAATGATTGGCGTAATCTTATGCCTGAACAACAGGTTATTATTAGATAATCGAACAAAAATTTGTTTTTTGTTATAAAATATTGAAATGGAGTGTAGGAGTTGTTTTAGGATTGGACTGGAAAATATGTAACTGCTCATATTTTTCACGTAGTTCAATATGAAGTAACGTTTCTTTCACGATTTTAAATATCTCCTTCCATAGACAAATAAAATTGTTCCGCTCATATTTGAGTTCCGAAGTCATCTATAGAGCCAGAATCGAAAACGTAATCTACGGAGGCCCGAAAGCAAAGAATATTAGGTTTAACAATATGACATCATTTCTCAGGGATATGAAGAAACACTAAAAATAATTTATTTGTTGATTTTAATTTATTATCTTTTATTCATACACCGACGTTTCGTGAATAAAAAATAATATAAAGGGCTGAAACCTCAAGAGGTGATCAGAAATACGGTCTTCATTAATTCAACTTCCAAATCAATCTCCCAATGAATCTCTTAAGTCAATCTTCAGCTCAACCTCCAAATCAATATTCAAATCAACCTCGATCTCAATCGCAATAAAATCTTAAATGCGATCACCAAATTAGCCGCCAAACAAACCCTCAAATCAAGCTAAATAAATCCTAACTCAATTTCATTTCAACTTAGCTCGAACCAAATCTCAACCCTCTGCTCAACTCATACCGTTATACCAACATACCATTATAACATCATACCATCATCATCATGCCATCATATCATCACACCACCATATACCATCATACCATCATCATCATCATCTTACCACCATTACCATTACCATCACCATCACACACTTCTTATATACAAACCATCATACCATTTTACCATCGTAACATCATACCATCATAGTTACTTTAGACCTGATTAGTATCTCTCAAGAAGGAAATGAATGTTTGAGATATTAGCAGTGACCTTTCTTAAATCTTAAACAATATTCGTGTAAAGTTTGGTTCTCAAATCTCAATGCGTGTGCATTTGTTTAAATATCACATACATATACTGTACATATATATGTATGGCCGGTTAAGAAATAGCCAAGATCCATCTTACTTGGCCAAATTTTAGAACTTTATCCAAAAATCACTTCAGAATCCCATTTCCTAGGCAGATGGCAAATTTCACTCAAATCCTTTAAGAAATAGCCAAGTTCCGTCCTAATTGGATATGTTCCCTAACTTCACCTAAAAATCATTTAAGAATCCCATTTACAAAGCACGTGTCAAATTTCATCAAGAAATAGCCAAGGGCTATCCATCTTACCTGGCCATATTCCAGAGTTTTATCGAAAAATCATTTTAGAATCCCATTTCCATCATTCACATCAAATTTCAGCATAATCGGTTAAGAAATAGCCATGTTTCGTCCTCATTTGCCATATTCCAGAACTTTATCCAAAAAGGATTTTAGAATACCATTTCCAACGCACATGCCAAATTTCATCATAATGGGATGAGAAATAGGCAAGTTCCGTCCTAATTCATCTACAAATCATTTTAGAAGCCCATTTCCATTGGAAATGCTGGATTTCATCAAAATGGGGTAATACATACAATAAAATCTCAATAAAATTTTAATAAAAAAAATCACAAATTCTCAGTTTAACTGACACGTCACTACAACGGAACAACGGACAACTTTGTTGGTCCTAATCCAAACCCTAGTCCAATCCCAACTAAACCGCAAACTCATCCTTAATTCAACTCGCAAACGAAAACCAACTTTACCCTCAACTCAACCGCAAACTCTACGCCAAACTCAATCCTCAAACCAGCATATATAAAAAATTTGGTCAACAACTTACCACATACTATCCAACCCCAACTCAACTCCAACTCAACTTCAACTCAACCCGCAAATTGACTCCTAACTTCAAATCAACGCCAAATTCAATGCCCAATTCAATAATCAAACCAGCATATATAAAAAATTCGTAAATATTTTTATAGAACCAGGTATATTGGTTCAATTCGTTTGGCATGTACCACACCCTCTTGACGTACAGTTTCCAAAAGCTTGACCATAGAAACAGATTGGCGAAAAAAAATTCCAAATCGGACAAGCCGTTCTCAAGATACCATGGGACATCATGGTGTGAGGATGTGATAGTACGACGTTACTATGGTACGATGATATGATTGTATGATGGTTTAATGATGTAGTGTCATGGAATAATGGTAAGATGGAATGATTTTTTAAGATTATGATGGTACTACGGTATGTATACCGGTATGATTGTACGTTGCTATCATGGTGTGATGGTGAATAGGGTTTGAGTTGAAATTTAGTTGGATTTAAGTGAGAATTTCGGTTAGGGTTTAATTTGGGGTCGAGTCTAGGTTTAGTGGGAGATTAGATTGAGTTGAGTTCATACATACGCGATTGGGTTGGCCAATGAGTATGGAATTGAGCAGAGGGTTGAGATTTGGTTCGAGCTAAGAAGAGTTAAACTTGAGTTAGATTTTGTTAGCTTGAATTGAATTTTGTTAGCTCTTAATTTTAATCGTAAAACCTTAAAAAACCCACACATTGAGCACTAAACTTTTTATTATGTTCTACTGAGGGTTACAGAAGATGTGAACTAAGTTTCAAAACTGTACCATTTTGCATGGTTTAAAACTTGAATATTTTGAAAAATTGGGGATTTAATAAACATTTAGTAAATTGGTGTGAGAAATTCGTTTTTTTAAAATGGTACTATGGAAATTGTTGAAAATGGAACCGTCCGTGTGTTGGTACACTCATATTTTTAAAAACTTTGAAATAAAAATCAGTTGAGTGATTGCAAGATTAAATTTTGCAAATTGGAGGTAGTTTCAAAATGACTGATATACTTATCAATATCGAAAACATTCATCTGATAATTTAAAATTTCTTTCAGCTAATGAAAATACCGAATTGTTTTAATATGACGATGGAAGCCATGAATAACAATTAAGGTACCGAGACCACGCTGTTTAATGAGATAAATTAGTGGTCAAACTTCCATCCAGCTAGTCGATCTTCTTGTAAATTATCATAAAGACAAATTTTGGCTTCACAAATTTGATGTAGCTGCACAATAATATCGTCCATGTTTCTAAAAAGGAAAATTTTACGTTAAAAGATTTACGTTAAATCCGTAAGTTGTTAATCGACTTCAAAATTATGCTTGTATTCACATCGGAACAACATCTGCCAAAAAATTATGACAGAAGTAACAATCTCTGTATGGTTCCGCATGGTTATGCATCTATTGCCGATGGTTTATAATTTACACATCATGTTAATTTATTTTCTGAACAGACACATTTTATCTGGAATAGGATCTGAACTCCTGAATTCGCTTTAAATTTCAAAGTCGTAGAATTACTGTAGCTTCATAAACAAAAGTTCGTCCGTCCGTTTGTTTTTTTTTGGCTAATTTCAATGTTATGTAAATATTTTTTGAGGTGAAGTTCATAGGATGGCCCAAACAAATATTTTCCTTAAAATGTGGCTATCCCTGAAATTTGCCCCACTTTATTATATTATTACTTAGATAAGATATCATGAACAATTGATCACTTTCAAGGCAGTTCCCACTTTGAAGGTGAAAATTCCCGCGACTATTTCTCAGAAAAATTGGTAAATTTATATAAATTCGACTACCTGGATTTTCATTATAAATGAGTTTTCTTTATTTGCTCCTTAAAATTTATTCAATTCAGTATATAGAAAAAGCGTTTTGCTGGATAAAATAATCTCTAAAATTGTTGTATTCTATTTGAATCATTTTTTTTACGCTAGCCGCTTTCTTGGCACATAGTGTTCGGATCAGATCAAAAATTACGTTGAAAGCAACAACAGAAATTTAATAAATTTTTATTTTTGGATCAACATTTTGATCAAGTTTTTCGAGATGATTTGCATTTCTTTGTGGATCAGATCAAACTTGCGTCTAAAAAATTTCTTTATCATGAACTTTAATCTCAAAATTCATCTTTATCAGATGAAACGCTACATTAGAGCTAAATATGTATGTATCAAAAGCACAATAAGAAACTTCCTAATAAATTAATTAAAACTCGATTTTCAAAATGTCTCTTAATAATGTCAATGATGGTCCATGACAATATGTGAAAAACAGAAGTTGGCTCTAAAGATAGGGCCACCCGTCATTTTGTTATATCTGCCTTATATTATCTAATATTTCGATCCAATTTCTGTCTTAATCACAGCCTGTGTCGAACGGTACTCAATATTTTCTTTAATTTGTTAGCTGTAAATCTGTAGATGTGGCTTCAACAGATAAAGACGCTTTGATCGTTGCCTTGGTGTTTTCAAAAGAGCTCCAAACATAAAAAGTGTTATCATTGAGTTTTCTTCCATTGCATCTGAAAATTACTCGATGGTTAACGGAATAGATAGGTTTCAAGCCTTAGATTAATTTTAGGCCCTTTTGATTTCCCCTGGATGGAAGGAAGTTGTGATCAGTTTGCTCATCTTTAAAATTTAAGGAATAACTACATCCAAAGGACAATATTTAGTTTTTTGAACCATCTTATGAACTCCACCCCAATAAACCATATTGAAATTAGGCAAAAAAAAACAGACAGACGAACTTTTGTCTGTGAAGCACTTTGAGAATTTGGAGGCGAATTGAGAAGTTCAGATCCTGTTCTAGAATACTGTAGAATGTACATGTTTAGAAAACAAATTAACGTCATGTGTAAATTATCAACCAACGACAATTGATGCAGCACAACGATTAAGAATCATTAAAAATCTCAAAAAGCTGAGCGTTCTGTCGATTTAAAATGCAGAAATTAAGAATTGGCTACTCATCTAATCTCGTGTTATAAATTTTCTTTTTCACTTCCACTAGTTATAACCTAAAAAAATATTAAATTTCAAATCAAGCGTCTACCGGCTGCTTTTACAGGCTGAAATGCGGCTGAAATCTTCACCGCATCCGTAAATTTCTTGGTCGTATTGTGCTTTTCATTTGACAAACATGAATTTGTCCAGGAATTCTCGGGACTAGTGTCCTATCTAGTATATGTAGATAGGTCGAATATTCCAAGACTAATTTCTTATATATTTCTTCAAACATTAGGACATTCTGGTATTTTCCAAATGTAGTACGAATAAATTGCAAAATTCGCTAAGATAGCAGTTTACTCGTAATAGCCTGATGGGATGGTTGAAAAATGCTTTATTTTTCACAATCGTGTTCACTGTTTTCTTGTGCTATTCCATCAACTTTAATGCTTAAGAATAATTGACAGGTGTCATGAAATTTGTGAATGGCGCCTTGAATTTCTTTTGTTTCACGTTTTGGAATGTTTTGTTTTTAAATGATACTGTACAATTCCAAAAGGTGACTAAGAAATTCCAAATAATGGTCGATTCGGAGTCTGATGATAACGATTTCTATGTTGTCTCTATTTTAATGTCACATTTCGATGAATTTTTGTACCGATTCCTAACACATCTAAATAAAATTAATATAAAACCATCAAATCGATATTTACGATTCAAGTGTTGAAAGTGACCTTTGGTTTTGTGAAATGGCAAGTTTGAGTAACGACGCTAAGCGACTGTCATATGCCTACGAACAAAATAAACTCACATTTAGCAGTCACAATTGTCAGCTGTTCACAACTTACCATTTAATTTTTAAATTCAGAATTTCATTTTAATTTCCACTCGCTATTCTCCAGTTTTTCAACTGTGCTAATAGGTAATTTGATGTTTATCATGTGATAAGCTTCTTGGCTGCAATGCAAGAATTTTTTGAATTAATAAATCAATTTAATCCACTCAATCGGCTTAATTTTTTAATATAAAGAAATATTACGATTAGATATGTGTTCCAGAAAAATAAAGCCAACAGAAATAAAATCAATCGGCTTTATTTCTATTTCAGGTGGAAATACAACCAATTGATTTTATTTCCCATTTAAAAGGAAATTTCCAGTATTTAAGTTTTAAATTAATTGCAGCAATTAAATGTAGCGCCTTTTATAGGGGTTGAAACCCCCATCCTCTAAGGTATACATTGAATTAAATTAACTTTGCAAAAAATGTTACTTTTAAAAATCTTGCTATTTTAACATTAGTAGTTTTGGCAGTTTTTAAAAATTTGATGTCGCAAATTTACTTCTTATTGTGAATTTACGCTTTATAACAATTCCGTACAAAAAACTATAAATTAATTTCGCCTGGATTTAGTTAGTTTAGTTTTTGAAAAAATCATATTTGCGGAATTAATTTATAATTAAAAGTTAATTAATTTCGCTGCGAAAATGTTACGACATTAATTAATTTTATTCCAAGGAGCTAACTGTTATTATGAAAATATACTATACTACTAAATAATACTTCCACAGCTCCCCCATTCCAACTGATATCGAAAAATCTCCTTATTTCTGTTAAACATGCAGTGTTGGTTAAAGCACATTCTGAGTGGCAATGATCATATTGTATCAATAAATTGTATTACCTGGATGGTTTGCGCTTTTAATCTTCCCAGCTGTTTCAAAAGCCTCATTTGTGGAAGATGAATACATATAGATGGTAAAGATAAAATGTTCCTGGTTGCTAGAATCTGGCACGTGAGGCTTTCCGACTTTGTGAATAATAAAACAATTACAACCACCCAAACAATTTCTTTACAATTATTGGTATTCGGAATTGTTTTTTTCAGTGTCATTGAAGGTTATGTTTGATTATTGATACCATGGGCCAATTCAATTTGTTCGGAAATATGTTTTGCTAACTGTTCCAAAGGTTTGTAGCCTGCTCCTAAAGGCGCTAAAATTGTCTAATGGCCCAAATCGTACTATTGTAATCATATATGTATAATAAATTAAGAATATTGCGAAAGACCGATTCCGGTTGTTTCAAACTGTTTTGTGGAATGAGATTTTGTTCCAAAAGAAAATTTCACAATCCCATTTTTTGGAATATGATGATAAATTCTAGGTAATTTCTCAGGTACACGACTAAGGTTTTGTGACTATGTTTAAGTGATCCGTTACTTTGCGTATAGTAAGCCACCGAGAACCGGATACGCAAATACAATTTTGAACAAAAACTGTAGCAATAGCTTCGGCTTCCTAATTAGGTAAAGGAAAGGCGAATAAACATTTCGAAATAAAATGCCGCACTGCAAAATCAAGAAGTTGTTGAAACTTGTTTAAGAAGTAGGGGTTATTGGCACTAGTAGTGAATACTATATTAGAATCTTGAGAAATAGTTTTGATGATAAAATAGGTTCTTACCAAATTGCTGTATCTCGACCAAACATTTCAATCGGATTAGACCACATAATGCACAATTCATCTCTGAAATGTACCCGACGCATTACGAGTAAACTGGTAATATCCGGTATCATTATTAAATGCAGTATTTTTATAGAAGTGCAAGGTCGATAGTAGAAAAATAATCGGACCGAACAAGTCTATCCAAAATGTCCGTTATATTCGATAAAGGAAATATAATAGGATGTCGTTGATGTCATTTTCCTCGTTAATTGTTAATTTTGCAGGGCAATGGAACATCCAATGGAGATTTAAAATCTTTGATAATACCATCTGCTTTCATGTCAGATATCTATTTAAATACATACTTCAATTTTCAGTGCTTCTGGTATTCGGTAAGACTGAGGATAGTAAAGAGAATTTGGATCTAGGTTTTCCATTTTAATTAGACTTAAATCCATACCGGAATCTATTAAAAAATTTAATTTGGAAAGTGGGGTAAAGTTAATTGTAGAAACATCGTAGAATAGTTTTGAAATTTTGTACTTTTTTATCATAATCTAATCTATATATTATCAAGTTGTAAAATTTTAGATTTTTCAAAAATTGTTGCTGGAAAAATAGAATTGCATACGTACTTATTATTATTATTATTTTTTCCATACTGATATTTTGATGCATTTTCATCGCGAGGTTTCATTGGTGTTAAGTTTAGTTGCTTCGTCGGTCGTTGATCTTCTGCTGAGTGCGTCTGCTACAACACTTCTTTTTCCACCTTTATATAAGACATCATTAACGTAATTTTCCAGGTTATGTTTCCATCTTATGAAAGTGAGTGGTTTGTGGTCGGGTAAATTTTGTACTGAAAGTGAACGATTACCAATTTTATTGGCAGCATCTTCTAGATGAAGTGCCGATAATAATCCGAAATACCGAATTGTTTAATTTCTTTTAGGGTTTTGGGCAGTAACCAATCCAAGATTTTCTTTAATTTTGTTTTTATTACGTTTCACGCCATCTTGTATAATGTGACTTGACTTAAAATTCGGTTCCCTTTTTAAAAACCTGACTTTTCTAGATTTTCTAGGATCTCCTAAATTTTCTAGCCATTGATCCTTCACGTTTTTTTTTTAAGTGGTACGGGGGAGGAAGGGGGTCTACATGTTTTTATGTTGTTTTTATTCTCTTGTGAGAAGCTTCGATTAATATTTTCACCATCTTTTACTATTTTGAATATTTTTATCAAGTGTAGAATATTGATATTTTTTATTTTTTGTTGATTAAATTGATAAAGGTCCTTGTGAAATATTATATATATTATTATAATGAAATGATTGGCATGATCGCCATTAAATGATATATTTATTTAAATTTGATATTGACTATTTGTAGTTAATTAATTAATTATTATTATGTGAAGAAGTGCCAAGGGTGAAGAGTGGCCTACGCTTCTTAACGCAATTTCTTGCGTCGACTAAAGCGCCCTTTTGGCCCTCGCCATTTACCCACCTTATATTGCAAAGTTAATTGCAACTTGGTTTCAGCGGGGTGGCTCCTTGTTTTAAGAACAAACTAATTAATTTAGTTGATCACTCAACTAGATCCAAATTTATTCTTTTTCTTGTTTACAAAATTTTACAGTTTATATACTTAAATTTAATGTGTAATTTATTTTCTGATTGAAATTTACTTTACTTATTAATTTGTTTAATTGACAAAATTTATATTCAATATTAAAATATTCAATCAGCGCATTTATAATTTATTACACTAACAATTGTATTTGCACGCGTTTAATTTTATTGCATTGATTACAACAATAACTTCTTTGTACACGCGCTTATTGAAATGAAATGTATGATTATATTTCAACATTGCTGAATCATATTTTACTATCACTAATTACACTAACAAATAATATACTATTTATATTTCCATTTACAAACGATTGGAATGCGTTTGTTTGTTTACTATATGAGAAATGTAATATGTCATTACACCCTTCTCCTTTTGGAAAAAAAAAATTTTATATTTTTTTTTTTTTTGTTAATTTGTAATTTTTAGTTTTAATCTATTATTATGTATTTGTTTTATTCTACCATTAATATCTAATACAGAGTTTACACCTTTCCTTTCTATTATTTTATATGGTCCTAAACATGGACTTTCATATTTTCTTCTATCTTCTTTCTTTATATATACAAAATCACCTATTTTTAAATCAATACTTTGAACATTTTTATCTGTTTGTTCTTTTCTATTTATTTTAGCTATATTTAGTAATTCTTTTGCTTTTTTGTGAGCGATTTTTAATCTTAATTTTAATTCTTCAACATAATTTTCTATATTATAAATTGGTTCTTCATTATTTAATGTCTCGTTAGGTAACACACATAATTTACCAAAAATTAATTCAAAAGGAGAGTATCCTGTATCCGTATGTGGAGTTGTATTATATGCAAATACATAATACGGTATCCATATATCCCAATCATAATCTGTTGTGAAAGATAACAAATATTCATTTAGTACTCTATGATTCCTTTCTAGTGATCCTAACGTCTCATGATGATAAGGTGTTGATTTTATATGTTCAATTTTCAATAATTCACAAATATTTTTCATTAATTCATTTATATACTCAGTCCCTAAATCTGTTTTGAGTTTCTTAAAAATTCCGTATTTTAAAATAAATTTTCTACTAATACCTTTGCTATCGTTTTAGCTTCTTTATTTTCTATTGGGAAAGCTTCAATGTATTTAGTTAGTTCACATTGTATTGTTAATATGTACCTAAAGTCGTTTGATATTTTTAATGGTCCTACTGTGTCTATAGCTACTACTTCAAAACTATTTGTTGGTGTGTCCGTAATCATCAAAGGTTCTCTAATTTTTCTAATCTGCTTATTTCTTGCACACATTATATTATCACATTTTCTGACATAATCTTTTACCATTTTATTCATATTTTTCCATATATATCTTTGTTTTAATTTGCTAACTAATGTTTTGACTCCTGAATGCCCTCCGTGGGGTGAATTGTGATACTCATCTATCAATTCTTTCATTTTATTTTCATCATTTATTTTTTGTTGCGCTTTATATATTATTATATTTATACTGGTTTGCTTATTATCATTTATCATTTTTGCATGCATTTTATTATATTTCTCTTTAAATTCACTTTTATTTATGTATTCGAATACTTTATCTTCACTTGCAAGTGCTAATTCTTGAATTCCTGAATCTTTCATCTTGAATATTAGTTTCTCCAAGGTCAAATCTAATTCTGAGTATGGATTATCACTAATTTCTGCAATTACTTTTCTAGGAATTTTATTTCTATATTCAATATTTATTTGCAAACCTTTATTATATCTGGAGTCTTTTAATTTATTTTCTACTTTTTCATCATTTATTTCTTTATCATTGGTTTCTTTATCATTGGGTACCCTTTTATTATTTATGTTAGCTGTTTGTTCAAATTTTAACCTAACCGCGTTCTTTATATCTGCTATAGAAGTACTGTCCCAAATATGCATATGGCCATACTGCGTAGATGGTTCTGTTTCTTCCAATGTTTGCTTGGTTTTATTTTCCTGTTTTCTTCTAGTTTCACTTCTTCTAAGTGAAATATGTCAGAATATTCTTTGCAGATCTCTATTATACTTTGTTTAGCTATATTATCAATATTATCTAATTTTAATTGCTTTATAAACTTCTTTATTCTCTCCTTTGTATTTATTATTTCATTTGCTTTAAATCTTAAAATATTATATTCTCTTAATGGTTTAATTTTTGGTTTTAATTTTTCTATAACAATCTCTTCATCCGTTGTGTTTAAAAATTTTAGATGCATTATACCTTTTGCAGGTACAATCGTATTTGCTATATAAACACCTTGTTGAATTTCTTGATTAAAGATTACAGAATCTTCTTGTATCGGTATTTCAATTGCGGCTATCATTTCAGTTCTAGGGGGAATAGTTATCTTTGAGTGTTTTGGTAATTTAGTCTTCATTGGTATAGTTATGTTCATACCATCTTTAAAAATAGTCATCGTAAATGTTTCATAATCAATTTTGCAAAGATGTTTCATTAAAAAATCTCTACCTAAAATTCCATCTGTTAGTATTGGGAAAGTGTTTGGTACGATTTGGAAAGTTTGAGCTGTCCAGTGATCTCCTATTCCTAAGTTTATTGTTTTTGATCCTAGAGTCACAATTTCTGTTTCTGATATCCCAGTTAATTTGTATAAGTTATCATTTTCATAGCTGTCATTAAATTGTAAGTTGTTAATTTTGCAAAGTGATACGTCTGCACCTGTATCTATTAAAAATTTTAACCTATTGTTATTTATGTCTGTATTTACTTCAATGTAGTTTGTAAGATTGTTATTTATACCATAATATGTTTTTATTGTAATATTCCTTTGATTCGTATAATCCGGACACTGTCTTTTCTTTGATAATCTATGGTTTAGGGCCCCGATGGCCCTTCCTCGTTTCCCGACACATAATGTATATTTCTAGTTTTATTATTATAATTTGGTTTATAACCTATATTTCTATTACGACCATTAAATGAATTATTGTTGTTGTTTACTTGGTATTTATTATAATTATGGTTTTGTTGAAAATTTCTGTACCTATTATAATTAAATCTATATCTACCTTGATTATTCCTTAATCTATCTGTATTAAACCTACCTCTGTAATTTCTGTTATTATTTATTATATTTATATTTAAACCTTGCATACTTTGCTGCAAGCTAATCTCTTGTGCTATTTTCTGAGCATCTAATAAATTATCTGGCCTAGCTGCCATTACTGTGGTTCTCAGGGGCTCATTTAGCCCTTTTTTGAAAGCACTAAGAGCTGTTTGCTCGTTAATTACTCTTATAATTTTAGCGTGCTCATCGCCCTGATCTCTTATTTGTATATTGTTCAATTCCGCCAGCAGAGTGTCTATTTGCTGAGCAAATTTTTCTACAGAAAATTGGTTTTGTTTTATACTTGAAAATTCAGACAAAATTTGTAAAACTGTTTTTGTCTTGAGGAAGCTCTTTAAAAATATTTTTTTAAATGTTTCGATATCTTTTATTTCACCAAGCCCAGATACCTTGGCTTTAACTGCATCCGATGTTCGAGTTTTTATTACAAAGCTTATCAATTTAATTTGTTCTTCAGTTTTAATTGTGTTTGCTAAGTATTCCACTAGATTTACAAAATTGTTCACCTCTTGAACTTTACCAGTGAACTCTGGTATAATTTTAAACGCTAACGAAATATCAAATAATGCCATTGTTTCTATACCTATATATTCTTTGATTCTCTTTAAGTTTTTATATATTTTTATACCTTCTTCTAAAAATTTAGGATTACTCTTTATTATATTTTTTTTATGACTCTTCTAATTCTGTTATTTGCTTTGTTTTAAGCTTTATATAATTATCACTATATTTTCTATTTGGACTTTTTCTTAAATTTACTAATAATTCTATTACTATTTTCTTAATATTTTCTAATTTAATTTCATCTTTCATGTTATGCTTTAAACATTTCAATATATTTTTTTTTTTATTTAATTAATCTGTTTATAATTACATAAATTAATTTTTTATTTATTAAGACTATATTAATTACATCGATTCATATTATTTTTTATTTTTACTTATGCTTTACTTATTTCTGTGTTTACATGTTTCTTTATTCTCCTTTTCAATATTTTTTTTATTTTTATTATAATTAAAAGAATTATAAAGGTTACTACTTGGTTTATTATTACTGTTTCTATTAATGTTAATTCTTTTTCTTCACTATCTTTTGATGATCTAGAATCTGCTGCATTTTGTGCAATTATTATCTCTTTTTCTGGTTTTGCAGGTTGACTACCCATTTTTAAATAATATTTTACTTAATTAATTACAAATATTTTTATTTGAAGTTTTTGATTTTTTAAATACTATGTGACTTAATTAATTACAAATATTGTAGTTTTATTTGACTTTCTTTTTCTTAGAAAGCTTTTGATTTTTTATAATTTCTTTTTTTTTTTCTTTTAATATATTTAATTCGGCTTGAATTACTTGCCGATCTTTAGGTCTAACACACGCGCCTAATATTCTCATTAATTCTTTCTTTTGATTTTTGATTTTGTTAATTTTTCCTCCACGTTTAGTTTTCTTTATCGTCTGATGTTGCCTCTGCCTGTACTCTTCTAAAGTAATCCTCTTTTTGGCTGCATTCACTTTTATGTAGTCCTCCGTAAAGTACTGCTTCTGTTGTGTTGCCATTGAATCTGCTCGTCAGAGATCTGGTCCATTTGCAAGATCGCCATGAAATATTATATATATTATTATAATGAAATGATTGGCATGATCGCCATTAAATGATATATTTATTTAAATTTGATATTGACTATTTGTAGTTAATTAATTAATTATTATTATGTGAAGAAGTGCCAAGGGTGAAGAGTGGCCTACGCTTCTTAACGCAATTTCTTGCGTCGACTAAAGCGCCCTTTTGGCCCTCGCCATTTACCCACCTTATATTGCAAAGTTAATTGCAACTTGGTTTCAGCGGGGTGGCTCCTTGTTTTAAGAACAAACTAATTAATTTAGTTGATCACTCAACTAGATCCAAATTTATTCTTTTTCTTGTTTACAAAATTTTACAGTTTATATACTTAAATTTAATGTGTAATTTATTTTCTGATTGAAATTTACTTTACTTATTAATTTGTTTAATTGACAAAATTTATATTCAATATTAAAATATTCAATCAGCGCATTTATAATTTATTACACTAACAATTGTATTTGCACGCGTTTAATTTTATTGCATTGATTACAACAATAACTTCTTTGTACACGCGCTTATTGAAATGAAATGTATGATTATATTTCAACATTGCTGAATCATATTTTACTATCACTAATTACACTAACAAATAATATACTATTTATATTTCCATTTACAAACGATTGGAATGCGTTTGTTTGTTTACTATATGAGAAATGTAATATGTCATTACACTTGGGTTAAAATAATTAATGACTATTAATAGGTATTTTGCTGGTTTTGATGAATAATTAATTAGGTATAAATGACGTGTGGAAATAGTTGCCCAAAAGATGTATATAACGGTACTGTTCTGGCAGGTAAATTGAGACTACGTGCTGTGATTTGCATGTGGTTGTGAGAAACGATTTTTATATTTATTATAGGTCTAATCCTGTTTACACGGTAGATATACATTCCTATCATAAAACAAAACTCGTGTAAAAAGAACCGTGTAAAACAGGTTTAGGTGAATAGAACGGTTACTTTATTTTTTATTATTTTGCATAGCTCACGCACGCTATAAAAAGTGGTTAAAGTGGTATTTATGTTTATAACTTATATTTGAGTCCTTCTCTTATTTCGAGGGGTGATGGGTGCAACATATTGGCGCTCATTTCATTCTTTCATTTCAGTCGTTGTAAATTTATGGAAGTAATATACTTAAAGGTTAGAGAGGTATACCATTGACAAACTGCACACAGTTTAGTCACTGTACGTCTAAATGAAATTTTTGCTTTAGTTAAAGCCAGATTTTTTGTACCTAAAGAGGCTACCTCCCCCCAATTTTTTCAAGTAAAATTATATTAATTTGGCAAATCAAACCTTTATTTACTACATATTTATAGGATAGCTGTTGCGTTGTAATTTGTTGTAGATTTGCTCAAGTCTTCGTGACCTACGCAGTTAAGCAGTTTTCATTTTTAATAAATTAGAAAACTAGATTAGAAATATATTGACATTGTGTTAATAATTATTCGCTATACTTAGTTGTTAACCGGGTCAATTTTTATTATAAATTACTAAGCCTTTCCACATACAAGGTAGAATGATTACATGACAGAATATGTTTTGTATGTCAGAGAAAAACCGCTGCTTTTGTACCGAATGACGGCCACACCCTCACTTTGGTTTAATATCCACTGTAGAGCCCTATAACTCATTGTGTTAATCGACAAAGACGATCACTATCTTTATCGTATTTTAAATTCAAAATAACCTTGGGCTTATACGCTAACATTACGTCAAATAAAAGAATTAAACCATTTGACTCACACACCGAAAATTATAAAAATAAATAGTGGGTGTGCGATGTTGATTAGCGTACCGGTCGCCGGCCTTGACTGAAATAGTATTTGTGTAAATATCTGCAATTTTATAACAGTTATTTTATAATACCAAAACTAAAAGCAAAATTCATCTAAATCTCAATTATAAACTGAGTTGTTTGCGATTTATTATATGTGGAGAATCTGTTTAAAAAGTAACAGATTCTCACATATGGTCGATTGTGCAATGATTTTATTTCCGCTTGCAATTTTTTGCTGTTTTTGTGATTTTTAAACGATTTAACCTTAAACCTGTCACCACAAATGGTGTGCTACACAACCATAATAATAATTCGTTTCTGTAATCATTTGTAAATCTTGATTTAATTTGTGTCAATTTACGTGCTATAGAAATTAATTTATTTACTTTGCTTTTAATGATGCAAATTTATATAATTAATTTTAAATAAATAAAGAAGAAAATTCTCTCTTCTTTATGTTTATAATTTGTGTACTCGGCTTTAAGATGTATTTATGTGTTATATGTACTGGCGACTATTTTTATCTCAAAAGAAATTGAATTTTTTTTTTTTTTTTGCAAAATGAAACGAGTCTCCCATATTCGCGATAAATATTTAATTGAAAATGAAAATTTTTCTATTTCTTAGTTTTATCCGCTGTGAAAATGATAAGAATTTCGCGTTTTATTAAATGTAAACTGGTTGTTGAACGATGCATTCGACAACAAGTTGTTTTTATTACCATGGTTAGATTTGCCTTAATTAAATATTTTATACATAAGTTGTTCTGTTTTTTTTTACTACTTACTTTGCATGTACGGGTGTTACACAGGTAGGATGTTTGTTGGTATTTTTAGTTAAATATGTGGCGCGCAAATATGCAAATTTTTATTGTTTTGTTTTATTCAATTTAGTTTTATAAAAATGTTATATTTATAGTTTATTAGAATTAATCGAGAAGATAATGTATTTCGTGAGCACCGTAAATATTTTGTTAATTATTGACACTTTATTTCTTAGTTTGTGCCAAATGTAGCAAAATTCTTTAGTTTATGATTTTTTGTTTTATTAATAAATTCTTACTCCTAACTTATATTCGTAGATCTTCATATAGGATGTTAGATTCCGCCTCATCTTGAATCTATTTTTATTCACTTTATTCCGAGTTTACCGCTTGGTAGGGGCTATTACCAGAGCGTGAAATAACAATATGGTTTGGTTGATACTGATTTTATTAGTCAATTTGTCTGATATACTATATTTACAAAATTTTTTACTTAATAATTTTATATGTAGAATGTTCATTTTGAATATCAATGGCGACAAATTCAGTTGTTGGTACTACATAACTATGTATGACATCCCTTTGTTGTGTGACAAGGTGTATGATAAGTAAATTAAAATCTCAAATATCACGCACCGCTTCGTTACTCGTGCTCTGGTCATCTTACTTTTAAATAAGTGGTCTAACTTGCGCAATTCGTGAACAGGAATTGTTATGGAAACTGGTATGTGTTCTCTAATGGCTACTATCTGTTCTTCAAGGTGTGCGTTGTGTATAACATCCAGCAGTGTCTCCTGCATGTCTCGTAAATTTCGAGTGGTGACGGCTAGCTCAGTGGATGTCATCAAAATGGTTAATACATGTGGTTCCATTATATGCGTGTCATTTATGCTTTGGTCTAGGCACTGCAACCCCTTCTGACTGTTAATAATTGCTTGTATTGTGACATGTTGGCTATGCTTGAAGATTTTTGCAGTGTTATATATTATTGAGGTTTGATTCTTTATTAGCAGTCATAAATAATCTTTATTGGTTTCTATAGTTTGAAAATGTTCTTCATATTGGCTTACTTCTCTCTGAGTTAATATTCCACACATGTCATATAGCACTAGTCCTATTGTGACACCAATTCCCCTGCCTCATTCTTGTTCTTCCTTTACTTTATTAGATGATAGTAGAAATTGATTGCCCTCATTTATTCTGCTCACTTTGTATCGTAGTTGCTAATTTAATAGTTCATACATTCACAATCTGTATCGGTTTTTTGGCATTGCCATTGAAACAGCAGAAACTCGTCAATGTCAACAATGTCAGATGAATGTTGATTCTCCCTTTTGCCAGTCTTCCTGGTTGCCGCCTGATTGAGGTGTTGTTGTTATTGTTAGATGTTTTTGGTTTTACATCTTGAGCTCCGTTTGTTTTGCGTATTTGTTGCGACCAAAAATTATCTCCTTCATTTGGTTTGATCGTATTTAGATATTCTGGTTGCACTTTATTGATACAATACGAACCAAGCCATCTGTGCTAGTATGGACCTCCTGCAATCTCCCCGATTTCCAATGCGCAGAGGGCAATGTTTCTTCCTTCATCAGAACGACATTCGCTAAAGCTAAATTGGGCTGAAGTTTTCGCCACTTCGGACGTTGTTGCAACTGCTGAAGATAGTCACTTGACCATATTTTCCAAAAATCATCTACAATCTTTTGAACCAATAAATTCCAGCGTGTCCTTAGTGAGTAAATATTTTCATTACTCTCTTGAACTCAGCCTACTGAAAATGCGCAGGTGTTAAAAACTCCAAGTTTTCCGGATCGTCGTACAAGACTGTCAATGGTCGAGAGTTTAAACATGCTTCTATTTAGACCGTCATTGTAGTTGCTAATTCAAATGTCAGTGCGGTCTGCCCTACGAACTTCTTTATATGAGTCTTCAGTGACCTTACCCCTGCCTACCATATTCCACCAAAATGTGGGGCATCCGGAGGTATAAAGTGCCAGGTTGTTTCATCCTGTTGTAATAACTTAGCAGTTTCTGGTTCTATAGTTGAAATCTTCTTGCTGTGTTGATAGATTTCTGTACACAAGATCCTACGTGACGTGAATTGTGGTAGGCTTACAGCAGTCTTCTGTTGTTAGCACTTCTGTTGTTAATCCACTGACAACTTCCCTACGTATGGCCTTGGTGGCCATGCACACAAACACCGCATTGTACCCTTTGTACGTGGTTTGACCTCTTCCTATCTTGTTCTTTGGTTGAATCGGTCCTGCATAATTAATACCCACCTTGCTGAACGGCCGCGATGGAGCCACTCTGCAGGTCGGTAGATTGCCCATTAGCTGGTTGAGAGTTGTTTGTTTAAATCTAATACATGTAACACATTTCTATATCATGTGCCGTTCCAGATCTATGGCTATTTGATCCATGAGTTAACTTTAAAACTTTAAAACTTTAAAACTTTAAAACTTTAAAACTTTAAAACTTTAAAACTTTAAAACTTTAAAACTTTAAAACTTTAAAACTTTAAAACTTTAAAACTTTAAAACTTTAAAACTTTAAAACTTGAAAACTTGAAAACTTGAAAACTTGAAAACTTGAAAACTTGAAAACTTGAAAACTTGAAAACTTGAAAACTTGAAAACTTTAAAACTTTAAAACTTTAAAACTTTAAAACTTGAAAACTTTAAAACTTGAAAACTTGAAAACAATAAAACTTGAAAACTTGAAAACTTGAAAACTTGAAAACTTGAAAACTTGAAAACTTGAAAACTTGAAAACTTGAAAACTTGAAAACTTGAAACTTTAAAACTTTAAAACTTTTAAACTTTTAAACTTTTAAACTTTTAAACTTTTAAACTTTTATTTTTTTAAACTTTTAAACTTTAAAACTTAGAGACTTTAAAACTTTAAAACAATAAAACTTTAAAACATTAAAACTTTGAAACTTAGAGACTTTAAAACTTTAAAACTTTAAAACAATAAAACTTTAAAACTTTAAAACTTAGAGACTTTAAAACTTTAAAACAATAAAACTTTAAAACTTTAAAACTTAGAGACTTTAAAACTTTAAAACAATAAAACTTTAAAACTTTAAAACTTTAAAATTTTAAAACTTTAAAACTTTAAAACTTAAAAACTTTAAAACTTTAAAACTTTAAAACTTTAAAACTTTAAAACTTTAAAACTTTAAAACTTTAAAACTTTAAAACTTTAAAACTTTAAAACTTTAAAACTTTAAAACTTTAAAACTTTAAAACTTTAAAACTTTAAAACTTTAAAACTTTAAAACTTTAAAACTTTAAAACTTTAAATTTTAAAATTTTAAAACTTTAAAACTTTAAAACTTTAAAACTTTAAAACTTTAAAACTTTAAAACTTTAAAACTTTAAATTTTAAAATTTTAAAACTTTAAAACTTTAAAACTTTAAAACTTAAAAACTTTAAAACTTTAAAACTTTAAAACTTTAAAACTTTGAAACTTTAAAACTTTAAAACTTTAAAACTTTAAAACTTTAAAACTTTAAAACTTTAAAACTTTAAAACTTTAAAACTTTAAAACTTTAAAACTTTAAAACTTTAAAACTTTAAATTTTAAAACTTTAAAACTTTAAAACTTTAAAACTTTAAAACTTTAAAACTTTAAAACTTTAAAACTTTAAAACTTTAAAACTTTAAAACTTTAAAACTTTAAAACTTTAAAACTTTAAAACTTTAAAACTTTAAAACTTTAAAACTTTAAAACTTTAAAACTTTAAAACTTTAAAACTTTAAAACTTTAAAACTTTAAAACTTTAAAACTTTAAAACTTTGAAACTTTAAAACTTTAAAACTTTAAAACTTTAAAACTTTAAAACTTTAAAACTTTAAAACTTTAAAACTTTAAAACTTTAAAACTTTAAAACTTTAAAACTTTAAAACTTGAAAACTTGAAAACTTGAAAACTTGAAAACTTGAAAACTTGAAAACTTGAAAACTTGAAAACTTGAAAACTTGAAAACTTGAAAACTTGAAAACTTGAAAACTTGAAAACTTGAAAACTTGAAAACTTGAAAACTTGAAAACTTGAAAACTTGAAAACTTGAAAACTTTTAAACTTGAAAACTTTTAAACTTTTATTTTTTTAAACTTTTAAACTTTTAAACTTTAAAACTTAGAGACTTTAAAACTTTAAAACAATAAAACTTTAAAACATTAAAACTTTAAAACAATAAAACTTTAAAACATTAAAACTTTGAAACTTAGAGACTTTAAAACTTTAAAACTTTAAAACAATAAAACTTTAAAACTTTAAAACTTCAAAACTTGAAAACTTAGAGACTTTAAAACTTTAAAACAATAAAACTTTAAAGCTTTAAAACTTTAAAACTTAGAGACTTTAAAACTTTAAAACAATAAAACTTTAAAACTTTAAAACTTTAAAACTTTAAAACTTTAAATTTTAAAATTTTAAAACTTTAAAACTTTAAAACTTTAAAACTTTAAATTTTAAAATTTTAAAACTTTAAAACTTTAAAACTTTAAAACTTTAAAACTTTAAAACTTTAAAACTTTAAAACTTTAAAACTTTAAAACTTTGAAACTTTAAAACTTTAAAACTTTAAAACTTTAAAACTTTAAAACTTTAAAACTTTAAAACTTTAAAACTTTAAAACTTTAAAACTTTAAAACTTTAAAACTTTAAAACTTTAAAACTTTAAAACTTTAAAACTTTAAAACTTTAAAACTTTAAAACTTTAAAACTTTAAAACTTTAAATTTTAAAACTTTAAAACTTTAAAACTTTAAAACTTTAAAACTTTAAAACTTTAAAACTTTAAAACTTTAAAACTTTAAAACTTTAAAACTTTAAAACTTTAAAACTTTAAAACTTTAAAACTTTAAAACTTTAAAACTTTAAAACTTTAAAACTTTAAAACTTTAAAACTTTAAAACTTTAAAACTTTAAAACTTTAAAACTTTAAAACTTTAAAACTTTAAAACTTTAAAACTTTAAAACTTTAAAACTTTAAAACTTTAAAACTTTAAAACTTTAAAACTTTAAAACTTTGAAACTTTAAAACTTTAAAACTTTAAAACTTTAAAACTTTAAAACTTTAAAACTTTAAAACTTTAAAACTTTAAAACTTTAAAACTTTAAAACTTTAAAACTTTAAAACTTTAAAACTTTAAAACTTTAAAACTTTAAAACTTCAAAACATAGATTAACGATTTATTTAACTTTAAACGTTTAAAATTGTAAGCTCGAAAGTTTAAAAAAATAAGCTTTTAAAATTTTAAATATTTAAACTTTTTTTCTTCTTAAACATTCAAACGTTTAAACCGTGAAACTTTTATACTGTGACGTTTTAGAACTTTTAAACTTCTGAAATTTTAATCTTTAAAACTTTAGTAGCTTTCAGTACTTCTATATTTTAATCAATGAGTTGTTTATTTGTGCTTTTGGATATTTCGATACTCTGACATGAAAATCGGAATAACATCTAATTACTACAAGGAATCATAAATTTTGAGTTTGAGATTAGAAATAGTGGAATTTAACACTTTAAAGCCTTCACCAAGAGCCAAGGTTTCGGCTAGGTTCGGTGTGCAGGTATACTTTCAAACAAAGGCTGGAATATATTTGTTTAGTTTTAGACTTTTGAGCTAGCCAGGTTTTTGGCAGAAATAGGATAAATTGTACAAACTATTATGTCGCAGATGCTAGCATTCAGAAGAACAAAGAATCGAATTATTCGGATTTCCGATAGTCACCAAAGCAGAACAATAATATCCGGTATAACTGTAGATGAAAGGCAAAAACATTGTGTTCAACATAAACATCCTTTATCTTGTAATAGCCACAAAAATAATTCAAAGCCATTTTGAGCTAAAGGACAAACTAGCTATTCCAGACAAATGTCTGGACTTTCCAAATGATTAATTGCGGTTATATAATATGACCAGTTCAATAATGATCTCATCGCACGATGTCTAACAGAATTTATAAAAATTGCGCATTTTTTGGCGCTTCATTGATTCTTAATAAAAATATTAATTATTTTACTTCCTAAAATCAAACAAAAAATTTATTAACCGCACAAAATTGATGTACATTGTACATGTGTGTGTACATGAAAAGCCAAATTAACTGCTGTTTATAAAAAATGAAAAATAAAAATCAAAAAAAAAAAAAAAAACATTAACCGCACAAAATATTTACGTGTACTTTTGCCCGTTCACAAAAGAAAAAACAAAAACTAAATGTATTCATTGGAAATTCCTGGAAGTGTTTTTATTTAAGCGCGCACATGCGATTCTTCCATAATAGCTATATGTTGCCTCATATCATTTCCATGAGTCGTCTCAACATAAACAAGATTATTTATGTTACTCTTCTGCGCGATATTATAAATAAGAAAATGATTCAAGTTCAATTTGGGAAAAAAGAAAATTTTGTTTTTCTATTTGTAATTATGTTTTGAAAATATTAGCCAACCATGTAAACCAACATATGAAGTTGATTTATTCTTAATAGCTAAAAATTCTCAATTATTTAGTTGAAGTTATAAATTACTTTCATGTCTCTTAAAGGGTTAATGTTTACATAGAGACTTTTTTGTTATTCATACATATTACAAGATCGTGTGTGTGTGTGTATCTGTTATGAATTTGAAAATAGGTTACATCGCACATATTTTATTTATTATGCATTTCCAATTTATTCTACACAAATACACTTTTACTAAATAGATATAATGATTCATAAAAATGTTGTGCAGCTGAACATTAATCATATCTAGTAATTATAGTGTTTAATGCTAAATAAAAAAAAAATCGATCACTGTAATACATGCTTTATACATAATTATATAAATTAAACTCAATATCGTAATTTTGTTGGCACAAAAGTGGCAAAAATATTCTGTGTGCCGCAATATTGAAATAGAAAATCAATTAGAAA
Organism: Tipula vernalis; assembly: GCA_958295665.1. Taxonomy (NCBI): domain Eukaryota; kingdom Metazoa; phylum Arthropoda; class Insecta; order Diptera; family Tipulidae; genus Tipula; species Tipula vernalis. The sequence continues at coordinate 314,159,306 of OY282560.1, read as the reverse complement.
AAAATTAGAATATTTGAATTCAATTCAATAAAATATTTTGCAAAATACAGTATCATCAAGTTCAAAGAATTTCTTTATTTTTCTCTATACAATTTAAAATTAATTATCACGATCGTAATTCAATCGAATGACGGACGACCAATATTTTAAATTCGACATTCGATAGGTTTGCGTTTTTTATTTGAGATTGTGTGCCATTTTTATAGAAATATTTGTAACACTTTAATGTAACGCCATGTAATTTTTGTGTGATTTTAATCAGCACCTGTTTACAAGAGTTATTTGTGCCAAGTGGTTTTTAAATATAGAGATATGTGTGTAGTCTGGCTATAACTTGTACAAGTAGCGCGCGCTTTATAATGATTGTAACATGGAAGTTGATTATAATAATTATTATTGGGTTATTGCCAAACGTACACACGTTGTGACCGTGAATACATTTTCATTCATTACGTATTTTAATTATGGATGCGCAGAACCAGATAATTCCAGGTTTTTTTATTTGTTTTTAGTAAACACAATAATAATTGTATGCGGAAGTAAGGCAAAACAATAATAATATTGATGAATCAATGTATTATAAATTAGCCATTTCTAAATATACAATTTATAATATTCTTTAAAAATCTATTCAGGCCCAAAAATAATGTTTATTGAATTATGGACTAGGGCAGATTTCCTTAATCTTTAAACGAAAATTATTTTGAATTGCTTTGTGAAATTCTACTTTCTTCTACAAAATTGGTGCCCAATTTAATACATACAGCATATAAATTCACTAAAGCAAAAATAATTGATGAAATAAGTGATTCCTTTTCGCCGAAGTCTTGATGATGACCAAAGTTCTACAGCAAAAATTTTAAAAAACAAACAAGAAAACGGGCGGCAGTAAATATTGAAAAAACCTGGTTGTTTGGTGGACTTTAGTTAACCTAAAAACCTTAATACCTTCTGCTCCTGGTGATTCTCTGGTTTTTGACATCTGTTGTTATTATGTATGTTTTTCAAAGTCCGGAAATATGGGTAAATCTGCTGACGACAGTAAGTCTTTTAAATGTCCAAAAAAATTTAATTCGTTGTCGTTCAACTCTATTTTGGTTTTCCTTGATTTATTTGCTTTTACTCGTACTTGAGCGTTTTCACCCCATCTTAGATTTGTGAGAAACCCTTTTAACTCTTTCAGATTTTCTGGTAGTTTGATTTTTGAGTGATAATTTATTGAATATTTTGTTGATAGTATTTAGATGTTCCTCTTTTAATTTTCCCCAATCACGGTAATGTCGTCAATGTTTACATATAAGCTATTCCTTTAACTATCGTCAATCATGTGTCCAAAGATTGCGGGTGCGCTTTTAAGACCAAATTGTAACCTTGTTAGTTCATATTTTCTGTTCATTGCAAAAAATGCTATTTTTGGAATATCAGTATCCTTCAACTTGATGTTATGGAATCCTGACGTTAAGTCTATCGTGGTAAAATCCATTAATTTTCTGCTCTACAAACCAAATTGGTAAATTGTAAGGGGTTATAATGCCATCATTGACAAGTCTTTTGATCTGCTCGAGTGCGCCTTTGTGTAAATTGGCGATTATTGATGATAATTTATTTACTTTCATTTGGACAAAGTGGTAGAAAATTGTAGATTATTTTTCTTAGTTGAATTCTAAATTTTTCGTCTAAATGGTCATCCCTAATTTCAATATTGTTGACTTGTTGTGATATTTTTGCTTCCAATGGAATTTTGATGCCTGATGAGATAGTGATAATGTTTTCTTTTCTATCAATTACTGCATCTACCTTTTTTAGAGTATCATCGCCAATTATCGCGTCGGTTCTCAATCCTGGTAGAACAAATAAATCCGTTTCGGTATTATTAGCGAACTTTTTGAATAGTGCTGCAGTTATTTTTTGTTTTTTTTTTTTTGTTTGATGTCTTGTTGCTTTATTCATTGCGCGTCTTTGGCCAGCTTTCGTTTAACAAAATTTTTGTTCACACCCATGTCGAAGAGATTTTAGGATTTTACTGTTTTGGCATTTGTATTCTAGGTAGGGTATGCTTGAGAGGCATCTTTCGTAAAATTTACCACACAATTTTCTTCTGCCTCCGTTTCGTCGATTTGGTCGACTTATAGACAACAAGTTGAGAAATTCAGCGACAATTTACTAAACATCTTATTAATAAATTAAAGTTGCGTTTTTGTTCATTCATTGTTCATCCAGTTAAATATGCTCAGCTTAGATAATCGGCGCATTTACTTGGTTGAAACACTGCGTTCGTAGATATGTCTATTGTGTCAAAAATTATTTTAATGTTACAGCTTACCGCGTAAGAAAACCGGATTAATTCTATACCCATCCATTCTCTAATAATACGAATTGGGATCAAATGAGACCGATCTCTAGAGTACAATCACATCAATTCTATCAATAAATGTATTTAATGGTTCTTATCAGTAGTTTAAAAATGATTTGATGAATATCGGTCGAATTCTCGGGTAAATCATTTACTACGGTAAATATTGAATTTTAGTGCTCATTGTTGTGTTAAATTACTCATTTTTTCTATTTTATGCTCGTTCAATTCGGGAGCCGTTCCTTACGGCATATTTTTTTACGGCATATTTTATTACGGTACGGCATATTTCAGTACGGCATATTTCAATTTGGCATACGATACACTACGTCATAAGGTACATTATGAAATATTTCAAAACCGCTATGGTACGGAATATTTCGGTATGGCATAAAAACAAAACTCGGAAAAAATTTTTTAAAAATGGAGTCTACGAAAAGTTAATCTTTTTTCCGGAAAAACATTTTATGGAAGGAAAGACTTTCCCGAACAAAAATGACCAAGCATTTTGATGACGAAACAAGCACAAAACGGCAAATTTCAAAACGGCATATGGTGAGCCTCGACAAATGCCAAGGAAAAATGGTTATTAAATGGTATTTAATTGAAGTTCTGGAATATGTCCAATAGAACTTAGATATTTCTTAACCGATTATGAATAAATTCAATAGGTGTGATGGAAATCGGATTCTTAAATGTTTTTTTGCTGAAGTTTCGGAATACGGCCAACTAAAGTAGAACTAGACCATTTCTTAACCGGTTATGCTGAAATCTAATCAGTTGATAGAATTTTCGTTCATCTAATGGAATTTTTCTTGACTTAATAGTCACTTAACAGAAGGCAGACTTAATAGAATCATCCTTTACTTAGTAAAATTTCCTTCCACTTAATGGAATTTTTCTTCACTTCTCAGAATTTTCATTAATAAAATAAAATGTATTCTCCCAAAGAAAATAAATTTGTAGGTGAAAATCGAATAAGTCGTACCGGTGCTTAAATCGTATCTCATTGCTTTCAAAAGTACTTTTCCCGCCATACAAACCTTCCTTTAATTTTAACATTTAGGAAGACCGCGTGCTTTTGTTTGAATGGTTGCGAAGCTCATAAAAAATGGTTTTTGAATCAAATCCTCCATCAAAGTTATTAATAGTTTTGCCATTTCTTGTAGAGGTCCTTGCTTGTCTTTGGTAATAATGGTTGATTTTAAAGATGCCAATTCTTTAATTACTTAAAGAATCGGCATCATACTCTTGCACGAAATACCGTCACCGTCTGCACTTTAAGGTACACTCAAGACATTCACTCTCTGTTGCTCAGAAATCAATTGATGGATCGTGCCGTCCCTGGTCGTACAATTAACCCATTTAACTTATTTTTTTAAGGAAGGAAGCCAGGACCCTTCCTTTCCTAATTCCGGAGATATTCGATTTGAAAATTTGACTTGTGCTATAAAAGACTCATAGGACATATGGAGGGTTAAATTAAAAGCAACTATATTTTGGTTAAAATGATTTCTTTTTTATTAGTATACAGAATATTTGATTTTAATTTTTATTTTAAATATTTCTTGTTTGTACATATGTACATAAAATATAAAATTTGGTTAAATACCAATAAAAAAAATTATTTCAAAAAGTATTCCACTTGTTTTGTCCTACCTTTGTGTTGAATTTCATCCTATTGTTAAAATTCATTTTTAATCCCATTTCCATCGTATAAATCTAATTTAATCATAATCGCCCAGGTAGAGTTACATGCCATAGGGTATCATATGCCGCAGTATACTACATGCCGAACTCATGCTTGCCGTAGAATAAGGTTTGCAGTATTGAAATATGCTGTATTGTACCATAAGCCGTAGTGTACCATAAGCCGTACTGTAATATGTCGTAGTGCACCATATGCCATGTTGAAATATGCAGTAAAAATTTATGCCGTAGTGTACCATATGTTCTACTTAAATTTGCTGTGATTAGCAAAACCCGTTAAATTCTTAAAATAATAAAGAATAAAGTATCTATACGTGAAAATTTACCTTTTTTATTTCGTTTTACCTCCATAAAAAAAGGTAAATGGATTAACCCTATTCAGCGGATTTATTGGAGAATTCGACCGCTTTCACTGCATTCGTACCTAACGCTACAACTTTAATATTTTCATGAACCACGAAACGAGTACGTTGACTGACATACTGCCAAGAATCCCGCAAAATTCACTTCAGTAATCAAAAAATAATTAATTTTTCCAAGTCCCAAACGATCACTAGTTTCTAACAAGATGCATAAATAACTTGTTTAGGTGACCACCAACTCATATCTATCTAATCCATTATCAGAAATAGCGTAATATTGCTTAAATTGCTAAATTATCGAGATGGCTGCGGTTTAGTGTTAATAAAGAGGACAGCGATAGCACATTTCATAGAAATACAGGTGACGCATTTAGACATTTGATTCAATCGAAACTTATCTGTCGTGTTATACTTAAAGTTTTGCTCTTACCAAAAGTATCTCGCATATACATTGAACAATGGACGATGAGGCAGACGACGTTAAATAATACGGTCGCGAATAAAATAGAAATTTCTTCTCTTAAAATCTCAGGTTAAAAGCTTGCTTTATTCTATTGCCATGATTCACAGATTCCTTCTATCTGTGGCACAATTTTTAAGATCATCCATTCGTTGTAATGATCGGCGCTATATAAGCGCATATACTATATATGGCCCATTTCAGCTAAAATAGATTTTTTTTTTTTTTCAAAAGCTGTGCTCCTCGGTTGAAATTCCCATGGAATCAAACTATGGTATCATGTCCAATCTATGTAAGCAAAATATTATTTTCTGGCTTGATTTTATAATCATTGATTAATCATTTCAAATGGATCATCAAAAATGGTTTTAAAAAATAATTGGCTAAAATCTGCCCCGAAATTACGTCTAATCTCAAAAAGGATCGATCCCTAATCCAATTTTCAACTCAAGCACAATCAACCCTTAGCGCAACCCGAAACTCAACGACTAACTCACTTCTAAAATCAAGTACCAAATAACTCCCGAACTAAACCTAATCTCATGCGAACTCAACTTCGACTCAACTCAACCCCAAATTAGTCTTCAACCGAACCTCTCACTCAACCCCCAAATCAACTTAAACTTAATTTCCTATTTACCCGCAACTCAACCTTAACCCTAACCCAATACTCAACTTAACCCTAACTGAACTTCAACTCAACCCCAGAACATCTTAAAGTAACTTCCAACTCAAATCTCAACTCGAATCAACCCAAACCAGACTCTAACTCAAACTCAACTCGACCCTAAGATTAACTCTCAAATAAGCCTCAAACACAACACACATATAGTTGGGCCAAATCAAAACGGTTCGAAAAAATACATCATAAATGAACTCAACTTTAGCTACCTTCCAATTAAACCCTAGAATGTTTCCAAATAAATACCGAACTAAACTCAACATTCAACTCAACCCTTAACTCAACCCCGAATCAAAGTTCATCTTAATTCCTTCATCAACATTCTCCGAAAGCTACATACGCACATAAACTTAGCTCAGTCCTAGCTCAACCTTTAAATCGACCTCCAACTCAACCATCAACTTAACCCCAAACTCAATATCCAGCTCAACGCTTAAATCAATGATGATCGAAAAACTAAATCTGTACAAGCATATAAATCTGTACAACTGCAAACAAAGTTAGGCTCCATGCCTATATTAATTCCAAACTGAACTGCTCACTAAACCCTAACTCAAACCCAACTCAACTCCAACTCAACCCGCAAATTAAATTTACTTAACCCTAAGCTCAACTGCAAACTCAACGTTTAGCTCAATCTTAAAACCAACATAAGTAAAAAAATTGATCTGTGTTGGAGATCAAAAACCACGTCATAATATCACCACGTGGTTTTGGCTTAATTTATGTGGCAGGAACCTGATCCTGTTGACGTTCAGATTTTAAAAGACGATTGGCGAAAAAAAATATAAACCGTACAAGCCAAGCCATTTTTCAGGATTTCATGGTTACGGACATCCAGACATTCATATATCCAGATATCCAGACTTTCAAACAGAAGTTTAAAATGCCTGAGCAAAGTAATTTTGAACAAACAAAATGTTTGGTAATTGTTGACATTATTTCAATAACTTTCGTCTTTGCAGACCGAAGTTAACTTACCAAACCTTTGCTTTTTATGAGAGGTCATTAATAAATAAAACAACATCCTGCATTGATCAAGATATAGAGCAGCTTCCTGCTAATATTTTAAGAATAACATGACATGTATATATTGAAGCTGCTTATTATCGAACTGATTCTCTTGATAAAATCGAATACGAAATATTTGGTCATTTGATTAGTTTAATGAATTTTGCCAACATCATAAAGTTTTATCGGTTGCCTTTGATGTTCAATTTATTTAATGAAACCATTATCGAATCTCAATAATATTGAGTGCCGGTCATAAAAACTTACGGGATCAACTATAGGCATGATGTCCACTATCTATGACAAAATGTATAATGTTAATCGTAAATTTTTACTGGCGCTATAAGGGCTTGTTTGCGTGGCCCAATTTAGTTCATAGAAATATTTGATTTAAGAGTTCTCAAAATCCAATTGCCAATATGATTTCAGGTGAATTGAGCCAACCCGGTTCTTCAAAACAATTTAGTAAAATCTTATCAAAACGTACGGATAACCTTTAAATTTGTGCCACGAGCAGTGTACATCATGAGTTAATCCCACTAGGAATTTACTTGTGCCACTAATGTTCCTCAGAGCGATGAAGAACAGATAAAAAAAAATAAGGGCATAAACTTAAGTCGCTATAGCGCTAATCCCAATATACAAACTGACTTAACTTTCGGTGGACGTTGGTTTGGTCAGAGACTTCAATGTACAAGAGTATGGTATGTACAAGAGTGTACGGAGTTTTTGCCTCGCACGATACATTATGGATGTTCTTCATTTTTGCGAAAGAGTTTATTATAACAACTAATAATAACATCATCATGAGAGTTTATTTTGTAGGCAAATCAATATTGACAAGCTTTTTATTTTTGCTTATATTTGGTAATGAAAAAGTGAAAAGCTTGTGTTGTTGCCGGATTATTATTATTGGATTTTAAGTAACAATCTGAGTAATGGCCAATATGCCGTTGAACGTCAAGTCATCGAACAAAGGCAATATTCGTACAGTTTGCTGCAGAAAATGCAGATTTATGCGATTCGATATCTTTTCAATTAACAGATCTATTTGTTGGACCGGAAGCCTTTACAAAATTCAACATCGATTATCATTTTGTTGTGGACAGAAAACAGCAAAACTACACTGCCCAACGTTGCAACATCTAAACAATACAGTTGAGAGAGTGTAGATTCGGTTTCTGTTGCTTTGTTGGTGACATATAAAGAGAGTAACCGTGATTGGATACCTAATGATAATTCCCAAACTTTTTATGTTCTTCGCGTGACGAAGTCGTCCCAAATATGTACATAGTTCAATTTGTTAGACTAAAAAATTTTGCCCTATGAACCAATAAAATATGTTTCATAAGAAACTGTTTCAAAATTGTTTAAATACTTGGCCCTGATTGTGATCATGTTAACAGCGTCATTAAATTCGGAATGACGCAATAACAATGATCAGTCGAAAGCTGAATGGCTGAAAACAATTTTGTCTAATTCATCAAAATTTGACGCAAATAAAATCTACAAATTTGGCCACAAATCTAGTAAATTACAAACAATTCCCATATTACAAATTGGCACTCATAAAACCGTGTGTCGTGTGTGTGCTCACATCATGATCTCCAAATACAAATACACGAAAAAAAATAGAGAGTGGTTCACAATATTTACGTTTCGAGTGAATTTTTTTTGGTAGATAGAAAAGAAAAACGAGCGAGAAGCGTAAAACAAAAAAAAAAAAAAACTGAAACTATTTTCCTCTTGCACAGATGAACATTTTCTTCTTGTGTGTGTGTGTGTGTGTGTGTATTATTTTTAAAATATCTCGATTTTGAATTTATGCCAAAAATTATCAACATCATATGTTCGTTCGTTCGTTTGTGTATCCACATAATGTGTGTATACACAAGAAAATTTTTTCTTCGTTTATATACAAAAAAAAGAAAAAACCAAGATCTGTGTGTATATTCGTTAACTGTTGTGAATGAAGAACATAGAACACAAAAAAAAAAATTTTTTGGCGAAAAACTCTCTCGCGGCGGCGGCGGCGGATACATTTTCATGTATTATTATTGTTCCCTCGGTTAGATCGTTTTGCAATCTATCGAAAAATTATTTTAGAACATTGTAGAGTTGTTGTAATTTGGTACAAAAAAAAAAAGAAAAATCTTTGGCCACTTAAAACTGTTTTGTTTTTTTTTTTTTTTAGTTTCCTAGTCAATCAGTTAGTTAACTATATAGAGAGAAGTACAGTAGTATAGTGTGTATATATTGTGCGGGTGATATTTTATGTGCGTTTGGTAAAAAATTACAATTTTCCGAATTTTTTTTTTATTATTTTGATTTTGGAAAATTTATTTCGGTTCAAAAAGAGGAAAAACAAGTCATAAAGTAAATAGTTAGTGCGTGTTTGCTAAGAAGATACAGATCAAAACCTTGACGTTGTTTTATAATTTTATAATTTAATTACAGTATCTTCCTTCAAAATTTGTGTATTTTTAGACAAATTTACTCATACAAAGTTTATTTTTTGTCTGTTTTTGTAATTTTCTTTAAAAATAAAGAAGTTTTTAGCAAAATACATCAAAAAAAAATTATTAGTTTGTGCTCTAGAAAGTTAGAATCGAGTTTAGTGTGTGAAAAAAATGTTTTAATAAAAATTTAATTTATTTTCTAATTAATTAATTTAATAATAGTAATAATAATAATAATTAAATAAAATGGCAAGTAATAGCCCCAGTTTATATTACAATGGTTTCGTAAGCGGGACCGACAGTAATAATGAGATGTTATTTGATAATATGCTAAGTGAAAAACAAAATTGTAACAATGATAATAGTAATGGATATAATATGCCGCGGAATACACTATTGTGTTGTGGCGGGCAAACAAATGTGCTCAAGGAAATACATGACGCGGATTCGATGGGCTTTATACCGACCCGCAGTGGACTATTGTGTTGTGGTCAACAGAGTACCAATATGCTGAATGAAATTTGTGATGCTGATAAAATTGGTTCGGTACCAAATATGCGTGTGGCTCCACCATTGCAAAATTTCAAGCAAACCAATCATGTAATGAATGATATTTGCTGCGCAGATACCTTTGGTGCACTGCCCAATCGTAACATGCCGCAGCTGAGCCGAAATAGTTCAAACAATAATATTATGTTTAGTGATGTGAGCGAGCCGGCCGAAAGTTTAGTGATGGCCACACCAAAAGTACAAACACCTCTCGTACCTAAACCTGTGTCGGTGCCAAATACACCGCCTGTAGTTCAGCCACCACCACCAATTATACCTGTTGTCACACCAGTCGTGGTACCCAAACTTGTGCCTGCGCCTCCTGTAAATGTGGTCAAAGTTCAACCAGCAGCACCTCCAATACCAGCAAAACCGGCCAATTTAACTACGCAGCCAAAAACCCCAGCTAATACAACTACGGTGGCCGCTAAACCTGTTACAACAGCAACTAATAAGGCAAAAACCACAACCACCACAACAAAAACAACTCAAGCAAAACCAGCAACAAGTGGTGCAACAGCTACAAATGGTTTTACAACAGTTGGTTACCGCCTTTTGGACAACAAATTGGGAACACAATCAAATTCGGGTGGTTATCGTTTTATGCCGGTCGAGCAGCAACGTCGTAACGCACCCAAAGATGGTGAATCTGTGCGTTTGGTGCCGACCGATCTTGGTTCCAGTATACGCTCTGAATATGTCATACGTGCTGATCAAATGAAACAAATTCAGGGTGATAAGAATGCGGTCATAATTCCAATGAAAAAGAAGGAAATACGACAACGGATGGAAGCGCTTAAGGCGAGCGCACCATTGGGCAACGGACGAATTGTGATCGTCAAAGTGAAAAAGGTTTTTATACATTTTTTTGTTAGACATTTTTTGAATTCCTATATTTGTTGAATGTTTTTGTTTGAATTAATTGTTTCATTGAAAAATCAATCAGAAATATTTTTTTACTTTTTATTTATATACAAAATTAAATTTCGCGAATTAAGATCGATTGATGATCCAACTATAAAAAATACGAAACAATTTATTTCATTTCAGAATAATAATAATGATGATGACGAATGTCTTGACGACGATGATGATGATGAGGATGATGATGAAGATGATAATAGTAATGATGATGACGAATTTAATTATTTTAATTATAGCAATAAACAACAGCCGCCAAATTATTTGCCCAACACCAATAATAATTGTAATAAAATGTCAACAATACATGAACCGTTACCGATCAATCAAATAATGCCAAAGTCAAATAATTTGAATCGTTTTGTACCGCCCAATGAAACTGCAATGGTCATGAATAATAATAATAATAATAAATGTAATCCAAGTCATAAAAATAGTTTTGAGGCCAACACCACCACCACCACAACCGCCGCTGCCACCCAAAACAATCTATACTTGAATCGGCATCCGCAAAATAATTGCCGCATTAATGGTAATGAGATCTCAATGCTAAACAATGATCAAGGGCTTAAAATATCGACGGGCGATTTAAACAGCGATATGTACAATAGCGAAATCGATTATATGAATAAATATTTGCGCAGTCTGCCCGATTATAAACAGCTCAGTCAGATTATATCAAAAAGTGATAGTTACTATTTGCCGCCACAATCGAACTACTCAAATCCGCTAATGAAATCGAACTCATATCATTTCAATAATAATCCGGTTCCGATTGTTTCACAAATTCCAAAAATGTCAACCAACAATTGGAACGATTTATACAATTCGAATAAAATATTGCGCAGCATTTCAGGTATTCTGCCCCAAAATCACATCGATCGGCCAGACATTAAACCATTTATACCCCACAAATTGGATGGCATCACAAAAAGTGAATCGACTAAATCATTTGGTGGTGGTGGTGGATGTGATGGTGGTGGCGGTTTACCACGAACCGCAGGCAAACAATATATGAATAATTTTTGGGCTGAAAAAAATAATTTTAATTCACCACAACCGAAACAATTCGGTTGGAATTATAATAAAATTATGTCGCGCGATGAAGAGGCTGCGGTTGTGGCGGCAGCAGCGGCGGCGGCGGCGGCTGCTGCTTCGACCAAAACTAAAGAATCACTATTCGGAAATAATTTTGATTCACCAAAATATTTACCACTTAGTAAAAGTATATCGGCCTCGATTGTACCAAGTGCTGTACACAAATTTGAGTATAAGGCACCACCATCGTTGATTAATAATTTAAATTCACCGCCCAAACCGAGTACAGTACAAAAAAGTTTATCAAATGTTAATATTGTACAAACGAAAATACCGCCCGAAGTACCGATACGAAATATTCATAATTTATGTAAAAGTGCATCGAGTTCGATTCTCTACAATCGTAAACCACTTGATCACAATGGATTCGGGCGAACCAAGCTATTGGAACCGATTGGTGGCAGTTCGAATGATATTAGCTATACGAATCAAATGGTGGCACGTAATAGTGAATTGTTGAAAAATTTTGGTCAAACAAAATCGCAACACCAACATAATGTGGCGCCACAATCAAATAATAATAATAATAATAGTGGGCCAACGTGTGCAAATAATTTTTTTATGAAACAAACGTTTCCACAGCCGAGTAAAGTGATTGTCGGTTATGTACCATTTACAAAAAATAATACAATTCATGTCCCAATCAATGGTCAATTACCGCCTGCATTCTCGGCTGGCTCCAGTAATAGCAGCACCGGTAATAACAATAATAATAGTGAGGATGTATACGAGCCAATACAAAAGAAACCAAAAGATGGCCAATTTAGTCGACGACCTTTTATCGGGCATAAACCAAAATTACAGCATTCATCATCATCATCGCAAATTTTAAATTTATCAACAAATAATAGTAATAATCGTGTGAATAATAATAATAATAATAATAGTAATAATAATAATGATAAAAATGTGATATTAAATGAGATTTTAGAAACATTCGATCCACTGTATTGTCCGAAAAATAATGACAAAAAAATAATTAATAATAATAGTAATAATAATAGCAATAATAATAATAAATTAGCATTTGAAGATCGATTAGGCAAATTTATCGATGATCAACTATTTAATTTAGGATTGGATGATAAAACCGATAAAAATAAATTTATGTTACCATTTGAGGTTGTTATAAAATTATTTATTTATCTATATATTACATTTTGTTTCTAATAATAATAATTTATTTATTTACTTTTGATGTACATTAACCAAATAATTTGCTGTTTTATGTGGAGTATAAAATACACTAACCCCAGGTTTGTCTATACATTAAGTATTAAATATATCATAATAATAAAATTGCATGAGCCCCGCGCGCAACAAAATATTTGCATGTTGTTTTAATTATTTTATTGTTGTGTTGTTTGTTTAGGAAATTATTTGATATTCAACATATGCAAAAATATTTTCGTTTTTATTAGATTTTTATACGATTTGTGTGTGTCTACAAGACGTAGGCGAATTATATAGTTTTCAGTTATTTTATACCGTATAGTCGGTATGATTCAACAAAATCTACAATGTATTGCAAATATTGAGACAACTTTTTGTCATAATATTGTATAATATAAACATTTTCTGATTCTTTTCTTATTAACGTATATTCAGCAAAAATAATAATTTACGATCTGAGACCACATTCATCAGTTTTGTCTTGTTTCACATCACACGGTACTACAGTGAAATTTAAACCAAATATTTCTTCGAAAATATAAATCAACATTTTAAATAGAATTTTATTTGGTAGACATAAAGGTAACAAAAATGTTGATGTGAAGATTTTGACCTCATATATTTATTCGTACGTATAACATATGAATATGAACTGACATCTTTATTTTAAAACATGAGTTTATTATTATTTTAGTGATATATGATGCGCATGCAGAATAATCAAAACAATTCGCCGTTGGGGGGATTTAAGTGCTTTGTTCGAAACTGGTTATGCCTTTTGAGATGATTTAATGCGAAATGGGGGTGTCCTTTTATGCTTACAAATTCAAGGCTTCGTTATGTTAAATTATAGTTATTATTGTTTGGTTGGATTCAAACAAATATTATTTGGATGTTGAATTTCCCACTGTTGGTTCTATTTCCACCGCTGAACTCGGGTTATAATTTTCTTTACGAAATCGGTTGCGCCTAATTCTTAAAAGTAATTTAACCCTAAAAATGGAAAGTAAGCCAAATTTCGTTTTAGGTCAGATTTCCTTTTACTTTCGAACTACGACCTATAAGGAAGTTCGACATAAAACGAATACTCTTGCTGATTTACAATCATCTAGTAATTTATCTTTAGGAAATGAGTTTAATGTTTAGGGGGATGTAGCCCATTGGCTATTCTCTATATGTTTGAAATTTAATTTAATTTAGCGGTTCCAATTTGAGCTTAAATCTAGAGGCTTCGTCCTTCGAAGCCGTCTCACTAAATTGGTGATTTCCAGCTAGTATCAAACCAAATATCGATGTTTGACATAGAAACTTACATCGAACTGTCGAACGTCGAAGTACAATTGTTATAATCTAAATTCTAAATACAAATGGTAATTTTTATTTAAATTCATGCATTTATTTCAAATTGAAACTAAGGAATTCCAAAACTAAGTTTATACATATAATCCAGAATGTTTTTTTGATGGATTGTAAAAATAATAAATTTGAAAGCCGTTTGCCTTTCAGTAGATTTCTTTGTTGAGTCATTCTTTGCCCAGCTTTCGAAAACAAACGCTCTGGTGAAACGCGAGCAATTTTCTTCAAGCTTGAATATATCGCTGACATACTATCCCACCATATTAATGGATTTATAGCTAACGAAACAAACGGGCTATTTAAAAATAAATGAAGCTCACCAGATAAATCATTGTTGTTGTTCTCAACTAATGTCCGTTATTTTTACGCACTCCCATAAAAAATTTGATCCGTTGTTGTACTGTTTCTCAGGTTCAGCTATAAAGATTGGTTTGTGTTAGTTACATATAAATCAAAATAAAAAACGTTATTGAAAATGAAGTAAAGAAATAATAACCATTTATCGGTATTTCTAATTGATCTAGATGCTGAGCAGCATTCTCTTGTAGCATTTGATTTAATTCCTGAATTACTCTGGACGAATTATTAAATTCTGCTTTGTGTTCCTCAATTAATTGAAATCGTCTTTTCCATTATTGAAGTAAAGCTGATTTAAATTTTCTCTTATGAATCTATAATTTGTTGTTGCATATTAAACAACATTGGAATGACCAAGGTACTAGTTACGTAACTTTCCCATTCAATTTCCTTCGTAGCTGCTTCAAACGGATGTAATAGCATTTTTATTTCTTTAAGCTGATGAAGTTAGTTCTAAAAACCTTTCAAGCATATGGAATAAAAAATTCTATCGAAGATTGGTTTTTACGAAATTCATCACCCGCATTAACGCTGTGCTTAAAACATGTGACAATATCTTAAATTTTTGTTTAATAAAGGCCCCAGTACTTCAACAGACTTAATTGAATTTTGCACAACTAAATTAATCTGATGCGCCAAACAATGAAGGTATTTGTTCGAACCAAACCTAGTTTCCAAAGCTTTGGTTATATTTTTGGCACCATCACAAACTACCGTACTTACATTATTATCATTTATGGACTAAACTTCAAAAATTTTATTAAGTTCATCAATTATATTTATTGACGTATGTTTTTCTTTCATTTCGAATACTCCTAGCGTTAAGCCTTTTATCTGGGAGTTTTATTTGTTACCTCTAAGAAACTTCGTGTTTGCTTCGTATCAATCCATATCTCCGTTGTTAAACAATAGCTACGCAATTCTCGAATCGTTTTCTTACGTTAGAAATCCCCTCGTATTTTTTGTCCAATAATTGGCGGCTTGTCTTTTTGTCAGCTAATTTCATAATTGTCGGCTTCGATGGAATTTTGTAACGCCCGCCTGATAATGTTTTTATTAAATTTCTAAAACCGTGGTTATCCACAATCGATGTAGGTTGGTAATCTCAACATATCATATATAATATGGCATTAGTTACTGTGAAATATTTGGAACCGCCTTCATTAAATATAGATTATGATAGAGAATACCTCTTCAATCGACCGTTGTCTTTTGATCTTCAATCGACCGTTGTCTTTTGACCGTCGTCTTCTTCGCTGTCGAAGAACAATTTTGTTTAGAAGTAGCAGCACTTTTATTTGTTGTATCAGGTGAATGCATTTTTAGGTGACCTAAAACACAATTTGCACTTTGCACTATTTACTTTACTCATTTATTTACTTATTTACAACAAATTTATAAAGATAAACCAACCCCACTTACACAATATACTTTGAGCTAAAGCTCATTCATAGCAGATTATGCAAGATGAGGTGGGAATTAACATAAACATCAAATCTTTGTAACCGAAGTTGTCTATTTCTTAAAGTGGTATATTTGCCGCTTGGAATATTAGATTTTGGATTTTTCAAGTAACGGATGAATGTATGACATCATTTACACAAAAAGCTTCGTTCCGCGAATTTTGATTCGCTTTAAATGGTACGACAGGACACCCGACCCACTGTTGACACATGTTCGCATTTTATGCTAAATTCTTGATGCAATGGAATTTTTTCGTACAGCGCGCACAGTACATGAATCGCCCGATCATTCCGCTTATATTAATTTTGACATTATAACAATTATAACATACGATTACATAATAATAAAATTAAAAAAATTTAAAAAATAAATATTTTAGGAAAAAAAATAAATGCGACTATATGACTTGAAAGTCAAAGCCATCATTACTTTTATTTTGAGAGCATTTTTCAAAAAACTTCCACACATCGCTTTTCGGTGGTATTTTATTTGTACTAAATTTATATACTGTATATTTTGCAAAATAATTAATCTCCTACAAAAAAGTAACACAATTCGAATATTAATTTTTTAACGTAAACAGAGTATTCTGTGTCCTAATTACAAGTACTTACCGAATAATATTTTACTTAACTAAGTAATAAAGAATTTTACTTTAAAAAATTATTTAAGAGTTATAGCAAAGCAACTTTGATTATACAAGGCCATAGTCTAAAAAATAAGCTTTTATAAGGGTATTAGAAACGAGGAAAAAACCAAACTTTTCATAGTAATGTGAAAAATGAACTTAAAATAAGGGATATAGAAACACAAAAAATTTATTTATTTTCATAGAGTTTGTATGAAAAAACGCGATTTCGATTGACGAAAAAAACATGAATTAAAAGTTTAACTCAGTTAAATAATTTTTTCTAACATCGCTATAAAACAACTCAATGTCTTACTCATTTAAAACACAGGTTCTCAAATTTCCTGATTTTCCAGCAATAATCAAAAGAAAATAAGGGAATATAAATTAAAAAACATTCTACAGTAATAACAATATGTATTTTAAAACAAAAATGTATTTAGTGACGTCATGATTTGTCCACGTCTAAAACCAATGGCAACAATCGAAATTAAAATACATCAAAAAGAGCCAAACAGAATAACTTAAATCAATACAATGAGCGTGAATAAAACAAAAAATCGAAACAATCTAGCATGCTTCGAATATTCAAAATAATAACAGAACAATATTCAAATTCAAATTTGAATAGAGGTAATGAAAGAGATGATTATTGTATTGTTTGTAAATTTTGAGTTAATATTGTAGTTTATGACATTAAAGAAATAAACATTTTCATGATTCGATTTTTCGATTCGAATTCGATTTTAAAAGCTCATAATTCTTATAGACTAAAAATGTAAATGAAAACAATCGTTTTCCCATATAGTTTCATAGTAATGAAAAAAATACATATACAATATTTTAAGCTTAATAAAAAATACAGTCAATGTGGAGGCTCTTATTTATATAGTAGGCTCTGGTAAAATACACAAAACATATGGGAAATCACTTTTTTCCTAAGACAAATTTTTAAATGAAAATGTTACAAATTCTTAATTATGATTTCGGAAATATTTTCATAAATGTTTGAATTTCAACATATATGAATGCCGTTTAAGTAAATCGTTTTCATTTTATTGTACTAATTGATTTATTTAAACCAAAATATAAAAAAAAATCATAGCAACAGCATTCTGGTCAAATTGAAATAAAAGCTTACAACAATTGGTTTGGTTAATCCTACCAAAAATTACCACTTGGCGAAATTTCAAGTTCAAAAATTGTAGGAAAAGCAAAACAAATTCACAAAATATTAAGGACGTGTTGGTAACATTGTGATTAAATAATTTTTTTCGTATTTTTCTGCAAACATCTTCAAAATGAAAGTTCGACAAATATATTTTAGAAACAATTTAATTTTAATATTTCTGCAATTAATAATTATTTGATACCAATATAGACTTCCAGTATATTGTTGTTAAAGATATGTAGAAAACTTTTATATAAACATTTTATAATAGTTTTAATTTTTTCATTGAAAAACTTGAAGCTAAAAAACGATTCGCGGACTTTTGGTCTAAAATAATTTATCTAAACCAATTTAACTAAAGCAATTTACCTAAAATCAATTTATCTAAAAACAATTTATCTAAAAACAATTTACCTAAAAACAATTTATCTAAAAACAATTCATCTAAAAACAATTCGTCTAAAGCAATTCATCTAAAACAGTTCACCTAAAACAATTTTACTAAAAACAATTCGTCTAAACACAATTCATCTAAAAACAATTTGTCTAAAGCAATTTAACTAAAACCAATTTATCTAAAAACAATTTATCTAAAATCAATTTATCTAAAAACAATTCGTCTAAAGCAATTCATCTAAAACAGTTTACCTAAAACAATTTAACTAAAAACAATTCGTCTAAACACAATTCATCTAAAAACAATTCGTCTAAAGCAATTTAACTAAAAACCATTTATCTAAAAACAATTTAACTAAAACCGATTTAACAATTCATATATAGCGATTCGTCTAAAACAACTCGTCCAAAACAATTCAAGAAAAAAATCGCAAAAAATGGATATAAAATAATCTTTCTAAATTAATTCGTCTAAAACCAAATAATCTAACAAATGTACTCGTACATTCAACGAAATTTTGGAAAAAAAATGAGAGAGCTTTAGTAGAGGAATCACCGCCGATTACAATATTACCTCAATAGATAGCGTTACTTGCATGATTTACAAGTTATTTATATTGTGCATCATAATCGCTTACCCGCTAGCAAACCACTAACAGAAAGGTTTTTGTTATTGCTATGGTCGATTAGTAAGCTTACAATTGGATGTTATAAGTAAAACATAACCTCAAAATCGTAATGGTGTGCAATTCCAATTACGCCAAATTTATTATTTTTTTTTTATATAAAATCAATAAAAAAAAACAATTAATATTTAACTCGCTTAACAAGATAAATTAAAATTTTTAATTTTGCCATAAATATTATCTTCTAGCGTCGAAATTGTGCGTAACTGCATCGAACTGCTCATAACAGTCGCTTTCCAATCGACCACCGCAAGTACTTATAAGCACTTGCGGTTGATGTCTTTGCTAGATTAACTATAGAAAATCTAACAAAGGCATGAACCATAAGTGCTTATAAGCAGAGATCAAAAATATACATTCCGTTGCAACTTCGTGAATGTATTTTCGTTTTTTCCTCTTTAAAACTTCGCTTATTGTATTCTACTTTTCATAAAAACATCACAAATACTCAGAAATAATTTTTAAATTTGATTATACTGAATGTTCTTATTTGAGCTTCGCGTTTTTTTTTTTTTAAATACAGTTCGTTTTGCATTATACATGTATTATGAACAAAGCCCAACATTTAAATACTTTACAGAATGAATTAACAATCCACATATTCAAAAATTTTTGTATTATGATTTTACTTATTCCCAACGTGATGAATTTGGAATTTTTCGATTCATGAATTTCAAAATCCTAAACACAGTATTTCAGAGAACGAATATTCAGTATAATAAACGTACGAAGAATGCAGTGAAGCTAAAATAAAAGTACGAACTCCATTGTTATCTTAGTTATTTATATTTATATAATATTTAGGTGCGTAAGTACACCTTTTGGGGTAAGGTGGGTTAAATGGCCAAGGTGATAGTTAAATGACTCAGTTCATTTATCTTCGCTCCCAAAACCATCTAATGTACAATATTAATTTGTTTTTACTGCCAAAACTGTAAATAGGGCCGAGTATGGTTCAACTTGCCTATTTCTCAACCGACTATGATGAAATTTGACACGTGCGTTGGAAATAGCTCATGGCATCCTTTAATGATTTTTAGATGAAGTGATGATAGCCAATTAGGATGGAACTTATCTATTTCTCAACGGATTTTAGTGGAATTTGACATATGCGATGGAAATGGGATTCTAAAATGCTTTTTAGATGAAATTCTGGAATATGACCAAATATTATGAAACTTGCCTATTCCGTAACCGATTATGATGAAATGGGATATGTTCGTTCGAAATGGGATTCTAAAATGATTTTAGATGAAGTACTGGAATATGGCCAAATATGATGGAACTTGCCTATTCCTGAACCGATTACGATGAAATTCGACATGTGCTTTGGAAATGGGATTCTTAAATGATTTTTAGATGAAGTTCTGGAATATGGCGAAATATGATGGAACTTGGATATTTCTTATCCGGTTTTAGTGAAATTTGACATCCGCCATGGAAATAGAATTCTAAAACGATTTTTGTATGAAGTTCTGGAATATGGTCAAGTATGATGGAACTTGCCTATTCCTTAACCGATTAACTTGAAATTTGACAGTTGGGTTGGAAACGGTATTCTTAAATGATTTTAAGATGAAATTCTGGAATATGGTCAATTAAGATATAACTTAGCTTAGTTCGTTTCCAACGAACACAAGGAAATGTCCACCAACAATTTGTTTTGGATGAGGTTGTGAGAAATAGGTCAATATGGCTTTTATAATGTTGTCCATTGAGGTTTCGGTGAATGATGCAGCCGTTGAGGTTTCTTTGATACAGCCTAAACGTACTTTTTCAATTGATAAACGATCGAGATTATCAGCATTATAATATTGAAGTAAAGAAACTTTTTCGCCTGCCCGAGAGTATATTTTGCAATGTTTAAAAATATATAGTGTACACACGCGCAGCAGAATTGAATCTATTAACGATAGTGTAGAGTCTCGGATTAAAAATATCATTTTAGAATCTCATTTCCATCGCAAATTTCGAATTTCATCAATATCCAAGTTCCACCCTAACTAGCCATATTCCGTAACTTTATCCAAAAATCATTTTAGAATAGAAACATGAAAAAATCTTCCGCTTTTAGATCTATATATACATATGTATATACAGGCCCCTTCCCTCCCCCGGAAATACATTGTAATTTTTTTGTAGGTTGATTTAAATAACTATTGGTTTTATTTCCCTACAAGCATCTCTATTTAATTTTTTATTTCAGAAATTCTAAAATATATTTAAGTGCATAGTTTCCAAGTTAACACTTAACGTCTAATGTCGTAGCCACGTAGATTTACGTTTTTTCATTCCAACTTCAAAAGACGAACAACGTAAATTTACGTACGTTTTTACACATACGTTTTAATTTAATTTATTATAAAATAATTATTTAAATTATTTTTAATCCATTCATTATGTTACAATTATTTTATTATAATTTATTTAATTTAATATGTCCCGAAACCGAGAAAAATAGAGAAAAATAACTCGTTCGTTAAGTTTTAAATATCAACGGATTTAAAAATCCTTCTACATTTTTTGTTGTTCTTATTGTTCGTCTACGATACCAGTAGGAAGAGGAAAAGTTCAAATGATACTCTTATGTATTTTCAGCGACAAATTTACTGTACATACTCTAAACAAAAATGTCCATAAACATTTTTGTTGGTTTTGGAATACTTAAAACCAACAAAAATATTTTTACAAAGCCATACAGTACAAACACTTAAGATTAGGATACAAAGAAGTACCCTATGGTTTGTATTATTTATGTGTATGAGGCTATAAATTTGTTTTTTGTTGTTTAAATATGATATGAAAAAAACCACTACATAAATAAATATAGAGTACATCGTCAATGTGTTATGAGCTATCTGTTGTACGGCTTGTACAAACATTTTTGTTTGGTATACTTCTACTGTAAAAAAATTGTAAATCGTGCAAGTAACACTATCTATTGAGGTAATATTGTAATTGTGCGTGATTCCTATATTTATAAATGTACTGAAAAGCTTCATCTCAAAATTTTCGTTGAATATTATGTGAGCGATTGGGCAAAATAAATCAATTTACTGTAGAAACAAATGATTTACGTCATATTATTTGACATTAGATTGATTTATTTTGCCCAATCGAACTCCATATTATAAATCATGCATAAAACAAAATATACAATTTTTCGCGCATTTTTTATTAGTTGCATTTCAGTACCAACCGCTATTACCCGCTAATAGAAAAGTTGTCTTTGCTAAAAATTATCTAGCTGCGCTCAATTTCGCCGCTAATAAGTGTAGAACCGGTAATTTTTTGCTTAAGAAATTTATTAATTTCAACCGTTTAGGTTATTTAATCAAAGAGAAATATTTTTATTTATAATAATCACTAAAACTGTTTAAAAAAAAATCCACAATAAAAATCACGTCTGTATGCATCGATTTAAAATCACAGAAAAATATTAATTTTTTGACTAATAACATTCAAAAAATAATTTTAGGTTATGTTTTACTATTTTTTGAGTTCACATAGCAAAGACAGAAACCTCACTACTAGCGGGAACTAGCGGTTAGTCGATTGAAAAGCAAAATTTCTAAGGACACATTTTTACAAACTTTTTTTTCGAATGACCAAGAATAAGTAATTATTTATATTTAAAAAAGTTTAGATAAATTGAGACAAATTGTTTTAGACGAATTTACCTTTATCTAAAGAATTTTTTTTAGGCAAATTGTTATTAGGTCAATGGTTTTAGTTAAATTGCTTTAAACGAATTGTTTTTAGATGAATTGTGTTTAGACGAATTGTTTTAGGTAAATTGGTTTTAGTTAAATTGTTTTAGACAAATTGTTTTTAGATGAATTGTGTTTAGACAAATTGTTTTTAGACAAATTGATTTTAGTTAAATTGGTTTTAGTTAAATTGTTTTAGGTAAATTGTTTTAGACGAATTGCTTTAGATGAATTGTTTTTAGATGAATTGTTTTTAGATAAATTGTTTTTAGGTAAATTGTTTTTAGATAAATTATTTTTAGATAAATTGATTTTAGACGAATTATATTTAGATGAACTGTTTTTAGACGAAATGTTTTTAGACGAATTGGTTTTAGATAAAATGTTTTAGATAAATTGTTTTTAGATAAACTGTTTTAGATAAAAAATCCGTTTTCCTAAAAAACACCATTTTTACTATGGATTCCTATGGAAATCAGTGAAAAGTTAAAACCACTAAAAAAGCTACTAAAACATACGTCATGATGATTATGGCTCTATACTCTAGAAGGCTCTGGTTATAGTTCATTATTTGTATCCAAAATAAAAAATCAATTGTCACTTACAAATAAATTATAATTATCTATAAGGGTCATACCTATATTTTTCCATAGTAAAATGGCGGTCAAAGATATAGGCAGATTTATCGATAATGCAGTATTATTTGATACGTGAAAACTGAGTACGGTATTATTTCTAAAGATGTCCGCCTTATGTCCGCCTTAACAAATAAAATTATTTTTTTTTGTATAATTTATGCCTAGTTGTCAATTTTATTCGTGTTGGATGCTTTTGTTTACATTTTTGTTTCGATACAAATTTATAAAACAACCACTACGGGAATTACGGAAATTCGTATCAGCATATTAGTACAGTCATACCCCGTACAACGTCCCCCCTCATGACGTCGTTTCGCTATAACGTCGTTAGTAAAATGCGAACAAACCTCGCTCTATCGTCACTGTGTTTCGTTGTAACGTCGTTTTTATTTATTCATAAATGAAAAAAAAATTAAAAAATTAATAAGCAAAGCAAAAACAGTGAAAAAAAAACATAAAAAACAAAAACATGAGAGACAGGAGGAAAAGATCCGTCGTCCTTTCGTCGTACTTATCATCAAATGTTTACCTTTAATATTTGTAACTTTCGCATTCGCTCGTGGCCTTAATTACTCACAAATCAATGATTTTTCTTTAAGTTTATTTTAAGTAATTGGGAGTTAGCTGAAAATTGCATAGTACAACCAACTTTCAACATTCTCATGAATTCAATACTAATAGAAACTGGTTACTTTACTCTATAACACATCACAAAAATGTTTAAAATAATTGTATACCGAAGACCCCCTGAAACGTTAGACCTGCCCGAATAATTTGCTGTCCGCTCCAAAGATCTTGCCACAATTTAACATTTTCTCTTAATGTTTGTTTGAGTATTCTAGGCTCTCCGGTTTTTTAAAGATGCGAATGATTGAATTATACTAAATCATAGCGATTCTATCATTCGTTCTGATTAAGTAATTCAAAATTAGAAATTGATTGATTGGAGTGTTCGACCAACTGATAATTACAGTATTACAACTCTAATTTTTCTCTGGCATAAACCGAAAACAACCGCGACCAAATGGCCACGCACATTAAATTTCGGACGTTTCAATTATGCTGCATTGTAATGTGCATATAATTTGTTTGGTATATCAAATCCAATTATCCGTAGCTAGATAATAACAAAAAACTTTTTCGATGTAAACACTGTTAATAATCATTTTCACTTTCATTAAAACTGTCAAACATTATCATCGTTATAATGAATGATGTTTTTTTATATAATTTATGACTTTGCTACTTTCTCAATTAATTACTTTGGTTGCAATGTTGCACACAGTAAAATTACAATACAAGAACTATTATACAAATATACTATTGAAAATAGAAAATACTTTTCTTTTTATCTGTGGTTGTTGTTGTTGGTGGTGGCATATTTTTGTAAGCCGTTAGTAAAACAAAATTATACGTGCAGCAAAGTAAATGGGAAAATGTCGCAAAATATTTATTCAGAAGTTCGATAATTCATGGATAAAATTTAGTCTACCATTTCGCATACTGTTCGCACACGTGAATTGTTTTCTTGTGCGTTTTCCTCGTGTGCGCAATTTTCCATATGAGCCTTTCCTGTATGGTCATTATGCTTTCTTAAAAAAAAAATTTTGAGATGATCTCGATGAAGTCCTAAGCACAAATTTAATACAAACTCGACTTATCTTGAGATTTTTGGGAATGGCGATTTGGGTTATTTAGAATGTTGTAAAATAAAGTGTAAATTATGTGCATTTTAAAATCATACGATTTTCTAATCATAAGGAATTCTTAAAATTGATTGAAAATTGTTGAATTTTTTTAAAGTCAAACAAGCCCAACTGTGAAACTTAGAAAATATGACAAATAGTCAATGCCTTTCAAATATTGCATAACTCTATAATTTTGGCAAGAAAATCAAGAAGGTATTTTTAATATATTTGTTGGAACAGTCTTTCATATCAGCTTCCGTGGTTTGCCAAGTATATTTTCTCTAGACAAAAAAGATTCCGTCAAATACTTTACTGAAATTTGATTTGAAAACCAAATTTATAATGGATTGTTTGGCCATCTGACCTAAAATAGAAGGATGCAGCTTTATTTTATCTACGCTAAAACCAGATAAATTATACGTATTATACGTTTAGGTAATATAGAAGATTCTGTGCAATGATCTCTGGTACAATGAAAGCCCAATTTAGAACTAATACACACTTCGACGAATATTTACCAAAAATATTGATGCTGGGTTGTAAAAGTGGCTTTAAGTAGAGTGAACAGCGAGTGTACTAGAAATTTATTATGATAATATAAGTGCATTTTAGAGCTTCTGGCTCATATTTGACATTTAGGTTAGTTAAAAAAAAAATAAAAAATTGGAAACTTTAAACTTCTCAAAGAAGGTAAACTATCTGATCTGAAAATCCTGATCAGCCGTCTGTGAAACCTTCCAACTTCATTTAATCAAAAACTTAAAGAAATGATAAAGAAGTTAGAATATGGTTAAAGCTTTCTTTACACATTTTTAAATCCGGCTAAGAACTTCTATAGGTCTACATGATTTTCAGCTCTCAAATTGAATTCAGGAGTACAAAAATTCTGATAATGGAACATTCACCACAAAGTTATAAAAATTGCCTAATTTAAAATTCATAATTAATAATTTTTGGATGCTTCTGCAGAACATTTCGGTCCGCAATATTACGTGCACATGTGAACTCATCTCAAATTAACTCAATCTAGCTTTTAACTCAATTTTCAATTTAATCCATAACTGAACTTAAGGTCGAACTTAATCTCTAAGTCAATCCCCAACTCATCGACCAAATCAATCCCAAACCAACCCTCAACTCAACCCTCATCTTAACCGCCAAATTATTTCTCAACTTCGCCCAATTGTACTGGTCTGAAATACTGTATGCGTGTAAGAATACTCAACTCGCATGCAAATGTTCTGGGTGTGATTCAAAAATTTTCTTCAACATCAATTATATTGTCAAATATAATTTTACAATATGATTGCGATATAATATAGAAAGAGATATGAGAGCTTATTGCTGTAGTGCCTGTTCCTCCTTGATAAAACCAGAAATTAGCAAAACAATAAAATCTTTGTTTTGTTTTGGAGTATGGTTGACGCCTTTTTTTCAAAAATAATGTACAAACGATATTATTTATTTTCTGCATAGGAAACTTAAAGGATAGATAAGGACAGTTATATTTTATATATTCATCTCTTTATAATGGAAAAATTATTTGTTTAAAATATGGATTTGAATTTCTCATACATTTTTCGCCCGTACAAATTATCTCTCTTTATATCTTATTCTCTTTGGTATAACATCAAAAACCTAATGGTTTGCATTTATATAGTATAATACCCTAGACACACTGCGATTTAATAAAACCGATTTAGGGATTTTTTCGAGATTATTCACAGTGTGTCAATCTCGATTTTAGCTAATCCCTTTGTTTTTGCATGTATTAAACTAGTTTAGTTAAATCGGATTTATTAAACCACTGTCTGTCTAGGGTATAGCATCCATAACTTAATGGTATACAACATTATGATTTTACGTTTTGCTGGTGCTTCTATTTTCTGGGGACTATTCAGATTGGCGAGAGTACACCTCTTTTATTTGTTCTTCTTCGCGACAAAGGTACCTGTACGTTTTGGTATATACGGGGTTATCTTCGTCTTTCGTTAGAGTCTTAATGTTATATTATTGTTGTTGAAGAAATTTTTTCATTCTGTTTCAAAAGATTCTTTTTTTTTTTGGTTTTGTAGGATAGTCTATACTAATCCATTTTCTTCGGTTCTACTCAGTTTATTAATGATTTTTTCCTCGAGAAATACGGGTCTTTGTGTTATTATTTCAAAATTGTTCGCTTGTAATTATTCTGTCAATATGCTCCTCACAATTGTTCTAAATTAATCAGCTTTTTATAAATTCGGTTGAATATTTATATCGCTGTTTAATTTTTCAAATCACACCGACCAATCACCGTTCTCTGAGGTATTTACTGTGACTACATAGTTGTAGACATTTTTAACTGGCCGTTGATTAAGAACCCATCAAAAAATGTTATGAAAGTTTAATTCATATTATGTTTGTACCTACAAAATTGATTACGTAATTTTTGTAAAAGTTTGTGTGAAACAAAACAATTTCTAACTATTATAGTATTTGTTACTATTTTTCTTGTTGTATTTAATATTTTTATTTGTACCCCCGTATCAATGAAACGCGTTACCTTATGTTTCATTTCAATTTAATAAATTCTTTATAATAATAAAATGATTGTTAACATTGTTGACAGTAGTTAAGAGTATACAGCCTGGGTTTTCGCGGGATTTATTTTAATGCCCCACTTGTTAATTGAATTCAGCTTTGATGTCTGCGATATATAGGTTATAGAGACATGGTGATATAACAGCGCCTTGTGGTACACCGTATATTATTGGTTCTGCTTTAGATTTTTGTCCATTGATTGTAACTTTAAATGACTTTTCATGAAGAAATGATCTTATAATTCTGATTAAATATAGAGGGAAATCATATTTTATAAGTTTGAACATCAGGCCGTCATGCCAAACTTTGTCAAAGGCTTTCTCAATGTCGAACAATAAACGAGCTGTTGATTTTTTTCGCTTGAAGTTCTACTTTGGCAAATTTACACATACGTAGTAGTTGGTGATTTGTAGAGTGACCTGACCGAAATCCAAATTGTTTATTAGGAATAATTTGGTTGCCATCAAGGCAATTCTCTATTCGAGAGAGTATAATTCTTTCAAAGATCTTGCTTAGTCCGGTCTAAGAGCTTCTTTCCATTTAGCGGGAAAATATCCATGTTTGAGAGAAGCATTAAATATATAGTTCAAGTATACTATGGCTTTGCATGGTAGGTGCTTGATTTGATGATTTGTTCGTTTAAGTCTGGCAATGATATTTACAATTTCTTTTGGCTTCGTTTAAAAGATCACCGCTTACAGTGTGAATATATGATGGATCATTTATTATACTGAATGTTTCGTGGACCGCGTTTGCGAAAGTGGTGTCGTCTGGGATAATTATGGGGCCACTTTTTGATTTCAAATATTTTACTCTAGGAATAGAGGACTGTAAAGCTTCATTTATAATATTAATGAACTTTTGTATGGAATTGTCAATATTACTTGTATCAGAGAGTTTGCTTAATGTGGCGTTAGGATTAAGATTGATTTTTTCATTAATTAAATTTTTGTTTAAGTGACAATTTATATTCTTGAAGTCGAATTTACCACAAGATCCGTTAATTAATTCTATTTCTATTAAATGAGTTTTGAATTGGACTAAGAAGTGATTTGAACTAAGCTTATACCGGGTTTCTATATTGGATATCATTTCATTATGGTTAGAAACAGAAGATCTAGTGTAGATGGTTAATTATGGATTGGGATTTATTTGGGTTGTCATGGAAAAAAAATCTCGAAATTTCTTATTATCGACTCATTAACTAAAATTTGTCCAGCCCGGTTTCCTGTTGGTGTTAAAGTCACCTCCGATGTAACAGGGATAGGATATATTTACTAGTTTTTGCATATTCCTTTTAAAATTTAAAAGTTTCGAAGGGTCTTGCGAACCAGGAAAATAAACTGTAATGAAAATGATCTCGCCTATATCGCTATAAACTTTAACACCAACAGCTTCTACAGCTTTTAAGTTAAATGAGGAGATGAGATTATGCTTAATATTTTTTCTTAATTAATATACTATTTCCTAATTAATAGGCTGCAGTCCAGGAAAGTTGTAATTATTATGTTGGTAGTTGAGTCGTTGTTGTACAGATTTCGGGTGGTTCCTATCTCTTGCATTAGGTGTTTGTAGATTTATAATTTTTTTGTTAATGGTCAAGCTTTGCTTTATGATTCGATATTTTTCTAATTCTGGGCAATCTTTGGAGTTTTCCGTTTGAAATTATTACATTGTTTAGATGTTTAATGCTGTAAATTTTCTGTTTGGTCACATTCTTTTTTTTAATTTCATTATGTGATATTTAATTTTAGTTTTATCATTACCAAAATAAATTGAGGTAATTTGCATTATATCATCTTTATTTATACCATTCGAACGTAAAATATTCTAAACCTTCATTAACCAGTGCTTTTACTGCTGCCTGTTTTTCATCATTGCGTACAAAGAACAGTTTTATACCCACACTTTTTATTTTTATGGTGCATTTTATTTTATGATTATCTAACAGCATTCGTACATTGGAATGTGTTGTGTTTTGTACAATTACTGGAGGGGTATCCGCTCTAATTGTTTTTGTTTTGATATTTTGAATATCAATTTTTTCTGCTATATTATTGATTCCTTCGAAAGTGTTGGTGTTTCGATGTCATCTGGGTATCGGTACAGTTAGTTTTATGTTGGTACCTAGTTCTTAGCTTTCATAATATATTATCTTGCTTTTCTATCTTTATCATAAGCTGCGTTTTTTTATTGGGTCCGGATAACTGCTTTCGAGAGCCTTCAGTTTTCTATGCCTAAACTTATTTAAGATCACACTATCACTTTTAATTCAATTGTTTAGCAAAAACTTCATACAAAAAATATTTGGCTCTACCTATTTATACGGAGCGCTATCGGGAGCCACTTTTTATATGACGGCTCTCGATAGCAGCTATTCGGAACGAATAAAAAACACAGCTATAGCTAGTTGAGTGTTAATTAAAGTTAGCTTCCTTTTTATTATGGAGGATTGAACTTTATCACTAAACGCTACATTGCTTTTCTTAGGCAAGTTAATTATTACACTTAGGATTATATATAATTAACAAAGATCACAGATAAAAATATAAACAAATAGAATTATTTTATTAGCGTTGACACTTTAATTTTATTTTTATTTATGCAAAAACACGTCTGTATCAAACGATTGTTGCACTTTAACCAACCTTATGTTTCAATTGTTCGCTGATCACTGCATATAAGGATGAAAGTTTAATAATAATAGT
The DNA here is from genome assembly GCA_958295665.1 of Tipula vernalis. NCBI lineage: Eukaryota > Metazoa > Arthropoda > Insecta > Diptera > Tipulidae > Tipula > Tipula vernalis. Next base: position 314,129,146 of record OY282560.1, on the reverse strand, counting down.
ATGTGTACGACTTTGGGCGTATTGAAAATTCTCCAGCATGTCCTGTGCGACCTCTTGGTTACTGATTATTGTTTTATGGAAAGAACGACCTCCATGGGGATGGGATTTTCTCCATGTTACCCATAAATTGTTTTTTGTAAAACAAATTGGGAATTGGGTTGGTTTAACTAGCTTGATTTGTTTGAAATTACCTCATTGCTTTCTAAAATGTTCAAATATTGAAATCATACTTGAAGAACGGTGTCTTTGTGAGTATTGGGAGAGAACACAGGTTGGTTATAAAACATTTCTCGACCTCTGTTAGATCGGTTTTATGCATACAACCCTCTTAGCAACGTGATCTTCTGAATAAATATACATCACAAAAGATCCGGGGTAAATTGAACCCTAACCTCTTAAAAAAATAGACGAAAACATTTGTGAGATTTTTAAACCAGCGGTTTCCAGCCTGTTTCGTTGTGACCGTGTTTCAACTTTAAATAAAACTGCGACCCCAAAAGCTAAAGAAATACTGAGCTAAGTAAACAATGGGACCATAGGCTGAAAATAATGAAGGGATGTATAAGGTATAGTTTTTAAACCTACATTAATTACATAATTGAGCAGCTGGCACAAAGATTTACATTCCTCAGGTATCAGACGGATCAGACGCATTTTGCAATATTTAATCAAATCAGCATAAATATATATGTTTAGAAATGTGTTACTGAAGGAATCCACTCCATTAATGTGCCAAGGCATAATCTTTTGAAAGTGATTTGTGCTATCACTTGTATAAAAATCGCATTAACAGTCCAAATTTTAAAGAGCCCGAAATAATACAAAGCACACCATTATACACTTTAGCGTTTATACAATAATCAAATTTACTATTTTCCTTTTGTTACACATTACGAAACTGCTGACGAGAATGCTGATCATTCCGCCAGAAAACACCCAATTTCTCGAGCTATTAAAAAGCTTAATAAATGATGGTCATTTCACAATCCACTAGTTTTGAAGATATTTTAATGCCCACATTGAAGTTTATTACTATATACTTGAGTGAAGTCGAATATTTTGTAAGGGCGTGCCAAAATGTAAAAAAAGGGCTCGCTAAAATATATTGTTTAGGTGAGCGATTCTTAAAGTGGTGGCACCCGAGGGTGGCCCCTTACTTTTATTGAGTGTTGCGAGACTACTTATATTTTATTACAGAATTTAAGATTGTATTCGATATGAAATCATTTTTAACTTATAATTTTATGTACATATCGTATGCACATAAGTATATATGTACTAACATTACAAACATGTTTTTCCCAAAATAAAATTCATACAGATATTTTAAAATATGTACGTGATATATTTATTAGAAAGAGAAAGTTTGTCTGTATTAAATCAATAAGATTCTTTCGGCTTTTTTTAGACAAAAAATATTAAAAATAATGGCATTCACAACCATTTCGACTTGTTAGTCAGTAAAAATGAAGAGGCCAATTATTCATAAATATATCTACCAGAAAAAAGTAGAAATATCAAAATCATCACCTCCCTCCCCCCTCCCTCGCCCCCGCACTTTAACCCGAGATCAGTACAAAGTGTATCGACTCCAAAAAATGAAAACTTTCCTTGAGTTTCTCTGTGGTTATTGATTTAATACAGACAAACTTTCTCTTTCTATTATTTGTGTGGGCATAAAACACTCAGAAATGAGAGTTTTCCTTGAGGTTTTTGAGTTTGGTGAATTTTATAAAAGTCAATGCGTTGTTGCCTCATACGGAATGTATGAAGTTGGAATTGTATTTTTGTAGTTTGGTCGTAGCTAGCTAATGAGTAGACCGAACTTTTTGTTTGTACGAACTTGTCAGTACGAAACCAAACTATCACAGAGAAAGCTCAAGAAAAGTTTTAATTTTTTGGAGTCGATACACTTTGTATTGACCACGGGTTAAAGTACGGGGAGGATTTTGATATTTCTACTTTTTTCTTGTAGATATATTTATGAATGATTGTCCTCTTCATTTTTTCTGATTAACAAGTCGAAATTGTTGTGAATGCCATTATTTTTAATGTATTTTGTCTATAAAAAGCCGAAAGAGTTTTATTGGTTCATATTTATTGCAGTGCACTGTAACATAAATATAAATAAACAGCATCGCCACTTCCAATTTTTGAACTAGTTGCGGTCTTACTTTGGTAACTGGAATAGTAATTGGTATACAAATAGAAATGCAAATTATGCTCAAAATAAAAACCGAAAATAATTTTCTTCTTACTTTTAGCAATTAACATTTAAAATTAAATAAAAAATAAGAAAATTTTTCAAAATTATTGGTAGAATAATTCTATAACAAAGACTTGGTTTGAAACTATTACGAACGGAATGAAAATACACGGCGTTGTTGTTGTAAAATACCCAAAGAAAGACTACAAGTAAATCTATTACTAAACCTGTGCATAATTTAGTACTTCAATTTTCGACATTTCGATTTTGAATTTTGTTTTGTTTTTGTCATTCATTGTCATTTCCAATTGAATGCTTATCTTTTCAGCTTAATTTGTGTTTAAACTTTCAATAAACATAAAACTCGTAAGTTTAGTCAATTTTAGACGTAATTTGTTCAATCAGTTTCAATAAATGTTTTATTTAATTCCGTGTTGTATCCAATCTAAACCTATGATTTTTATAAACTTAACACAGGCGTTTATTTTTTTAAATACAAAAATCTGGCAAAATGTCAACGTTCATGAAAAAGTAGCTCAACTCAAACGTTCTCAATCGAATAGCTCAGCAAAAGTGCCCATAAGTGAAACAAATTCAAATCTGTATATAGAGGAAATACCGAATTGTAATACCGGAAATACCGAAAGTACCAAGATCCTTTACTGGAGTATGGTTTCTCGTGTTATCTTGTTGATAGTCAACAAAGACCACAATGCATAATCTGTTATGAACTTTTGGCCCACGATAGTTTAGCACCGAGTAAATTAAAAAGACATTTAACAACAAGGCACGACGAATTTCAAAACAAGCCGCTTCCATTTTTTGACTAGGCAAAAATCTTTACTTGTGAAGTAATCTTAGGAAAAGACGCAGTGAATCTAATTAAATTGGTTCCACTTTCAAACGACACGATTAATAAGCGTATTGTTGGTATAAGTAAAAACTTAATGGAACAATTGTTAGGTCGTATTAAGAGAAGCCCTATGTTTGTGATCCAACTTGACGAATCCACAGACTTAACTAATTCTGCCCAACTACTTGTTTACAAGACATTTTATTTTGTCGCACGTTAGAAACTACTACTAAAGGGGAAGATATTTTTAAGAAAATTGATGACTTTTTCGAAGCGATTAAAATTCAGTGGCTTAATTGTCTTGGTGTGTATACATATGAGGCTGCTTCTATGATGGGGAAAAACAGGAGCCTCATGGCACATATAAAGAAAATCAATAACACTTCAATCATGTATGATCTAAATAAAGTTCTACATGAAGCAGTTACAGTTACGAGTATTAACTTTATTAAAAGTCGCGCATTAAACAGTCGGCTTTTTACCAAGCTTTGCCAAGATTTGGGGTCAAATCATGACAAATTACTACCTCCATACCGAGGTAAGATGGCTTTCGAGAGGCAAAGCTTTACGGAGATAATTGGATTTAAGCGAAGAAGTACAATTATTTTTAATTGAAGAAAATCCGCAACCAGCTGAATTGCTGTGTTGTTGAAAATGTTCAGTGGATATGTATTCTGGGATATTTAACGAAAAATTTTGGCATTTCATAAAAAATTATCTCTTTGGAAAGCTAAAATTGCACAAAAATATAACATGTAGCTAAAACTTTGAAAAATACTTCCCTACTGATTGGGGATATTAAAAAGTATGACTGGATCAGACAACCTTTTAATATTCATGCTGATCCGGACCATTTTTCAGTATCGGCTCAAAAATAATATATTTCGCTATCGAGTGACCGCCAATTAGTGATAGAATTCAGAAATCAAAGTTTTCTGATTTTCTGGATTTCTATTTGCACCGAATATCCAGGCTTGTCAAGTATGGCTCAACTATACTATTGCCACCTATATAAAGTTCAATTAGAGATCCCGCTTATCAACGGTTGAACATGATTTACGAATATTACTTACATCAGTTGAGCCACAATTCGGCGATCTATGCTCCTCAAAACAGCAACATCCATCACATTGAATTACTGATGAAAAATAACTAACTATTATATTAAATATGTTTAATAATATTAAACTATTTTATTTTGAACTTTTACTGAATTATGCCAAATTTTTTAGTTTTGTTTTACAGAAATATAGAATATTATAAATAAAATTAATTTACAGATATTTAATTTGTAGCGTGATGTGACGAAATAAGTTTAAGAACCCATGGTATGGTATAGGTTGATCGTTCGAAAATGAATTGTTTCGTTTTTTGTTTCGTATTTTTTTGTACCGCATACGTAGAATGAATATTGTTTCGTATTGCTTGCTGGTCAAGCGGTTGAGGTTGTGTCGCCAGTGTGTCAGATGCACACAAGAGCGCTGATATATGTATTTGATATATCGCGGAGATGAAACGAAAGATGTGAATTAAGTGCGTGCCAATATATGTGGTTGATAAATTGTAGCGTTGAATGAATGTAAATATTTATGAATATGAATAAGTCGCTACAGGACTCTCTCGCAAATGATCTTTCCCTCCCTACGGAAAAACTTTTTGTGTAGAGGCAATACGGGCGGTTTTGTGTGGTCGATGGCTTGATGTTTGTTCAGCCGAACTTAGGATTCCGTAAACAGGTTTGAGTCGATCGGTTGAAATGTTGACATTTTTTCCATTAATCGATACAATAAAATGTTTTCGAAGTCGACATATAACTTTATACGGACCTTCATATGGAGAAGTTATTCCCGTGCAAACCTTGTCTGTTCTAATGAAGACAAAATCGCAGTTGTCGAGCAATTTCGTAACAAAAATGTAATCTTGTTTGGATTGACGGGTTGATTTTGGTACAAGGTTCTGGATTCTTGGGATAATTTCGAGGCCAGGCAATTTAAAAAGTTCTAGTTTCATTGATGAACCAGAGTGACATTCGGAACCAGAAAATAAATTCTGAAGTTCTAGGTCAACTTTTTGGGTGTTTGCGATTTGGTTTAAGTCGATATGTGTTTCGAATGCGGCCGTTTCTTTGTCGGTCGTGCGGGATAATGTGTTTCCCGACAACGTTGTCATGTACGTGAACATATTGGAGGTCGGTTGCAAATTGACTGATGTAATCCAAGTGGCGAGCGTGTCTCGGATTACGTTCAGTTTTTGACTGAATTGCTCTAGTCAGAGACTTGTGATCAGTGTAAATGGTGAAGTCCCGCGACTCTCAACAAAATATCTGACGTGTTTGACAGCCATATATATTGCGCGTAATTCCCGGTCGAAAGCGGAATATTTTTTTTCAGCATCCGAGAGTTTTTTGAAGAAAAACCCCAGTGGCTCCCAACACTCGTTATTGTACTATTCTGTTTGTGTTGTTGCTCGTTATGCGAAGCTATAAGAATGTCATTAATGTAGACGAAAACGAAATCCAATTCACATACGGCTTCGTTTATGAATCGCAAAAACGTTTGAGCGGCATTGCATAGGCCAAATGGCATTCTGGTGAATTCGAATAGAACGCATGGTGTAGCGATCACCGTTTTATGAACGTCTTCACATGGTCGCCAATCGTGATCTTTCTTTTTTACCATATGGAGCGGACAGAGACGAGAGATGCAGACAAGAGCGCTAATATATGTATTTTATATATCGCGGGTATGAAACTAAAGATGTAAATTAAGTGCGTTGAACGAATGGAAATATTTATGAATATGAGTGAGTCGCTACAATTTATTCGCAAGCCTAGTGAATTCTCGGTCCATGAACATCGTTCAATGATCGTTAGGTAAGCCATCCACCAAAAATGTTATGAATTGCTTACATAAACTTTGCATAAAAATCTCTGAACCTGCCAAAGATAACTTTGAAAATATCGTGATTAAAAAGTTCAATTAGGATTTGCAGTAAAATTTCTCTGAACTTTCAAATTAAAACGTTTTGCAATATTCCTTTAGCCTATAGGATTTTTTCTTTTATTCCATAGTGAATTTGAAATTTTGACAAGATTTGAGAATTATTGTAATGAAGAAACCTCGGTTTTGGCTACAACCAAATTTATTAAGGTATGAATTTGACAAAATAGAAGTGTCTGAGCTCAGTCAAACCTAACACAAATTTTGTAGCAGTTATTTATAAAATTATATTTCACACGAATACATGAATCAAACCGCAAGATTGTGGTTCATTGGCACACTAAAATTTTTAATTACTTCTCTAATTTTACAATAAATTTTATTACGATTTTTTTGCATGCAGAATTTTATTGTAATTTTTTATTACAGCGTACTTTCATCTCCTTGCCGACCCGACCTATTTTCAACGGTTTTCTAATTTTTTTTTTTTTTTTAACAAGATTAGCGATATGTAATACGTTGTGCGTGTATACAAATAACAAAAAAATATTGTGCTAATTTCTTTTAATAGATTATCGGCACCGGCAGCAAATATACGGGGTTTTGACGTATTCATGATTTATCTCAAAGTACGGTTTTTTATCGTTAAATTCGATCAGATTATTTATAACTGTGCATAGATCATCAAAATGCATGTGTGTATGTAATTGAATATAGATATAATTAGGAATATTAAAACGAACTCATATATCAATTACAATCAAACCCTACACATCTAAACCATTTGTACAATGGGCGTCTCAGAATAAAACTGTAATTTATTTACAAAGCCGCGCGCGCACACCATATAAACGCTAATTATTTCCATTTATATTCAAAAACTAATAAAATTCACAATTATATTATGTCTGGTACATTTCAATGCAATCGCAATAATTTATTTCGTAATTTGCATAAACGTGCGTCTATTTCCGTATAAGATGAAAAGTTGTAAGTTTTTTTTTTTGTTCTGTTCTTGAATTCTCTTAAAATTTCCATATAAGTCGGGGGTCGCGACAACGCGCGTTTAGTCAATAAAATAGTTGTGCTCAATAAATAAATTTGTCTATCATCATCATCATCACGCATCCAAATAATGTTGTAATTTAATGTAATAATAATGTTTTGTTTATAATTAGACTAAAAGATAATTTCATAATGATTGCATACCACTCGAACATATTGAAAACCAGTCATCATAACAAACTGGATAAAACAAATTTCCCTGAAAGGGTTAACATTTTTTTTATATAAACAAATAACATATGTTTTGTTTGGTGATATGTTTATCTTTCATTTAATCCGAAATCTACAACTTAATGTACTTGAATTGTAAATATTTTTGTTGCTTATGTTTCAGTTTCACTCTAATGATACATAAATTATATAATAGGGCAACACGCATTTTAATTTAGCCAGCACACAAACAGAGTACATCTATTTTTATGGATGACACTTACGCGCGCGACAGATTAACTGCGAAATTCTGGGAAATTTTGATTGTTTGGTTTAATTTTGTTTAAAGGTGGTACATCATCGTGTGGTGTCAATAGACGAGTTTATTGTTTCCTTTAAATTTTGTTAGTTATGTCTCAACCAAATGTACATCGTCGTTTTCAAATGACCTTCAAAAAATTGGCACCATGCCCATCATAATAACAATAATAATAATAATAATAATAATATCAGAACAGCCATACGGATTAATTTAATCAAAATATAAAAAAAAAAAATTTCCTCGTACACACCAAGATTCTTAAACTCTATGGTAGTCTAGTCATCATTTCCACCGTTCAATACATTTTTAAGCAATTCAGTGAAATTTACTATACAAAAAATGTGTAAAACATTAAAGGTTCGGTATTCAAATGGGTGAAAAAACTTTTGTGCACATTTTGAGTGATTTTTATATCTGCCAAATTTAACGAGTGTTTTGATATGTACAACAGGTTTCTGCACACTGTGCGTGCACATGATTAATTGTGTTTGTTTAACGCAAAAAAAAAGACAAATTGCGTATTTCACAGCCGCAATTTAAAAATGTGTAGGTGAAAAACTGTTTACAGATTAATCAGATGTGAATTGTAACATGGACAATGCCAAATATTGGATTACTTAATAGTCTGCACTTGGTTTGTTATACGTATATACATAAATCAGTTTATATTTAAAATTTCTGGTACATTATTTTGCTATAGTGTGTTCGTAAATATTGATTAAGTGAAATCATCATCGTTCGAGCAGATATGGTTATGATCAACGTTCGGTTCAAAAACTTTTACAAAACCTCGATGAAATTTTTATTGTAATTGGAAATGTAAATAAATATACATTCATTCATTTCTGGCATTTGTTTGATTTGTTACTTGTGTTGTGAATCAGACTGTTTGGTTCGTTAAACCATATATTTATGTTTTGAGCACAAACAGTTCTGAGGTATAAAAATGTGATATCCGTTGGTTGCTAAATTTAACAAAGTTCACAGAGCAAAACATATCTCTAGCGCTCCTCTTATTTGTGTTGCATTACGTTAAGCTTGAACCTTTTTTTTTTATTAAATTCGCCTGTATGTATGCTACCAAATCAATTATTACCCAAAGTTTTTTCAATGCTTAAAACAAGCAAAGGCCTAGGCCAAATGACAAGTTTGACCATATATTAAAGAAGTTTATCAGTAATAATTTTAGAATTTTATTTACATCGCACATCTCGAATTTCATTGTTATACAAATATTTGTGATCGGTAGTAGCCCCACGGTTTTGTGGTGTCGATATTAATACAAATGTCACAGTTCTAATTGAGCAGATTTTTTTTGATTTAAAAAAACAAAATCAAAATAAAATGATTTTGTTACATTAAAAAAATAAATTATAATTTACACACTTTAATTTAATTAAAATTTTCGATTTTTTTTAATTACGCTACTTCTACTTTTAAAATGGCAACGATAGTTCTATCTGTACTAAAATAGCGCAAGTTCTATTTGCAAATTTATTTTACATATTGTTACGTTTTTGCCTTAACAATCAAGGCTCGAATCACTGGATTGTGAATAAAACAAAATCAATTTAATTTATCACGAACGGATTTATTTATTTAGCACAAAAATTATTACAACACAATTTATTAACAAAAATTCTAGTGCATCAAATAAATTACCTAATAGCTTTTTGTTTCAAAGTTATTGACTAAGCAAGATTAGTGAACAAATCACTTGTGACGGTGACACCTAGGGTGTGATAGAATAAGTTAAATTAATAGCTCAATGTTTTACTGTACTAAAATGAAATTTTCCATGATAAAGCAGTTCTAAATGTTTCTACACTATTCGTACTGGAAAAGTCATGAGCTTTCTAGAAGTTTGGTTTGTGTATGTAAAAAGGCGACCGAAATCGAATTGGATTATTAGAATTTGGAACGCGATAGTCTAAACTTGTAAGATTATTAATAGTATTTGGTAAGCGATAGTGTAAAGATTAAAAAGGAATTAAAAAGTGATTTAGAAACTGTTGTACTGCGAAATGAAAATTATAAAAGTATAGTAAAATTATGTGAAAATTATATAGAGTGATTGTTAGTAAATAGTGTTGTTATAATTTTTCTGTAACATAAATAAATTCGTTGGTGATAAATTGCAATGATTTTGTTTTATTCACAATCCAGTGATACGAACCATGATTGACAAGGCAAAAACGTAACAGTATGTCGCCACTTGTACTAAACTCAATAAAAAGATATAAACATAGAGATTAGTTCTTACTATTAGCTAAGCGCAATTAGCTGGGCTCGATTAGCTAATGTATTACTAATCTAGTTGCGTTTACGAACTAAGGTTTAGCTAGTAGCGCTCCGAATTTTAGGTATCAGTTGAGCTGATTGAGCCGATTTTTTTTTATTCTAATGAAATTAAGACGAACATAAACATTAAAAGAATAAATTATAATTTAAATATGTACTTTAATTTTTCATTAAAAAATTTTTTTTAATTGCACAAATTGCTTATACTGTTAGAATGCCAATGATAGTTCCATCTATATTAAAATAGTGCAACTTATATTGGCAAATTTATTATTAACATTTACACATAGCGGCGCCACTTGTACTTTCACTAAACTCTTTAGAAAGAGATGAACTTCAATATACATACTGTTACGTTTTTGCCTTGTCAATCAAGGTTCGAATCACTGGATTGTGAATAAAAACAAAACAATTTAATTTATTAGCAAGGAATTTATTTATTTAGCCCAAAAATTATTATAATTCATAAAATCACTTTATATAAATTATTCGCACAATTTTTCTGATCACTTTTACTTTTTATTTCGCATAAAAACACTTTTTAAAGCACTTTTTAATTCCTTTTTAATCTTTACACTATCGCTTACCAAATACTAATAATCCAATTCGACTTCGTTCGCCTTTTTATATACAGAAACCAAACTTCTAGAAAGCTCATGACTTTTGCAGTACGAATAGTATAGAAACATTTAGAACTGTTTTATCATGGAAAATTCCATTTAGTACAGTAAAACATTGAGCTATTAATTTAACTTATTCTGTCACACCCTAGGTGTCACCGTCACAAGTGATTTGTTCACTAATCTTGCTTAGTCAAAAACTTTGAAACAAAAAGCGATTAGGTAATTTATTTGATGCACTATGGCTCGTTTTATCGAAATTTGTTAAGTCTATTTTAAATATTATATAGATTTATTTTAAATTGATTGCAGAAAACATTATTTCATCCGCAAAAAGAAAAAAATAATATTTTGGCTCTGTTTTGACAGACTCCATTGTATATCGTCCGAAAACTTTAATTCTCGTCCAAAAAAGAGTTCCAGATTAAGAGTTTATTACTATTGAAGAGTATAGATTAATTGAATTGTCAGGCTAAGTCATTATGGTTTAACTAGTAGCGCCACGAGTTAAATTAAATATTGTTACGGTGACATCTAGGGTGTGATAGAATAAGTTAAATTAATAGCTTAATGTTTTACTGTACTAAAATGAAATTTTCCATGATAAAACAGTTCTAAATGTTTCTACACTATGAGTACTGGAAAAGTCATGAGTTTTCTAGAAGTTTGGTTTGTGTATATAAAAAGGCGAACGAAATCACATTAGATGATTAGTATTTGGTAAGCGATAGTGTAAAGATTAAAAAGGAATTAAAAAGTGATTTAAAAAGTGTTTTTGTGCGAAATAAAAAGTAAAAGTGATCAGAAAAGTTGTGCGAATAATTTATATAAAGTGATTTTGTGAATTAAAATTAATAAATTGTGTTGTAATAATTTTTGTGCGGAATAAATAAATTCATTGTTGAAAAATTGAATTGATTTTGTTTTATTCACAATCCAGTGATACGAATCTTGAGTGACATTTATTTATTTGATGGCCCCGGACTCAAACCACTTTGAAATTCTAGTTGAGAGTGCTGCTGTCGAAACTAGGAAAATGTATATATTTCTAGATTCCTAGGTTTGATCTGCAGTGTGTGACGTAATTTTTCACTTCAGTAGGGAGCCCAAATTCCATTATCCGATAACATCTAAATAAATTAAAACTTTTAAGATTCTAGAGGCGTTAGATTTAGAGAATACAAAGACATCATATATGTAGACACACCCATAAATAAATACAGACATTTTCTGGTAAGGGGCAATATTTTCATAAAGTGGCAGAGTTCTACTTTCTGAAACGATTTTTGTTAATAAGATAAAAAGGGTTTGTTCGACAAATTTTTGAAAATTGTTTAAGTCACTTAAAATGTGCAAAACTTGTGTTAAACTATGCCCATTTTCCGAAATCTCAGAGATGTTGCCAGGAGTGCGCCTATATTTTTATAAAGTGGACAGGTCAAACTTTCCGAAACAACTTTTGTTATTAATATAAAAAGGGTTGGGCATGTTCGACAAATTTCGGAAAATTGTGAAAAAGGCTAATCCTGTTGAAATTGTTATTATACTATGGCCATTTCACATAGTTTCGAAGATGTTACCAGTGTGGGCCTATATTTATCGAACATGTCCAACTCTTTTTATCTTAATTAAAAAATCTTTTCGTAATGCTTGACCCATCCACTTTATAGGTAGAGGTAATTTTGCGCCTGCCCACTTAAGGCCCACCGGCGCCATTCAACCACAATTTTTCACAAAATTTTCCTTTGCTATATTTTGCTCTGGCATTTATAGAAAGTTACCAATCTGTTATTACAAAGCTTTCAAAGTCAACTTATGTTAACTGGGTTCTTACAGCTGCTTTTTGTGGATATAAGTTTTCTTCCGCGTTATCTTTCGATACTTTGTAGATTGCAATAAGCCACTGCTAACCCACTTGTATTCAACTATTTCACTTTTCTATGATTCTCTTCGGTTAAGATTTAATTGATCTTGTAGTTTAGTTTCCCGGTCCTATAGGAAAATTTATTTTACCACAAGTCTCTGAGCAGCACCATCCAACTTAAGCTTGTTATATCCGTCAAACTAAGTCGTCCTAATAGTGAAAGTTGTTTATAACTTAAAAACCTAGAGAATGGACAGATCGTTTGAAAATTCTGACAATGATTCCGATAATATTGAGACCGATTTCCGGAGTAAATGCTGGAAATCAAGGTAGTCCAGCTAACAGCTCTATACCCTAGACAAACATCGATTTAATAAAATGAATTAAGTGAATTTTCCAGTTTAGTCGCTGTATCTTAATCGCGCATTTTATGCTAATCGGGTTTTATTTCAAAAAATACCTGATCAAACTTAGCTAAATCGAATTCATTAAACCTCAGTCTGGCTGTGGTATAAAGCTGAAAGCTAAAAGCTACAATCTAAAAACATAAAACTAAAAGCTAGAAACTAAACACTAAAAATGAAGGCTTAAGCGTAAAAGCTGGAAGCTGAAATATAGAATCGAAGAGATTAAAGGTAAAAGCTTAAAAATAAGAGCTGAAAGGTAAAAGCGGTAAACTAAATATTAGAAACAAAAACCTTAAAATTAAAAGATAAAACTAAATACTGAAAGCGTAAACCCAAAAGCTAGAAGGTAAAACATAAAATCTTAAAGCTAACAGCGATCAACTAATAGCTGAAAGTTAAAAGCTAATAACTAAAAACTCAAAGGTTAAAGCTAGCAGCTTTAGAACATTGACATACTGCGATTTAATAAAACGGATTTACTTAATTTTTTTTTGTAATATGCCAATCACAGTTTTTGCTAACCGAGTGTTATTTCAAAGAGTACCTGATCAAGCTTAGCTAAATCGGGTTTTTTAAATCGCTGTCTGGCTGTGGTATAAAGCTAAAAGTTAACCTTATAGCTCAAAGCTAGAACCCAATATTTAGAAGCTAGTAGCTAAACTTTAAAATCCAAAACCGATAAACTAATATAATAGCTGTTGTTTCTCCTATTTACCTGGCCTATAGGGTGGACATTTCGCTCGAATTCTTTAATAAATATCCAAAATTTCAATTTTGAAAAAAAAAATGTGAAAATTTATCGGTGTCCGCGACTGTAAAAGCTGAAATCTAGAAGTGTAAGAAGAAACTAAAATCCTAAAGTTAAAGCGGAGGTTTTCGAGAATTGATTTTTGACAAAAATTCTCCTTAAAGCCGCTAAGCATTTCTCCTCTCCGCGCAAGCATGACAAGTAATTATGTAGCAAACTTTTGTAATTAAATTGTAGTTGGTCGTTTATAACAAAAATCGTATAGGATCTTCTGACAATTAAATTTGGGTTTTTAGGGATATTTTTTGGGGATTTTTTGTTTGTTCAGAATTCGAGGCGATCCCATAAAGCTCAAGATTTTCAAGACTTTTGGGAATTCGTGAAAGAGTATTTCAATGAAAAATTTCGAGTTTTTGAAAGTACATAACAAGTAATTGTAAAAAACTGAAATCTTGAATAACATAACATATACGTATATGTGTATCACGAAACCAAATGTTTGCGCCACCTTCAACGAATAAATCCTCGAATTAAAAGTCTTCAATACCTAAAATTCATTTTTCGATTTTGTGGCAGATATTAACAGACAACAGTCGAGATTTCTGGGTCAATTATTTTAGATAACATCATTGAAAAATTACATTTTTTTAAATCCTGGAGTGCTTATTCTTGAACCATTAACGTAATAGTAACGATAAAATCATAAATTAGTATTCTTGAAACGATTACGAACATACAAGAGAGGAATAAAGAATAATACAATTTAGAGAGAGATTATGAAAAATGTCTGTGGCTAAAACGGTATTCTTGAAATCGGATTACGAAAATTTTCGCAACGGAACGTTACTAAAATTTTCGAATGGTTTTTTCATTTCATATTGCATTTCGTAATGAAATGTTGTTACTGAAAACAGAAGGGTACCAACATTCTTTTTTGTTTATTATGCTCTTAAAAATAAGGACAATAGCTACCATACTAATTGATAATTTGTGGGGTATTTTTAAATATCGCATGATGTCCGCCTTCAAAGGCGGATATTATAAATGCTTCGTATTCATCATACAATCATACCATCAGTATCATACCATAATAGCATCGACGACCATACCATCCCAACTCTCCGAGACCATGCAGGGTTTTTGGCCTGATTCCCTCTAGCTGTAGTTTTGTATACTAACCACACGTTAAGATGTTCCCTTGATAAAGTGCAACACGCAGTGGGCGTTTGGCATCATTTGAAGTTGGTGCAGGGTCAATCTGGCATCATTCATCAAATCATTGAGGTATTTTAAATAAATTAATTACAACTGATTGAACGAAATGAAAATTATACAACGGAAGAATAGCTGCTTCAAAATTTTGCCATTTATCATTAACTATTAACCATATTGGCTAATAACGAGCGGATGATATTCATTAACGAATATTATTGAATAAAGCACAATGGGAATTCCATTACCAATTAACCATGGAAAATGTGTAAGGCGTTATTTAATTGGAAATTATGGATAATTGAGGATAATAACTTATAATTAAGGATAGTTATGGAGTATGATAGAAAATGTATACAATATAATGGATAATAGTTGGTTGATTTCATTTGTCAAGTTTGTTTAACAATATTCGTTAATGAAAGTATTGAAGTTTCGAATAAGGCAGTAACTAAACTTAACTTGATGAAAAGACATTTGTCTGCTTTATGGTTGTAGTATAGGATAAAGTTACACCTAGCCCTCCATTAACACGGTAATTATGTTCCGCCAAATTACCATGTAACTCAAAACCGTGTTAATTGCGACTAATACACCTGTCCCTCGATTAACACGGTAATTGATTAACGCGGCGAAACTTCTGTGCCTGTTAATCAAGACTTTGTCTCAATTCGTTGACCGTGTTAAGTCAAATCCGTGTTAATTAAGTACCGTGTTAATCGAGGGACAGGTGTATATCTACGGAAAATCGGCTTGTTGATGTTCTTGGCTGCCCTTTCGATAATTCAGGTAATTCAAATTTTCGAATTCACCAATTTATTGTCATCCTTAACTTTACACGCTAAACCAAACCATCCATCAGAATTAGTCCGACACGAATACTAGACATCGATCTGCAACGGGCTTTCGCCTTGACTGTCGCTGATCTAAATATTTTCATTCGATATTTTCGATGTTTTCTTTAGATGCTATGTCTCTGCCTTATTCTTCTCGTAATGCTAGTGTCATTTGTATTTACTACCAAAACACTTCTAGTATTTGAAATAAAGTCAAACAAATCATTCGCGAGACCCAGGTTACAAAAAGAATGAACTCATAAAAATAATTTCCATCCGATTACATATAGTACATCGTAACTAGGAAGGAAAAATACAAGTTTGACACCAGCCTTAAAGATGGAGGTACGTTGATTGCTGTGAAGAATACAGTTTCTAGCGAATTGATAACTCGCCACTCTATTTTTCCTACTTGTCAATTTTCAAAAAATTCCTTTATAAGCCACTAGTTCGTACAAAGTGTTTCAACTTCTCAAGTGAATCGATTTAGTGACAGCCGTGAATCTCTAATTCATTCTCATCTCTGCGTGGATTTCACCGACGGGTGTTCGAGCATTTACCACATTCCAATTATAGTATGAGAAATATTTTTTTTTATCGAAATTTCGACACTTTAATTTACTAATAACTCTTTAAACGAATTTCTGAGTAACGTCTTCTGATTGGGAGTTTCTTCAAAGTGATGAAAATTTGAATGAAGTTATTTTATCTAATCTATTAGCTACTCAGGACTGGAATTCCTTGTTTTCGCAAGACACGATTCGATACACGACTCAATAGGGATCTGTTCAACCTCGATAAGGGCCGCAAAAAGCTTCATATCTTGTTATTATGCTTCCGAGTATTATCCAGCTCTTGATTGCGCACGCTACGAGTTCATAAACCTTAATTGGTTTCGAACTGGTTTATAGTAAAGACGTGCATGAATAATAAAAGAAAAGTATTTGACAACTCCCTCTCAGACATATGTGATCTGTTTGCTAACATTTCTGGTTATGAGCCCACTTCACCATCATTCATTACTAAAATCCGGCAGTGCTAAGAGTTCAACAATATAAGGAGGATCTTGATCGCTTATATAACACTAGTAAAGATCTGCCTTATCCTCCCGATTTTCAAGCTGGGTAAAAAAGAACGAGATCAAAAACTAACGTGGTATTGCTATTCTAAACCATACCTAAGCTTTTCGAATTAATCGTGCACAGATTTTTGTCTTTCCGTAGATTATTAGTTACAAATCTGGTTTCATTTTGTGGGGTTAGTTTATCAGTAGTAATTCTAAAGTGCAGCTTTATATCATTTATACCGACTTTGTTTTAAGGTCTAAGATAATTTTTTGTTCTTTATTGTTACCTTAAAGCCCCTAGTCTGTAGATAATAAATTTGAATAACAATTAATATCAATGATCATGGATTAGGGACACCTCCATCATTTAATACAATTAAGCAGTCCGGACAGCGAACTTTATAAAAGGCTTTTAAATTTAACAATTCTACCTGTAACGCTTTTTGTTGAGGGAGGATCTATCTCCATGTACACATCATAACTCGTTCTAAAGTAAATAACTCATTCCCTGAGTTGGCGGGATTTGAAGGATTTCTTAATCATCTGCCAATACCAAAGCCCAAACAGTACGATATATCATATTTACTTTTGTCTTATCTTCTAATCGAAAAAGCTGATACTGAAACTTCCATCTAGTTCGGAGCAAATTTGTAAAACCAATAACTTATTCCGAGATTAAGGGTCCTGCGAAAGTTTCATTGAACATTCTCAAATATTACCCTATACGATTACCTGTTAACCGATCACTGAAATACCAAATAAATAATTTGTTAAGAATTTAATTTGCCTGTCTGTAATAAGTTGATTTTTCGGCATTTAACAAAATAATGTTTTTAGTGTGTCGTATTTTTATAAATCGAGAATTCATTTCCCGAGATCGCGTAAAATGTTTGTTTTGCCCCTAACAAGTGAACTTTTACAATCGCGGTTTAGGATCAATGTTGTAATATCGAGGACTATTTCCTAATTGCCATTAATACACTAAAAACCATGAATAATATCAAAAATTTTAATAAATTATCAAAGCGAGGGTTTGGGGTGGCAGTCCCTATCCTCCAAGGTATATAACGAATTAAAATAATATTTCAAAAATTTGTTATAACTAAAAAAAATATTGATTTTTAGAGTTAGAGGAGAACCCTAATTTTCACACATTTTGTAGTAGGGCCTGGATTTTAATTCACGCGGAACTTGTTACGAGAATCGAAAGATTCTTGTGAGTACTTTCCTGGATATTGTAACAGCTTTTGATAGTATGTACATGGTTTCATTCGATTACGAAAGCCTGAACAAATTTTGGTATTGACCATACCATTGTCAAATAGATCGAATCAACACTTGGATCTCGCGTTGTTGAGACTGATTTAGACAGCTTTCCTGTTTCTGTCAGGGTTGCCAAAGGTTATACTCAGGGAGGTATACTCTCGCCTCTGCTATGGCTTCTAGTTATTGACGAGCTTCTTGTCAAACTGCAATAATCTGGTTTCGTCGCATATTGTTCTGACGATCTTGTTACTAAACACTTAAATATGTTATCCGGGTTGACGCAACATAGGCGATCACCTGTTCCGTCTCTTTTTGGGTCAAGGTTATCATATCAGACTACGTTAAACATTTAGGTAGATAATAAACTTTAATGGCAGAATCTCTTGTATTGCAAACTTTTGGCAATGTAGAAGAGCTTTCGGGAATACTTGTGGTTTATCTCCCAAGATGTTGTGTTTCATCTATAAATCGCTGGTTCTACCAACGCTATTATACGCTTCCATAGCTTTGTGGCCGGTGGGTAATCTAAAATCTTCTATCGTAAAACTTAACGGTCTACAGAACATTTCTTGCAGGGCTATAACTGGAACGATGTTTTCAACTCTACTTCTTGCCATGGAAGCTATTTTGTATCTGTCACAGCTGCATTCATTGGTAAATTAATTCTTAACAGACCGATACGGTTAATGATAATTTAATACCACAATTAAATTTCATTAAATCATTTTCGGTGGTTCATCCATCGAGGGTTCAGTGGAGGTCGCAGGACTATAATTATAATATTGTCGGAGTCGGTGGTTTGGTTTTCTAACGGTTCTCGCTCTGAATGTATTACAGGGTTTGGCATCTACTGTCAAACGCTTGGTCTAAGATCATCCGGTAATCTTGATAAGTATTGCAACATTTTTCAAGCAAAAACAATTGCACCTAACACATGCTGTAATTGAGGCTTTGAGGTATGATGTAAGAAATAAAAATATTGTTTTTTGTACAGATAGCAAATATGTGCTTAATTCGTTATATACATAATCCCTAACCATTTCCAAAGTTATCAGGGATTGTAAAAACTTCATCAATATTCTTTCTTCGAACAACAGTGTTTCGATCACGTGGGTTCCTGCTCATTGTGAAATTGAGGGCAATGAGGTCACTGATTCGTTAGCAAAAGATGGTTATGAATTAAGCCAGAGATGGTTTGCTACTTCGACCTGTCGTCTGGCTAAATATTTTATTCGTAAGCCCAATTTAACCCTGTCTATCATTTTCCTTTGTCTTTACAGAGGGATTTAACAAGTTCACCAACATCGCATGACGACTGCATTATTAAAGTAACGTTCCAATTGCTAAACTCAAAATTTATTAATTTATTAATCTAGATCAGTTATCCTCAATCTCTTGGTTCAAACTCATTAAGTTTATTAAGGTGACAGGACGCATTTCTGAATTGTGACAGAATCCCCGGTTTTAACTTTTGGCTATAATATAAAATCCGTGGTAGCATTTTCTTAAAGCTAGACATATTAAATATGTCTTGTTAGTTCAAACAGTCAAATATACGAACTAAATTATTTCAACTTCACAAAGCTACATATTTTTATAAAAGTTGCAGGATTTGTTTTTCAATTTTATAAAAATATTAGTGAAAGATAATTCCGCAGTCGGTATGGGGCTTACATTCAACTTGCTACAAATTGTAGGTGTCTTCAACAATATTGTATCTGGTTACAAATCAATTTCTGAAGTCCTTCAGCCGTGCCGGACAACATTTAAGAAAGTATTGGTTTAAAGAAGGCTAAGACTGCGCGATTTCATCTCGTGAGCTCATAAAATCCATCCAGTCTTGAATACATATTTCTTGGGTAGCAAGATTAAATGACTACGGGAAGGCGATCTTAACGATCTTTTTGTTCAGAAGGCACAAAAGTAAACATAAATTTAGTTTGGGCAGGAGTACTGATTGTAAAGTTTTCAGTTATATCTGACGATGTGACGCCTTCTGCCGACTGGTAGTAACGTCTTGCATTGACATTTTCTTACGTTTCACCAAAATGTCTCCCAGTTTCCCAAAAATTTTCTTTGTAAATGTTCGCATATTTCACATGTTTAAATTAGCGATACCTGCTAAAATAACTGGCAGCAACTAGCAAAAACTAAATTTTAGTTTTTTGAGCTTTAAAATAAACAGGGAAAATTAGAAAACAACCTTGAGAAACTGACATAAGCAAGAAGCCAGCTAATTCTGCTATTAGAGGCTCCTAGTTCTTATTAATTGGCGTTGAAAAATTAGAAAATTGCTTAAGAATGCGTTCTAAAAACCGATTCCAAATTTCAGTTCAGCTTTAAGTGAGTACAATTTTCCATTAAAAATGCATTATTGACGATTTTAGGGTCTCGATTTTTATGTACCTACCCTATTTATCTAGTTTCCGCAAGAGCGCTGATAACACGTTTCCTATTGGTATCTGGTTCATTTTTCTATCTTCCGTAAGAGGTGCGCTTTTCTTTCATTTACCATCGTCAAGTGGTTAAAATGACGATTGATAACATTATGCCTCGGGCCGTTTCACTAATTCACTCAGATTAGGTATTACCTACATACATACTTACCAAAACATGTTGAAGTTGAAGGCTCCAACAAAAGATTAATTAACACGTTTTGCGGGGTGTTACGCGGCCAAATTGAACACCTTAAATAGTCATTAGCAGCGGTTTTTTATTCGCTCCGGATAGCTGCTATCGAGAGCCGTCATATAAAAAGTGGCTCCCGATAACGCTCCGTATAAATAGGTAGAGCCAAATATTTTTTATATCAAGTTTTCGCTAAACAATTGAATTAAAAATGATATTGTGAAAAAAAATAAGTTTAGTTTACCAATAAATAGCGCGTCAAACTTAAATTTAGGCGTAGAAAAATGACGGCTCCCGATAGTAGCTATTGGGTGCGAATAAAAAAACGCAGCTATTGTTGAAAAGGAGAGATTTTACAGTGAAAATTAATTACTGTTTGTTAACGAAATATTTGTGTTTTGGGACCCACGGCGTCTGCCATAACCGGGTAGAAACCGGCCTATAATTATCGTTCAATTACTTTTATTTTGGGATCGGGGTGTAGTTGGTTATTTAAGTATTTCCTCGAAACTAATTAACGTTGAAATAAAAATTGGCAAAATGTTGCTCGACTTTACAACGAATTACGAAAAAAGCAAAATCCGTCAATAATGTACTATAATTTGTAAAATGACTAAAGCCCTTTGTAAGGCATATCCATTTAACTCTTCATTCCTCTTTATCTATTGTACACACATTCAGGCAATCTCTTCCGCACTTTGGTTCTAAAAAATACACTTTTTCAAATTTTAACCTTAAATGTATGATAAAATTTCAATTTCAAGTGCATTTCCTTAATTATCGTGTGTAAACAAAAAGAGACAAATTACACTCTCTACGCAAACAATATTATAGGTATGTATATAGTTCGCGGCGGTCCAATATAAATGCGCAATCGAAAAATTTTATGAAATTAATTTTCTTGTATATTTTGGCACAAATCAGAATGTCGGTAATGACGATCTCTGGTGGTTATATATACTTGTTGTTGTTGTTGTTGTGTTACATTATCATAATATATCAGATCTAAACCGTATGTAGGTACTATATGCGCATACATACATACGTAAACAATTTTCAGTTCGCATATAGAGAGAAGAAAATATCAAATACTTGGCAAAAAAAAATCGTTTTAATTATTTCCAAACTGAAATAGAATTTTTCTATTTTTTTACAAATAAATTTTACTTTAATGATATTTTTAGCCGTCAAATTACAAAGAAATACAAAAAATTATATTTAAAAAAAAAAAAAAAAATATTTTTATTTTAATTTTTCCCAGCATCGCGTTTTTGTTTTCTTATATTTTGCCTACAACCTCACCTAGTGTGGTGGGCACACAGCAAAGTGATCTTTATAGTTTTTCTGTATTGAAAATTTTGCTAATTTTTTTTTTTTTTTTGTCAAAAATAGATCTTACGCGATCTTAAACTTAATAACAATAATAATAATAATAATAATAGTAATATGTAAAAGTGGAGTGAACTTAGAGAGCACACAGTTATATTCAGGTCACGGGCATTACAATTAGTCTGTGAAAATACCTGGGTGTATATATATATATATATACGGGGAGGTGAAATGAAAATTCAAAATAAAATTTTGTGATCGTCTGTGTGTTGTGTGGTTAAAAAAATGTGTGGTTTTAGTGTATTTTAGCGCAACCGTTAAAAAATTTACATTTAATTAATAAAAATTTTTAACGAATTTTTCTTTTAGAAAATCTAAATTAAATTTACAGTGTGCGACGGAAAACAAGCGCGCGCGCGTTCATCCCTTTATACAATAATTTTGTGTACATGTACTGTACTGTAGGTATAGTTTGGTTTGTGTACAGCGCACACTGATGATCAACATACGCGAACTCTCGCGCAAAACGATCTCATGTATAAATTTAACAAAAAAAAAAAAAAATTTTTTTGTTCAACGATATTGTGAAAAATTTATAAATAAATATTGCGTTTTCGGAACAGTTCGGATATAAATGTTGCTTTAATAAAAGCTGAATGACTAAAATTAACCGATTTTTTTTTTTTTTGTTTTTAATTAAAGTGTTTTTTTGTTAGACTGTGTCCAACTCAGTTTTTTTTTTATTTTATTTACTTTATTTTTATTATTATTATTATTCCATAAACAATAAATATAATTTGCCATGGCCGCATCTTCGTCTTATCAAACTCCAAGGCGGAATCGGTATACGCGAAGTTCTACGACAAGTGTAACACAATTATTGTCTGACAGCTACAACAGTTTAATGCAACGTTTACGTCGGAATCCAAGTGAAAAACGAGATAAAAATTCTGAACGATCTCGGTAATTAAAATTTAAAATTAAATTTTTTTTTTTTATTAAATTTAAACTTAAAGATTCGAAAAAAAAAAAAAAAGTTTTTGTTTAGTTTGGTGCGCGGTGGCTCGTATTTAATAACGAGATTGATAAATTCCGAAAAAGTGATCATATTTCATTAATTATTTCCAATAATATTTATTTATTTATGTTGGTTTTTTTGATGTGAAAATTTTTGAAAAAAAAAGTTGAAATACAAAATTTATCAATCTAGAATTAAATGCGAGAGTCTGAAAATAAACACAAGGACGGATATATTTTGAATTAAAAATAAAATTTTGTAATGTGAAAATGATTTTATATTATTTTTGTTGTTGTTTCAAATTTTTTATATCGCAATTTTCAACATTTTCTATTTAAGTAATGAAATTCCAAGTTCAACAGACAACAATAACACAATGAGTGATAAACGTGCATACACAAAACGTGCAACCGATTCGTATTACAGTGGTTATGATGCGGGACCATCATCGTCGTCGGGCCTCAGGCCCTCAGCATCGACATCGGCATTTAATCGCTTAAAATATTCCTCCAATTTATCACCTGTGAGCGCTTACTATAAACCAATATTAAAATCGTTTAAAAAAAGTGAAGAGAAAAAAGTAAATGTTAGTAGTCAAATTTTCACATTTTATTATAAAAAAAAAATTCTCTAATTTTTCTTAATTTTTCCATTCGGCGCGCAATATGTACACACAAATGAAAATGAAACAACAACACACATCTTCTAAATAAAAAAAAATAAAAATAAAAAAATAAAATAAAAAATTAGAAAATAATAGAAGAAGATCGTGACGCAACACCTGTTGCTAATACATCAAAACCGCAATCGACAATATCACGTTTAGAATCCAAATACTCGGACATACTGGGCAAAATCTCGAAACGTAAAGAGTTGGAGGCGCACGAGGATAAGGAAAAAACGCTGGAACCGGAAAGTCCAATACACTCGTACGGCCTAACAAAAAGTGCTACAACAATTTTATCATCAAATTCAAAATTGGCTGACAATCAAACAAAAGAACGAACACCGTATCGTTATTCGGCACGAAATAAAAGTAAATATTTGGATTTGTCCGAGTCCGACTTTCTGGCCAAGTACGAAAAGGACAATAAAAATAAAACGTTTATCGACAAGGAGACGACTTCATCACGGCGTACGAAAGAACCGGCATTCGATTATCGGAACTATGGCCTATACGATCACTACTATAGTGCGGTGGCCACAAAACCTAAAAGTAATTACGATGAATATGACAGCAAACGAAGTTACTATAAATCACGTTACGATCCGGATGCATTTTACACCGAAAATAATACTAGTGATAAACCGTCGACAGATTTAGCAACACGACGCCATTTAAAATCATATCGCAGCAAAAATAATTCAGCCGATCGTCGTCACACGACCAATTATAAATTACATCCAATTGATTTTGATGAGAATTCACGCGGT
Source organism: Tipula vernalis (assembly GCA_958295665.1). Taxonomy (NCBI): domain Eukaryota; kingdom Metazoa; phylum Arthropoda; class Insecta; order Diptera; family Tipulidae; genus Tipula; species Tipula vernalis. Next base: position 314,104,882 of record OY282560.1, on the reverse strand, counting down.
ACGGTACGATCCTCGTACGGGCGTACAAGTTCGGGCGGCGGTTCACAACAGAGAGTGTCACAAACACAAAAATTCTTCGATTCTGAAAACGAAACCGTCCTTATGCATTCGAAGAGCTGTAAAAATATTACCACCACATCGAATAGCCAGTACAGTAACAATGCAAGTAGTAGTAGTAGTAGTAATAGTACTCTAAATAATTATAATAATTATATAATGGATGATGATGTTCATGATGTTGGTGAAGAATTAACTGAACGTGATTTAAAACGAAAAGAAATTCGTAGCCTTATTATGAAATATGCCCAGCTCGATGACGTTTATGGCAAAATAACAAATGATGATAACAATAATATTGATAATAGTGATACATATAGTAGTAATAGTCATAAAAATAAAAATAGCATACAGCATACATCAAGTAATAGTAAATTGATATCATCGTCAGCATCAATAAATAAATATCGACAACAATATCAACAACTACAACAACAACAACTTCATAGTTCACGTATACCAAAAGCATTATCGTCATTTGTAAGACATTTTTTTTTTTTTTTCAATAATCCGCTCAAAATTTTCCAACGAGCTTTTCCGTTATTTATTTTAATCTCTCGCATTATTATAATCTAACCACTTTGAAATTTGTTGTTTTATTTAATTTAAGTGTTCTGAGTTTGTCGTGTGCCTTTTGAAAATTTTTTGATATTACACACAAAGGTAAATCATAATTTCATCATAATTTTAATGCTACCCAGTAGTTTATTTGTAATACATATATATATATTTATGCGTGCGATGTGATTCACCCAAAATAAAAATTAAAAACTAATACAGTTTCGTGTATCATAATACGCTTAATTCTAATTGTATCTATATAGTTATAACATGGTTAAGGGTTTCTTTTTTGTATATTTAGAATTTTAATGATATTTAATCATATGGATTATTTGTAGTTTGTCGATACATCAATTAACCGCAATTTGAATACTAATGAAATAAATTACTACAAGTTAGAAAATGACGTGATCGATCACCTGACAGCCGATCGCTAAATGTCACATTGTGAATGAAATGAATTGTATACGGGATCGCTATAATAGTTAGCTGATCACAAAAGCATATTGTATCGCGATCTTTATAGTCCAAATAATGATCGCGAGCACTTTGTTCAGAAAGACAACTGTGGTGTCGATGGTTAGCTGAAAATGTTTTGCGAGAAATAACGATCGCGATCAGTTTAGTCCAAAAATATTCAAACTCTCTTTAAAATCGATCATTATATCTCATCAATGTGCCAAAATAAAATATTTTTGGGAGAGGCAGTTTTCACTAAGCAATGACGATTGATCATCTAAAACAATCGAAAAATGACGTGATCACCCGAAAGTCGATCGCTAACCGTCACATTGCAGATGAAATGAATTTTAAACGAGATCGCGGTGATAGTCAGCTGATGCAATCTTTGTAGTCCAACTAACGATCGCGATCACTTTGTTCAGGTAGACTACTGTGGTGTCCGATTATTCCATTGCAACAAATCTCTAAATAATAAATTTAATAAAATAGAATTTCGCGACGATGCTCAACTGAAAATTCTTTGCGAGAAATAACGATCGCGATAATTTTAGTACAAAATCATTCGAACTCTCTTGCAAATCGCTCATTATATCTCATCAATGTGAGAAAATAAAATATTTTTAGGAGAGGCGGTTTTCACTACGCGATGTGATTGCGATATAGTCAGCTGATCACAAAAGGGTTCATGTAATCAAATTATATCGCGATCATAAGTCATAGGTCATATAGTCATAAAATGATCGCGATCAATTTGTTCAAATAAATAGTGTGGTGTCCGTTTATTCGATTGCGACAAATCTCTAAATAATAAATTTAATAAAAGAGAATTTCGCCACGTTGATCAGCTGAAAATGCTTTGCGATAAATAACGATCGCAATCATTTTAGTCCAAAAATTATCGAACTCACTAAAAAATCGATCATTATTCTCATCAATGTATTGTAACAAAATAAAATATTTTTGGGAGAGGCGGTTTTCACTACGCAGTGATTATCGAACATCTAAAAGAATCGAAAACAGATCGCTAAACGTTACATTCTGGGGGAAATGAATTGTAAACGAGATCGCAATGATAGTCAGCTGATCACAAAAGGATTCATGTAATCAAATTGTACCGCGATCTTTATAGTCAAAAAAATGATCGCGATCAATTTGTTCAAATAGACTAGCGTGGTGTCTGATTATTCGATTGTGACAAATCTCTAAATAATAAATTTAATAAAAGAGAATTTCGCCACGTTGATCAGCTGAAAATGCTTTGCGAGAAATAACGATCGCGATCATTTTAGTCTCAAAATTATCGAACTCTATTTAAAAATAATCATTAATCAAATCAATGTGACAAAATAAAATATTTTTGGAGGAGGCGGTTTTCATTACGCGGTGACAAGAAACGTATCATTCTAGCTCACACTATTGCCGATCGTATAATCTCGGATCGCAGTCAAAAACAAAATTTATTTGAGAATATTTTGTTTACCAATATATATCATAAGCAACTCACAAGAAGTTTTGATCACTTGTACAGGACAAGTGTTTAAAGAACACACAATTTTAACATCATAATTAGTGTGACCTTACTTAAACATAATTCAAATTTTAGGTTTTTGTTAAAAAATTCTCAATATTTTCACTATGTATTTCCAAACTATTCCTATATGTTCAGTCAAATTATGACATTTGTATCATAAGTAGTATACTCACATTTGGCTACCTGTACGAAAAATTATCTATCAAACCCCTAAAAGTTGGTAACACCCTTAAAATCGTAAAAATTATCTTTTGAGGTGGGGGTTGCGAGCCATATTTTTCCCCTTGGGGGTTGTGAGCCATATTTTTCCGAAATCAGCGTCCTAAAAAACATAAATTATAAGCATTCAAGCCTTTTCTGTCATCATTTGACTATATCGATTATATTCAAAATGTTCCAATTTTTTTTAAATATTTAGCTGTTCAGCTCTATTTTACGACCAAAATCATTATTCAGGTGTCATTGGTTTGAGCAAGTAAAATATTTTTCAGCGTCGTGTGTCGAAAATAGGGTATCCAGTACCGATTATCTAATACCCGGATATTCGAATATTTTAGTCCTTTTTCGAATACTGGACTACCCGGGTACTATGTTCGATTACCAGGGTAATTTAATTCAGTAGGTGAATTCCCGTTTAGTGAAATGAAATATTCCCATATTTTTCCCATTTTTCACCTTTTTCTCATCTTGTATTCTAGTTCTCTTAACATGTCAAATTTAAAAATTTTGTCATTTTGTTGATATTTTTCGTGATCTGTTCTAGAAGGGCGAATTTACTAAGATAATTTTCAGTTTTATTTAAGTGAATGAATATTTTTAACAGTCGTACAGTCGACACTGTACACGATAACAAGAGGCGGATAAATATTTCTGTAGTGTTGTAGAATAATAATTATTTTTATTATTAATTGAAAATACAAATTTACTCCTAATCTCACCGTCAAATTCCACGACCAGAAATGTTGACGTTTAAATATTTTTCCATTTTACTGAAGCCAAATGTGAAACTCTCATTTAGAACAATATCTTATTCCTCAAAATATAAAATTTGGCCTCCGCGGCCGGAAATATTTGCTTGGCGAAATTACATAATTCCATTTTCAATATGAATTAAATTCCGCGGCCTTCAATATTTTTAAAATGAAATAATTTTGGGAGGATTTAGTTCAGAAGGTAGTAGGTTAGTTTTTAAAAATTAAAAGTTGTGGATTTAACTTATTTTCCAAATGATTTTAACTCCGCTGAATGTAACATTTTTAACTGAAATGTGACACATAATTATACCTTCACGAGAAAGTGCTAAAAATCTCTTTGGATTACAAAAGTTGATAAAGCAATTTAACATTACGACATTTTAACAAAATAATAAGGAATTTCTCAAATTTTAAGAATGCTAAAAATAATACACATAATCTAAAATATGTTCACCGCAACAAAATTTCTACAAAATTTTAATACGAAGTAACATTGATGTTGAACAAAATGCCATGGCCACATATAAAATATCGAAACCATCCAATTTGATTTTAAATTTTGTCAGTCGGGATAGAGTATGCCCTAAGATTTTTTTATATGGTTTTAAAGATATTTATGTTTTTTTTTTAATACCCGGATACTCGGGTAACCCGGGAATTAAACTAAAAAGTACTCGACTACCCGAATACTAGATATCTCGAGTAATTTGGATACCTAAGATATTGTATATGGTTCTTCGACTAACACCTTCTTCGGGAAAATGATTTAAAACCATAACAGTTTTCGAAAGTGCAGCGAAGAAAGGTTATCGCAAAATATTTTGCACATACACTTTCATTCTGCTAACTGAAAGAAATAAAACAAAAGAATCTACATAATCAATTCCTGTTTGTTCGTGATCTGTATTTAAACCAGACTCATTCAGGAAGGTAACGGTCAAAATATGTTCAACATTAATTTCAAACAAAATTTCAAGATATTATAATTAGTAAAAATTTTATGAGAATTCAAAAATTAAAAATTTTAAAAATTCGCATAATAGCTCAAATATAACTCTTCGTTGAGTTTAAAATGATTTTAATCAAATTTAAATTAGATTCCTATGCCAGTTTAGTGTAATTTGACGTTAATGATTTATCAAAAGTCCAAATAAGTTAAATTTATTCACCTAAAGAGCCTGATTAAAATCTGACCAAAGTATGATTGCTTTTGTGAAGAACAACTTTTAAAATTTTCAAAATTAAAAAAATGAATCTCTATTGAATCTGTAAAGAATTTGTTTCCAACCCCTAGGGATTGCGAGACCTACTTCATCGTCATTAGACACCACCCCCTCCCGCCCCACCAAAACCTATCAAAAGTGGGTACGACAATTTAATGTGACAAACACTTTTTTGTCATAATTTGATTGGACGACATAGTATTACCTTCAATTTGTCGTCGCTTTATTTTAATCAAATTCATATCATTCTTTTCAAACCACGACATGTATATTATTAGCACTTAGTCGATTGTTTGATTTTGTTTACCAAAATCTGGTAATAGTTTTCTTTTTTATGGGTTTTTAGAAAACCAAATCACCCCACCTTATGAGAAACATAACCATATAGCCAACCCTTTTGTTTCAATTTTTCGATTCTATTTTGTGAATAAATTTCAGGTCAACAGAGCATCGATTTGGGTCATAAAATGAGGCTCGAGAATTTGGATTTTCATCTATGTACTACGAAAAGGCTCCCTATTTATAAAAAAATTGCTTTGTAAATATAGCAGCTAAAATAAATGCTTCACCGAAATCTCGAAAGCGTTTTAGAAAAAAAAAATATTGCATAGACATTTTTCGTAAGACAAAAATACCACGTACACAAATACTGCTAATCAAAAATATCAAAGTAGATCTGTCATAGTTATAATCTAAAATTTTACAAAATAAATAAGATTTTACTAGAATTCAATATTAAACAAAATTATGTATTGTAGTATATACCGCAAATATTAAACTGCCAGTATTCGTAATTGCCTTAATCCAACAAAATTTCTTGCACTGCATTGTCATCGCAAATTACAAAACCCCAGTTACGGCTGAAATTATTGATCATATAATGTTAATCGATTAAATTTGCGACGAAATATTTATGTGCGATATTTTATGCATTGAGAATTTCTGTTTGCGACCATAGTTGTATGCGAGAAACTAGATGTGACTTTATCCAATATTTAATTGTAAATTTTTGTGTTTGTGAAAGACATTTCGTTAGATTGCAACTAAAGAACTCCCATGTAAGTAGGTTCCCCAACAAAACAGAGAAGAATATCAGAATCCAAAAATCAAAAATTAAAAGCTTAACTCATTCAGAGTTTGGTGTAAGATGAATTTAATCAAATTTAAATTGGATTTCACTGCAAATTTGGTATCGATTGACTTTCATAATTTGACGAAAAATAAACCAAAATTCTTCAAGTACTGCTCCGTGGTAAGAGAATATTTTTTATTAAAATTATACTTAAACTTGAATTAAAGGTGAAACTGTTCGATAATTCTGTTTCATAGCCAACTTATCAATTTATTATAAATTGAAAGAATTTTAGGTTTACGAAAGATTATCCTACTTCAAAAACCGAATAATAATTCAATTTTAAATCAAATTTCCATCAAACTTTAATAAATTTTGTTTAAATTTCGAGTTAAATTTTTAGAGCAGAACTTCCGGTCCAAGCCAGATAATTTCTGCTCGGAATTTTTTATGAAGATTTATTTTAAAATGTTTGAATTAAATTACATATTGGATTTCAATTTTAATTTCAAAGCTGATTGATTTGATTTTTATTATTTCACAAAGTGAGTTGGATTTGAATATAATATTCCAAAATTTTAATCTTTGTGCAAATAAACCTTTGACTGTAATTTAAAGCGTCAAAATTTATTCAAATTTTAACGAATTTGCCAATATGATAAATGTTTTGAATACCTACTTGAAGTGAGCATGATTAAAATTTGATTTCACCTAAATTGAAAATAATAATGACGATATCCATGTTCTACTAAAATTTATGAATCTGGGTTCAAATAAAACTTTTACTGGATTGTTCCCGTTTAACGGTAATTACAAACAAAATTTGTAGAATTTTGAGAGTAAGTTAAATTTGATGCGAATTGAAAAATAAAAACTTAGAAAATTCGAATATTTGTTCAAGCCTAGCTCATTTGGAGTTGAGTTTAAAACAATTTTAATCAAATTTAAATTGGATTTCACAGCTAATTTATATAATTTGACTTTAATTAAATTTACTTATTTCAAGAGTTTCATTAAAATTTGGCCAAAGTTTGATGGTTTTTGTAAGGAACGTGAAAGTTAAATTGATAAATATTTTGAATGGCTAGTTGAAGTGAGCTTAAGAAAGTGAAAAGAATAATGGTCGCCGACACCGAATATATTGATTCCATATTGTACTAAAATTAGTGAAATAACACTTATACTGAATTCCTGTTCAACGGTAATTTCAAACAAAGTTTCAAAACATTAAAGCAAGAATTTTAACTAAGCGAAATTTTATCATAATTAAATAATTAAAATTTAGAATAATTCTATAGTTCAAGCAAGCCTAACACACATTCGCGGTTAAGTTTAAAATGATTTTATTCAAATTCCAGCATAATTTGACTTTCATAATTGATCGAAAATTGGATTTTAATATACAGTTGAAGTGAGTTTGAATAAAATTAAAAATATTCGAAAACTAATTCAAACGCAGATCAAATTTTGATCAAACTTCAAGCAATTTTGTTTAATTTTTGAGTAAAATTTTTAGAGCAAAACAGTTTAATTTACCAGTTCATCTCAGTTCAATGCATCTAACTAAATATTTTCCTTTCAATTCAAATATTTTATTCGAATCTCTATAAGTTTCCAAACAAATTTTGAAATTTTTTCGAAATTAAAAAAATTACTCTTCCACTTTAACAATAGGACCATTGTAATGCAATATTCAGCCAAATAATTAATTAACAGATTAAAGCTTATCGGTATAGATTTAGATTAAATTATGAATAATCCACCTCACGAAAACCGCAACAGGATTTCAATAACATCAACTAAAACGTTTATTACGAAATCTGACGATACTTTGTGATTTCTGTTATTCTAAACGCAATCAAGTCTGATATTATTTGGGTATAAAAAGTGATCAGAAGAAAAATTCTCCCATCAAAACATTTACGGCCTAACAATCAAAAAATAATGTAGGTCGTGAGATCACGATCGGAACAATTTTAACTTTGTACATGTTTCGGCTTTCAAGTTTTAATTTTTAAGGCTATTACAAATTTAAATAACTTAATACAATAGGTCAATAACCAAATTTATTTTGAAATAATTTAATTTAAATTACAAAGCGGGTTTCAATTTTACTTTCAAATTAGAAACTTGAGTATAATTTAATTTTTAAAATTTTTTTCAAAGGTGTTTGATTTGAATTCAATAATCTACTAAACATTTTAATTTTTGTTCAAATTGACTGAATTTTTTTCCTTTATCCTTGATTTAGGAGCATAGAGCGTCTACTAGGCTAGACCATCTGACTCTATTGGGTACTATTGCTTTCAGCCTTCCCCATGATTTGCCAAGTCCTCTCGCTTCGGCTAGCATCGTTCTTTTCCAGGTTATTTCTGGTTTTCCGACTTTTCGTTTCCCTTGCGGATTCCATTCTAATGGTATCTGTCTTATGTTAATATGAGTTTTTCTTAGTGTGTGTACGATCTATCTCTACTTGTGCTTTCTTATTTCGGTCTCAGCAGGCATATGGAATCTGAGTAATCCAGATAATTGACTGAAATTAAAAGGTTCGAAAATAATTTCAAACACAACTGTTCAAAATTTTAATAATTCAATTAAAATTTTCCAGTACACAAATAAAGTAGTGCTTAAAAAATCATTTTAACAATTAAAACAATAATTCAAACTAAAATTAAATAATTATGCAACTTATAATAATTTCAATTTTAAGAATTGAGTTGAGTTTAAAGAAACGTTAGTCCAATATGATTTTATAATTAACAAAAGTTGAAATGATAAATTAATGCAATATGTGAATTGGGTTTGATTAAAATTTGACCGCGGTTTTTATTTGTTTTTTTTTTAAGAGTAATAAAGAAAACAATGAATCCAAATGTTGTGATTTGAATTGAATTTAATATTCTACTAAATTTTAATCTTTATTCAAATAAGATATTGGCTTGATCTCAAACAGTTCGAGAGTAATCTCAAACAAATAACTCTTTATAATATTATTTAGATTAAGGTTTCGCAATCGAAAGTTGAGTTGAGTCAAACTCTCATGAAACTTTTAATGATTTTAAACAAATTTAATATGGGTTTGAGTAGTACTGTAGTAGAATTTGATTTTTATAATTTAACAAAAATTAAATTGGTAAATATATTCTAATATTTGAAGTGAGTTTGATTAGAATTCAACTCCAGCTTTACTGTTTTTGTAATTTTTTTTTTTTTGATTGGTTTGAATTCAATATTCTACTACAAATTTTTAATATTTATTCAAATAAAACTCTGACTGAAATTAAACAGCAGCAAAATTTGATTTAGTTTGATGAGAACTTAATTATAATTTGAGTCCAACTACATAGTATAAGAATAATGATGGAAATGCTAGCGTCGAATATTTTGACTTGAACTGAACTCAAATTCTAAGAAAATTACCCTTTATTCAACTTTACTCCAGCTTGTTTGTTTTTTAATATTTCGATGCAATCGAGTATTATACTAAAATTTTTAATCTTTGTTGAACTAAGACTTTGGCTGAATTTGATTAAAATTTGAGTCCATCTAAATTGAATAAGAATAATGAATGAACATTTTAATTTTATTTCAATACTCCATCAAAATTTGTATTCAAATAAGACTTTAACTGGAGTTCATCGGTCAAACTTTTCGAGAGTAGGAATTAAGTATAATTTGATTGAGTTTGATTAAAATTTGGCCCTAGCTTTATTGTTTCAAATAAAATACTGACTCAAATTTAATGGATTGAAAAATCAAATTACACTGTTCGAAAGTAATTTCAAACAAATAACTCTTTGTATTGGTATAAATTGATTTAATAAAATTTAAATTGGATTTGAGTGTTAATGTTAAAATTCGCTCGAATTGAAAAGTACCTGAGTAGAATTAGATTTGTATAACAAAATCTGAAATCGTAAATGGAGTTTAATATTTATAGCCTGATTTAAATAATATTTTGATTTTAATTCAACATTCTAATAAAATTTTTAATCATCGTTCATTATAATCCTTTCGCTGAACTCAAATAGCAATAAAACTGATTTCATATGTGAATTAAATTACAATCTGAGTCCAAGCTTTAAATTAACTAAGTTTAGATTTGAACTGAATTCAAATTCTATTAAAATCATTTTAATTCTCATAATATTCAATATTATGTATAATTGAAACTCGAACAATAATTCAAACTTAGATCAAGTTCTCATTAATTTTTTAATAATTTAATGTTAAGATTCCAATTGGGTCGACGTGAAAGGTACTTAAAATGGATTAAAATTTGACTTCAGGTTGCTGAAAATTTAACCCCATTTTTTTGACCAGCATGTTTTGATTTGGATTCATTCAATATTCTACCATAGTAATTTCAGGCAAATAACTCTTAAAACATTATAATTTGATTAAAATTTCGCAAAATACGAAAGTTGAGTCAAATTAAAAATAAAATCAGAAAATCCGAATCAATAAATTTAAAAATCAAATTCTCATTAATGATTTTAATCAATTTTATTTTGAACTGTTAAATTTTAAATTTTTAAATTGGATTTAATTTATAGTTAAATGTACTTGAATAGAGTATGATTTTTGTAATTTAACAAAAGTTGAAATGGTAAATATAGTCTAATACTTGAATTGAGTTTGAATTAAATTTGACTTCAGCTTTATTGTTTTTGTTGAATTTTTGGTTTGAATTCGATATTCAACTAAAATTTGTAATCTTTGTTTTACGCAAAATTTAATTTATCACTTGACGAGAATTTTTTATGAAATCCAACTCCATAGTGTAATAATAATGATTGAACTGTTCACGTCGAATATTTCGATTTCAACCGAATTCAAATTCTATGAAAAGTGTTCTTTATTCAAATTCGTTATATGTTATTTGAGTACACCTTCCAAATGTGCAAAAATTGAATTTGAGCAGATTTAAGTAAAAGGTGAAATTAATTGAAGTGAATTTGATTAAAATTTAAGTCCATCCAAATTGAATAAGTAAACAATGAAAGTGTCGATACAGAATAATTTTAATTATATTTCGCATTCAAATGAGTTCAAAATTTGGGTTGAATTTGAAGGTACTTGAGTAGAATTTGGTGTTTGTAAATTAAACAAAAGTTGAAATGTTAAAATAATTTAATATTTGAATTGAGTTTCATTAAAATTTGATCAGCTTTATTGTTTAAAAATAATGAAGAAATTGGAGGTACTTTTGGTATATTTTAATTAAAATTGAATTGCTAATCTACTAAATTTTAGTATTATTCTAATAAGAGAATGACGAAACAACTAACTCTTTAACTAAGTGTAAAATTGGGCCAGTTGAAAGATACGTGAGTAGAACTAGATTTTTATAACAAAACTTGAAATCGTAAAGGTAGTTTAATGCCTGGAAGTATATTCGAATGAAATGAAACATGTCTCTAGCTTGATTGTTTTTTATTTTCACTGCAATGAAATAGCTCAAATAGCAATAAAAGTGTTTTAATATGTAAAGTGAATTTTATTAAAATTTGAATCCCAGTTTAAATTAATGATCAAAGTGTTAACATCGAATATTATTTGAACTAAATTCAAATTCTACTTAAATCTATGTTATTGATTATATTTTCTAAACATGCAAAAATTGGCCAAATGAAACAAATAGAAAACTCTAACTACTAATCTAAACTTCAATTAAATTCTCGTTAATCTTTTAATAAAATTAGAATTGGATGTTAAGTTTAAAATGAGGTCATAGTGAAAGGTCATTGAGCAGAATTTGGCGTTTTAATTTAACAAAAATTAAAATGGCAAAAGTATATTAATGCTTGAAGTGGGTTTGATTTAAATTTGTCTCCAACTTTATGGTTTAATAATCAAGAAAGTCGTGGATGGAAATATTTTGTATTTGAACTGAATTCAAAATTTTACTAAATTTTAATCTTTAGTCAAATAAGACATTGCCCTAATGATCAACAAACAGTTTGAGAGTAATTTCAAACAAATAATAACATCTCTGTTGTGTTATAAATTGATATATCGCAATATACGATGGTTGAGTCGAGTTGCAAAAAAAAAAAAAACTGAACAATAAAATTGAAACTTAAATCAAATTCTCAATAAAGTTTTAAAATTTAAATTGGATTCGATTATTAAATACTTGAGTAATATAAAAGAATTTGACTGAAATTCAAGACGTTCATGACTCTGCGGGTCACATTTTAGGCCTATGAGCCATGTTAGTTACGGTTTTTCGTTACTCTGGTTAAATTTTTATTCGAGTTCAGAATAATTCAACTTATTACATTTTTCTTTACCAGAAATGGACGCAGCTTTACTTTAAAATTAAGTCGAACTAAAAGGAACTTGAGTGGAATTTGATAAAAATTGTTTTTATTAAAATTTTTATTTGAATTGAATGTTATACAAAAATGTTAGCTTTTTTCATTCAAGACTTTGACTGTAACCAAATGGGTCAAACAACAGTCTTTTCACGTTAGTACTTGAAGTGAATTTAATAAGATCTAAACTTTTAATTCAAACTAAAATGTTTATTCTTTATTCAAATACGTTATACTATATATTATAGTTTGTTACAATTTCAAAGTATGCAAAAATTTGGCCGATCAACCAAATTTATAAAACTCGAACAATCCTTCAAACAATTTCTCATGAAACATTAAATTGTTTTCCATTGAATCCTAACGTTTTATTCGAATTACTAATGGCCGATTTGATTTACTTTTAAATGCCAAACATGACCAATCAATCAATTTGTAGCTCGAATTTGTTATTTTGAAAATAATTCTTTAGTGAGTTGCCGTATTCCACTTTACTAAGATTACTTTTCAAACCGAAAGTTTTACTTTCATTTGCTTATCAAATGTAATTAAATTTTAAAAAATTACAAACCTAATTTTTATTTTTAAACTAATTAATTTCCTTTCAAACTTCAAAACGAATTGAGTTACAGTTTTTATACTGAATTTTTAATCAACCTAATTTAAGCATTACACCAGATTACAAATTTACATTATTTAAAAAATTTATTAAATCCTATTCATGTTAATTTTGAACTCTAATATTCTCTAATTTTCGATTTTTTTTAAACTATCAGAAATAATTTAACGATCTTTATGATTTGGATAGTGGTAAATTTTTACAGCTACTTCGTAGTTCAATATTAGTAAAAAACTGACTAAATTGCTGATATATGTTTAAATTTTGGTTAAAATTAGGTTATTTTGAAACAAGTTTTAATCAGTTACATACAATCCGTTATATACAGGTACAAAATTCAAAGAAAATTGTAAATCCTGATAATAGGCATAATTTAGAAGTGTAAAAGGTTTTATGGAAAAAAAATCTGATTTAGCGTCTATCCCTATATCGAATAGGGTCAAATTTCAAGTTGTTTTATAATTTGTTCTACAATTACCCATAGGAATTCAAGCCAATTAAAAATAAAAATATAAATTTAATTTTTTAGCGTATTAATGTCAATGTCGTGACATTGTCTCCCATTAGTGTTTATACTTCAATCATCGTCTTTTAAGCTGCTTTATACAAAACAAATAATTAAATTTAAATAAACTAACTTTTATGAACATATAACGCCACACAATATTTAACACGACTAACACCAACTTAACCAATTACTTCAAAAAATGTCACCCCACAAAAAAAAAAAATGTTTGAGCACAATGAACAAATAATAAAAATAAACAAGATTAATAATTACACACATACACCAGTTATTTAATAAAACTGGACCACTTACGCTTTTCTTAACAATTTATTAAATCAACAAAAAATTATGAAACTCCGCATAAAACTTGATTTTGCATGCGCAAGTAATTTTGATTTACAACAAAATTTAATTTTAAATTAATTTATTTATTTAGTAACTTACGTAATTTTTTTTCTTTTTTTTTTTGGTTAAAACAGGCACCAAAATCAACTATACAAGATGATGAGGAGGGTCACTTGATTTATAAAACGGGCGATGTACTACAAAATAGATGTAAGTATTAAATAAAATGTTACCATATTTTAATGTGTGCTGATTATAATTTATATTTGATTACAGATAAAATATTAGCAACACTCGGGGAAGGTACATTTGGCCGGGTGGTTAAAGTAAAAGACACTGAAATGTAATAACAAAAAAACAATTGTAATTTAATATTGTTATTAAACCAAATTTATTTTAAATTTTTTATTTTTAGAGATAATTGTATGGCGTTGAAAATTATTAAAAATGTTGAAAAATATCGTGAGGCAGCAAAATTAGAAATAAATTGCTTAGAGAAAATTAACGATAAAGATCCACAGGCAAAACAGTGAGTATCTTATATAATATAACAAAAATTTATGTAATATTCAGGTTCATTAAAATGAACCTGCCCTATATATCTATGTTTTTATATATGACATAACAAAATACTTTCCCGTATCTGTATATACATGCATATACAAGAATTAAAGCTAACCCGGTTATACAAATGTAAAATGGTCATTAATTATTGGCAACGTTACAAAAAAAACATGCATTTTTCATACTCATCATATAACGACATTTTTTGCAATGAATTAGCCAAAAAAAAAAAAAATTTTCAACGTGCGCGTTGTTTTATTGTTGAAATATATAAAATAAATTATAGATCTCAATATGTATAAAGGAGAGGAGTTTAGTTTGGGGTAAATATGGATGATTTGACCTAAAACGTTTATTTATATTTGGTTCTAGAATCGGTTAATGATTCATTTTGAAAGTTTCTAAAATGTTGATTCAATACGGACTTAACATCAACAATAAAAACGCCGTTTGGTTTCAATTGAATATTCCATTAAAAATAACCCGGGTTTTGCGTTAAATGATAGCTGCACTACTAAGCCACACATGGATAAACTTATGATCGCTGATTAAATGGAATCAATTAGAGAATATTACTCTAGAGAAAATGATGTTGTTTGCATCTGTGGCCAAAATTCATAATGACATAAGTTGAGTTATGCCCTTTTACGTTTTCAAATACGAAATCTCCGTAATCGATTTCATATCATATCAATTTTCTGTAATATTCCGGCAACTGCAAAAAGCCATTACGGTTGTTGGCAGGCGCCGGGATTTTATAAAAAATTGATATGATTTGAAATTGATTATGGAGATTTCGAATTTGAAAACGTAAAACAATCATCGAGGTTTAAAATAATGAAGTGATAAAAACCAAGATTTTTTAAGTTGGTTCGTAATTTTTGTTCCATCAACAACTTTACTTTTTTGATTCATTTTTTATTATGAACTCTAAGATCGGATCGATCAACTTGATACTTGGTGAACAAAACATAAAAATGGTTAAGCAAAAATAAAGAGTTAGGCATCCAAATTCACTAGAAATGTCTAATATTAAACAAATACCTATGTAAAAACTATGAATGGGGATTCTACACTACACACTCAGGGGGATTCTACACTAATCTTAAAAAATCATGAAATTAAATTTCGAATACCTTCACTATTTAATTCCAGTGGCCCTATTCTGGTAATTCCCGGGGAATAGAAATTTTAAATTTTGTTGCAGTAATATTCCCTTTTCCCCAAAGTGTTCGGGAAAGATTTTTTATTGGGAAAAAATTATTCCCCATTACAGCAGTTTTGACGTTTGTTTTTCCACACCGATTTTATGAATGAATTGATGGGGAATAGATTTTTAACGAAAATGTTTGTTTATATGTAGTTGTTATTAATAATTAATAATATTAATACTGTTAATAATTTTAAAGATAGTATTATAATAAATAAGAGTTATTATAATAATTTTGATACAACTAAATTTATTTCCCCTGTATATTTATTCCCCAATTGACAGAATGCACTTTAAGAAAATGGGGAATAAAAAGTTGGAAATATGTATCTGGGAATATCTGCTGTAAAAAAAAATTATTCACCGTTCCCCGGGAATTACCAGAATAGGGCCACAGAAAACTAAAAATTTTAAATTTCGATAATTTTATCTCTTTAAGATCATATAACTTTGTGATATGCCTTATTCAACTCCCAGGTAACTAAACTGGAGTAATATCGAAAATATTAAATAATCCCGAAAAAATAATAAAATCTCAAACCACGTTCAATCTATGACATTAATCATTACCAAACTAATCTCAAATAATCTTAAAAATTCTATAGCATATCGAAAATATCGACATATCCTCAAAAAATATAAAAACATTTCAATGCTAACCGCAAAGCAAATCGAAAGTAAATATAAAACATTGGACTCCAGGCTCAATTCAGTCGAAATTAAACTCCAATAATATCTATACAAGTTCCAAATAAGTTATAAATCCAATTCGCTAATCGAAAAATATGCAAATAAGCAAAATTCATTACCAATTTTAATTTTGCCCATCTATCAAAGAGACAAATCTCGAATATTTTTAAAAAGCTCGAAAAGTCGATCCTAAATTACATCTCGAATTCGATCTCCAACAGTCCCTATTAAGACAATACCAATTGAATATTAAATTTTATTTTAAAAACACGTATAAAAAACTTCCGAATCCAAAATTAAGGACGCCTGGTTGTCGGTTATGTAAGCATTGTACTAGTTTCGAGATTAATCTGTAGTCACAAGTCAAAATCACAAAAGTCAAATTTGATAATTTTTCTAGAGACGTAGAAAAAGTTAAATATTAAACGCCGACTAAAGCTACTATGGCTTGCGACCACAGAATTTGGCCACAAGGCATTACCACTTAAATCAAATTTAGTGAAATTATAAGAAAATGATTTTGCCTTGTGACCACAGGTTTCGTAAATGCGACAGAATACCGGTTGAATATAAGACTTCTTAAAATGCATAACTCAAAATACGAGAGATTCAAAATCGGCAAGCAGAGGTAACACTATCAACTTATTGTAAAATTGCGGTGCACCCTCACTAGGCTGAGAATTTACTTCTCGATCCCAATTTTTTCGTGAAATAATTTTTTCCACAAAATTCATTAAAACAACAAGTGATGAAAAACGCGTAATATCACCCTGTAAAAAAATTATTACAGGTTAATTAATGAGCTTGTAGCGTTCCCGGAGCATTAGAACGTAGTACCGAAAATGGTTGAGGTTTTGTTTCTGTGTTCAATTTGATTGTATAATGATGCCGGGTTCATTGTTGAATAACCCATATGTTTGAAGGGATTGGCAAACATTTTCCAAAAAACCATATGTTTGAAGGGCTTGGCAAACATTTTCCAAAAAACTCACTTATAAAATCTTGTCCTGAAAAATGAGCTAATCCAACGCGCATATTTTTACAGAGCGATTCAATTAGCCCGCAACGAGTATTGCTAAATAAACATTTTTCAATAGGCCAGCCTAAATGTGAACCATCAAATTTTCCGTTCCATTTGGTGTACTATATTAGTTCATACATTTATGTTTTGTTATTCTAAATTATTCGCTAATGGAACAAACCTGTACAATACCACAAAAATGAAGTTGGTTAAAATTTTGTTTAGAAGCATGATTAGACAGATGTAGAATAACTTTTTCAGTATATTTGCTATGGTCCCATTCATAGCCTCAACTAAAGGATTTTTATGAAATTTGTATTATAGTAATTTTAGCTAGTCGGGCAATAACGTTTAGTGCTTCGTTGGCGTCAGGTTGAATCAATGACTCCTTGGTATCAAGTAACTTTTCATCACGTAATAACCGTCCATTTAAATGAACTACCTGTGAAACAACATTAGAGTTAGTTTACTAAGGTAAAACTTTTTTAATTTATAAGTGACACCTAATATTAGTGGAACCTAATTTTAAAATATTCTAGAATATGGAGGTTTAATTTTAAAATATTCTGAAATAGGCTTATTTAATTTTAAGGGATATTTAATTAATTCATTTTTCATAATTTGGAAAAGAGAAGCTCAATTTTAAAATTAGAATGGAAACTTTGAAAAAGCAAGATTTTAAACTTGAGAAATATTTGTAATCCTAAAATATTATGGAAAAGGAAAATTTCATTTTAAAATTGTAATTCAAACATATTTAATTTTAAATTACTCTGGAAAATTGAGATTTAGTTTCTTATACAACACGGAATTATTTTTTATTTGAAAATATTCTGCAAAAAAGAGATTTAATTTTAGAGCTAAAATGGAATTTCTGGAAAATACTGGGATTATCTTTAAAATATTCTGGAACTGAGAGATTTAATTAGGTGATTAGGATAATTAAATTTTAAAATATTCCGCAAATGGAAAATTTAATTTTACGGGATATTTAATTTTCAAAATTAAAATGGAAAAATATTTAATTTTTAAATATTCTTGGAAAGGGGAGGTTTAATTTTTAAACTAGAATGAAAAGAAAAACTAAGTTTTAAAATTAAAATAAAAACATTTTTAATTTTAAAATACTTTGGATTTAAATTTAAAATTAGAATGGAAATATTTTTGATTTTAAAATATTCTTGAAAAGAAAAATTTAATTTTAAAATTAAAAATAAAACATTTTTAAAGAGTAAATATTCTGGAAAAGAATGATTTAATTTTAAAATTCGAATAAAAATATTTTTAATTTTAAAATATTCAGGAGTTTCAATTTAAAAATTAGAATCGCAACATTTTTAATTAAAGACAAAATATTATGAAAAATATAGATTTAAAATTAGAATGAAAATATTTTTAATTTTAACATCTAAATTTTTAAATATTTTTGAATAGGAAGATTTGGTTTTAAAATTAGAAAGGAAATAATTTTAATTTCAATTCATTCTGAACAAAACAGATTTAATTTTAAAATTAGAATGAAAATAGTTTTAATTTTTAATTAAGGAAAAGAGAGGAACTAAGGAAAAGAGAGATTTAAATTTTCAAATTAAAATAGTAGAATTTTTAATTTTAAAATATTCTTGAAACGGAGATTTAATTTCAAAATATTCTGGAACAAGAAATTAATTTTTTTTAAATTAAATGGAAACATTTTTAATTTTTAAATGTACTGGAAAAGGTAGATTAAATTTCAAAATTTCAATGGAACAAAATATAAATTTAAATAGTTCTGGAAAATTAAGATTTAATTGAAAATTAAAATGCTATTTCTGTCACAATTTAATTTTAAAATACTCTGGGATAGGAAGATTTAATTTTTCAAATTAAAATGGAAATATTTTTAAATTTTTAGATTTAATTTAAAATTAGAATGCTATTATTTGTAATTTTGGAATATTCTGGAATAGGAAGATTCCGTTTTAAAATTAAAATCCAAATAAATTGAATTTAAAAATATTCTGAAAAATGGAGATTAAATTTTAAAATTAAATTGAAAATACTTTTAATTTTAAAATATTCTGCAAAAGAAAATTTACTTTTAAAATTAGAATGGAATTTCTGGAAAAAAAAGATTTGATGATTTGAGGCTAATTAAATTTGAAGCGATATTTAATTAATTAATTTTTCATAATTTGGAAAAGAGCAATTTAATTTTAAAAGTAGAATGGAAATTTTGAAAAAGCAAGATTTTCATTTTAAACTTGATAAAAGAGTGATTTAGAATGGAAATATTTGTAATCCTAAAATATCATGAATTAGGAAGATTTAATTTAATATTCCGACAATAACAATATTCTGGAAAAGGAAAATTACATTTTAAGATTTCAATAGAATTTTTGTTAAAGCAATAAAATGAATTTCATTGTAATCATTTCATTGTAAAATTGTAATTAAAATATGGTATATTTAATTTTAATATACTCTGGAAAATGGAGATTTAGTTTTACACGGAATTATTTTTTATTTTAAAATATTCTGCAAAAAGAAGATTTATTTTAAAACTATAATGGAATCCTGGAAAATACTGGGTTTAACTTTAAAATATTCTGGAACTGGGAGATTTAATTTTAAAATTATTTTAATTTTCCGCAAAGTGCAAATTTAATTTTAAGGAAGATTTGATTTTCAAACAAGACTGGAAATTCTGAAAAGAAATAATTGTTTTTTAAATGAATGGAAACATTTTTAATCAATGACAAAATATTATGGAAAATATAGATTTAAAATTAGAATGAATCTTATTTTTTAAATATTCTGGAAAAGGAAGATTTGGTGTTAAAATTAGAAAGGGAATAATTTTAATTTCAATTATTTCTGGACCAAACAGATTTAGTTTTAAAATTAAAATAAAAATATTTTTAATTTTAAATAACTCCAGAAAAGGGAGATTTAAATTTTCAAATTAAAATGGCAGAACTTTTAATTTTAAAATATTCTGGAAAAGAAGATTTAATTTTAAAATTTAAACGAAAATATTTTTAATTTTTAAATGTGAAAAGTAGATTAAATTACAAAATTTCAATGGAACAAAATGCTATTAATTTTGGAAAATTAAGATTTAGTTAAAATTTAAAATGCTGTTTCTGTCACAATTTAATTTTAAAATATTCTTGAAAAGGATGATTCAGTTTTAAAATTAGAATCAAATAAATTTAAAAGAAAATGGAGATTAAATTTTAAAATTAAATTAAAAATACTTTTAATTTTAAAATATTCTGGAAACGGAAAATTGAGTTTTAAGAGAAAATGAAAATATTTTTAAATTTCAAATATTTTTGAACATGCTTATTTAATTTTAAAATTAGAATGGAATTTCCGGAAATACTGGATTTTTTTTTTATTTCTTTATTAAAATACTTTCTTTCGAAATTCCACAAGTTTTTTTTTTATGGTTGCCCGAACCCATTAGGTTTGACTACAACTTTACACTGGGAATATGTAAATTTAAATTTAAAAGCACGATCTTCACTATGAACAAATAATTATATTTAAAAATGTTATAACGCGGAGGCCTATGCCATCACATAAATTCTTATAATGGGACAAACTTCTTCGGTTACACCATTATCCCAAAAAGTGCTAGTTAGCCAAAGGCGGCATAAAATGGCACTTTTATATTATCTTCAGCACCTCAACTCGGAGGCCTTTTGGAATCAGCGATGACATCTATGACTTGTAACCTCCTAAATCGATACACGACTGAACTAGAGACCTTCAATAATGATATCAGCAGATATGAATAAAATTTTACTAATGCAAGGTCATTTTTTAATAGAAGACTCGGTAATTACTGCTCCAGAAGCAAACTTACTTGAAGAAAACATAACACAACTCCAACTATTGGAAATATTGGTTCACCCTGTTTTGTAGCAAGCCTTTACAGAATGAAACTCCAATTAGTGCAGATGGGAACTGCAGATTTAGTATTGGTTTTGGTTCAGATCAGATTTTGGTTAGAAAATTTTGCTCTATAATCTGGCAGGTAGCTTTTTCCTTACATAATTACATTCCAACACGGAAAATATTCAGACTAATTTGCTTAATTTACATAAAGCTTATTTTATGAGAAAATGAGGATATTTTGGTAGAGTTTATGGAAAATGATTGTAGAAATAGAAAGGAGGAGGGTTCCAAAATTGTACATTCAGACTACCTGAATATAAAAATATGACTAAAAGATACTTTTCCGCAGACATTTTATCCTTGAGAGAAACGTAAAAAAAGTATATGACCGAAAAGTCGCCAGAAAAAAACAGACTACCATATTTCATGTGGGTCAGAATCTATGGTTTTAGTTAACAGTTAGCAGAATACAAATTTCAAGGATTTTGGCACGATCAAAAACTATCAGTGTCGTATGGCAGAAATTTCCGATTGTCTTACGTGTGTATTCTAAATTTAGGTTGTTCTTTCGTCGTTAGAAATTGTCTTTCAGTTATATTTCTATAACGAGTCTGAATCTATAGATGAAGAAAAAAAAATTGTAAATGGAAATTTTTCTTGAAAATTCGTGTGAAGATTGGTTCCTTACGGTCTAAGTTCTCTTCAGTTTTCAAATGAGATTTGCCAGAATAGCAACTCTCGTAACACAACAAATGTTGTAGAAATAAAATTTCACAGTATGAGTTAAAAGAACATTTTAGAGAATGTTGTAAAAAGCACCAAATTCGTTTAAAATGTGTTGTTGTATGAAATTAATTGATCTGATTGATATACTGATTGATTAATTGATTACTTGAGATTCTTTAATAGTCTTCGTAATTTGTTAAATTTTAAATCGTAGTTTCTTGATGAAATTAATAAATTCATAATTTGTTTTGTAAGTTTACATTTTAAAAATTCGAATCCGGAAATTTCTAATTCTAAAACTTTATTAAATCAATTAGTTTTATCTGATATGAATAGAACCAAATTTTTAAATTTAAAAAAGGATTAAAGAGGTCAATTGGCCCGGCTTTACATTATTTAACTTCGGTTCTTTAACATATTTTGCAATTTATACAAATTCGATTTGAATCAATACGAATTCGAGATACACCATCGATTTGTTTATTCTATGAAATAATCGTACAAGGAAAAAGCGCACACGAAATTTGCGCACTAGAAAAAAGCGCACTTGGAAAATTGTTCACGTAGATAAATACTCACACGCAAAACAACGCACAAGAAAAAGACGAAAAAGCAAATATCAACATTAGGTCTTCTTAACTTAAACCGGCCTAAGGATCAGAGTTTTTCTTTTTCTTATTATTTGCAAGAATACTAAGCACCCCTACTGTTCATAAAATAATACCAACCCTTTCATGGTGAAAAATACCCCTCGCAGGAGAGTGAATGCTTAATAACAATAAAATTCAGGTATTTTCTATGAAAAAAATAAATCAGGGTGTATAAATGTACACCCTGTCTGATCCAGTATCAACCTCCAACAGGGTGAAACTAAAAAAAAATCCTATAAATCGGAATTTCTTTTATATTTTTTTCATTGGGTTGCGATAATTTTGATAAAATCTACCTTTGTTAGCATGAATATCTACCCTTCAAAGGTCGTCGTGCAATTTATAAAGTTATACAAATTAATCAGAGGTAATTTCAGCCCCTAAAACCCTATTGGCAATTTTTTCATTAAATTAACTAATTTTTTTAATAAAAATTACATTTGGATACAAAACAATTTTGGATACGTTTAAAGCATTTTTGGGCATGAATCACCCCTTTAGGTCTTGAAAACTCTTTTTCTCGTAATCTACGCCCCAGAAAGCGTAAATTATTAGTAGTCTGGAAACAGCAACCAAACTTACGACCTCTTTGTATATTTTGACAGGACTAAGTAAATATGTTGCCTGAATGTCACCGGTCAATTGAATTGTCAGTTCAATTTCCGACTGAGTTGTTTTCATCGACTTGTAATTTTATATCATGTTTTTCCCTGTCACTGGTATGACGTTCCAATTGTAAATTAGTATGCTTTCGAAGTCAATGTTGTTGGAAAACATAACATGGTTTTTGATTCAACAAATCTCTACGAATTTTCTATATTGTCTACATTGTCAATGTACGTATTGTCTACATTGTCTACGTCGAAAACTATTGTCTACGCTATTGTAGGCTTAGACGCAAAACAGTGGTAGTAGCATCGGATCTTCATTATCCGAATTAAGAAGGGTTACAGAGATATTACTTATGTCTTGAAGTGCTCAACGACGTCTACGATTCTCGAGGATCATTTAATTCATAGCCCTAATAATTCCTTTTTCTTTCTTGTTTTGATACTTTTCATATTCTTTACATGAAAAGATTCTTAAGCTTCATAAACATTCCTAAACTAACATCCTTGTTAAGATTTGGCCAGAAATATCAAGATGATATCAATTTTCGAGAACCTCGAATTCCTGTATGTGAAAGAGAATGTAATTTTTCAAATATGTTTCATCGCATTGATTCGGCTACATATGGACGATGGATACCAGTGGAAACATCACAATAAATTTTGATGTCGGGTAATTAGCTTTTTCCAGCTTATACGAGGAGTTTGTGTTAGTAGTATGTATCCAAGGCATATAATTGTGTCTCACTTATTCTGGATAAAGCAACAGCGGCAGAATTTTCTTTACTCGCAACGTATTGCGAGGTATTAGAGGTAAATTAGCTAATGTAATCCAAATGTCTTACTTGTCTTGTTTGTGGTCAGTGTATACGGTAAAATCTCGACTTTCTAAGAAAAATCTGACATGTTCCACAGCTTGATACACTGCCAACTACTTCCTGTCTAAAGCGGAGTACTTAATTTCTTCTGAGGAAAGCTTTTTGGAATAAAATCCTAAAGGTTACCATGCTTTATTATTTAATTGGTGAAGGACCGCTCCTACAACAACGTTCGAAGCATCAATGTTAAACTTACTATAGCGTCTTCAATTGGATGAGCTAATAAACTGACTGAGCTAATGAACTGTGTCCAAATGCAGTGGTGCTAACATTACGGCAAGTTGTAGTATAAATCGATGGTACAAATTTATCATTCCGATAAATTTTTGTATTTCGAATTGGGTGAAGGAAATTCTCTAATAGGTTCGATTCGCCGATCAGAAGGAACAATTACATTTGGTAAAATTCCAACTCGCGATTAAAATGTCATAAAACGTTGAAACGTTTGGGCAGCATTTCGCAAACCAAACGGCATTCTTGTATATTCATATAACCCAAAGGGTGTTTTTACGGCTGTCTTCAAAATATCATCTGAGGCTACTGGTATAAGATGGTAAGCTGATTTGAATATAACCTACAGCCATTCAAGAAGATTGAAAAATTTTGCAAATGCGTTAGAGGATATCGATCGGGCACAGTGATAGCATTCATCCTACGGTAATCACCGCAACGACGCCAGTTAAAGCTTTGTTTCGTTGCAGCCATGTGTAATGGTGATGAGACTGATGAGCTAGAGGGCCTACAAATACCCAACTCAACCGTATTTTTAAATTCAACTAAAGCAGCTTTATGTTCAGTTGAATTTAATCTTTGTGGTTTTAAATAAGGTAGCTGGCCATTAGTAACAATATGATGCACAACCGAATAATTAATTTTTGCATTATAATTTGGAGCGGAAACTAAATTTGGAAATTGTTTCGAAATTTCAGAAATATTATTACTTATTACAAAACTAAATGGAGTTGGTGTGGTATTATCGATTGTATAACTGCTCAAACCGACAGAGTGGTCTCAGAGTAAATTAACCGTTTCTTTTTATAATCAACTAGCAAGGCTTCGTAACTTGAGCTCCTCCTAAATTAACGGTCATTAATCTCGAGTCATACGTATTAATGGTCGAACCATTTGTTGCTGTTAAAACTAAATTGTCGTCTCGAGATGAACTATTACGAAAAGATTTTTTAAACAGGATGATCGATAGATCGGCACCTGTATCAATGAGAAACGTTAAATTGTTATTAGTATCTAGGATTATTAATCGACTACTAAAATTAAATCGCCTGTCCGTCGCTGCGACAGTCGATCGAATTATTTTTGGTTATTTGTCGATTGCGAATTTTGTGTCGGATTATAATTTTTGCAATAGCATCTCTGAGCACGATCACCACCATTTGGACCACTACTTCGAGATCTAGAACGTTTTGCGATAAGAATCTGGTGATCGTGATCGAAATGGGCGATAATGTTCCCGTGTAATCATTTGTAACATCATCGATTCAATGTTAGCTAAGTGCTTTTCAAAATCTGTTTCGTGTGATGAGCTAGATGCATGACTTTGTGTATTAAGTTATCCGTCATATTTAAATTTTTTTTTTTAGTTTTTAATTAACACGAAAAAATCGCAACTAGTTTAGGGGGGGAAATTGCAGTTGCATAGAATGATCTATGCAACGCGCAAAGATATAAATAAAATGAAGCGCTTACCAGTGGAGAGATCACATTCACCCATTCACAACTGTACCCATAGAGCGACGTTACCGAAATGACTGACGAAATGGCTGCGCGGATAGCACGCGCAACGCTTGCTGTGTAATTTTACAAAAATTTTGTAAAATGAATGATTTTGATATTTTATTAAATTTTCATGTATTTAAAATTACTGATACACGACCAAAATCGGGTAAGGGACAAACAAGGAGAGATATGTTTTTCATGTTTGAGGTACTATTGTGACTAGAAGGCGGTGAGTTTTGAGAGATAATAACGTTATTTCGAACAAATTTTCGAATCTCTAATTGGATTGCGCTTTGAGATTTCTGAATTATTAGAACTAATTTAACGCCATTTTCTCGTTTAGTACAAAAGATGGTAGATTGAAATAGCACAAAAAAAAAATCAAAGTTTGACATCGCTGTCCTACTAATTACACTCATTGTCTTGTGATGAATCATTGTGCATTGTGTGTATAAAACGTGCGCTGCCACACATAATACACAACGCACAAAATCTTCGCAGTAAATTAACATTAAAACAAAAATATAAACACACATCATAATTACTCGTGAAAATTTATTATAATTTTCCAAAAATAAATTTGGTTGTTTTGTGTATTTAAATAAATATAAAAACAAGACTTATTTCTATTTTTTCATCCAAAAATAAAAGAAGCTATTAAATAAAATGACGTCAAAAGGAAGAATTTTTTT
The DNA here is from genome assembly GCA_958295665.1 of Tipula vernalis. Taxonomy (NCBI): domain Eukaryota; kingdom Metazoa; phylum Arthropoda; class Insecta; order Diptera; family Tipulidae; genus Tipula; species Tipula vernalis. The sequence goes on along the minus strand of OY282560.1, from coordinate 314,078,552 downwards.
TTTTTTTTTTTGTGTAGAATTTGGTTGAAAAACAATTTGGACAAAGGGACAGGTGTCTGAGATTGAACTAAAAAAAACAGTAACACAAGTTATACAAAATTCGAATATAAGCCTAGGTAACAAATACAAAAATTTGACATAAGCCGCCATTTTTAGAGGTGAAAATAACAACAACGGGCCGAATATAAAAATAATAGTAAATTAATAAAACAAAAAACACTTTACTCAATGAAAAGTCGGAAAATTATTTTAAGATTTTTTTTTTTATGTTGTCGTCATATTAGAGAAATTTTTGATTTAAGACGAAGAAAATTTTTTTTTGTCTTTTGTTGAACAGACGAGTATATTAGATTTAACTACAACAACTTGTTTATATTTTGGTTTATTAATTTTTTAACAATAACAGTGCATATATCAAAATAAGTCTGTGAGGTATTTTTAGATTTCCATAATACACAACACACAAAACAAAAATTATTTCAAGCAAGATATGTTTACGTAAGTAAATTACATGGGACATGTTTACATGTTTTAATCCGTCTGTCGATATACATACATGATGGTGGCGGCATTTTTGATCACACACTGCATTGAGAATTAACTTTGTAGCTATTGTAGCATTTTTGCGTAATTCTTGTAAACGTCACCGTCAATATAATTTGAATTAAAAATCGTCTGTACAATTTAAAAATTGGCAATTATCTATCAGCGAACGATTATTGAATGAAGTGCCAAAATGAAAGGTCAATGATTATTATTAAAAAAGTTGTTACACGTTATAAAATATTTTATTGGCGCTTTACAGTGGCGTAACTACACATTTCGGGGGCCCCCGCAACATATCCTAAAATGATTCTTGTACCTATAAACAAGTGAAAAAGCATCACAAATTTCGAAAAATATCAAGAATTTCGAAATAATCTCGGAAATGTCGAATTTTCAAACTATATTGAATATTCTTGAAAGTCCTCAAATATCGAATTATACGAAAGTTTTTGTTAAATGAAGCTTGGCTTCTAACGTTGAGCTTTTTTTCTTATTTTTAGGTTTTTGGTAAAATGTTTTATGTATTTGCATAAATTAAAAACTTTTAATTTTATAAGCTTTCAATTATCAAACCTTTTTTAGCCAAACAATTTTACTCATAAATATGATTTTACAAAGGGTGACGAAATTTTGGCTAAGATTTAGAATTTCTGAATTGTCAGAAGCTTTTAATTTTAAGAGGTTTTCAAACCAAACCATTTACATAACTCTAAAATTTGATATTATAAAGAAAGGTGGTATTTTAGGATAAATTTGGAACGATTGTGTTCAAAGAGCTTTAAGTTTGATAATTAAATTAACCCTTTTGCGTGTGAACTTAACATTTATGAGCCTTTTCATAATTTCAGGTTTTTGTTAAAATGTTTTATGAGAAAAAAAAATTATGTTTTGTAAAAAATGACAAGAACTGTTAGTTTTAAGAGCTTTAAATTAGAAAAGCTTTCTAAACCAAACCATTTTACTTGGAAATTCGATTTTATAAAGGGTAACGAAATTTAGGGACAATTTGGTAATTTTGTTCTCAATGTAAATTAGCAAGAGCTTTTAGTCAAATAAACCATTTTACTAGGAAACTTGGTATTATAATTTGAGCTTTTTTTGAATCAAATCATTTTCGAATCGAAATTCGGTATTGATAAAGGCGACGGAATTTTAGGATAAATTTACAATATTTGTATCCAATGGGCTTTAAGCTTGACAATTAATTCATACTTTTTGGGTTTAAAGTTGACATATTTGATCTTTTTAAAAATTTCAGGTTTGTAATTAAATGTTTTATGAGCTTAAATTATCTATTTAAAAAAAATTGTTAAGAGCTTTAAGTTTAAAAAAACCATTTTACTTCGAAATTTGATATTGCAAGGGATAACGGAATTTTTGGTGAGGATATAGAATAATTGTTCTCAATGTAAACTAAAACTATTAAGAGCTTTTATTTTTAAGAAATTTTCAAAGCAAACCATTTGACTTTCAAATTTGGTATTATAAAGGAAGGTGGTATTTTGGGATTAATTTAGAGTATTTGTTTCCAATGAGCTTTAAGCTTGATAATTTATTTATACTTTCTCGGTGATTTTTGTGCCTTTCCATAAATTCTGTCTTTCATGTGTCAAATCATGTGTTTGCAAGAAATGAAGAACATTTAGTTTTGAGAGCTTTCATTCATCGAAGCTTTTCAAATCAAATCCTTTTATTTTGTGAATATTTGTTCTCAATGTAAATATCCTTCATCCAAAATGTATTTCCATTTTCGAGCGTTCCATGTGTAAGAAAAGCAATCGATTTACTCAGATTAAATTTTGTGGACTTATTCCGGCCATCATTTAAAAGTAGATGAAACAGAATGTGTTTCATTTGAATCAACTCTATGATATGACGAGTTCGGCGTTATTTTACTTTACGTATACATCGGGAAAATCAGTTAAGGAGTATATATTTTGAAAATTTTTGAATGTAGGATTGTGCATCTGTAATTTTTAGGAGGGGCCCAGGAAAATTACCTCATTTTTCGGGAAAATTTCCACTTTTTTATTTTTTCAAAATAAGGTAAGATGTAAATTTTTTGACGTTAGGATTGTGAATCTATAAATTTTAGAAGATACAAACCAAATTTTAGGAGAAAATGTATCTCATTTTCCACGAGAACTTTTATTAATTTTAATTGCTTCGTCAACCTTGCAGACACAGATCACAAAGTTTTTTCCGCCCTTATCGCTTCTTCTGATAATACCACAAATGTTAAAAAAAACACTTGTAAATGTAACAATTTTTTTAATGTAATTTTAATTCGTTGTATACTTTAGAGGATGGGGCCTGCCGCCCCCAAACCTCCGCTTATTCTTCCTGTTTCAAATTTTATTTACAATTTGAAACTAGAAAAATTTCAGAATTTTCCTGGAAAAATTCTCAGAAAAGTTACTTGCAGTGTCGAAAAATTGTTAAGATACAATCCTAATATCAAAATTTCTATAAAAATTGCACATTTTTACGTATTTTGAATAAAATAATACACAAATTTTCCAACTAAAAAGTGAAAATTTTACCGGGAAATGAGGTAATTTTCCAGTGAAATTTGGGTTTCTTCTCCTAAAAACTATAGATGCACAATCCTACATTTATACTCTTTACCTGATTTTCCCGATGTATACGTAAAGTAAACTTTAGCCGACGAGTTCTAAATATATCGATAAATCATCACAAATTTCGAATATAATTTGAAAAATATCAAGAATTTCGAAACAATCTCAAAAATGTCGAATTTTCAAAGTATGTTGAATGTTCTTAAAAGCTCTCAAATATTAATTTCTCATCTGTAAGTTTTGTAAACAAAATGGTATAAGCATAAAATAGGTAGCTATTTGCAAAAATTGTCAATTAGTTTTAAGTTTGATAATTAATTTAGCAAAGTTTGGGTTTTAACTTAACTTTTAACGTTGAGCCTTTTTCATACTTTTAGGTTTTTGCTAAAACATTATATGTGTTTACAAAAAATCAAGAACTTTTAATTTTATAAACTTTAATTTATCAATGCTTTTTATACCACAAACCATTTTACGCAGAAATTCGATTTTACAAAGGATAACGGAATTTAGAGATGATTTAGTATATTTGTTCTCAAAGCGAATTATCAAGAGCTTTTAGTGAATGAAACCTTTTTTGAATCAAATCATTTAACCGCGAAGTTCGGTATTGAAAAAGGCGACTGAATTTTGGGATACATTTAGAATATTTGTTTTCAATGAGCTTTAAGCTTCATAATTACTTCATACTTTTTGGATTTGAACTTAACATTTTTTAACCTTTTAATTATTTCACGTTTTTCTAAAAATGTTTTATGAGCATAACTTATGGTATTTGCAATAAAATTCGAAGCTTTTAACCCAAATAATTTATTTCTTATTCTGAAATTTGATCTAAACTATCGGGAAGGTGGTATTTTGGAATAACTTTTTAATATTTGTTGAGTAAATAAGCTTTAAGCTTGACAATTAATCAATAATTTTTGGGTTTGAACTTAACATTTTTAGCTTTTAACTAATTTCAGGTTTTAAATAAAATGTTTGATGAGCATAAATTATGTATTTGAAAAAAATTTAAAGAGCTTTAGTTTTAAGAGCTTCCACATATCGAAGCTTTCTAAATAAACCATTTTACTTCGAAATTTGATATGGCAAACGATGACGGAATTTTGGGTAGCATTTAGAATATTTTTGTTCAATGTAAATTATTAAGAGGTTTTTAAACCAAACCATTTACATAACTCTAAAAGTTGATATTATAAAGAAAGGTCGTATTATAGGATGAATTTAGAACGATTGTGTTCAATGAGCTTTAAGCTTGATAATAAAATTATACCTTTTAGGTGTGAACTTAACATTTGTGAGCCTTTTCATAATTTCAGGTTTTTATTAAAACCCCGTTTTGCAAATGACAGGAACTATTAGTTTTAAGAGCCTTCAATTAGAAAAGATTTCTAAAACAAACCATTTTACTATGTAACGGAATTTAGAGACAATTTAATATATTTATTCTCAAGGTAAATTATCAAGAGCTTTTACTGAATGAAAGCTTTTTTGAATCAATTTACTTTACTCCGAAATTCGGTATTGGAAAAAGGCAAAGGAAGTTTGGGATGAATTTAGAATGTTTGTTTCCAATGAGCTTTAAGCTTGATAATTAATTCACACTTTTTGGGTTTGAACTTAACATTTTTGAGCTTTTTAATAGTTTCAGGTTTTTAATTAAATGTTTGATTAGCTTAAATTATGCATTTGGAAATATTGTCAAGAACTTTAAATTGAAAAGCGTTCACATATCGAAGCTTTTTAAATAAACGATTTTACTTCGAAATTTGATATTGCAAGGGATGACGGAATTTTGGTTAGTATATAGAATAATTGTGTTCAATGTAAACTATTAAAAGCTTTTAGTTTTAAGAGCTTTTAGAAGCAAACCATTTGGCTTTCAAATTTGATTTTATAAAGGAAGTTGATATTTTGGGATTAATTAAGAGTATTTATTTTCAATGAACATTAAACAAGTTTTGATTTTAACTTAATTTTTAACGTTGACCTTTTTTCATACTTTTAGGTTTTTGCTAAAACAAGAACTTTGAATTTTATAAACTTTCAATTATCAGAGCCATTTAATCCAAACCATTTAACTCAGAAACTCGATTTTACAAAGGGTAACGGAATTTAGAGACGATTTGGAATATTTGTTCTCAAAGTGAATTATCAAGAACTTTTAGTCAAACCAAACCATTTTACTAGGAAACTTAGGTATTATAATATAAGCTTTCGTTTATCGAAGCTTAAATTTAAAATATTTGTTTCCAATGATCTTTAAGCTTGATAATTAATTCATACTTTCTAGGTTTGAACTTAAAATATTAAAGCTTTTTAATAATTTCAGGATTTTAATGAAATGTTTGATGAGCTTAAACTATGTATTTGGACAAATTGTCAAAAGCGCTTGAGGTTTAAAAGCTTTCACTTATCAAAGCTTTTTAACCAAACAATTTTACGTCGAGATTTGATATTGCAAGGGATGACGGAATTTTGGTTAGGATTTAGAATAATTGTGCTCAATGTAAACTATTAAAAGCTTTTAGTTTTAAGAGCTTTTCAAAGCAAGCCATTTGACTTTCAAAATTGATATTACAAAGAAAGGTGATATTTTGGGATTAATTTAGAGTGTTTGTTTTCAATGAGCTTTAAGCTTGACAATTTATTTATATTTTCTGGGTAATTTTTGTGCCTTTCCATAAATTTTGCCTTTCGTTAAAATGTTTTATGAGCATAAATCATGTACTTGCATGAAATGTCAAGAATTTTTAGTTTTAAGAGCTTTCAACTAGAAAAGCTTTCTATACCAAACCATTTTACTTAGAAATTTGATTTTATAAAGGGTAATGGAATTTAGGGACAATTTAGTAAATTTGTTCTCAAAGTAAATTATCAAGAGCTTTAATCTTGATAAGTAATTCATACTTTTTGGGTTTGAACTTAACCTTTTTGAGCTTTATAATAATTTCAGGGTTTTAATCAAATGCTTGATGAATTTAAACTATGTATTTGGAAAAATTGTCATGACCACGTGTCGAAGCTTTTTAAACAAACCATTTTACTTCGATATTTAGTAGGATTTAGAATGATTGTACCAAATGTCAACTATTAAGAGCTTTTAGTTTTAACAGCTATTGACTTTAAAATTTGATATTGTAAAGGAAGCTTTAAGCTTGACAATTTATTTATACTTTCTCGGTAATTTTTGTGCCTTTCCATAAATTTTGTTTTTCGTTAAAATGTTTTATGAGCATAAATCATGTATTTTCAGGAAATGTCAAGAACTTTTAATTTTAAGAGCTTTCACTTATCGAAGCTTTTTAAATCAAATTATTTTATTCAGAATTTTGATATTACAAAGGGTAATTTTTGGATAAAACTCAGAATATTTTTTTAAACGTATATATCCTTTATTAAAAATTGGTTTCCATTTTCGAGCGTTACATGTGTAAGAAAAGCAATTGATTTACTCAGATTTAATTTTGTTGACTTATTCGAGCGATCGTTCAAAAGATGAAAACACTAGATGAAACAGAACGTGATTCATTTGAATGGCCTTTAATAAAACGAAACATCTTGCACCTTTAGGCTATGACGAGTTCTAAATATATCGATAAAGCATCACAAATTTCGAATATAATTTTAAAAATTTTAAGAATTTCGAAATAATCGAAATAAAGTGTCTTGAATATTTTAGAAAGTTCTCAAATATCAAATTATCCGAAAGTTTTATAAAAAAAATTGTATAGGCATAAAATATGTAGCTATGTGAAAAAATTGTCGATTAGTTTTAAGTTTGATAATTAATTTAGACTAACTTAACTTTTACGTTGAGCCTTTTTCATACTTTTAGGTTTATGCTAAAACATTTTATGTGTTTGCAAAATATCAAGTTTACTTCACTTGTAATTTTATAAACTTTCAATTATCAAAGCTTTTTGAATCAAATCATTTTAGTCAGGAATTTTGTACTAAAAAGGACGACTGAATTTTGGGATAAATTTAGAATATTTTTCAAGAATAAGCTTTAGTCGAACATTTAGTTTTAGGGGGGGTAAGGGGCGCCGGTTTAGATGGTCTTATTATACTAGCCCAAATGCCAACCTCACCTGCACGTGGTACTTCCTGCTAATTAACTAACGAGGCTCTGGCGACCGAGATACGGCGGAATAACCGACTACCGAGAACATAGCAAATGATGTTCTCTTCAATGACCCACTACCAACTTGTACTGGTTAGGTTGGTAGTTGATACATAACCAGTTTTAAAGCAATGAGTTCAACGCAAAAAGGAAACAATACCCCAGGTGGTAAACCAACTACCCAGTTGGCTAATCCACCCTCTTACGAGGCTGGCTCAATGGATTCTGGGGTGAGCCAATCATTGCTAAACCCATTCGAAAGAAGTTCAATGTTGTTAAGATCACCAAACAATCATACTAACTCTGCAAATCAGCAGAAAGACGAAAACGCTGAGCTCTGTCGAAAACTCAGTGAAGTAGAGGTACTTTTAACGCAATTAAGAAGCGAAATTGAAAAGCTGAAAAAAGAAAATGAAGAATTGAAGAAGCCCAAACCAATGGAGATTTCTGAAAACCCGCTAACTTGTTATAATGAAACAAGTACTCACACTAGTTATAACAATGAGTTCCATACTGATGAAGAGGATCTCATGAGAGAAACAGATTGGGTACTGAAAAGGAAGAAAAGACCTACCAAAAAACGAAAAGCAGAATTCTCGCCTGAAGTTGGAGATCATTCGCAAGCTAATGTATTAGTAACTGGTGATACTAATACCAAACCAACTCACCAGCAACAGCAACAAAAGGTTGTACCGAAAGAAAAGGCTCCTCCGCCAATTAATGTAATCGGCATAACAGAATTTGCAAGTATACAATCTATAATGAAATCAGTGACAGCTAAGGAATATAGAGTAGTGTCACTAAACAATAACGTGTGGAAAATCAATACACCAGATTCCGACACATATAGAGCTCTAGCAACAAAGCTCAATGCGGAAGGTAAAGAATGGTTCACATACGAAGATAAAAACGAACGCGCAATTAAGGTTATGGCCAGAGGCCTTCATCCAACGTGTACGAAGGAGGACATAATTGAGGACCTAAAGGCAAGAGATCTGCAAATAGAAGATGCAGTAAACATCCTAAAACGAGAGAGAGGTGAGAACAATCAAGTCAAAAAAAGGGGGCTTCCACTCTTCATGCTTACGTTTAACAAAAAGGAGAAAGTTGAAAACATCTTCAACATCAAAGCAATTCTCAACATGAGGGTTAAAATAGAACCGCTGAAGAAAAACACGAGGCTAATACCTCAATGCAAAAAATGCCAAGGTTTCAATCACACGCAAAAATATTGCAGACGGGAGCCAAGATGCGTAAAATGTGCTGGAAAACACAACGCGAAAGAGTGTACAGAAAGTAGAAACACCCCTGCAAGATGTATAAACTGTAAAGGGCATCATCCTGCAAATTATAGAGGCTGTGAAGTAGCCAAAGAACTTCAAAGACTAAGAAACAAAACGCATCAGTTTCCTCAAAACCCTAGGGTTACCAGAGAAGAGAAACCAACTAAAACCCAAGCGGAGCCAAAACCACCAGGTATTGGTACAGAGCGGAAAAGTTATTCACAAATTGTACAGCAATCATCTAATGCTACGAATGATAATCCCCTTGAAAGGATTTGTCGAAGCATAGAAGCCATAAATATAAGGCTAGCAAAGCAAGAACGTGGTCTAGAAGCTTTATATAAGCGTCTAGATATGCACCAAACCTTGAACGAGGCAACAGCCCTCATATACTAAAATGAGCAGATCACTAAGAATTGTCACCTGGAACGCGAACGGACTAGCGCAACATGTTCCAGAGCTAGAAATTTTTCTAAATTTAGAAAAAATAGATATCTGCCTTATATCGGAGAGCCATTTGACAAAAACATCATTTATTAAAATACGTGATTATGAATGTTACCATGCTGTTCACCCAGGAGGAAAACCCAGAGGAGGATCAACAGTAATAGTGAAAAAGAGTCTCAAACACTATGAAGAACCTAGTATAGAAGAGGAAAGTATGCAAGTTAAAACCATAAAAGTTGAAACTAACAATAATAATGAATACAGTATTTCCTCTATCTACTGCCCTCCACGCTATAATCTAAACAAAGAAGATTATAATAGACTCTTTAGATCACTAGGATCCAATTTTATTATTGGTGGTGACTTTAATGCAAAAAACACCTATTGGGGATCAAGACTTACAACCCATAAAGGAAAAGAGCTATTCGAAGCCGGACGAATAAATAACTGCGAGTTCCACTCTGGAGGTAAACCGACATACTGGCCTGCTGATATAAATAAAATACCAGATCTCATTGATTTTTATGTAACGAAAGGGATCTTCGAGGATTACATGTACATCGAAAACAGCGAAGGGATATATTCCGATCATACACCTGTTATCATGACACTCAGCACAATGATAATTAATAAGGATAACCTGCCTAAATTAACAAATAATAGAACTAACTGGGACCTATTCCAAGAACTAATTGAAATGCAAACAAATCTACGAGTGCCGATTAAAACACCGGTACAGTTGGAAGACGAACTAGAGGTATTTAACAGTACTATTCAACAAGCAGCATGGGAAAGTTCTCCTGCTAGTCACACCGAATCCCGTAGGAATCAAAATTATCCTATTGAGGTCAGGGAGTTAGTTAGAGAGAAACGGAAGGCAAGAAAAACCTGGCAAAGGACACGCGCCCCGGAAAACAAAAAAATCCTCAATTTTCTATGCAATAAACTAAAACATCTTATAAAAGAAATTAAGAATGAAACTATCAACAAGTACTTAAATGGTCTCACCGAACATAAAGATACTGATTACTCTCTTTGGAAAGCAACAAAGGGATTAAAAAGAACTAAAATGCATGTACCACCTATTAAAAATGGGGAAGGAACCTGGGCCAAAAGTGACAAGCAAAAAGCTATTTTATTTGCAGCTCACTTGGAAGACACCTTTCAACCGCTACCTAGGCAAACAGCAGATGAAAACATAATAACAATTAGCAAAATTGATGAATATAATATTCGATGTGTAACATTACAGGAATTAAAAAATGAGATCAAGTGTAATTTGAACGCCAAAAAAGCTCCAGGATATGATTTAATTACTGGACAAGTCGTAAAAGCCATTCCCGAGAAGGGACTACGAAAATTGGTTCAAATTATCAATGCTGTCTTCAGACTAAAATATGTCCCACGGCAATGGAAGGTTGCTGAAGTAATTATGATCCCCAAACCAGGCAAACCAGCGAACGATAAAAAGTCGTACAGACCGATTTCACTACTTCCTGTAATTTCAAAATTATTTGAAAAATTACTGCTCAAGAGACTCAAGCCAATAATAGAAGAGAGAAATTTGATTCCACCACACCAATTTGGATTTAGAGAAAATCACTCTACGATAGAACAAGTTCACAGAATAACGGATATAATCGAAGACTCACTTGAGAATAAGAAGATATGCTCCAGCATCTTCTTAGATGTAGCACAAGCTTTCGACAAAGTTTGGCACCAAGGACTTGAATTTAAATTGCATCGAGATCTACCTAAGCAATTCTATCAAATTCTTAAATCTTATATCGCAGACCGACATTTCCGTGTAAAATATAACCAAGAGTACTCTGAACTAAAGAGAATATCAGCAGGCATACCACAGGGTAGCGTACTGGGTCCTATATTGTACATCCTGTACACCAGAGATATGCCAAATACAGAAGGTGCCACCATAGCAACATTTGCAGACGATACAGCTATTCTGGCGACTGGAAAGTGTATATCAGAAGCAACGACCAAACTTCAAAAAGCAACCGACACAGTGAGTAGTTGGACAAAGAAATGGCGCATTAGCCTAAACGAAGCAAAGTCGGTTCACGTAAACTTCACGAACCAGAAAGCTAACTGGATTCCAGTGAAACTTAATTCAAGGCCGGTTCCAAATGCAAATACAGCCAAATACCTCGGCATGACTCTCGATTGCAAGCTTAGATGGAAAGAGCATGTTAAAAAGAAAAAAGAAGAATTGAACATTAAATATAGGAAAATGTATTGGCTAATAGGTAGAAACTCTGAGCTTACAATATATAACAAATTGCTATTATATCAGCAAATACTTAAACCAATATGGACCTACGGTATTCAACTTTGGGGTTGTACCAAGAAGACAAATGTACAAATGATTCAATGTTTTCAAAACAAAGTGCTGCGTGGCATAGTAAACGCACCATGGTACATTAGAAATGATAACCTCCATAGGGACTTAAACATGGAATATGTAAGTGAAGAAATACAAAATCATGCGAAGAAACACATTCAGCGGATATCTCGGCACCAAAATGCAGACATACGAAGTTTGTTGGATACCACCAATGCAGTAAGAAGACTTCAAAGGCAGAAACCTTTGGAATTGGGCAGTTGTATTTAATTCGGATAGAGAAAAATAATTACTATGTAAATTCAAACGGGAGTAACCATTGGGCTACTGCCCGTCAAATGTGAATCTTCATTTAAGAAAGATAAATTACTAAATGATTTGTAAATCAGTTGTAATATTAAATAAAGGGGGAAAAAAAAAAAAAAAAAAAAAAAATTTAGTTTTAGGAGGTTCACGTATTGAAGCTTTTAACCCACATCATTTACTTTTTAGTCTAAAATTTGATCTAAACTATCAGGAAAGTGGTATTTTGGAATAAATTTAGAATATCTGTTTTCAATAAGCTTTAAGCTTGCCAATTAATCCATAATTTTTGGGTTTGAACTTAAAATTTTGAGCCTTTAATTATTATATATTTTTCAGGTTTTAAATAAAATTTTTGGTGCGCCTAAATTACATATTTGAAAAAATTGTCAAGAGCTTTAGTTTGAAGAGCTTCCACTTATCGAAGCTTTTAAAACAAACCATATTACTTCGAAATTGGATTTTATAAGGGGTCACGGAATTTAGTACAATTAGTATATATTTAGAGACAATTTAGTATACATATTTGTTCTCAAGGCAAATTATCAAGAGCTTTTAGTGAATCAAAGCTTTTTTTGAATCAAATCATTTTACTCCGAAATTTAGTATTGAAAAAGGCGACGGAATTTTGCTATCAATTTAGAATATTTGTTACAATGAGGTTTAAGCTTGATAATTAATTCATACATTTTGGGTTTGATCAAATGTTTTATGAGCTTAAATTATGTATTTGAAAAAATGTCAAGAGCTTTATATTTAAAAGCTTTCACTTATCGAAACTTTTTAAACAAACCATTTTACTTCGAATTGCAAGGGATGACGGAATTTTTGTTAGGATTTAGAATAATTGTGTTCAATGTAAACGATTAAGAGCTTTTAGTTTTAACAGCTTTTATCTTTCAAATTTGATATTATAAAGGAAGGTGGCGTTGATGATTTTTTATACTTTCTCAGCGATTTCTGTGCTTTCGAAAAATTCTGTCTTTGGTTAAAATGTTTTATGAGCATAAATCATGTATTTGCAAGAAATGTCAAGAACTTTTAGTTTTAAGAGCTTTCATTTATCGAAGCTTTTTGAATCAAATTATTTTACTCGGAAACTTGGTACTAAAAAGGGCAACGGAATTTTGGGGTAAATTTAGAATATTTGTTAACAATAAGCTTTAGGCTTGACAATTAATCTATAATTTTTGGGTTTGAACTTTCAGCTTTTAATTAATTTCAGGTTTTAAATAAAATCTTTGATGAGCATAAATTATGTATTTGAAAAATTTGTCAAGAGTTTTAGTTTTAACGGCTTCCACTTATCGAAGCTTTTAAACAAACCATTTGACTTCGAAATTTGATGTTACATAGGATGACGGAATTTTGGGTACGATTTAGAATCCTTGTGTTCAATGTAAATTATTAAGAGCTTTTCAAATCAAACCATTTGATTTTCAAATTTGATAATATAAAGGAAGGTGGTATTTTGGGATTAACTTATAGTATTTGTTTCCAATGAGCTTTAAACTTGATAATTAATTTATATTTTCTCTGCAAGTTGTTACAACTCAAAGCTAAGTGCAGAACATTCTCTAACAAAAACCGAATAAGTTCGATAAATCTTTAAACATCTCGAATAATTCTAGGAATATCGAAAAACTTAAGAAATGTAGAATAAACCGTGCTGAACAATCAGTTCGAAAAATTTCTATATTATGCGAATGTTGATTGAAGTCGAACAATTTCAATATTACCGAAAAGTCTTGATAATAATGATTAATAGCGAAAAGACCGTAAAAATCTAGAAAACCCATAAAAATTTAAAAAATTCCGAAAATTCGTTTAAATATGGAATTATTTCTCAAGTAACTTAATGTTACCAATACTACTAAGCAAGTTAAGGCTAAGCTCACCAAAATGGTATGCAATACTAATTATTTCGTAAATATTCTTCGAATAGGCTCTAAAATTCTCGAGTAACATCAAACTATCAAATACATCAGAGAATTTCAAACTTACTCGAATAATCTCAAAAATCTCGAATAACCTGACCGTTTCGAAACACCGAATCACCAATTAGGTCTCAAACCTGCGAGACATGCGGATATGAAATGAGAAAGCGAGTATTCCCAATATCAGGAGAACTTCACCACTAACACTTGCAGATTACTATAAGCTCCCTTTTTCTAATCAAATCTTGATTTATAAAATATTGAATTTGCTTGGCTAAAGGCTCAATTTGATGTGTACAAAATTGAATTTTGATAAATGGAAAAACGGTGAACTTGGAGTTACGCAAAACGTATAAATAAATGAACCCATAGCAAACACAAAAATTCGTTGTAATTTGCTGTCAAAAGCTTTGATTTCAAACGAGTTTAGCTAATTTTCTTCTAAATCTAAATATCGGCCAGAACCTATAAAAGGAACCGAGAAGATGTGGTTGAGCCTGTCATAAGAAAATATTTAATAACAACAGGAGCGATTTCTTCTTTTTCTAAAAATTAGACCACCCTCTTTTCTTAAAAATTTCCTGGAAATGTACCATTCTGCAAATCTGCACTTTAAGCTTAATCTGAAAATTAAACTAATAAAGGATAAAGGAAATTCCGTGGGCCTCAACAACCGTGGGTCCTCGCGGCTGCGGGTGCTGCCGGTACCCAGTTACGCCACTGGCGCTTTATTCATTTGTTTTGTTAAACGCTTTTAGTTTTGATCGAACCCTGGAGAATCCACAGATATATGGTAGGTGTCCAGGCATATAGATAGAGAGACGTAGACATTTTTGGGAGGAGAGAGGGGCTTTTTTCGGACTTATTCTAAACGTCGATAAAAGTGATTTATCATAAACAAAATTGTTGGTAATTTTTGACAGGATTTCAATATCATAACTAACACTTTCCGCTCTACACACAAATAACACTAAATGACGCGAAAATGATTCTAATCAAATTCATTTTTATTTATTTACAGTTTATGTGTCAAAATGCTCGATTGGTTTGATTTCCATGGTCATATGTGTATTGCATTTGAAATGCTTGGACTTAGTGTTTTCGATTTTTTGGTAAATGTTTAGTGGGGTAATTTGTGTAACGCCTAAATTTATTAATTTGTGTAAATATTTTTGTTATAGCGTGAAAACAATTATGAACCATATCCAATAGATCATGTGCGACACATAGCCTATCAATTATGTTGGTCTGTTAAATTTTTACATGAAACAAAATTAACACATACAGATTTAAAACCGGAGAACATCCTATTTGTTGATTCGGATTATTCAACCGTTTATAATCACAAAAAGGTAAATTGGTGGTTATTTTGTAAATGTTGTATGGGTTTACTAATTTTTTTTTTTTTTTTTTTTTTGACGAAATAAATTATTTAGAACCGTGATGTTCGTCGTGTTAAATCAACGGACGTGCGCCTAATTGATTTTGGTAGCGCAACATTTGATCATGAACATCATAGTACGATAGTGTCGACAAGGCATTATCGAGCGCCCGAAGTTATATTAGAATTAGGTTGGTCACAACCATGTGATGTTTGGTCAATAGGTTGTATAATGTTTGAATTATATTTGGGCATAACATTGTTTCAAACGCATGACAATCGTGAACATTTAGCCATGATGGAACGGATATTAGGCGCTATACCATATAGGATGGCAAGGTATAAAATTTTTGAATTTTAATTAAATTAATTTGTTTACTAATTATTTTTTTATTGCACAATTGATTTTATTACAGAAAAACCAAGACAAAATATTTCTATCATGGGAAATTAGACTGGGATGAAAAATCATCGGCGGGCCGTTACGTACGTGATCACTGTAAACCGTTGCACCGATATATGCTCTGTGAAATTACAGAACATCTTCAATTATTTGATTTAATTAAGAAAATGTTAGAATATGAACCAAGTCAACGTATAACGTTAGGTATAAATAATATCGAGAACAACCAAAAAAAACAAAATAATTACAAATATTCCTTTTTAATCCATAGCGGAAGCATTGCAACATTCATTCTTCTCAAAACTTTTGCCACATCAACGTGTCGGTGATCCGCAAGGTAAATCATCGGAATTATATGCCCATGAACGATCCCATAGCTTATCTAGATAGAATCAAAAATTGTGTTGTGTTTAACGTTTAAAATTAAAAAAAAAAAATCAATCACGAGAATTTTAAAAATACAAAAAAACCTAGTTTTTTATCTAACTATTAATTTAATAAGCAAACTACATATATTCATTTTTAAAAAACTATTTTTATTCTTTTCTTCAAAAATTCATACACCCATTGTAAATAATGTTATGTAAATCTTAAAAAAAAAAAAAAACAAAAAAGTTAAAAAGAAAATTGGTGAAATTTAAAACAAATCCAACTTTTAAAATTATTTTCATTTTATTTTCTTCTAGTCTCTGTAACACCACCAACATTAAGTTCGTCTGAAAGTTAATTTTTAATTTTAAAAACATTTTTTTTTTTTTTTTTGTTGACTAAATATTATTTAATTTTTAAAATTAGACATAAAAATCAAAAATTAAAAATCTTAATGACATTTTTAGTTTTTTAATAAGAAATCCTTTATTTTTCCAAATAAAAGCAAAAAAAAAAAAAAAGAAATTGAGAAAGAAACTATATACATACATATATATATTTAAATATTTATTTTTAAAACCAGAGAAATTAAAAATTGTTACTGTTATAAAAAAAAAAATAATAAAAAAGCAAAAAACTTTAAAACCAACTTTTGTTATTTGATTTAGTAAAATGTGAAACAATATTTACGAGGTGGTTTTGACGTGTGTTTAAGACGGCCACTCCATTAACTTCAACGCCAATCAGTTTATTGCCCTTATTCACAAACTCTAAATAATTCTGTACAGAGCAAAATTTACAGAGTTGTATACTGTAAAAACATTGCCGCTGTAAGAAAAATAGTAAAAAACCAAATCATAACAAATAATTCTGGCTTGAAAGTGAAATGAAAGAAAATGTATGAGAATATTTGCAAGGAGCCTACCTGATAGAGATAGGTAAGTAAACTATTTTTTTCCACATAATGGAATCTGACGGGACGTTTTCCGTGAATTAAATCCGGATTTCGTCAGAAATCCGAATATTTGTTTTTTTGTATTTCGTCAGCCATTTATTATAATCCGGTAGCCTCAAATTTCACACCGAAATACGATAAATGGGGTGCTCACTTTATATCTGCAGTTTGTCGACATGTGTAAGGTATTTATGTCGACTTTAGTAGATAACGTAGAAGATTGCCGTTGGTAAGATGTTTTTTGGTGTTACAGCGTTCCCTCGACGATTGTCACGGCGATCTTACAAGAATCTGAACACTTTTTCGAATTTTGTCAAGAATGAGATACTATCAAGCATACGTATATTGATTTCTTAAGTTCACAAAGAAATCTTAAGAGAACATTTTTTAGTGAAAATCTCAAAAACTAGGCTAATAGATGCGATCGAAAGTACTATACCTCTAATGATATGTCTCGGGACCAGTAATATTACTGTGCCAAACATTGCGGGTTGGCATAGCAATTACTGGTCCCGATACCTATCATTAGAGGTGTCAAGAACCGCAATCAGAGCACAATTGCAAATTTAAGCTGCTTGATTATTTCCATACATTTCATAGAAAATTCGATTTGAAGAAAATCACCTTACTATATAGCTCAGCCAATTCAGGTCAGGGCTATAAAAATCCAAAATCTGCAATTGTGCTCGATTGCGGTTCTTGATACTTCTAATGATATGTCTCGGGACCTATAATTGCTATGCCATACATTTCACAGAAAATTCGATTTTAGACGGCAAGACGGTCATCAGCTAAAAATGTCCGCGAATTACTTACCACTTTAACCATAATTTTGTGTACCTGCATTGTAGGGGAACAGTTATATTTTTGTCTGCGTAGGTATACTGAAAAGAAATATCTTTTAATTCTATGGTTTATCGGCGGCCTATATTTCGAAATAATTAACCACCAATTATCTCGCTTATTTCGAAATGCATCACATTCATGATCAACACAAACTATACGCCATATCGGTGAAACCAATCTATAATGTGTTGTATCACACGCAAAATTCGAACAGAAAAAAAACCTAAAAGAAAAGAACCTTTTGAAACATCTAATTATGTTAAAATCTAAAGGGTTTAAAGGTTATAATCACGCCCGTTAATAATTTGTTTAGGTTTTTAGTTGTACATAAATAACATACATAGGTTTTATAAAGACATTTCTTAGATTATTATTGTTGTCGTTAAAGTCCTTTATGGTCCATTGACAATATTCTCAGTCGCTTTATTTTGTTATTTTTTGGCAGAACGAAACACTTTCACTTATAAATTCGTGGTGGCTTAGTGCAACTTTAAGTCTTAGTGCAACTTTAAGTACAAAATATTTGCGTGAAGTACAGCAAAAACTTATTTAAATGTGTTTACTCGTGTATAACCTTTATACAACGCTGTTAAAAATTTTCTAAATTTCTTAACGTAGGAAAATGTCGTTGTTCGTCCAAGTCCGCGTTGTATGAGGTTTACCTGTAAGCTACTATTATTTTGTTTGTTTACTTTCTTTACTCTGTAAGGCAGTCCAATATTTAATTTCAAAAAGAGGAATATACATAGCAATTAAAGGGACAAGTTAAACAAAAATCAATTCATGTACATATGTACATGAAAAACTTATTATTCATAACTTTTTATAACCAAAACCACCGTTAATATTCATTTCAAACAAAATAAATCGAAAAGTTTTATTTACAGCTAAAAATAATTTTGTGTTGAACACACACACACAGCGCAAATTAAATTCTTATGTTTTTGCCAATTTATTATTTGATATTTTGTTTGACGAAATTAAAATTCGCTAGAAGAACATCTACGTGGCTCGCAGTATATAAACGAAATTTATGTAACCATACTTCACCGGTTGGCGTACGTAAAATCTACATTATCCTAACAAAAGCAAATCAAAAAGGGATCTACTATTCAAGGAGTGTGTTCTCGGTTTGGGTTATGACATACAATGCAAAAGAGTCGTTAGCGGTGATTCCGCAACATCCACAGCCTTTGGTGGCCACAGCTGTGGTTCAGCTGTTGGCCACCGTTGTTGGCTGTGGATGTGTGCGGAATCATCGCTAGCGACTCGTTTTCGTATTTATGAAGAACCCTTAATTGGACCAAGTTCTTTGGAGTTCGTAAACACGTTTATTGCACCTGTTAGGTCTGTAGAAATCCGGTTTTTTGTTGAAATATTTCAGATTTTTCGGTCAAACTGAAGCAATATTTGTTTTTTTTGGCTGTATTGTGGAAAACACAGCATTTTAAAGTAATTTTTGATGGGATTATGCGGTTTTATTTTTTAGTTTCGCTTCGCCAGTGAAAATAGTGATACATCCATAACAAAATTATTTGACTTGTTACACTTTTAAAGTGTGCACTTTTTGAAAATATTAACTAGTTTGAGGTTGGTAAAATATTCGTGTTTAATCCTACGCCACCAACCCGAATTTTAACTTAAATCCTAATTTTCATTAGGGACCATTAATATTTTACAATCAAGACTTACAATCCACAAGGAAAATTCTCAGGTTGAGTCGAAGGTTTTATGAAATTATTAAGAATGTTTGATATTTTTTGAATTTGTGGACAGTGTTAAATGGCTTTAGCCTTGGTTGGCATCGGAGATTATTTGAGCTTTTTCATTGCTTTTCTATTGGTTAATGCATTGAGATTTTTCAAGAAATTTTTTCGAGATTTTTCGAATTCTGTTCGAGTTTATTTGAGTTTTCGGGGATTTTTTTTTTTGTCAATATCGAGATTAGCCGAAATTGAGAAATATGTTATTACAGAATTAGTGATAAATCGAGATTATTCAATACTTTTACAAGAGTAAAATCAAACGGAAGACGGGGCAGGAGTAGGAATATACGGCGGTGGAACATGATCGAGACCACTTTTCCACTGTATTCCTAGAGAACAATTTTGCCTTAAATTCCTTTTTAATTGTTTGATTGAATCTCCTTTTCAACAAGTGTTTCAGTCCAGTCAAATCTTAGTGAAAATTTTTTTGACTTTAATGAGCTTAATATGCAGCTTATTGTCGGTACTTCCACTATTATTAGATGATACGTTGCTTAGTCTGTGGTTCAATATTTTAACGTCTTAAACGCGATACCTTCTATAATTATATCAACGGACGAAGGGCTTGACGAAGCACGTGTTTACAACATTTTTAAAAGCTGAGCTTTAGGTTTTGTCTCAACTGTTCTAAAAAAATATTGTGACAAAAAAATCTTTTCAGAGTTTCTCTTCAAAATTTTCATTACTTTCCGTTGGTTTGTTGTGTCCGTAAATAAAGCTGCTCTTGTGGAAACAAGTTTTTATACATTTTCCTTTGAATGTTGTATAATCCTTAAGCGTTTTTAAGGATAAATTAGCCTTTAATCGTGAGGTTTTAAAATTAAAAGCCACTTGAATTAATTTTTATTTATTTTTGAACAATTTAATTTTGTACAATTTTATTGTTTTATAAAGTTTGTCTTCATTGACCAAAGAGCGAAAATTAATTAATTTATTAACAAAAAAGCAAAAAAAAGAAAATTTTATTTTATTACACAATTGACATTTGAAAAGGTTTTTTAGTTTTTTATGGTTTACGAAATTATAGCAATTATTATATACATGCTATATTAACCGGTAATGATAATTAATAGGATGTGTTTATTTTTTCATCTAATCCGAGTATAACAATTACATAAGTTAATGACTAAATTGAAAACTTGATAATTTTGAAGCTGACTATTCATCAAATGTGTTGTATTTTATATTCAAAACTGAATTATAGACATCAAGCTTACCATTGATACTACAAAAGGTTTGGTAGCTTTACAAGCATTTCAGTCTAAATTTTAAAAATTATTTAACAAAATGTCAGAATTCAATTCGCATATACTATTCGCAACTGTAACATATTTAAATTTATTTCTTAATAAAACCATTGTGAGAGTGAAGAAATTTAAGAATTTTCCTTTGTATAAACTAGAAATAAAATTTATTAAATCTAGAACAGCGAATTAATATTCATATTTATATTAATATTCATATTTTGGTTTTACATTCCAGATGTTCGTCAAAAAATTATTTTAATCGATTTTTTAATTGGCCATATTCGAGAATTTTAGCTAAAAATCATTTTAGTTTAGTATTCCTTCGAACATGCCTAGTTTAACCATAACCATAAAAATCGTTAAATTCACATGTTAAATTTCATTTACATAGAAAAATACAAGCATACAGAATATAGCAATCCCTATTATACAAGCTTTTTTTAATACTTTGACTGCCCAGTTAATTTTGCGAACGTTTACAAACCAACCATCTTTTGTATTTTGTTATATGGCTTGCGAGCCAACGTACGCGACTTAATCATATTTGATAATCTTAGCGCCAAATGCAATATCAGTGGCTTTCAGAAATGATAGCCGCCCCATGTCAGTCAATGAATAAGAACAAAAAATTATTATTTTTAGACGTCGAAAAGCTTTTTTTTATAAACTAAGCTTTTGCACGCAAATGTTTATTAAATGTTTTGTTTTTAAATCTGTTGCATTTTTAGCTATTTGCTCATTTAATTCCGATAATTTTCCTCTAGAACAAGTTATTGAAGTTTTTGATTGTGTTCTGTTTACTCCAAACTTACTAATGTTACTTTTAAAATTAAAAGCTCTATTATTTAAAACCACTTTTTTTAATTAAAAACCATTTTATTATTGAAGATAACAAAGCTCTCAATTTTTTTTAAAAAAAGTTTACCTAAAATTTAAAAGTTAAACTTCCGTTTAAAAAGCCTTTATATTTTTGTTCTTAAGGTTGATGTTGACAATTTCCAAATAATTGAAAGATTCACAGAAAAATTATAAAGCACCGAAAACTTTTTAAAAGCTCTACATAAGGACGGACACCTTACTAAGCTTTTGAAAAGCTTTTGAGTAAAAATGTTTATTAATTTTGCCTCATTTAACATAATAGAGCTTTCCTCTAGAGCAAGTGATTGTAACTTTTGATGGACATATATTTTAAAGACAGTATGATTTGATCGAAAGCTGTGACTAAATTAGATTAGAAAGACTCATGGTATAACAATTGCGCCCTAAAATTAAAAGCTCTATTTTTTAAAACCACTTTATTAGATGATGACAAAGCAAGCTCTCAATTTTTTAAGAAAAATTTACCTAAAAATTAAAAATACAAGCTTCAGTTTAAAAAGCCTTTGTGTTTCTGTTCTTAAAGTTGATGCTGGTAATTTTCAAATAATTGATAGATTCACAGAAAAAAAGCTCTATATAAAAAGGAGCACATTACTAAGCTTTTGAATAAAAATGCTTATATTTCAAATTTCTTACATTTTTAGCGTTTCAAATTTCTTATCTTCCACACATTTTTAGCGACTTTAGTGAAAGCTTCTTGGGAAGGAAAGGGGTTTCCAACATCTATCATAAAGTGGCCCCAATACAAACTTCACAGCAATACTAGAAGCATCTGTGTTGAAAAGCAGCTATCCGTGATGCGATCCACAGAATGCGTGAGAAGAATAGCCTGAGCGAGCGAGTACAACTTTAAATCCCGGCCGCTTCGCAATCAGATGGCCCATGAAAATTGGTTTTTCTGTTTCTTGTTGACCTTTCCAAGCCACTGAGGTGGTAAGCACGCACGAGATCTATTTTTGAGAAGATGGTGCAGATTTCCAGGTTAACTGTTATCTTGTACGGTAATCGCATTTAGTCGACATTACAGTCTCCGCATGGTGGCCAGTCGTTTCTGTTATGTTTTGACACTAAGTGCACAGGTGAAGCAGCGCTAGACGAACTTTTTCTGCACAATCCGAATTGTAGTACGTATTCACTTTTTGCTATTTTGTGTTTTTCTCAGTCCAAAATATGCATTGGACGTGTCCCCATTCGCGAGTTGGTACGGTTTTCTAAATAGAATCGATTCACATTTATTGGCGTTTATTTGTATACGCCAGGACTTCAAAAAATTTGTGATGAAATTGATTGCGGACTGAATATTATTTTGGATGTCTCTGATTCTAGAAGCGGCACTATATACTACTATGTCATCTGCATAAGCCTATCCTATCGTAATGATTTTGATGAATGATTCGATATCGTCATTGCTTAAATTTTCAT
This sequence comes from Tipula vernalis, assembly GCA_958295665.1. NCBI lineage: Eukaryota > Metazoa > Arthropoda > Insecta > Diptera > Tipulidae > Tipula > Tipula vernalis. Next base: position 314,055,701 of record OY282560.1, on the reverse strand, counting down.
TGTTGGGCACGATGTTTTCGCCACAGTTGTTCATTTTGCAGTATTTAACAATCCCTTTTAGTTTATTGGTCCAATTTGTCCATTCGGTGTTTGTAAATTGATAAATCAACCTCTTTGTTGTGACCTCGTCCATGAAGTCTTGACTTCTTTCAATTGTTGAGCAATGAATCTCAATAGCTCTGTGGTCACTTTCATAGAATAGTGTGGGTATCTCACCTTCGTCGTTCTTGTTAATTACCAGGCTATTGGTCTGTATGTCAGCTTCTTCGGCTTATATGATTTTGTTTTGTATAAGAAACCTTTTTCCGTTTGTCAACGATTTAGGGTGATGCCTCGTTTGTTGTTATTCGTGCTACCCCAATTCGAGTGCCTGCCATTTAAGTCTCCTGCTATCACGAAATAATTATTAATATTAAATAATTTTAATGACTCGAAAATATGCGTCCACTCCTTCTCAAACTGTTGTCCGACTTCCGTACTGTTATGAGTTGAACAGTAGACCGATATTAAATATATTTTTTTGTTGTCTTTTAACTTAACTATTACAGTATTCTCTACATCTTTTAGGTTTTGGCGTTGATTCATTTTGACTTGCTCAAATTTGATGTGATTTTTAATCAAATTTGCTGTGGCAACTCCTTTGAATGAAATTGGTCGATCTTGTCGTTCAGGTTGGTAATTTTTAAATTCCACGTGATGTCTGTCGCTTAATTTTGTTTCGCATCATTATCACGTCTAGTTGGTGAAGTTCTAGGAATTTTATTAGATTTAGATGACTATATATACTGACGATAGAATTTACGTTTAGAGCAATTATTTTTATGCTGTTCATAGTGCCCCGATTACTTTTAGAAGTTGAGCAATTTGTTTCCGGCTTTTTAGTTTCTCATTGCAGGCAATTTATGCAGAAAATAATACTACGACACAATGCTGCATTCTCCTGGCTTGTGGTTGGATACACATTTCACACAACGGTACAATAAATTACAATTGGAAGCTGCATGTCCAAAACGTTGACATTTTCGACATTGCATGATGTCGTTCTGTTTCTTAATGTTTTCCCAAGAAAACAGAAACTCGTTGGTAATTAATTGCTTTTATTTTGTAAATGCTGGACATGTTTATCTCTGGCTGACATTGTACTATGTAAAGAGGTAAATTCCGCCCAATTTCGCCCGGACGTACGTTTGCTTTTTATTTGAGTTATAATTTTAACGTCATCGTTAAATATTTTAACGTCATCGTTAAATGTTAAAATTATATCAATTTATAATTTTAACGTCATCGTTTGACTCCAGATCAGATTTTATTTCATCGATGTCCTCATCTTCCGTTAGCCCTTTCAACACTATGGTTTTTGGCTTTAGTGATTTTGGATTATAGGTGAAAAACTGCGTATTAACCTCCTTCAACAATTGGTTGGTTTTTTCGTAGTCGACCAATGTGTTTACTATGATTGAATGTTTGTCATTGCTCACTCTTCGTATCTCAAACTTTTCCATTTTGGCGCCCTTCAACAATTCAAGTAAATCTTTCACCGTTTGGTTATGAATGTAAATTGGTGGGGGCTTCACATTTTTTTTTATATATTTTCTTATCATTTGGCGTAATTTGTAGTTTTTCCGAAGCACTTTTCACAATATTTTCGCCTTCATGTTTCGCTACTTTTTTTGGATTTTCCCACCCCATACTATTTTTTCGTTTGATTGTTTGTTTCAAATTATCAAAACTTTGATTCATTAGTACGTACTTAAATTCATTTTTTGCTATTTTGTGATTTTCTCAGTCCAAATACGTAAAGTTGCCAATGGTGGCCATGGAATTTTTTGAAACTCGAACAAATCCGCATTTAGAGAAAATAGGAAATCTTTCGCTTATATTTGCATAATTTTTAGGTTTACTTTAGAAACTTTTAATCCTTTTAACAGTCTCTTCCTTTTAACAGTCTCTTTAGTGCCTCAATTATTTCTTAAAAGTCTTCAATGCAAGAATGTCCGGGTTTCGGAAATTGCTTTGTATACTTTTAAAAAGAAAATACTGAAAGTGCCATAATTTTATTTCAACTGTCCCACCATAAAACGGCTTCTGTTACTTCTGGTAAATCATTCCCCTGACTGATTCAAGAATTTTTAATAATGCACATTGCAAATATCGTTACACGATCGACCGCTGTTTTAAATCAGACCAAATTACACAGTATGTGGAATTTGTTCGATTGCAGTGCCCTCAAAGGTTGTCTTCGGCAAATTTTTGTTTATAAAGGAGCCTGAAATGTTGCTATTTGGTAGATTGAACAGATTTTGAAGGTCGTAGCATATGATAGATAGTCCAATATTTTTTTTCTTTGACTTCTTTTGGTGAAAGCCTCCCTTCTTATTGTAAAAAAAATTTATTATATTCTGTATTAAACCTTAGTGTGATGTTCCTTTACTTGTTCGGTTTATTCTTGGCGTCTCATTTTTAACAAATTTTCCCTTCTTAATCGGCAGTGGAGATAAAGGGTTCCATTTTTAGCCATGTTTAAAAAATAATATTCTTTGTGTTTGCTGATGTCGATAATTTTGAAAAAAATGTTTGGCACACTCTAATAAGGCTTTCCATAATGGCCAGAAAATTTTTGTAACTAAACGATTTTATTGATAATTCCACAGTATCCACTGCGATAGTTGATTTAACCTCCTCAGACGCGAAGGCAATTGAAAGCATGCATTTTTCGTAGGCTTTCTTTTACGTGTTTCATCTTCACTTGTAACTTCCTGATCCCGTTTCCCAGGCCGATATTTTATGTCGATATCCGAATCTTTTTGAATTCGTTAAAAACTCTCTCTCCAAAATCGACCAAATATGAGATACAACAAAAACGAACTAAGCCGACGATTTCTATTATACTGATAGATAGTTACGTACATTTGTATTTTAGGTCAACAGACCAGAAAATCGGCCCCGATTATTGGTCAGTGACTGAAGCCACTACAAACGGATGTGATTTTTGGGTACTTTTGTGTACGGTTGTTAAGCTTAATTTAATCCGCAGATTTTGATTGTTTCATAGGGTTCCGATTCCACGGTACTGCAATTGAAATTAGGCGAATATACGATCTAGGAATTTTATTAATTCGTTGATATTAGGCTGAAGTGCAACTATCTAAAGGCTGGGTAATTTGGTTTAATTTAATTATTTTGGAGTCAGCTGAAACTAGTCGGTTGATACATTTTGTTACCCGCGTTATCTCGAAATCGAGTTGTATCTTCTTCGAAGGAAAATTTCTGTATTTTGTGAACCGCCTTGTAGAAAAATGTCATTGTAGAAGTCCATGTTGTATGAGGTTTACCTGTAAGCTACTATTATTTCGTTTGTTTACTGTCTTTACTCTGTAAGACCGTCCAGTATTTTATTTCAAAAAGTGGAATATACACAGCAATTAAAGGGACAAGTTAAACAAAAATCAATTCATGTACATACTTACATGAAAAACTTGTTATTCATAATTTTTTATAGCCAAAACCACCGTTAATTTTAAATTTCAAACAAAATAAATCGAAAAGTTTTATTTACAGCTACAAATAATTTTGTGTTGAACACACACACACACAGCGCAAATTAAATTCTTATGTTTTTGCCAATTTATTATTTGATATTTTGTTTGACGAAATTAAAATTCGGTAGAAGAACATCTACCTGGCTCGCAGTATATATACGAAATTTGTGTAACCATACTTCACCGGTTGGCGTACGTAAAATCTACATTATCTTAACAAAAGCAAATCAAAAAGGGATCTACTATTCAAGGAGTGCGGTCGGTTTGGGGTATTGATATATAATGCAAAAGAGTCGTTAGCGGTGGTTCCGCAACATCCACAGCCTTTGGTGGCCACAGCTGTGGTTCAGCTGTTGGCCACCGTTGTTGGCTGTGGATGTGTGCGGAATCATCGCTAGCGACTCGTTTTCGTATTTATGAAGAACCCTTAATTGGACCAAGTTCTTTGGAGTTCGTAAACACGTTTATTGCACCTGTTAGGACTGTAGAAATCCGGTTTTTTGTTGAAATATTTTGGAAATTTTCGGACATGAACCAATATTTGTAAATCCTAATTTTCATTAGGGACCATTGATGTTTTACAATTACAATCAACAAGCAAATTTTCAGGTTTAGTCGAAAGTTTCACAAAATTATTGAACAATGTATATTTGATATTTTTTGAATTACAAACAAATTTAAAATGTTCGATATTATGAAATTTTATTGCTTCTCTATTATTATTATGAGCTTTATTGCTTTTTTGTGTTTATAATTTCACTAAAAGCTCCATACATGTTTCTATTTAGAACTTTATTTAACAAATTTACAAAATGTCAATTTTTGTCGAAATTAATCGGAATTGCGAAAATTTCTGTTGCGGGATTTTGATTGAAATTTAACAACAGATTTAATATAAAAAGCTTTTTACGCTTACCCGATTGAAACATAAGAAAGAACTACAAAAAACTTAAATATTTAAAGCTCGAAAATTTTATGGAAAGTTCGTCCAATAATTTAAATTAAAGAAGCCATTTTAAATTCAGATGGTACCTTTTTAATTTTTTTATGTTTCCAGTTTCACTCAAAGCTCCAAACTCAATACCATTATACTAATATATTTAGAATTTTATTTGACTTCATCATAGTTCTGCTTCAATAGCTTATCTAAGAGCAATGTCCCCAATAAGAGGAAAGCTACACTTTCTACTCTTAAATTACTAAAACTACAGAAAGAAGTCATGTCCTTCAAACTTGATTAAAGGGTCCGAAAGCTCGTCATGTTTAAATTGTAAGCTTTTGAATAAAAAATGTAATGATCTCTTCAACATTTCGGACATTTCCCAAATAAAGTTCCAAATCCTACGATAAATTGAGTATGGAGTTTTTAGTGAAATATCAGGCACATAAGATTTTACATATGAGCTCTAAATTTAAATTGGCATCTTAAATTTGGATTATTGGACGAACTACCAAGACAATTTTCGAGTTTTAGTTATTAAATAGAATTATGAGCTTTCTTGGCCGTCATCAAATTTAGAACAAGCACAGCTTTCTCTTAATCGTTAAACAATTATAAGGTTTGGATTAAAAACAAAACATAACTGAGGGTATGTGCCTAACTATTTTTTGAGAAATATTATCCTCTTTCAATTCCATAAACTAATTTTTCCTATTTTTACCAAATTTAAAGATTTTTGCGAAAAAAAACGTTAACCCCGTCATCTTCCTGTTCTGTTCTGTGGTAATTGTCGTTTCACTTCAACTATAAATAATATATATAAAAAAAACTTTTTAAAATACCACGTCTAATGCACTAAAAAGAAGAAAATAATTTTTTTCTGCGCATATAGAATTATCTGGGCATTTATACTTAAAACTAGCACCAATTTTCAACAACTAAAGAACCTTCCTGTACCTAATTTATGATTAAGGTGTATGTGTCCCAAGTGGAAACTGGACGTATTTGTTAAGGTAAGGAATTTGTAAGGACGGCTATTAACACGCTTTACGTCTACATGTCATTAGTCTTCCTTACAACTAGACATTTACTGGTATTTTAAAAAGTTTTTTTTATATATATCATTTTACTCTTTTTAGTTGTACGAATTTTGAATCTTGTTATCAATTGAAAAAAAAAATTTTAAAAGTAAATTTCATCTCGTTATTCAAATAAATTTTTACAATTTATCATAAACATACAAACATTTAACAATTAATTTCCAAACAGACAATCAAGCTCTTTTGTCAATCCTCCAGTTTTATTTACATCTGCTGGTACGATATTAACCATGTTGACATTATCAACATTTCTTGTTGCATAAATAATTTGATCCTGTGCTCGAATTTTAAAATACGCACTTGTTGAGCTCGATATTGCTCAAGTACAGCAAGATTATGGACATCTACTTGGGCTCTTAAAGGATAAATTCGAATGGCTTTATCCAATGCAAAATCTCCAGTTGCCTCTGTCATTTGTTTTGACATCAGAAGCTCAAAATGATGTCCATTTAATTTTCCAACTCTAAGGGCATTCAAGAAATCAAACATTTTTCACTAACACATACAAATTTTCTTAAATTTTTGTTTCGAATGTTTGAAAATCAGATTGTCAGGTGAAACAACCAAGTGAACAAAATTTCAACGAAATCGAAAGATGAGAAGTGCTTCAAATTTCGATCTCAAATTCTGACCCAAACAGACAGACAGAAATCGTAGTAAAAAAATACTTATTAATTATTTATTATTAATTATGTATTAAAATATGGTTTTTAATAATGAAAAAATAAATATTAATTATTAATTTTTAATTATTAATTATATTATTATCAAAAAATACCTATTAATTATTAATTATTGGTTATTAATTTTTAATTATTAAAAATGTATTAAAATATGTCGTTTTCATTAGTGAAAAAATACTTATTAATTATTAATTATTGGTTATTATTTATTAATTTTGAATTATTAACTATTGAAAATGTAATAAAATATTTCCTTTTTATTAATGAAAAAATAAATATTAATTTTTAATTACTAATTTTTAGTTATTGGTTATTAATTTTAATTATTAAATTATTAATTTTCAATTATTGATTATTAATTTAAAAATGTATTAAAATATGTCGTTTTCATTAATGAAAAAATACTTATTAATTATTGGTTATTAATTATTAAATGTGTACTAAATATTGTTTTTAATAATGAAAAAATAAATACTTATTGGTTATTAATTATTGATCATTAATTATTAATTTTTAATTATTGGTTATTAATTTTTAATTATCAAATATTAAAAATGTATTAAAATATGTCGTTTTCATTAATGAAAAAATACTTATGAATTAATTTATTCATTTTCTTATTAAAAATACTTATTAATACATTTCATAGAAAATTCGATTTGAAGAAATTCACCTTACTATTATAGCTCAGCCGCCGATTCAGAGCTGTAAAAATCCAAAATCTGCAATTGTGCTCCGATTGCGGTTACGATATTAATTTGATAACTTCTGTATTTTCGAGAATTTCTTCGAATTTGCCCGGATCTTCTCGTATTTATCCCCAATTCTAAAATTTTCATCTGAAAACACCTGATGTGTTTGCTTGGAATCGAACTCGGTACCTTGAATCCTTGAATTTCTTCAACCGTATTGCATTGGCTGTCCCATCATATACCAGTTAATATACACATTTGTTTGTTTTATGCAATTGGGCAGAGCAGCAAAACAAATTTGTCTCTAATATGGATATGGTGAGATCTCTGTACAAAGTGTTAACATATTTGGTTTAGCTTAAAAGACAGCATGTGTTGTCATTTTGTCCAGAATGTCGTTAAATAATTACTGAACATTTTTGCATTAAAATTTCCAAAATATTGTTTTTCTTTTTTTTGGGATTCGCAAAATGTCGGCAATTCAGAAATTCGACCGTTAATCGTATTGAAATAGTTATGAGCTCAGGGGTAGCGTATTTCTACTGGAAATTGAATCTATCGCCGTTCAATTTAACTTAAATAACAAATACCCATCAAATTTTGTAATAATATATTTATTTAGTTTTATTTAAATAATTTTACATCATTTTTGTGTTTTATTCATCCTAAATTTAATTCGGTTTTTTGTTTAGTGTTTGCCATTCTGTTTGTTTGATTTTTTTTTAGTAATTGGTGTGGATACAATTTTATAAAGTTAAGAATTTTTAATTAGTGCCTTAAAAGTCAAAAGAAATTAATAAATTTGTGGAGTGATGGTAACGGTATTATAGGCTAGGTGCAACAGATTTTAGTAATAAATAAAATTTAATATGATTGATAAAGCGAGGTTTAATTGTATTTATTTCATGCACTGTTGTAGTTAATAAAATGTCTGAACAAAATGGCGGGGCTTTTCCAAAAAAAATGGTTTGGACTATAACTCGTTTAATAAACATACTTTATTATATATTTAGAATAACAATTACTTATTAAATGGGTGTCTAAAATTAAAATTAAAAATAAAATCATAATAAAAAATCTGTTCAATCAAAAACACGTATAAAAATTAAAATATTTTCAATTTTTTTGTTTTTTTTTTTATAATTTTTTTTTGTCTTAATAACAAGTAAAGCTTTAATTGTTTTTTTATTTATATTTTCTTATTAAATTTAATTTAATTTAGTATAATTTTTATTTAAACATTTAGAAATTGTGGTTTTGTTTTTGGAAGCAATCCGCTTCGTTGATAAATTGCTGGGAATTTCTTAATTAATTTTCAAATTTAAATTCTAAAAAAAAAATTGTGGTGACATCTATTGTTCATTGTTTAATTTATATTCACCATATAAGTGAAATTATTTTGTGGTGTCTCCGCTAAATTCTTGAAACTCATGTTTTAAAAAATATTTTAATACAAAAAAGGAATAAATAAATCATAATGAGGAGCTAATTAATTATAGTAGTTGTTTAAGACATTTGAAATAGTATTCTACTTTAAAAACACTAGTATACTACACTCTACTACGATATATAAAATAAAATAAAATCTTTTAATTTTATACTAGTGACATCTATATTCTAACATTAAATACTGTTGTCTATACAAAATGTTTGATCGAAGTTACACACCATTTCACCACTATATTTATTAGAATTGCACATTGCGCGACAAAATTTCTCGTCATCATTAATTTTAATTAATTATAATTTGCTTAAAAATTAAATAAATAAATTAAAAATAATAAAATTTTTCTAATTTATAATTTTTTTTTTGTTTGTTTTTTGTTTTAATAAAAAATTACAATTGGACATTTTGATTTTCATATTCATAAGAATTTTTGTTGATATTTTATAGTTTAATTGATTAATTAATTTAAATGTATAATTGAAACGTTCTAATTGTCTTACAAAATAACTTAATTGTTAAATAAAAAAATAAAAAATCAAATTACAAAAAAATAATTTAAATTAAATGAGTTTCACGATTAGAATGTTCAATGGCCGCCAGCAGATCATGTTTTTGTCGAACATACAATCTACCTTTAATCCAGGGGTTTTGTAATTGCAACGGACGAAAATCATCGCGCAAACAACGTTCACGCGCCCCAATTACGGCGACTAAACAAAAATTTTCTAATTTTTCTTGGGTATAAATTGGTCCCTCTTTACCTTTTAAAACGATCGCCATATTCAGCTGTTTCACAACCAAATCGACTACTTCACGCGCTGTTGTTGTGGTAAAAACACGCAATTTGAGACTGGTACCGGCCGGCAGCCCTGTATTATATGCAGCATATACTTGGATAATGGTTGAATTGTCCACAGTTGCTGCCGATGTTGAACAGGCAGCAGCAGCCGCCGTACTAGTGGATTGGGACGTTGAAGTTGTTGGACGTTCATTTAATTGTATATTTGATAGAACCACCTGACAATCGGACAATTCATTTTCATCAATATGAAGTGGATTTTCTTGTGGCTTTCGAAGCATCTCTAGCTTAACATTACTCATACTCTTCGATTCGGCGATATAACTAGATTTTGGACGATTACTATTCGATGATATTGTTGTAATTGGATAACTAGAACTTTCGGAATCACTTGACAGGCTATGCACCGATTCGTTGGTTGTTACATAGCTTGCCGGTCGAATATTGAGCAGTGGACTTGATGCGGCCGATAAACTAGAATTCATTGTGGTGGAACGTTTTCGATGCGATGCTTGGTGGTGAACATTTAATTTTTTCGCTGAGTTTAATGTGTCCTCTGATCGTGATGGTGGTAGTCGTGGCAGTATATGATCACAATTATCGCCAGCCGAATAATAGCTATGACCTGAATTAGAGTAATTCGAGTCACCACTATTTTTGCGGGAACTCGAATTTTCCATACCCGAAGTGGCGCTTAAATATCGCGAATTTAAATTCGATGTTAGACTCAAATGCTGATCCGATTTTGAGTGTTCAGCCACTAGAATTCCATTGCCACCGGACATGGTTACCGCTGGCCCGGGCCACGAACCTCGACCCGGTGACGCTTTTATTAATTTTGTATCACGTGGTGGTGGCTGTAATAATTGCTGCCGACTACTACTAATACCATCCCCACTATCAGTTGCTTCACTACTACTACTACACTCTACATAATTGTTGCTATTAAACTCTAAAATTTTCTTCATTTCAATTCCGGGAATACACTGCCGGTCACGTGCAAATCCAATCACATCCATCAACCAGCGGACACCTTTCCAAACCGCATTTAAATTTGCCGATAATTCTTGTAATTTTGCTAATCGTTCCTTGGCCAATTGTAATTCGGTCGATGAGAATGCCTCACGATGCGAATGATTCGCTAATACTGTATCCAATTCTAAAATACACGACAGCCGCGAATACTTTTGTATAATACTATTTTGGTAGGTACGCAAATGAATCATTTCAAATGCCTGTATCGGCAAACTTAACAAATCACCCCGCTGCAATAGTATTTCACGTTGGCCTGGAACGGCACATGATGATTCGGCGGGCGGACATATCACTAGAATACTAACTTCCGGATTTAGCTCGATCACTTCGGTATCATAAAGACGGTGACTAATCGCCTCATCAATTGGAACATCCATGTATTTGAATAGGCGATGGGCGGCCGATGTTAATGATTCTAAAAACAGATGTTGTACCTCCGTTGGTCCGGTAGAATATGGCCGAAAATCTAACGGCGTTGGAGGTTTTCTCTTCAGAAATTCCCACTCCTCGCTGTAATAAACAAAATTTGTATAAATTAACAACAAAATGACACTCTTACATTATATATGTACTTACGAAGAGATATGCGGATTATCACGTATTTTACAGTGTGGCAATATATTCGGTGTTTTACTTGGCACAACCACTTGTATTAAATCGACCGAACTCTGCATTTTTAAATAGCCTAAATATAAACCTTTTGGTAATTTCACTGTGGATGCCTGATGGTAATTTATTTGATCAGCAATTGAATACATTAAAATTTCGTTTATTGTGTTGTCCTCGTGTAATGCTGAAATCTTTTTTTGTATTTTATTCAGTGGCATCCAGCGCGAATTAAGCACGCTCACACTTTTAGGGCTCTGAAAATATATTAAATAAGCTTAAATTACGACTTAACTCTTACTTATTACAAAGTGAACTCACCTTAACCGAGTTGACACACGACAAAACAATAGTCCCATGTGAATCTCGTAACGGTTTATGATACAGCTGCCCCAAATCAGTTATCGATAATGTTGATTGCATTTGGCTGGCGGCCGTTAATAGTTTGGTGCGAAAATGTACCGCTGACGTGGCATTACGTTCCATATCGGTGCGTAACGATTTCACATCATCCCATGTGCATGCCACCTAAGCAATAAAATAAAGGGAAACAACGGAATAATTTATGCAAATTAAAGGTGTGTGTGTGTATGTTTACCAGTATTTTATGGATTGTTAAGTTAGCAAGAAGGCGAAAGAATTGTGACTGTGTGTGTGTTTGTGGGGGGTGAAGATTGAAAAACAATTTTTGTACCATTTTACGCATTGATTTATGATGATAGCACGTGTTACACATTTTCTTTTTATTAAAAAACATAAAAGTGTAGTGTTATATACTCCATATAACGAGCTTTGGGGCAATTTACAATATTGGTCTTGTTATACATACTATAGTCTTTAACTATATCCAGTCACAATTTACAGACTGTATTAAGAAATTTTTTCAATTGATAGTGGCTTTATTCTTCAAAACGATATGTATAAAATGTAAATAATGTGTCTCAAGTCAGTCGAACAAATCAAAAGTGTTGCATCTGCATCAGTTTACATTATTCTCGTGAAAGACAAGAGAAAAATTAGGATGGCAACAGGAAATAAAAATCGGAACATCATTAAATTAGGATGGCAACAGGAAATAAAAATCGGAACATCATTAAAAATACCAAACAGAGTACATTTTACACTTTAAGAAGACTTTAGGTTAGGTTAGGTTGGAGTGGCTGCTTACGCACACTTAGACCGGTGACGGTCCATTGTGATACCACAGGATGTATCCCCTTTTACCCCTATTGGAATCATTTCGAGCTACTTATGTAGCGTAAGGCGTCCCGCACTTTACTGAAGTGTTTGTGGCTTCTGAGAGCCAATGCTGGACACGAGCAAAGGAAGTGGACCAACGTCTCTTCCTCCTCTTCGTCCAAGCAGCTTCTGCAGAAGTCATTAGCCTCCAGACCCAGACTTCTTGCATGTTCTCCAAAAAGGCAGTGTCCTGTGAGAATTCCTACGACTGTTCTTAATTCACGTCTGCGTAAGGATATTAATGCCCTAGTGCGCCCCAAGTCCAGCTTTGGCCAAACTTGTCTTGCAACTCTACAGGTGAGGGTGTTAGACCACCTTTCCCCCGCTGAGGATAGCGCCTGCTTCCCAAGTGCTTGTCTCAGCGCTGTAATAGGCCTCCCCAGACTTGCCCTTTCCGGTTGCAGTTGGAGAGTCGTACCATGCCTAGCAAGTTCATCTGCCCTGCAGTTCCCCATGACGCCCGAGTGACCTTATTCTCTCCAACATGTTGGGCTTCCAACTAAGCTTACTATCCAAGATAATCCCCAGATATCTAGCTCTGTCAGTAAAAGCAAGTCTCATGCCATTTAAGGTAGGAGGGACAACTACCGGGATTTTGTATTTCTTAGTGAAGAGTACCAGCTCTGTCTTGGACGGGTTAATACCAAGTCCACATTTGCCAGCGCATTCTGCAAAACGTCCACAATCGTGCCCAGGAATTTCCCCGCTAAAGCTACGTCATCTGCGTAAGCGATAACTTCAATACCCTCTCCCTCCAATTCAAGTAGTAACCCGTTTACCACTATGTTCCAGAGAAGAGGAGACAGAACCCCCCCCCCTGCGGGGTTCCCCTAGTTACTCGCCTCTTGATGGTGGAGTCCCCCAACTTCGAGCTAACAATCCTGCTTCCCAGCATATAATTGATTAACCCTATCAGAGGAACGTCCACCTCCAAAAATGACAATCCCTCCTTGATTGCCACCGCTTTCACATTATTAAAGGCGCCTTCTATATCCAGGAAAGCCACCAAACAGAATTCCTTCGAACTAATCGATTTCTCAATCGTACACACCAAGGCGTACAGAGCAGTGTCCACAGATCTACCCTTTGTGTACGCATGCTGAGGCTTCCTGGCACCTATTTTATCTCTGATGTATACATCCAGCAGCCTTTCCAAGGTTTTCAAAAGAAAGGATGATAGAGTTATTGGTCTTAGGTCCTTAGGATAGACATGTGAGCTTTTCCCCGCTTTCGGTATAAAAGACTTTAAGTCCTATATATACTAAATAATGAAGGCATCCCTGGATGTTATGCTTAACTCTAGATACCAGGTGCCCTACAGTTTCATCTTAGCCTTCCTATGGTAAAGTTGGAGGCCTTCAGGTGACTCTTCCATCCCAACTACTTTGTGAGAATCAAAATAGAAGCATCGTGGAGTATCATCAGATTAGGCGGTCATGATGGATTATGAAGAATTAAATTATTTTCTTTCCAGAATGGCCATCTCAGATGAAGATGAAGTAACATCCCTCACAAGTGAGACATTATCAATAACAAGAGAGATGAGAAAAGGCGTGGTGAATTGTGTGGGGAAGTATGTCATTGATAATTGGATGGACACTCTTGGTGGATCATTCGTCGATGGGCAAGTTGAAACAAGTTGGTAACAGGGTTACCTTTAAGTTTGGTCTTGTCCAGCTTCACCCGAAGGGTAGTTAGCGGAGTTCAAATCCAACTGCCACGGATAAGACCACATTTATCTACAGACAAGACTGCTATGGTAAAAATCTTATCCAAGAGGGATCAAATAAAAAAAAACCTTCTGGTTAAACCACTAAAGAGGCCTGGTAAAGGAAGTCAGGAATTGGATGAAAGTTAGCCACCTGCCACAAATCTAGATGGTAGACTAGGCAGTGTCTAGCCCATGATGATAAGAAGTATGAAATTTATTCAGATTAACCTGCATCATGCTAAGGCCGCATCAGATGCCCTTAGCTGTAGGTTTACCTATCAACACTAGACATGTTCCAGTTGGTTTTTGATAACGGTACTCAGAGTCCCAGAGCGACCATTTTGGCAAGGTCACAAATAAACCTTATTCCCATTCCAGAGTTCATCTCCAGTGATCTCGTAACAGTGTAATGGTAGAGGTGCTAGTGTAGCCTCTGCCTACTTTTCTGGTGAAATACATCCTCTGAATGAGGTTATGCAGTTCATAGCCTACTGCAAGCAGATGGGGTTGGAATACCTGATGGAATGTCATGAAAATGTGCACCATACGGTGTGGACCAGTAACATCAACCACAGAGGTGAGTATCTTGATTATTTGATTACTGACAATGTGGCACGAGATCCTAAATTTGATACTTGCCAACTCGCATTTCAGTTCTTTAATAAATAACTGGCATTAATAATTAATAATAAATAATCAATAATTAAAAATTAATAATTAATATCCAATAATTAATAATTGATAATTAATAACCAATAATTAATAATTAATAAATTATAATTGATAACTAAAAATTAATAACCAATAATTAATATTTATTAAAAACCATATTTTAATACATGTTTAATAATTAATCAAAAATAATCAATAATTAATAATTAACATTCAATAATTAATAGCCAATAATTAAAAATTAAGAATTAAATTTATTATATTTATTATTAAATTAATAATTAAAAATTAATAAATTATTAACCAATAATTAAAAATTAATAATTAATAACCAATAATTAATAATTAACAATTAATAACCAATAATTAATATTTTTTTTAATAATTAATAATAAATAATTAATAATAAATAATAAAAAATAATAATTAATAATTGATAATTAAAAATTAATAACCAATAATTAATAAATTATAATTGATAACTAAAAATTAATAATTAATATTTATTTTTTTCATTATTAAAAACCATATTTTAATACATGTTTAATAATTAATCAAAAATAATCAATAATTAATAATTAACATTCAATAATTAATAGCCAATAATTAAAAATTATTAATTAAAAATTAAGAATTAAATTTATTATATTTATTATTAAATTAATAATTAAAAATTAATAATTAGTCACCAATAATTAATAATTAAAAATTAATAACCAA
This sequence comes from Tipula vernalis, assembly GCA_958295665.1. NCBI lineage: Eukaryota > Metazoa > Arthropoda > Insecta > Diptera > Tipulidae > Tipula > Tipula vernalis. Next base: position 314,040,518 of record OY282560.1, on the reverse strand, counting down.
TAATTAATATTTTTTTTTTCATTATTAAAAAACAATATTTTAATACATTTTTAATAATTAATAATAAATAATTAATAATAAATAATTAATAATTAATATCCAATAATTCATAATTAATAATTAATAACCAAAAATTAAAAATTAAAAAATAATAATTAAAAACCAATAATTAATAAATTATAATTGATAATTGATAACTAAAAATTAATAATTAATATTTATTTTTTTTCATTATTAAAAACAATATTTTAATACATTTTTAATAATTAATAATTAATATCCAATAATTAATAATTGATAATTAATAACCAATAATTAAAAATTAATACATTTTTTTCATTATTATTAAAAAGGAAATATTTTATTACATTTTCTATAATTATGGTGATATTCTGTATAACTAGTTAAAATTCGGTGATGGCGTAAAAAGAAGAATTAAAGACGGATTTTTTACCAACCTCAACTTCCACTATCAGAGTTAATATTATCGTCAAATTCCACTATCATAATTAATATTATCAAAAAGTACACTTTTAAATCGTAAATCGTAACGCCTAAAAACGCATAATCCCACCATCAAAAAATATTTCAAAATGCTGTTTTCCACAATACAGCCAAAAACCAAATTCAGTTTGAACGAAAATATCTGAAATATTTCGATAAAAAACCGGATTTCTACAGTCCTAACAGGTGCAATAAACGTGTTAACGAACTTCAAAGAACTTGGTCCAATTAAGGGTTCTTCATAAATACGAAAACGAGTCGCTAGCGATGATTCCGCACACATCCACAGCCAACAACGGTGGCCAACAGCTGAACCACAGCTGTGGCCACCAACGGCTGTGGATGTTGCGGAATCACCGCTAACGACTCTTTTGCATTATATATCAATACCCCAAACCGACCGCACTACTTGAATAGTAGATCCCTTTTTGATTTGCTTTTGTTAAGATAATGTAGATTTTACGTACGCCAACCGGTGAAGTATGGTTACACAAATTTCGTATATATACTGCGAGCCATGTAGATGTACTTCTAGCGAATTTTATTTTAATTTCATCAAAAAATATCAAATCATAAATTGGCAAAAACATAAGAATTTAATTTGCGCTGTGTGTGTGTGTTCAACACAAAATTATTTGTAGCTGCAAATAAAAATTTTCGATTTATTTTGTTTCAAATTAAAATTAACGGTGGTTTTGGTTATAAAATATAATGAATAACAAGTTTTTCATGTATATACTCGTACATGAATTAATTTTTGTTTATCTTGTCCCTTTAATTGCTGTGTATATTCCTCTTTTTGAAATAAAATACAGATCGAATTAATAGTAGCTTACAGGTAAACCTCATACAACGCGGAGTTTTACAACTCGATTTCGGTAAACCGCGGTTAACGAGCCGCGGTATTTTTCAACCACGTTGTATGAGGGTAAGTTCGTTTTTCTTAAAGAAATGAGTAAACACAATTTATGTTTCATAATGGAATATACATATACATATGTACATATTGTGTTTAATTTTGTAACGTTCTCTAGTTTTGGACGGTCCAGGTTATTTATGAGCGGGTAGTACTCGGACCTGGACAGCCGAAAAATAGCGTTCGTTATAAAATTACTGTATTGGTTCCTTTACGATACAGTCTAAATTGATAAACGATTACATACTCACTGAATTATTTTTAGTTTTGATTTTAAATTTTATATTAAATTCTCTGTTAGTTTGCGGTTGTGCTTCATTTAATTATTTTGGAGTCAGATAAAACTAGTCGATGTTAATAGTTTCTGAAATATCCGATTAGAACTGCGAAGCGGTTGGAGTGGACGCGGAGTGGAATGCAGCTACTCAAATCACACCAACAGTAACGCAAATAGTGCAAATAGAAACGTATAAACGTAAAAATAACGCCCTTCGAGCATAAATCGCTCTAAATAATAAAAAAAAATGGTTATAAAAAATAATCTGTAAATGAAGCAGCCCCTGTACCCTGGTTTAGAACTGTGGTTTAAAAAACTAGAAGCATTAGTTAATTTAATTTTGCGATTGCTCATTTACCGGGGAATGTCGCAGCTTCAGTAGCAAGCATACTACCTTGATCAACAAGTTCCCGAAATAACCACCGTGTGGCGCTCCCATCGTTCCGATTTGAGTTCTGTTTTTTTTGTTAAGTTGGTACATCTGTTGTTGATATTCCCTCTAAATCTTAGCATCATAGCTTGACATTTGCAAAAGTTACGTAGTCAAGAGTACATCTATCTCTGTGTGTGTTGGCGATTATTTACAATTGAAGGCGATTATTACAATTTTAGACATGATTTGCGAGGCTGAATCCGATCCCACATTCATCAAATCATCATTAGTAGGGACGAGACGTGGGTTTATGAGTACGACACGCAATCCATACATCAGGCAAGTGAATGGCGTTCATAAAAAATAACACGTCGTTTTCAGTCAAAAAAGAAGGCAATGCTCACGGTTTTCATGGATTACAACGGTTTAGTGCATCATGAATTTTTGCCAGAAGGCCAGACCGTAAACAAAGAGTATTATTTGGGCGTTATGAGACGTTTGCGTGAAGCAATTCGCCGTAAGAGACCAGAATTGTGGTTAGAAAACTCGTGGATTTTGCACCATGATAACGCACCGTCACACAGTGCCATCAAATAATAATAGGGTTTTTGATCAAAAAAGTGGGTTTTAATAAGGAAGCTTTTAATTTTAAAACAATTGTTGTACCATATCCATTCAAATGTTGTCACTGTTTTCGATAAAAGCGAACTGACAAACTGACAAGTCACTAAAAATGTAAGATATAAAAATGTAAGAAATTTGAAATACTATATAGACATTTTTATTCAAAAGCATACAGAGCTTTTAAAAAGCTTTTCGACGCTTTACAATTTTTCTGTGTGAATCTATCAATTGAATGATGATCTACTGAAAAATTTAGAACTTTGCATCATCTAATAAAGTGGTTTTAAAGCTTTTAATTGTAGAGCAATTGTTATACTCCGAGTCTTTCTAATTTAGTCACAGCTTTCGATAAAATCATACTGTCTTTAAAATATGTCCGTTTACGTTACCGGTCAGATGGTAGAAGTGATATTAGAAAGTTTGGAATAAACGTAAAATTATGAATCAAAAGTGGCAATCACTTTTGATTCATAATTTTACGTTTATTTTTACGTTACACGTGTTCTAGAGAAAAGCTATTATGTTAAATGAGGCAAAGTTAATTTCAAGTCGCTTACAATGTAAGACATTTGAAATATAAACATTTTGATTAAAAAGCTTAGTAAGATGTCCCTCTTTATATAGAGCTTTTAAAAAGCTTTCGGTGCTTTACAAATTTTTAAACGGAATAACGTTTAAATTGTATGTTAACTTTTTTTAAAAAAATTGAGAGCTTTGTCATCATGATTTTATACTTAAGATAGGACACGAACTTATATGTTTATGCAATATAGTGCTGGAAAAAAAAGTTAATTAATTGTAATACTGGTTTATAATGAGATGTACGCCATTGATTAAGAAAATGTAAAATTTTTATTTAGGACTCGTGGCAAATTGCACCATTATCCAGTAACCGAAATTTATTTATATACCAAATCTCTGTTCTCTGTCCCTCGAAAGTACTGTACTACTGCTATATTATGTTGATAATAAATGTAAATCCATTTGGATGCATTAAATTGTATGATATGTGGTAGATTGTTCTATATTCTGGGATATTATTAAATTTTTTGTGATTTCTTATTTTGCAGTTCTGACGCAATTTGTTTACTAACACTTTAAGGATATGCAAATTTTATTACGTGAATGTTTTAAAACACTAATGGAGTATTTAAAATAGCTTTTATTTATATTTTTCCGCTTGTAGCGTTAAGGCCATTGTTTGTTTAGCTGATTAATTTTGTGTGTCATAAAAAATTATGTTTGCACACAAATCAATTTTAAGAAAATATTTTTGTTATTATGTTTACGTTTTTAAGAAGAATCGTTACGTCAAATGCATCATCATCTAAGGGAGAAGTAAATAAAGTTAAAAGTAATTCTTAGAAACTTGATTCAAGATCCATAAATATAGGCTCAAAAGTATATTTAAATAGTTGTCACGATAAAGCTTGAATAATTAGTACATTGAACTTTTAAACTAAAGCTTAATAAATTCGAAGCATTTTTTATAAAGCTCTCATTACTTCAAAGTGCTCTGGAAAAAAGCCGTCGGATGGTTTATAATTTGTTTTTGTTTTCTAAAACATGACACTCAAGCGAGATCAAATCAATCCAAAATAATTTATCTGGCTAACCAATCTAACCCTTCAGAGTACGACTTTAAGAGCTGCCATAGAAAGTTGTTATTAATATTAGCTTAATTTCATTGTCTTAAGGTTTGTGCTAAATGAATGTCCCTGCTATATAGTAAAAAGTTCATCTAATAAATTTTTACAATGTAAAACACAGTGTAAGCTTACTTGAAAAATAAATTCGTCGGTAATTTTTAGAATTTCCCTTTGTGATAATTGAAGTGGTACGCTCATAGACTTGGAGAGTAGTAGTAGTTTAGTAGAGAACTCTCCAAAGTGATTAGAAAAACAGCCACCAATTTCTTCCTGTTTACAAAGTTTCTGTGCAAAATTTAAGCTTAACCTTAAAAGCTCTGTGTATTTTAACATTTATTTGAAGTTAATTTTATGATAATGTTAGAGTTTTCTTAATCTCAAATAAACACATTTAGCGAAAAACTCAATATTCAATATGTAACGGTCAACTTTTAAACAAATAAATATGAGCTTTTGAAAGGAAAGCTTTTAAAAATTTAAATTCATTCTAGGATCAGTATTTGGAGGTAACCGTAAAAGCTCTTTTAATTTTTAATTTGATCGGAGGTGAGATTTTTAACGAAACACTTTAGATTTTGAAGTTAAACCTGAAATGTCTAGCAGAAGCACTTTAAAGATTTTTTATTTAACTGGAAAGTATCTTTTAAGAAAACCTATTCTTTGGAGACAGCGCAGATGTTTATTTTTCAATTAGCTATCGTTGGGCTTGGGCTAATACAAATAATGAAGATAACCCCAATTTGCCTTCTGAAATAGGAGTACGGTGTGGAAGGGTCAGGTTTTAAAGCCATCAGCTAATTTAAAAGAACTTTTTTGAAAAAAGCTAAGTTAAAGTTTAAAGGATTATTTAAACCCTCTTAATATTTACATAAACTTAAGCTAAGCTTTTGTAAAGTACTTTTTATCACTTTAGTATTAAAACTGTATAAATATGTAGTTTTAAAACAATTTAACATAAGATTTTAAATAAAACACGTTAAATTGAAAAGTTTCATGAAAGCATTTTTAGAAATGGTTGGATCATTTTATTAATATCGTATTAATATTCTAATACTATTCAAAACATATAACGGCCAGGCTGAAAATCGACACTTCCAAAATGGTGAGCTTTGGCTAACTTATTTAGTGAAAAATAAGCTTTAGTTTTATAAAGGGGTACGAACTAAGTGTTAAGTAATTAACATCGTTTGTTTGAAAAGTTTAGATCTTTTGTTTGACGGTAAAAGTTCGGTTTATATCTGCACTAACTGAAGTTAAGCTCTTATAAATTAATTTTTGCTTTAATGTTAAAACTTCGGATGCTTTGTGTTTCAAAAAAGCTCTTTAAAAAATTAAAGCTTATCAAATGCTTTATTAGCAAGACATACACAGCTTTTGTAACTTAATCTTATATTAAAAATCTGTTACCATTAGTTCTATGTCTCCAGGCCCAGCCATACTTCAGAAAAGCATAGACTCATTTTAGTGCAATTTAAAATCTTTTCCACTCCATTCAAGCTTTTCACATTAGTTACATTTTATAAAGTAGATCAATTAGGATTATTATTTGGTTACTTGACATTTGAACTTAAAATTTTAAATTCTTCATGACAAAACTTAAGCTATCTACCCTGTGAACCAAAACTGTTTTAAACTTTTTGTATACAAGGAAGCTTAATTTGGAAATGTGTTGTTTTTTAGACATAGTTAGGCCTAAAACCGTGAATACATTTTTATAGCTTACGCTTTTCGTTTTTCTGCTTAAAGTGAATATGATTGAATTTAGCATTTAACACAGTTTGGTTAGTTCACACGAAAAGCTTAGTGTAACAAACTAAAACTTTTTCAACTGCCACCCCCTATCAAGAAACCAAATTTTAAAATTTTCAATCCGGATGTGACGAAAATCTAGTTTCAAACCGAATATATTTTAATTTATCACCAGGATTACCAGTTGATGATGATGTCGCGTAATACAACGCTGTACAAACATATTCGTAATATTTGAATTCCCACGTCTTTATTGTTATTTTAATGTTTATTAAAAAAAAGAAATCCTTCCTTTCATTAATCACAAAGAGATGACCTGTGTGAGCGCGTTACAGAGAAGTAGGGATACAATGTACAGCAACGCACGTTGATGACGACCAGTTGAGATATAATTAATGATCATCAATCATTATTAAAATGGTTATTAATTAAAAAAGTAGTTTTAAATAATAGAGCTTTTAAGATAAAAACAATTGTCATACCTCGCTTTCCTAATTTTGTGACAGCTTTCGATAAAAACGTTCGTTTACATTACCATCTGACCAGAAGCAACATTAGTAAGTTTGGAATAAACAGAACACAATCAAAAACTTCAATCACTTGTTCTAGAGGAAAATGATTATATTAAATGAGCTAAAGCTAATTCAAATAGCTAAAAATACAATAAATTTATAATATAAACATTTGTATACAAAAGGTTAGTAATGTGTTTCACTTTATACGGAGTTTATAAAAGCTAAATAAAAATAAAAGGTAAATTTCCTGTTAAAAATTAAGAGCTTACTCAATTACTAGAGTTTTTGCATGATTTCCTTCTACAGTTTTTATCCCTTCTAAAGCTTCTGTAAATCTATTAATTATTTCAGAATTGTCAGCATCAACTGTAAATCTTCTAGAAGATAGCTTTAATAATATGGTTTTTGGTTCAAAAAAGTGGTTTTAAATTGAAGAGCTTCTAAATGTAAAACAATTTGTACACTTTAGCTTTTCAAATTTTTTCACAGTTTTAGATAAAAGCGAACAGTGTTTAAAATATTATCACCTAATGAGAAGTAACATTGGTAAGTTTGGTATAACTAAAATAAAATGAAAAGCTCCAATTATTGTTTAAAGAGGAACAATTTTATGTTGAACGAGGCAAAATTAATTTAAAGTCGCTAAAATGCAATAGATTTAAAATATAAAGCTTAGTAAAATGTTCTTCTTTATATGGAAAATGTAAAAAGCTTTCCGGTGCCTAAGAATCATAATTATTTATTCTTTTAATTTAAAAGCTTCGTTGTATATAATAATTATAATATTTGAAAACTGTCAGCGTCAACTTTAAATACAAAAGTAAAAAAGCTTTCTTAAGGTAACTTATAAAAAGAAAGCTTAACTTTTACATTAAGAGTAAACTGTCTTTTAAAAATTTAGTGATTGTTCGTCATCAAATAATAAGAGCTTGGAAGCTTTTCAACTTTTCTCACAGTTTTTGATAAAAGCAAACAGTGTTTAAAATATTATCACCTGATGAGAGGTAATATTGGTAAGTTTGGAATAACTAAAATAAAATTAAAAGCTCTGGAATAACTAAAATAAAATTAAAAGCTCCAATTATTATTTATAGGGGAAGACTATTATGTTGAATGAGGCAAAATTAATTTAAAGTCGCTAAAATGCAATATATTTAAAATATAAACATTTTCCTACAAAAGCTAAGTAATATGTTCTTCTTTATATGGAGATTGTAAAAAGCTCTCCGATGCCTAAAATTCATAATTATTTATTCTTCAAATTTTCAAATTACAAAAAAATGATGGTTGGTTTGTAATCGTTCGCAAAATTAACTGGGCAGTCAATGTATTAAAAAAAGCTTGTAATAGGGATTGCTATATTCTGTATGCTTGCTTGTATTTTTCTATGTAAATGAAATTTAACAGTTGAGATGGAAACGGAATTCTGAATAAGGCCAATCCAAGACGAAATTTAACGATTTTTTAAATTCTCGAATATGGCCAGTTAAAACTAATTAAAATAATTTTTTGACGAACATCTGGAATGTAAAACCAAAAATTTTGTTTTCCAATATGTTTTTTAATTTGATATTTTATAAATTTAGCACATTTTATGAATATTATTTCGCTATTCTAGATTTAATAAAATTCCGAAAATTTTATTTTTAGTTTATACAAAGGAAAATTCTTAAATTTCTTCACTCTCACAATGGTTTTATTAAGAAATGTTACAGTTGCGAATATATGCGAATTGAATTCTGACATTTCGTTAAATAATTTTTAAAAATTGGAATGCCTACCAAACCTTTTGTAGTATCAATGGTTTTAAATCTTTTCTGAAGCTTGATGTCTATAATTCAGTTTTGAATATAAAATACAAAACATTAAAAGGAAAATGTATAAAAACTTGTTTCCACAAGAGCAGCTTTATTTACGGACACAACAAGCCAACGGAAAGTAATACAAATTCTGAAGAGAAACTCGGATTTTTTTTGTCCGAATATTCTTTTAGAAAAGTTGAGACAAAACTTAAAGCGTTCAGCTTTTAAAATGCTTCGTGAAGTCCTTCGTCCGTTGATATAATTATAGAAGGTATCGCGTTTTGTAAGACGTTAAAAATATTTATTGAACCACATACTAAGCAACGGACCATCTAATAATAGTATAAGTACTGACAATAAGCTGCATATTAGTAGTCATCGGTCCAAACAAGCATGTGTATCGAAATCCATGACGTTTTTTTTTTAAAAAAAATTCCACAAGTAATTAGCGACTTCGGGTATAAAAAACATAAAAGGTAACTCAGTCAAAATAGTTTTAGACTGAAATTTCTTTTTAGAAAGTAGCTCAATCAAAAAACTAAAAAAGTATTAAAGTCAAAAAAATTTTCACTGGGATTCTTTTTGGATATGTGACTGAAACACTTGTTGAAAAGGAGGTTCAGTCAAACAACTAAAAATGAATTCAAGGCAAAATTGTTCTTCAGGAATACCGTGGAAAAGTGGTCGCCCATATATTCCTCCCCTGCCCCGTCTTCCGTTTGATTTTACTCTTGTAAAAGTATTGAATAATCTCGATTTATCACTAATTCTGTAATGACATATTTCTCAATTTCAGCTAATATAACTGAAGTAATATCAGACAAAAGTCAGATATATCGAGAAATTCGAATGGAATCCACTAATCTCTAACAATTTTAGAATTATTTCGATATTCTCAACAAAAATCCTCAAATTGCCGAAAAATTTGAAAAACCTTAATACTAAGCTATAGAAAAGCTCAAATAATTTCGAAAATTTAGAATATTGTCGATAAAACGAATCACTAAAAATCAAAAAGCATATAATTAAAGACAAATATCTTATCACCAGAAGGAAGTGGAAGAAAAATTCGAGATTTTAGAGTACCGACAACCAAATTTTCTTATTCTCTTAGATTGAACCGATAATCGACTAAGAGAATACCAATTTATAGTTGAAGTGAAACGACAGGACAGGAAGATGACATGCCATGGTTAACGTTTCTCGCAAAAATCTTTAAATCTGCTAAAAATAGGAAAAATTAGTTTATGGAATTGAAAAAATAGTTATAGGTACATACCCTCAGTTATGTTTTGTTTTTAATCCAAATCTTATAATTGTTTAACGATTAAGAGAAAGCTATGCTTGTTCTAAATTTGATTAGAAAGCTCATAATTCTATTTAATATTTAAAAGTCGAAAATTGTCTGGGTAGTTCGTCCAATAATCCAAATTAAAGATGCCAATTTAAATTTAGAGTTCATATGTATAATGCTCATATGTAAAATCTTTTGTGCCTGATATTTCACTAAAAGCTCCATACTCAATTTATCGTAGGATTTGGAACTTTATTTGGGAAATGTCCGAAATGTTGAAGTGATAATTACATTTTTTTTCTAGGATTTAAAGCTTACTTATTTAAACATGACGAGCTTTTCGACCCCTTGAACACGACAGAAAGTGTAGCTTTCCTCTTATTGGAGACATTGCTCTTAGATTTCGATCTAAAATTTGCTACACGTTGTAAGATTTTGAAACAGCAATATGAAGATGTCAAAATTCTAAATATATTAGTATAATGGTATTTAGTATGGAGCTTTGAGTGAAACTGGAAACATAAAAAAATTAAAAAGGTACCATCTGAATTTAAAATGGCTTCTTTAATTTAAATTATTGGACGAACTTTCCATAAAATTTACGAGCTTTAAATATTTAAGGTTTTTGAGCTTTCGGACCCGTTATCAATTTTGGAACAAATTTGGTAGTTCTATCTTATGTTTTAATCAGGTAAGCGTAAAAAGCTTTTTCTATTAAATCTGTTGTTAAATTTCAAACAAAATTCCGACAAAAACTGACATTTTGTAAATTTGTTAAATAAAGTTCTAAATAGAAAGATGTATGGAGCTTTAAGTGAAATTATAAACATAAAAAAGCTCATAGAAAAGCAATAAAAAGTCCATAATATTGAAAATTTAAAATTTGTTTGTAATTCAAAAAATATCAAACATTGTTCAATAATTTCGTGAAACCTTCGACTAAACCTGAGAATTTGCTTGTTACATTAATGATCCATAATGAAAATTAGGATTTATAATGCAAATTAGGAAGCTAATTAGAAAAACCAAATATTGGGTCAGTTTGTCCAATAATATCCGAAATATTCAACAAAAAACCGGATTTCTACAGTCCTAACAGGTGCAATAAACGTGTTTACGAACTCCAAAGAACTTGATCCAATTAAGGGTTCTTCATAAATACGAAAACGAGTCGCTAGCGATGATTCCGCACACATCCACAGCCAACAACGGTGGCCAACAGCTGAACCACAGCTGTGGCCACCAAAGGCTGTGGATGTTGCGGAATCACCGCTAACGACTCTTTTGCATTATATATCAATACCCCAAACCGACCGCACTCCTTGAATAGTAGATCCCTTTTTGATTTGCTTTTGTTAAGATAATGTAGATTTTACGTACGCCAACCGGTGAAGTATGGTTACATAAATTTCGTTTATATACTGCGAGCCACGTAGATGTTCTTCTAGCGAATTTTAATTTCGTCAAACAAAATATCAAATAATAAATTGGCAAAAACATAAGAATTTAATTTGCGCTGTGTGTGTGTGTTCAACACAAAATTATTTGTAGCTGTAAATAAAACTTTTCGATTTATTTTGTTTGAAATTTAAAATTAACGGTGGTTTTGGCAATATAAAATTATGAATAACAAGTTGTTCATGTAAGTATGTTGTACATGAATTGATTTTTGTTTAACTTGTCCCTTTAATTGCTGTGTATATTCCTCTTTTTGAAATAAAATACTGGACGGTCTTACAGAGTAAAGACAGTAAACAAACGAAATAATAGTAGCTTACAGGTAAACCTCATACAACGTGGACTTCTACAATGACATTTTCCTACAAGGCGGTTCACAAAATACAGAAATTGTTTTTCCAAATGCGGTAGAAGATACAAAGATACAACTCGATTAACAAAATATAAACCGACCAAATTACCCAGCCTTTAAAAACTGTTTGGTTAGATCGACTTCCGGATTCGATAAGATCGATAGTTCCACTTCGTGAGGCTGATAATATCAACGATTAATAAATTAATAAAATTCGTAGATGGTATATTCGAAATAAATAAGCCTAATTTAAATTGCAGTACCGTGGAATCGGGACCTTATTGAAACAAAATCTGTGAATTAAGTGAATCAGAATTTTGACAACCGTACACAAAAGTACCCAAAATTCATTTCAAACATCTTCTGAACGATTCAGAAAGTCGTTTAGTGGCAGCAATAATCGAGGCCGATTTTCTGGTAAAGTTAGGATTAATTTGTTGACCTAAAATACAAGCGGTTAATAGACAAATGTACGTAACTAACATCTGTCGGATATATATCGTTGGTCGATTTTGAGTTTTTAACGAATTCAAAATATCGGCCTGTGGGAAACGGGATCAGGAAGTTACAAGTGAAGAACGAAACACGTAAAAGAAAGCCTACGAAAAATGAATGCTTTCAATTGCCTTCGCGTCTGAGGGGGTTAAATCGACTATCCCAGTGGAGAATACAAATCTTAAGAGAAAAAGGTATTTTAATCCTAATGCTTGGAAAGGGGAAGAATATCTAGATCAAGCAAATAAAGTTCGATTAAAATGTAAGTTATGTTGCCCATATGATTGCTACCTATAAAGTTAAATTTTTACGACGTGAACATTAAACGAAAGGAGACAAAAAAAACCGCACCGGTGATGAATTATCAATAAAATCGTTTAGTTACAAATATTTTCTGCCCATTATGGAAAGCCTTATTAGAGTGTGCCAAACATTTTTTTCAAAATTATCGACATCAGCAAACACAAGAAATTTTAAACGTGGCTAAGAACGGAACGCTTTATCTCCACTGCCGCCAATTTAGAAGGAAAAATTTGTTAAAAATGAGACGCCAAGAATAAACCGAACAAGGGACACGTCGAAAGTTTTTGGAAATCTCATTTGTAACCAGTGTCAGTAAATGTTAATCATAAATGTTTTTTACAACAAGAAGGATCGATAAATTCATACTGTGTATTTGAAATATGTCCGTTTACATTACCGTCTGATGAGAAGTAACATTAGTAAGTTTGGAGTAGACAGAACACAATCAAAAACTTGTTCTAGAGAAAAATTATCGGAATTAAATGAGCCAAATTTCATTTCAAATAGTAGCTAAAAATGCAACAGATATAAAAAAAACATTTGGGTACAAAAGCTTAGTTTATAAAAAGCTTTTCGACGTCTAAAAATCATAATTAATAATTATTATAATTTAAAAGCTTCTGTGAATAAATTAATTATTTGGAAATTTTCCTGTTAAAAATTAAGAGCTTACTCAATTACTAGAGTTTTGCATGATTTCCTTGTCTGTTTTTAACAGACTTACTAAATGACGAGAAAGCTTTCCAACGGCTAAAAGTTATAATTATTTATTCTTTTTTTGCTACTGTAAATCTATCAATTATTTCCGAATTGTCAGCTTCAACGTTAAATCTTCTGGACGATAGCTTAACATGTAAATTTTAGGTACATTTTTTTTTTCGTTGAAAGCTCATCGACGTTTTTGGTTCAGAAAGTGGTTTAAAATAAAAGAGCTTTTAATTTTAATACAATTGTTATACCTTAGGACTTTCAAATTTTGTCACAGTTTCGATAATATATATATATATATGTATATATATATATATATATATATATATATATATATATATATATATATATATATATATATATATATATATATATATATATATATTTATATAATTATAATAAGCAGTGTTTAAAATATTTCCGTTTTCATTATCACCTGATGAGAAGTAACATTGGTTAGTTTGGAATACCTCAACTAAAATTAAAAGCTCCAACAGATTATTCTAGATAAAAACTATAATGTTTAATGAGGCAAAATTAATTTAAAGTCGATATAAAAATTTTCATATAAAAGCCTAGTAATGTGTTCTTCTTTATAAGGAGTTTTGAAAAAGCTTTTCGAGGCCTGAAAATATTATAAATTTTTGTCTTTTAATTTAAAGGCTTCTGTGAATTTATTAATTAAGAAGAAGTGTCAGCTCCAACTTTAAATACAAAGATACATTTCTAAACGAAAGGTTAACTTCTAAATTTAATAATATGGTTTTTGGTTCAAAAAAGTGGTTTTAAATTGAAGAGCTTCTAAATGTAAAACAATTTTTACACTTTAGCTTTTAACATTTTTTCATGGTTTCAGATAAAAGTGAACAGTGTTTAAAATATTATCACCTAATGAAAAGTAACATTGGTAAGTTTGGTATAACTAAAATAAAATTAAAAGCTCCAATTATTGTTTATAGAGGAAAACTTTTATGTTGAACGAGGCAAAATTAATTTAAAGTCGCTAAAATGCAATAGATTTAAAATATAAAGCTTAGTAATATGTTCTTCTTTATTTGGAAAATGTAAAAAGCTTAAAGCTTTCCGGTGCCTAAGATTCATAATTATTTATTCTTTTAATTTAAAAGCTTCGTTGTATATAATAATTATAATATTTGAAAACTGTCAGCGTCAACTTTAAATATAAAAGTAAAAAAGCTTTCTAAAAGAAAGCTTAACTTTTACATTTAAGGTAAACTGTCTTTTAAAAATTGAGTGATTGTTCGTCATCAAATAATAAGAGCTTGAAAGCTTTTCAACTTTTCTCACAGTTTTTGATAAAAGCAAACAGTGTTTAAAATATTATCACCTGATGAGAGGTAATATTGGTAAGTTTGGAATAACTAAAATAAAATTAAAAGCTCCAATTATTGTTTATAGAGGAAGACTATTATGTTGAATGAGGCAAAATTAATTTAAAGTCGCTAAAATGCAATAGATTTTTCCAAAAAGATGACAATTCCAAGATTTAAAAGATAAAAATTTTCCTACAAAAGCTTAGTAATATGTTCTTCTTTATATGGAGATTGTAAAAAGCTCTGCGATGCCTAAAAATCATTTTTAATTTAAAAGCTTCTTTGTATCTAATAATTATAATATTTAAAAACTATCAGCGTCAACTTTATATACAAAAGCTTTCTAAACGAAAGTTTATAAAGTATTTGATATATGCCGGAAAAGCAATTTAAAATTACAAAGTACTAAATGCCTGAGACACAATCTTTCTTAGGTCTTGCAAATTATTATTGAAGATTTATTACAAATTTGTCACTGATTGCTGAACCATTAAAAAAACGGACTAGAAAAGGTGCAGATTTCATATTTTCTGAAGATTGCCAGAAAGCAATGAATACATTAATACTCCAATTGACAAGTCAGCTATTATTAAAATATCCCGACATGAAAAGACCATTTATTATAATGACAGACGCTAGCGATTACAGTTTAGGGGCTGTTCTGTCACAAATGTATCCACAAGGGGAATTTCCAATAGAATACATCAGTAGAGCCTCAGGTAAATCCGAGAGGAATTACTCGACAATAGAAAAAGAAATGTTAGCTATTTATTGGGCAGTTAATAACTTCAGACCATACCTTTACGGTCAAAAGTTTACAATAGTAACAAGCCATAAAACAACAAATATCCCAAACAGAATATTAAAGTGGAATCTAAAACTATCCGAATATAACTTTGAAACAATACACAAGTCAGGTAAATTAAATACAAACGATGACGCACGGAGTGGGATACGACACAATACAATACTACCAATAACAAAGTTCGAGGTACGAATAAACCAGAGACAGTAGAAAATTCAAAGTATAGGGGAGCAAATCACGCAAAAGAAAGATCAAATTAACATTACAGACAAGCCAACTACATCCAAAGTAGACGACAGCAAATACTGGATGAAAACCACAATTTGCCATTAGGAGGACAAGCAGAGACACGGAGAACATATAAACGGAATTAATTACCGTATTATTGGCCTAATATGTTGACAGATATAAACCGATTTATAAGAAAATGTCATTTATGTAGAAAAAATAAGAACCACAGGAAAACAAAAACGCCACTTCAAATTACGACTACCTCCGAATATCCTTTCCAAAGAGTAGCATTCGATATAGTAGCGCCACTACCGACCACGGAGTTAGGAAACAATTACATACTCACATTCCAAGACGATTTATTAAAATTCTCAGTAGCAAGGGGTCTCTTTGACACCAAAGAGGTGTGTAAACTACTCAAATTAAAACATTTAAATACAACAGCGTCTCACCCAGAAACTAATGGGGCGCTGGAGAAATCTCACAATACGTTAAAAGAACATTTAATATCCTTCACGGACATAGATAGGAACAATTGGGATGAAATGTGCCACTATTTGCCATATTTTGTATAACACTACCCCACATTGCGCTACATTAGTTTATGGAAAAACAGCACTGATACCCACTGCAATAAAGAAAGAACCGGAACCACCGACATACAATTACGATGACTATGTAGCTGAATTAAAAGGAAGACTAAGGCTAGCAGACGCAGTCGCTTGACAGAAATTGATATAGAGGAAGCACACAACGAAAGGTGTTACGACTAAGTGTGTACAACCACGTATACAGTGTGAGTTACTGATTGGTACTATCGGTTGGTTGTGTTGCCATAATTTCAATTTATCGTCTGGGTTGTGCTTTATTTATTTTACATTTTCCTACGTTCTTTTTATCTAGTTCAGCTGTCCTAACTATGGACACTTCGAAGGTCGATTTCTAAAAATGTTAATGTTTCAAGAAAATGATGACAGAAAATACACAGAACATTCGAAGCGGCAGAGGTATCAGTTGCCAATACAAACATGCGCACATTACATCAAGGTGTGTCGGAAAAATCCACAAACATTCCTTAAAGGATATTTCTGGTTGAAACCCAATCCACACATGGGCAACAACTTAATACGTGACAAAAAATTGTTTGAATACAACTGCATGCGAAATAACTTTACAGAACATAGGTAGAGCTGAATACAGTAGCTCCCAACATAGTGCTATGGTCTAGTTTACTAGGGCCTCTATGCAGCTATACGCTCCTAAATCGGAGATTCTACAAAGGGGGCACAAATTGGTCAGTCCCAGCCTGCTTCTTTACATTGTTAGAGGGCCAACCTTTTTCAAATGTTCAATTGTTTTTCTAGTGCTAGACAATGCATTGAAGCTTTAGCTTAAATTCATCAGATTGGTTGTATTCTGAGGTGTATAAGAACCGATAATGCTCATGATCTCTCTCATGGGTATAGATAGGCAATGGAATTATGAATCTTGACAATTCTTGGACGTAGCGTATTGGCTGTTAGATAAAGACTTTCCTGAAGTTAATGATGAATGGTCATTATACCCTATAATCTGTATAAATTTACTGAATAACAGCAAAAGGATTAGCAGCCTAGAGGTCACACGCAAGAATGAATTGTCTGCAATGTTGAAGAGAAACCTCATGTCCATAAATGCTGCAATTGTGGACGACTCTGTGCGAGCTTTGTACATTGTACGTTATTTGGGCAGCTATCCATACTATTGCTGCAAACGTTTCACACTCAACCATTTTTCAGGCATTAAGTAACAATAGCCACTTGCGATCGTAGACAGCGATTTAAAGCTGCATATATAACTAAGAGCCGTCTACAATTTTTAAGTAAGGACAAATACAATAAAGTGACGCACTAGCAATAGGCTCGGCATTAATATTAGACATGAATTCGTTAGAGAGCATGTGAATTGGAATCTCGATGATAGGGAACGCGTTTTATAAAAAACCAGTCGATATTCTCTCTGTATAACCATATATGGTACCGTTTGCTTCATATATTGACAACAATTTTCTTCTGAAGCATAAAAATGCAAGGCCTCACTATCAATTTAGAAGGACCTATATTATCAATTTAGACCTATATTAGTATTTTACCGATCGAGAAACTCGAATGGAATCCACTAATCTCGAACAATTTTGGAATTATTTCGATATTCTCAACAAAAATTGCCGAAAAATTTGAAAAACCTTAATACTAAGCTATAGAAAAGCTCAATTTCGAAAAATTAGAATATTGTCGTAAAACGAAATGAATCACTCAAAATCAAGAAACTCGAATAGGAGAGATAAGTAGATTTTTGGGCATAGAATTAAAGACAAATATCTTATCACCAGAAGAAAGTGGAAGAAAAATTCGAGATTTACGAGTACCGACAACTAAATTTTCTTATTCTCTTAGACGATTGAACCGATAGTCGATTAAGAGAATACCAATTTATAGTTGAAGTGAAACGACAATTACCAAAGAACAGGACAGGAAGATGACGGGGTTAACGTTTTTCGCAAAAATCTTTAAATTTGCTAAAAATTGGAAAAATTAGTTTATGGAATTGAAAGAGGAAAATATTTTTCAAAAAATAGTTATAGGTACATACCCTCAGTTATGTTTTGTTTTTAATCCAAATCTTATAATTGTTTAACGATTAAGAGCGATTAAGAGAAAGCTATGCTTGTTCTAAATTTGATGACGGGCGAGAAAGCTCATAATTCTATTTAATATTTAAAACTCGAAAATTGTCTGGGTAGTTCGTCCAATAATCCAAATTAAAGATGCCAATTTAAATTTAGAGCTTATATGTAAAATCTTCTCTTCTGTGTCTGATATTTCACTAAAAGATACTCAATTTATCGTAGGATTTGGAACTTTATTTGGGAAATGTCCGAAATGTTGAAGTGATAATTACATTTTTTATTCAAAAGCTTACAATTTAAACATGACGAGCTTTCGGACCCTTTAATCAAATTTGAAGGACGTGACTTCTTTCTGTAGTTTTAGTAATTTAAGAGTAGAAAGTGTAGCTTCCTCTTATTGGAGACATTGCTCTTAGATTTCGATCTAAAATTTGCTACAATGGTAAGCTTTTGAAACAGCAATATGAAGATGTCAAAATTCTAAATATATTAGTATAATGGTATTGAGTATGGAGCTTTGAGTGAAACTGGAAACATAAAAAAATTAAAAAGGTACCATCTGAATTTAAAATGGCTTCTTTAATTTAATTTATTGGACGAACTTTCCGTAAAATTTTCGAGCCTTAAGTTTTTTGAGCTTTCGAATCCGTTATCAATTTTGGAACAAACTTGGTAGTTCTTTCTTATGTTTCAATCAGGTAAGCGTAACAAGCTTTTTCTATTAAATCTGTTGTTAAATTTCAATCAAAATTCCGCAGCAGAAATTTTCGCAATTGCGATTAATTCCGACAAAAACTGACATTTTGTAAATTTGTTAAATAAAGTTCTAAATAAAAAGATGTATGGAGCTTTTAGTGAAATTATAAACATGAAAAAGCAATAAAAGCTCATAATAATAATAGAAAAGCAATAAAAAGTCCATAATATAGAAAATTTGTTTGTAATTCAAAAAATATCAAACATTGTTCAATAATTTCGTGAAACCTTCAACTAAACCTGACAATTTGCTTGTTGATTGTAATCAACTAAATTAATTTGCATGTCGATTGTAAAACATTAATGGTCCCTAATAAAAATTAGGATTTATAATGCAAATTAGGAAGCTAATTAGAAAAACCAAATATTGCCTCAGTTTGACCGAAAATATCTGAAATATTTCAGCAAAAAACCGGATTTCTACAGTCCTAACAGGTGCAATAAACGTGTTAACGAACTCCAAAGAACTTGGTCCAATTAAGGGTTCTTCATAAATACGAAAACGAGTCGCTAGCGATGATTCCGCACACATCCACAGCCAACAACGGTGGCCAACAGCTGAACCACAGCTGTGGCCACCAAAGGCTGTGGATGTTGCGGAATCACCGCTAACGACTCTTTTGCATTATATATCAATACCCCAAAACGACCGCACTCCTTGAATAGTAGATCCCTTTTTGATTTGCTTTTGTTAAGATAATGTAGATTTTACGTACGCCAACCGGTGAAGTATGGTTACATAAATTTCGTATATATACTGCGAGCCAGGTAGATGTTCTTCTAGCGAATTTTAATTTCACTTTTCACAAAAAATATCAAATCATAAATTGGCAAATATGTATAAACAATTTAATTTATCTGTGTGTGTGTGTGTGTGCAACACAAAATTATTTGTAGCTATAAATAAAACTTTTCGGTTTATTTTGTTTGAAATGAAAATTAACGGTGATTTTGGTTATTGAATAACAAGTTTTTCATGTAAATATGTACATGAATTGATTTTTGTTTAACTTGTCCCTTTAATTGCTGTGTATATTCTTCTTTTTGAAATTAAATATTGCACGGCCTTACAGAGTAAAGAAAGTAAACAATAATAGTAGTTTACTGGTAAACCTCATACAACGCGGACTTGGACGGACAACGACATTTCAGAAAATTTTTAACGGCGTTGCATAAAGGTTATACACGAGTAAACACATTTAAATACATTTTTGGTGTTAAGCTTCACGCGAATATTTTATACTTAAAATTGCACTAAGCCACCACGAATTTATTAGTGAAAGTGTTTCGTACAGCCAAACCAAAAAATCGCAAAATAAAGCGACTGAGAATATTGTCGATGCACCATAAAGGGACTTTAACTACAGTTTCATCTTAGCCTTCATGTGGTAGAGCTGGATGCCTTCTTCGAGGCGCTCCTAAAACGTCACAACCCACGGTCGGTAGTTTCGTCGTGGATTCCCATGGGCTATCATCGGATTAGGGGCTCGCGGTGAATTATGAAGAATTAAATCCTATCCTTTCCAGAATCGACATCTCAGGAGATGAAGACAAGTGAGGTAATCTCATCAGTAATAAGAGAGGTGAGGAAGAGCGTTGTGAATGGTGTGGGAAAGTATGTCATTGATTTGGGTTACCTTTAAGTTTGGTATTGCCCAGCTTCACCCGAAGGGCCACGGATAAGACCACAGTGGTTAACTTTAAAATTGTAAGGAGACCGGCTGTGAACATTTATCTACAGACAAGACTGCTATGATAAAAATCTTATCCAAGAGAAAGCAACGGAAAAACCCTTCCGGTTAAGGGGTCAGGAATTGGATGAAAGCCATCTGCCACAAATCTGATGGTAGACTAGGCAGTGTCTAGCCCATGATGATAAGAATTATGATATTTATTCAGATTAATCTGCATCATGCTAAGGCCGCATCAAATGATCCAATAGATCTCTATGCTCAATAACAGAGGTGAGTTGGTGATCTCGCCTTGGAACCTTTTTGGTTATTTGATTACTAACAATGTGCACATTATCAATAGAGAGAAAAAACCTTTTAGAAATGCGATTAGGCAAGAGGCCCTAGATTCGATACTTGCCAAGTCGCATTTGATTTATTTAATAAACGACTGGCATGTATCTGAAGAGACTTCTTTAATATAGCGAAACAAACATCCCCAGAGGGTTAGAGTATAGCCCAAATCAGCCGCACAACTCCATACACTCAGCATTTGAGAACAACTGTTCTGTGAAGCGAAGATTGTCCACAAAAATGAAATCGAGAAAACAAATCGAGAAAGTTATTTAACAAGACAAAACGCATCAATGAATGGAGCGAGTATATGTTGGGCCTTGACTCAATATAATCTCGAAGTAAGGAGATGGTAAAATTCAAGAGATGGTAAGGTTCCTGCATATATTGGTCTTTTAATCGAGGACAATGGAAGGAAATATGCCCACTTATTTAAATGACGAATGTATATCGACGAATTAATTACTTTGGGTGAATCATTAGCAAAGACTTTCGCAGTTTCGTTGTATCAATCAAGATTATCGTAAATCTAAAGTGATTTGATAACAGCTCTCGAACCACCTGCTGAGGTTCACTTCGTGAAGAGTATGGTGAAACATAAATTTTTGGAAGAGTGTAACCTAACTGAAAACCTATCGCATAACGTCTACACTCAAGTAAGTAAACGTATTAAAAATTTAAAGGGATCTCAAACAGAGCACAAAAGAATGGAACAAAAAGTTTGACGCTGCTTTGAATGAGAACAGGTAAGTGCAAACGAACTATGTTTGGACGAAAAGAAAACCGAACGAGATGTTATTATTAGCCATGTCGACGATATTGTTGTAGTCTCAACAAATATCAAACTAATTGATCATCTTGATACCTTAAACAAGCGTCGTGAATTCAACCTGGAGGATGCCAAAGAACAGTCTGTATCGATAAATGTCGGATATTTAAGTCAGTCGATGAACTAGGAATCGTTCAAGTCACATGAAATCTATCAGAGTGCAATCCTTTAGTTTAGTACTAAATGTCATCTGTTCTAAAAAATACTTTGACGAAAATCGTTCAAAAACAACAACATTTCGTACATTATGTGAGAGTTTTGGTCGACATGGACGTCCTACTGAGCGTGCAATTGGCAAAATTATTAATCGTTTTGAAGAAACTGGTTTAGTGGAAGGTCGTAGACCGTATCAACATGTTCATACTTGCGATGCAGTGGCAGCTGTTAATGAAAGTGTTCGTAATGAACCAAGCACATCAACCAGGCATCGTTCACAAGAACTAAACATTTCGTGAATCACATTACGACTCATTTTACATATTGCTACCTGTTTTGTTAATTGGATGCTTGAACGAAATGAAGGTTTTTCAATGTCAATAAGCAAAATTGTCGAATTTGGGGAGCGAAGAATCCTCATGTTATTGACGAAGCAGAACTTCATCTTTCAAGAGTCACTGTTTGGTGTGGTTTATAGGCTGGTGGCATCAATGGACCGTTATTCTTTGAAAACGAACAGGAAAATGCCCTTACAATGAATCGGGAACGTTATCGCAAAATTAATTGGTTTTTTGTGGCCCAAGTTGAATGCATTGCGTGTCAACGACTTTTGGTTTGCTAAAGACATGCTAAAATTTGCTGATCGCATAATTTCAAGAAATTGTCAAGTTACTTGTCCACCAAGAAGCCCGGATTTAACACCACTTGATTATTTTTTGTGGGGTTATTTGAAAGGTTAGGTTTATGCTAATCATCCACGAACAATTCAACAAGTTAAAAACAATATTCGAGCTGAAATTTAAGTCCGCTTTTATTGGAAAAAGTCATCGAAAATTTTGATGTTCGGATGCAGGCCTGTAGCCGTGGTGGGCATATGAACGATATCGTTTTTCATACACAAATGGCATAGAACCACCTTTCATTATCAATAAAAAAATTTGACTTTTCATCCCAAAATGTGTGTTTTATTTACAAATAGAAAAAGGAATAATAGATTGCCCACCCTGTATATATTCATATCTACCAACACTAGGCCGCATATCTCCGTCATAACACCAATCTTGGCAGCACGTGATGAGTGACCCAAAGGTAGGTAAGGAGAGCTTTCAGATATTTGAAAGGTAACAAATCCCTAAAGCTTAAATTGGGAAACGATGAAAACGATCTAAGTTTTAAATGCTACCTTGGCGCCGATTGGGCCAAGGCCTTTTATACCATAGAGACGCCTTCCGACTGTTTGCCAACGAAACTAGACGTCCACAGACACCTCTGCGTCGTTATGACAGATAGGCCGGCCTTTTGAACAAGGGTCCGTGCGGAAGACGGATCAGGGATAGGAATATAAGGGAAGAGAACTGCCCTTTCCAAATCCTTAGGAATGTATGCTATAGAACTTTGCAATAAGGCATACGCATAGCTGAAGGCCTAAAAGTCCACGCCGTACATATCTACATACATCTGAAGATAACAAAGGATAGACCACGGCCAACAAAAGGATTAGAGGCCCGAGTCCAATATCACAACGCAAGTTGAGAAGAAATATATTCGATAAGTATACTGATGCATTAAGTTATACAAGTTGAAAAGCTACATGTCAAGCGTGAAGTGATTCAACGTACTACTTGTCAAAGATACGGACATACCAAATCTTAGAAAAAATATTCAATTGAAGGTCAAGCTTTGGAAGAAAATTGTACCACCAAAGAAAACCATTCAACGGTTGGAAATTATGATGGAAAAATTAATGATCAAAATGGATGCTAACCTTTATCTTTGAGAAATTGATGTCGTGATATCCGAAACGCATAACACCAGCTAAAGTTTCCTAAAAATATCCAGACTACTGTAGTAATAGAAGATTGGCTAGGTCTAACCATTTCGGCCATATACTGCCCGCCATAAAAATGGAACATTTTGACCATTTTTTATCGTTCTATGGGTAATCGTTTTATAGCCAACCAGTAAACCGACCTATTGGCCAAGTGATAGGAGAAAGATCCCAGACGTAATAGATTAGCACACGTAATAGATTATTTACTTTTATTTTAAATAATAAATCAAGAAATCAAACAAACAAACAAACACCAATCTAGGCAGCACGTGGTGAGTGACCCAAAGGTAGGTAAAGAGAGCTTTCAGATATTTGAAAGCTACCAAATCCCTAAAGCATAAATTGGGAAACGATGAAAACGATCTAAGTTTCAAATGCTACGTTGGCGCCGATTGGGCCAAGGCCTTTTATGCCATAGATATGCCTTCCGACTGCAATAAGGCATACGCATAGCTGAAGGCCTAAAAGTCCACGCCCTCCATATCTACATGCATCTGAAGATAACAAAGGATAGACCACGACCAACAAAAGGATTAGAAGCCCTAGTCCAATATCACCCAACACTAAATGTAAACAAATGAAGATAAATCGTTATGGATTAGCGCAACCTGTAGTCCCTTTATTTACACGATTTCATAGTTTGCAATCAATCCTTTATAACTGCCTCTTTAAAGGAATTGGTTGAAGACGACTTCGATTTAAAAGTAATTTGAACTAACCAGGTTAAAATCCAGTTACAAGAGGCTGAGGTATACTCATTGGTGATTCATTACAGCAATGGCGGAGTGAAACACCGAATTTGAACCCAACAGAATGTGAACAAAGCTCAGATGTGTGAAATATACAGATGAACATCTCACAAACAAATTTGAAAAGAAAACGTAAAAGTTGCAGTGTTTACCAAGAAGTTCAAACTACGGAAACGTATCAATCCTACCAGTTTGTTACTTGGACCAAATTTTCGTATTAAAGGTCAAGCTTTGGAAGGAAATCGTACCATCAAACAAAACCATTCAACGGTTAGAAATTATGATAGAAAAATTAATGATCAAAATGGATGCTAACCTTTATCTTTTAACGACCACTGTCTCTAAGTCATTCAATGTAGAACCCTTAAATTAGCAATCACACCTTGGACAAGAAGTTAAAAGCTTCTTGATAGAACAAGAAATTGATCAGTAACGCATAACACCAGCTAAAGTTTCCTAAAAATACCCAGATACACCATCTATGATGACACAAATCATCCTGAATCATCCTAATTAAACACGATGGAATAGAAAAGTATACGAAGGAGCAACTACTGTAGTAATAGAAGATTGGCTAGGTCTAATCATTTCGGTCATAGACTGCCCACCAATACAAGCCATCAAAATGGAACATTTTGACCATTTTTATAGCTCTATGAGTAATCGCTTTATATCAGTGGAGCTCAAGGTTGGTGACAACGAGAGGCCGAGAATTATTAAAATCAATTTAAAAAAAAAAAAAATCTTTATCATATATCAACCATAGTGAACCTAGTGATTTATATCACTAGAGTAGTGCGTCACCAAAGGAATTTTAAACCGACACCATATTTGGACCTGTCATCGGACCATCCGCCTGTCTTAATCACTTTGGGAACAAACATAATGCAGTGGAACATCTCAATGAACGTATTCAGTCGGTAGTTTCGAAGAATTGGGAATATTCGAATGTTGGCCCGTGTGAAGTTGCTGGATCTCCCATCGGGCGCGTCCCTAGGTCGCGGGTAAGGGAATGCCTTCACCGGCTTGCCGGCGGGTAGGTGGGAAATAAAATACCACCCGCGGAACGAAACTAGCAGAAGCGACTATTCATCAGGAGGTACGGCTTCAAACAGCGTCTGTTCCTCATGTTAGAGGCGGCCCAGTTTTTTTCTACCTGGAAGTACGTATAAAATGCTAGGGGAAGGACACTTTTACGGTGCAGAGAGTCGGAAACCCAGTACCGGCGGCTCTCAGGAGTGAGCTAGCGGGCTCCCAGTCGCCGAGATCCAGTGACCGCAGTGGTGTAGTGATGCAACGCTTGGTTACTACATCATATACATCTACAAGCAATATCTCCACCTTTATGGAATCGAGCGATCCTTTCCGAAGAAGTACTTTAATAACGAGATCGCCTACAAAATCGCCCGCCGCAAGTACTATCCATCGATTAATCTCAACAAATTCATTATCGAATACGGAACCAGAAGTGGTAAATGATACGACGAATATACACCTTGGAAAGCGCAGCAGCGATTCTAGCCTTATAGAGGGCACTAAACGTAAAGTACATATGACACAAACTGGCGTCGATCATTATATTACTGTAAAACGGAAAAGAGACAGAAAAAATGAAAAACTACTGACAAGTAAAAAACCAAATTTCGAAAAAGTATCGCTAAAAAACCGATTTGAAATATTCGCCGATAAGGACGTGGAAGAGAGCGAACCTGAAAATGCCAACATTCAAGAACAGCGCTTATTGAAGATGGATACAAAATGTATATAGGATCATGAACCGCTTGAAGCAACCACAACCAATGGTCAAAGTTGAGCTGGTTCCATTCTAAAGCACTTTGAAAAAGGGGGAAATTCATCCAATATATACATAAATTAAACCACCTCATGCATAGACCCATAACTGTTGAAGAACCAAATCAAAGGTCCGGACGAATTCAGTGTTTAAACTGCCAAGAATATGGTCACTCAAGAACTTATTGCAAGTTGATATTGGTATGCGTTGTATGCGGTAAACTACACCCAACCAAAACCAAAAAAATCCTAAACAGTAAAGAAACGCAGCAAAGCAATTAGCATAGGCACATAGCAAGGCACATCATAGCAAGGCACAGTTCGAAATTAGTGGTATTTCGGTCGATGCTACGAAGGAGGATTAAGGAGGACACCTCATCGCAGCCCTCGACCCTCAAATAGTTAAATGCGTACGTGATCAAATTCTTACAATGCAACTCGGCGGCAAATAATTATCCCAACTTTTGAGAGAGTTGGAAGCCTTGTCTATAAATCAAGTAACCGAACCAGTTTTATGAAATTTATGGTTGCAGCGCCTACCAACACATACACAGGAAATTTTATCATGTCAATTTATCAAACAGCAGACAAAATAGTTAACGTGCAAAAATCAGCTGGCATTTATAACCTCAATGCGCCAAAAGGCGACAACAGAACAGTACCAACCGGCTTAGCAGCTCAGATCAACGAGTTATCACAACGGGTGGTTCGAAACGCCTAAAGACAAAACATATCGCGGCCGCTCTCAAAGCCCTAACTCTACGAATACTTCACGTCAACGCAGTAATTCACGATCGAGCGAGCGAGTAGCCAAACACCCGAATTGCTGGTACCATCACAAATACGGCGTTCGAGCAAAACAATGTGCAAAACCCTGTCATTTTAACGATTCTAACCCATCGTCAATAAATTCAAAAAACTAACTGGCACCGCGCTACATGCGGTAAGCGGCGGTAGCCAAACACCAAAAAGCTGTCTAATCGTAGTCGATTATCAAAATAAGTTACAATTTCTAATCGACACAGGCGCTGAAATCTCTGTCATACCACCAACAAATTCGGAAACGTCGAACCCGTCCACGTTTAAATTATTCGCAGCAAATTCTACTGCCATCGATACGTACGGTTGTAAAAATCTCACACTCAACTCGATCGATGCATCCTTGGCGCTGATTTTCTGGCACACTTCCGTCTAATAGTCGACATCAAGAATAAGAAACTCATCGACCCTATCACAAAACTCGATATCAAAGGGAAAGCAATTCAAATCCCGTCTTACGGCATTACGACCATAAAATCCGGCGCATTGACACCCGAGATACTGGGATTACTACGCGAATTCAAAACAGTAACCCACGCATCTACAAATCTAAACACAATAAAGCACAAACATCACTCATTGTATTGAGACATCTGGTCAACCGTGCCACGCAAAGGTACGTCGTTTAAATACCGACAAAATCAAAGTCGCAAGGGGTATGCCGACCCTCCAAGAGCAATTGGGCGAACCCATTACAAATAGCACGAAAGAAAGACGTTAACTGGCGATTAAGCGGTGACTATAGAGCCTTAAATGCGATAACAAAACCCGACCGTTACCCGTAACCGATTTCACACACCAACTCGAGTCATGTACAGTGTTCTCCAAAATCGATCTCATCCGAGCCTTCCACCAGGTACCTATTGATGAACGAGACATCGAAAAAACGGCAATCATCACTCCTTTTGGATTGTTTGAGTTTCCCCGAATGACATTTGGGTTACACTCAATATTTCGAGACTTGCCATTCGTGTTTCCGTACATCGACGATCTGCTGATCGTCGCGAAACACGGAGGAACACCTCAAACACGTGCGTATGGTCTTACAATGTCTAAGTGACGCGGGATTGGTAATTAACCTTAACAAGTGCGAATTCGCAAAGAACGAAATATCTTTTCTCGGATTTCACATCACCACAAACGGCATGGGACCGGATAAGCAAAATTTTGCTCGACCAACTACGACTGATGGCATTCTTCGATTTTTAGGAATGGTAAATTATTACCGAATTTTTCTACCAAAGGCAGCACACGACCAGGCGATATTATATGAATTCATAAAAGGACGTAAGAAGAAGGATAAATCACCAATAAACTGGACCGACGAATCCACCGAAGCGTCCGAAACATGCAAGGCGAAGCTTGCAAACTGTGCTCAACTGGCATATCCCATTCCAAACGCCAAATTCGCTATTTTTGTCGACGCATCAAATACAGCAGTAGGAGCGGTACTACAGCAATATTCACAAAAAGAGTGGCAACCACTTTTCTTATATTCCCGAAAATTAAGCAATATCGAAACCCGTTTACAGCACATACGGCCGGGAGCTTTTAGCCGCTTACTCGGCTATCTAACACTTTAAAAATTTTGTTGATGGTCGAGAATTTACCCTATTTTCCGACCACAAACCATTGACATACGCATTACACCAAAAACTCGATAAAGCCTCACCCAGACAACGCCGTCACCTCGATTATATAGCACAGTTTACAGCAGATATACCGCACATTGCAGGAGACAACACCGTCGTCGCGGATACACTTTCCCGGATCGACCAAGTGAACGAACATAGGAAGTACAATCGACTATGCATTAATTGCTGATGAATAGTCAAAAGATCTAGAACTCGCAAAACTGGTAGAAACAAACGAGTCATTGCAGACGAGTCAGGTTTTGGAACCAATAAAGAAATTCTATGCAACACATCAACTGGTACACAACGCCTATTTATTCCTAAGGCATTTCGACGACAAATTTACGAATCGTTCCACAACGCCTCTCCTCTTCGACGACAAATTTACGAATCGTTCCACAACGCCTCTCACCTCGGTATCCGCGCCACAGCGAGACAAATCCGAAAAAAATTGGTGTGGCTAGCTATGAACCAAGAAATACGCTCTTGGGTCAAACACTGTGCACGTTACGTTGCCAAAAGTGCAAAATAACAAAGCACGTCAAAAGTAAGACTGGAACTTATGAACTGACCAGCAAACGATTCGATGAACTTCACATCGTCGGACCATTACAACCGTCCGAAGGCAACTTATATTGTTTAACAATGATCGATCACTATACACGCTGGCCAGAAGCCACTCCAATAGCTGATGAGATAACCGATACAGGTGCACAATTCGAAGCAACGATATTCGACGAACTCTCAAAACCACTTGGATTCCTACGCAAGCGAACCACCGCTTACAATCCAGCTTGCAACGGGATGTTAGAACGATGGCACCGCTAACACTACTCGGTCTGAGAACATCGTTCCGAGACGATTTTCAAAGTACGTCTGCAGAACTCGTTTACGGAGAACATATACGACTACCAGCGGATTTCATTCAACCCAGCAAAAATATCCATCAGTCGGAATCTGCAAAACTACCTTAAGCACCTATGTATCTCCCCACTCTAACGCAAACTATTCATTATAGAAGGTCACTAAATACCTTAAACGGTCGTTTTATCGGTGGTTCAAACAGATGTAGCAATCGTACCTGAGAGAAAATTCAAGATAAAGAGGCCACTAGTAAAGTTTATTATTGTTCAACAAACTCAATTAAAGAAAGCCCCTGGGTATGATCAAATTACAGGCGAAATGCTTAAAACGTTGCTTGAGTGTGCCTTTGGTCGACTAGCTCAAATATTTATTCAATCTATGAATTAGGATGCATCTCTGAGTGCTGGAAACTGTCAAGTATAAAAATGATCCCAAAACCTGGCAAGGATCCTACCATGGTCTCTTCATATAGACCAAATAAGCCTACTGCCAATCATCTCGAAAGTCTTCGAAAATGAAATTATTGAAAAGATTAAACCGAAACTCCAAAATATCATCCCTAATCATCAATTTGGTTTTACAGCCGAGCATGTAACCATTGAGCAAGTGCACCGAATAGCTACATAAATAAGATTAGCACACAATATATTTAGTTTCACTGATGATACAGCTGTACTAATAAAAACCCACACACAGCGTCCGAAACCCTGCAACTACATACAAATGACATTGAAATCTGGCTAAGAAAATGGAGGATAAAGGTCAGTGAAGAAATATCGACTCACGTAACATTCATATTAAATAAGCTTACGTGTCCGCCGGTCATAATGAACGGAATACAAATCCCTCAGACAAACGAAGCAAAATACCTACACGTCCATCTAGACCGACGATTAACCTGGCGAAAACATATTGAAATGAAACGAGGCCATATCAAATATTAAAAGTGGATAAAATGCACTGGTTGATGGGGAAATATTCAACCCTTGATCTAGAATACAAGCTTCTCCTGCATAACCAATCTGGTCGAATGGCTTTCTGGTCGAAAAAAAAAATTTGAATGTTGTCAAGAAAATCGACTAGCGGGAGATAAATAAAGCCGTTAAACAGTTACAAGAACTGCTTCTCAATGAAAAACCACTCTCACCAACAGAAAACACAGATTATTAGTTGGGGCGAGAAATAATGAAGAATAGGCTGAAGTATTTGCAGACAATTTTGCAAGGATATTTCATATCCATGAGAAAGGACGGAAGAGAGTAACAACATTCAAAACTACTTGGAATCACCATTGCAAATGAACCATACCATCGCGAAATTTTCTATTTTAGAAGTAAGAGCTGTGATACCTTTTTTTCCTAAAAAGACGCCACGATATGATCTTATCACAGGAAAGATTTTGCAAGAGTTGCCAGGTAAGGATATTCGATTTATAACCTACTTATTAAACGCAATGAAAGGTTTCACAAATAATGTTAATATCAAAAACCAGGCAAGCCCCAGAAGAGGTTACGTCGTACAGACCTATAAGTTTTCTACCAATTATGCCTAAATTATTTGAGAAATTACTACTTAATCGTCTGAAATCTATATTTGGATTAAGGCCAGAGATATTGTTCCGCCTTATTCATGGACATAGCACAAGCTTCAAGTGGAATTACAATACAAAATTAGGCGATGTTTGCCACATGATTTCTACTACTGGACAGATATTTTATAATAAAACATCAGGATGCATATACAAATGTCCGCCCAATTAAATCTGTAACCTTTACAATGGGAAGAGGTAACGACTAACATGCCGTAAAAGAAAGCAATTGAGAATAAAACTGACAAAAATTTATTGGCTGATAGGCAGACAATCAAGTTTATCGATTAAAAATAAGCAACTGCTCAAAATGATATTAAAACCTATCTGGACGTATGGTATGCTACTACCAAGGTTCATATCAAACGATATAATTCTCAAAGACCTACATGTAAAAAATTCTCAGTGGAATATTATCATTCATTAGTAGAGAAAGAGGAAGGTATCAATATAACTTAATGTTGGAAAAACGTGAGCCCATTGTTATAGAAGATGACGCAGAATATTTGAACATGCTCGGCACCTATATTTGCTATGCCAAACCGCATTTAAATTTTTTGATTATTTCCATACATTTCATAGAAAATTCGATTTGAAGAAAATCACCTTACACACCTTGCTCAACCGATTCAGAGCTATAAAAATCCAAAATCTGTCCAATATCTGTCCTTGTCCAATAGAATGACACACTCTACTATTTGCCCTGCCCAAGGCTTCAGAGAATATGAGATTTTCTTTAACAAAAATAGTTAGCCCTTATTAATACGATTTTACGGCAGTTAAACCCCGTTCAAGGTACATGTCCAGTTCAGCTCTGACTGAGGCTTTCTGGAAAATTTATTTGTATACTGTTAGTCGGCTTAAAATTTGGTTGGTGAATAAGGCTCTCAGGGCCAGATCAGGATATTTTTTTTTTAATAACCAAACCATGACGCCGCATAAACGTTTTGTAGGGGCGCAAGATCGATACTACTGAAACCCAAATGTTCCCGGAAAGCTCGTCTCAGAAATTGCAGCTATTAAAGAAATAAATTTTATCTAATTTATTGTTCAATATATCTCTAGGGAGCTGGTTCAGTTTGAACTTCTGTTCCGTATGCATTATCGCGAACGCGATGATGTCCATAATTATCGAATGTGGAAGCTAAATATTCCAAAATGAAACAGCATAAAAACATTCCATAAAAACCACGGAGGTACTTTAGCTGTTACGTTATATACTATCCTTCTTTGTTTTGTTTGCTTTAATTTCAACATAATGAACTTTTAACCATATTGATTCAAAAACTGTTGATTGGTCGGAACTAAATATACTTTAAAAATGGAAAACGAAAACTCTACAGGAACCGAACAATGACGAATCTGGAAACCGATCAATGAAAATATCTAACAAGCTATTAGAAGATTTTAATGCAGAAGAGACTAACGTTATTTCGTATAGAAATAGGATTTAGCCTAAAAATATTTAAAATTGGAGCTTACAGTTTGCCTAAAACCTAGAATTATGGTGCACAACAAAAAAACCATCATCCAATAAATTCCCATCTCTCTTAAACTTTGATTAAAAAAAAAAAAAAAATTAACTTAATCTGGATTAGAGTGAGAACGAGTTACACCTTGCAGTTTCCTTCAAGTACAAAATTCAATTAGGTAATCCGATTGTGCTATTTAGTACGTACAACGTAAACAAAACTTTTTTCAAACTACGTTACAACTATATTCGTTTAGCGAGGTACACTAAAATTTTCTTTTCGCCATGAGACTATTTATAGGATAAAGATACAAAGAAGAAGAAGAAAAAAAATTAAAACAAAAGAGCGTACAGAAAATCCAATTTCCATTAATCACAATCGATCTGTACTCTCATTCCACTTGTACATAATTTCAATAAAACAATGTTGGTATGTACGTCTTTTGTACGTTCGAAGATAAAGTTTTTCTCTTTTGTGCTGTACAAAGTTAATCTTTCGTTTTTAAAAGCTCAAAGGAGCTCAACTTTCTTTTTGCATTTTTTTGTATCGGTTAGAATTTAGTTTTAAATCGGTTTTGGGTTTATTCACTGTTTGTTATGTGTTTGTTAATATTCCAAACAATACCAAAGATGTGGCTATAATGTGTATGTATGTATAAAGTAACTTACCTTCATTAGCCAATGGTAATCGGCATTCAAATAACTAGGATATGTTTCATCAATTTCAATTACGGGAATAAAATCTTCGTTGGTTACAAGGATTTTATCCTCATGATATAGTATGCAGGCAAAATAGATTCCTCTGGAAATAAAAAAAAAAAAAAAAAATATAAAAAATCATTAATAAAATTTCAGACAATTCAAGTTTAAGCTCCGCTGATCGAGGTTTGATTGTTTTAAGTAAAAGAGTTGAAGTTTCCAAAGCTAAATTGGTAAATATCCATATTTTATCGTTTTAACACTTGCTTGAGTCTTTTTAGCAACGTTGGTTGCTAAATATGGCTGTACCTTGGCTAAACGTTCATTTTCCTCCAAAATAATTTTTTTAAACCAAGGAGGCCTGATAAGTGAAATTCTTTTAAGTAGAAAACAACTACTACATACATGTTTGCTACCAGTCTGAAACATAGATTGCATATTGATTTTCAATTGTAGCGATAGAAAGCGGGGTTTTAGTGTATGTGGGGAGGGAAGGGATCAATGCATTTTTTATAGCTTTTCATAGAGATTGAAATTGGATTGATTCGATATTTACTGGATTCTAACCATCGATTCAAAAGCTATAACTTTCACAAATATGATATTTTTTCAGTGTAATATATGCTGCAAATCGCTTATCAATAATCGTTTCGGGGGCTTCGAACTTAAGCCATTTCTCTATATTAAAATTAGTAAAGAGAAACGACTACCGGCGCAAAAAAGAAACTTTGAGAACTGTAGCAAATTGGTATAAGCATGACCAATTTGCAGCTTATATACCGGGCTATCAGTTTAATTTAACTGGTGAAGGGGGTCTAGGCTATTAGGATCAATTCAAGTTATATATTGAATCTTTAAGTATATATTTATAGTGTCTGTATGATTATATATTTTTAGTAAAATAACTACTTCAGGTGTATGTGTGAATAGCGTTCGCTTTATGTAGAGTATATTTTAATCTCTGAATGGAATTTTCCGAAGAAGAAACCATTGAAGAATATCAAAGCCTTACTTTTGATAAGTATAGTGATTTTAGTGACGATAGTGATGAAAGCTGCTTTTCAACTCTGCGTCGGAAGAAAAAGTTACGTCGAAAGAAAATAAAGTAAAATTGATTAATTTTGAATTGAACGAAAGTGACTGTGGCATTACAATGAATGTAGATATAAACTCCGGTGCAAAAGATATTTTCGATCAGCTCTTTTAAAAAAATATTGTCGGTTGTTCCAATAAATATGGAAAGAACTTATTTGAAAAGAACCTGGCGTTCAGCGCTACTTAAATTTCTGGGCCTTTGCTTGCTTCAAGGTCAAAAAAAGTTCCATCCATTCACCTGTATTTGCATACACCATGTCTGGACGCCGTTTTGAAGAGTAATTACGCTGTACAATGGGCACTATATTGGTGATGCTAAGAATACTGAAAAATTAAAAAAAAATCTATCCTCTCCTAAAGCCAATTCTTGCTAATTTTCAAGCTGCATTTTCACCATTTGAAGCACTTTCACTGGACGAATTTCTTTTATTGCTTCGTGGTCGTCTAAGTTTTCGGCAATATATAAAAGGGAAAAAAGCCAAATATGGCATAAAACTGTATGAACTAACTAAAACGGATGGATATGTCCTAATGCTGTGTGCCTCAGAAGACTTTTCAAACTAAACTTTTGTAAAACCAAGTAATTCATGCAATATTTCAATAGATGTCACTAGGTTAAAAGTATTCAATTGTGCCTTTGCTTATATACTCAACTAAACTTTTCAAATATCATTCAAATTTTATAAACAACTCAAAATATTGTAAAATGGGGATTTTTAAAATCACTGGAACCGCCTGTTGTGTAATGTACAATATTTGCATTAATAAGAGATTTGAGTTGAAACCGTTTGATCTGCATCATTATTAAACTTATCGAAGTATTCATCTAAGACTACGGGACTACATATTGTTTTTTGATTATTTTTGTTTAGAAATCAACAATAATGGACGAACGACACTCGAACTTATTGACAACGGAATCGACATCGGAATCTGACACTGAAATAGGGGGTCTACATAGAGTTAATAGATTTTTAGAAAACAAGTCCAACATAAATACGAGGAATGCTGCATCTCACCTCCCAGAAAAAATTAAAAATAATGATAGTGATTCCGAGTTCGAGAACAATGATCGTGATGAAGAAACTCCACAAATGGGCATTGACGAACAAAGTATGGAGAGGAAAAGGAAGAAAGCAGAGTACAACAGAAATTGTAACGCAAACAAAAAATTGGTGGATGACGAAAATTCTATCGCTGAAAGAAAGAGAAAACGCGCACAATATCAGAGAAAGTACCGTGAAAAGAAAAAAGAATTTGAAAAACAAAACGCTATGGATACAGGCTAATCTGATACAAAGAACGAACAATCAAAGAAAAACGCTAACCAGGACATTGAAACTAATCGGAAAAAATTAGCTGCCATTCGCGCGAAAAACTACCGGGATAGAAATACTGTACGGAAAATTCATCAAATTACAGACAACGATTTGCAAGCACCTTAATTTGCAAGCAAAGATGTACCACGAACCAAAAAAAATATTCATTGCTCGAAAATAGTCGGGCCCACACATAGACAAGTGCCATTTGTCCGAAAAAATCCAATCCATGGTTCACAGATAGTGGGTCCATCTACAAAATAAATTCCCAGAATTCCTACGGGAGAGTGTTCCGGTAATTATAGAAATGAAGCATCGGTCGTACCCATTTCTAATGCTGAAATTGAAATTGTAGAAAATGACAGGGCAGATCTGACTCCTAGAGAGCGATTATGAAGACCATCTTGACAATAATGATAATGAAGACGGAGAAAACGACATAAACAATATTCAGATGGAAGAGTATCAACAATCACTGCAGTTTTTTATACTTTCCTTAAAAATTACTTTAAATTAATTCAAATACTAGCCAAAAAAATATCTATTGTAAAATTTCATAATTGAGGGCAATGGCAGATTGGCAGATTGCGGCCACCACTGGTCCCTTGATGATGCTGCTACGATGATAAATTTTTAAGTGGTGTATATAACAATTGATGGCAGTAGACACTCCCGAAAAGCATAAAATCTTAGGGACGAGTATGTACAATACATAATTTCCATAGTTGTGCCGCCACGTTGATTATGAAATTACACTTTTTCCATTTATTTATTATTTATAATGTTAAGCCATCGCATGCCCCATGATCTGTTATGAATGAACACATGCTCAAAACTGATAGTGGAAGCATGCTGTTGGTCTTTAATATAAAATTTTCGTAAATAAAATACAATACAATATACAATAATCAACATATTTATGCACATAGTTTTTAAATAAATTTATCAATAACCCATTCGGTTATCCTTGTGACGTGTGTGATCGCATTTGGTTCAACAAGGATTTAAAAATAGTGCTTAATCAAAATGATACAGAAAATATTACACTCATTAGGAAAATAATTACGGTTCATAAACAAAATTTCACAACGTGCTTTAGAAGCATTCAAAAGAATCACATTCCACAATTATCCATTTAAAATGGCTTCAAATATCCAGAATATCCGGATGATTTGCGTAATCATCTATTAGATTTGGTAACCGAACGATTAATATCCCCTCGTATTCTGTTTATGGCTAAAATATTTAACACAAACGCCGTTGTATTCTACGTACCAAATTACAATTGATGATAGTTTTTTAAACTGTAACGAAGATAATGACTGTGACAACGAACAATTTCTTCATTTTGACGATGATAATGAATTGGTGGAAAATATCCCTATAGAGGAGAGTTTAGTTGCACAACAACAATCATTGATTTGGAACGAGGATTTCTACCTTAGAATCGCACCGGGAGAACATAATGTGCCAATCAGTCTATTGTTCGATGAGCATGCTGAAGAACTTTCTTTCCCTGGAATATAACTATAGGACACTTCAGAGAATTCAGAGAGGGAGTTAATGTCACGCCTTTTATGATGGCAACGAGTGAATTAAGACGATCAGATAGACGTGGCGTAACTCCATATCACTTATTATATATGGCAATGAAAATAATGAGAATCACAGTCAAAGACTCTCTCACCATAGCATTTAAACATGTAGGGAAGAATACTAAGATTACAAAGGAATAGATAGAATTATAAGATTAGATTAAAGGATGTATCGAAAGTAACCTAGCTTTTTTAAGATCTATACCAAATTCAGCTTGAAGACGCTATTACATGTGCACCGTACTTCAACAAATTAGTTAATGTTATCATGAGTATGAGTTTCAACATCGAGGAAGCCCACATGCTCACATTATAGCTTGGTGTGATAGTGCTTCCGATGATCCACTGGGAAAAGACTATCAACAAGCTATTGATCTGATTGATGCGCTCATTTCCGTCTCAGCATCGGAAGCTTCAGGTAATATTAAATTGAATACTCACAAGCACACTTTCACCTGCTACAAGAAAACCACATCCAATCGTGCGAAAGAAAGCAGATTCAAAGCTCCTTTTATGCCATGCAAGAAAACCGCTATATTAATTCCAATGAAAGATACCGAAGCTAATTTTCTAATTTTGAAAAAAAAGTATAAGGAAATAAGAAAAAATTTAGAAAACGGCGACTATACTGATTTTGATCAATTTTTTACACAAAATAATATTGCTTCAGATGAGGAATATTTAAATATTTTACGAGCGGGAATAAAGCGTCCACGAGTGTTTGTGAAACGTCAACCTTCAGAAAAATGGCATAACCCCTTTAATCCGTTTATATTTAATGTGGTTAAGTCAAATACCGACATTCAATTTATTACAGAAGAGTATTCTTGTGCAGCATACGTTGTTGAGTACGTCAATAAAACAAATCGCAGCGTGAGTAATTTACAGATGAAAATTATAGAAACTATGAATGAAAATCCCGAATTTGATGTAGTAGATATAACGAGGAGTTTAAGTGTTAATCTTTTAAACAATACGGAAATGACTAGCCAGGAAGCTGATTGGTACCTGATGAGAGAACCGATGTCTAAAGTGTCTACTCAAATAGTTTATATGCCAACCGTGTGGCTCGTTGAACGCCAAAGGATTAAAAAAACACTGAAAGAGCTCTCTGTATTAGAAGGCGAATCAACGGATATATGGGGTCGTATGGTTCGACAAGTATGAACGCAGACCAAATGAATTGGATGACATTTCATTGGCTCAGTTCGTTTCCCAATATTACAAAAATAATAAAGGGCAATATGTTAAGAGAGATGAAAAGAAAATAATAAGATATCGAAATTATGACATTGGGTCGGATTTCAAGGAATATAGAAGGGAAATGGTGACGTTACATGTACCATTTAGAAATGAAGAACAAGATATATTAGCGGATATGAAATTTTTAACGATCTATGAAGAAAATGAACAAATCATATTACAAAGGAGAAAAGAATTCGAACACAATATAGATATTGAAAAAAAACTATTCAAATATGCAGGGAACTTTGTCGAGAAGAAACACCTTGCGATGACGATGAAGTTCAAGACGTCAGAGGCAGATTCCCGTAAGCTAATCCATTTGAACATTTATATAACGATCGAATGTTGACGGTAATGCTGATTTATGACTAGCTGCCTTGAACAAATTAGGTGCCATAGCTAAAAGAAGAGATAACGTTTTACCGCATGCACAGTTCTGTAAACGGTAAACCCATGCGCATGGCGAATGAAAAACAGCTAAATCTTCTTTTACAAGTGATTCATCATTTATTGTCTAGTGAAGATAATCCTCTCCAGATATTTTTTACGGGGCCAGCTGGATGTGGTAAAACATTTGTAATAAAATTAATTATGGAAATATATAATAGATTTTCCGATAGCGATGGCTATTGTAATGCCTACATAACTTGTGCTTCTACTGGGAAAGCTGATGTTACTATCGATGGCACCACTGTTAATACGGCGTTAAAAATATCTCTGTCAAAATTGTTACCATTGAGTATAGAGGTAGCTCATCAGTATCGAGTCTTGTTTAAATATGTCAGAGTTATTATAATTAACGAAGTGAGTATGATATCGGCAGAATTATTAGAACAAATTGATCAACGATTGAAACAAATCACGGGAAAATTTAACAATAATTTTGGAGGGCTCGATATGATATTGATATGAGATTTGCGTCAATTACCCCCAGTAAGAGCAACGCGCATACCATATATAAACCAATTAAAAAAAAATACTGGGAAGTCCTTGTGGCATTGTTTACAATTTTATGAATTAATAGAGGTTATGAGGCAAGCTAATGTTCAGTTCTCATCAGCGTTAACTAAAATTGGCAATGGAGAAAAATTGACGGAAGAAGAACTCCAACTTAATGAATCGCGTTTTCTTCCACAGACCGAAGCAAATAGACTATGCCCACATGGAGTACGATTATTCCACTCAAATGATTCTGTTAATAGATATAATAATTCCATTTTGAAAAATGCTGTTGATAAAGTTATTTCGATTGCTATATATATTTACACTGGATGTCATAATAAAGAACAGGAGGCTTTTGTCAGATAAAAATTGCATAAAATGTCTACAATAGATACTGGTGGGCCACCATATCAACTTACATTTGTTAAAGGAACATATTACATTATAACCACAAACATCGATGTTTCGATAACCACAAACATCGATGTTTCGATGTTTGTGGTCTGGCTAATGACACAGTCGGAAAATTATGTCACATAGAATTCAACGATGATGTGGAAGTTTCAAAAGTGTGGCTTATTTTCCCAAATAAAATTGGGCAGAAGCTGCATAAAAAATGTGCAGGATACACGGCACAACACAATATTGATCGCAATGCGGTACCTATTTTACGAAGGTCATCCGTGATACCGATGAATAATAATAAAACTATTAACATTCGGAGGCATGTTCTATCACGATACATAAATCGCAGGGTGGGACTTTCCGTGAGATTGTTTATGAATCCGACAAAAGCCACTCCATAGAATTAGTGTATGTTGCCTTATCGAGAGTGATGAGTATTAATGGTCTATATATCACTACAAAAGATGACAGCAACATTTTCCACCATGGCAGAAGAAATTCTATAAGTACAACAGATATACATATATACACAAACGAAACTTCTAGGAAGCTCATGACTTTTCTAGTACTAATATGTAGTGTAGAAACATTTAGAACTATTTTATCATGGAAAATTTCATTTTAGTACAGTAAAACATTGAGCTATTAATTTAACTTGTTCTATTACAATCTAGATGTCACCGTCACAGGCTGTAACAAAAATTTGCTACATGAAGTTATATGGAAATTGTGTCAGTTTAAATTAGTTTTTTATTTGTGAAAATTGTAATGATTAGAAAACTGAAGTGATCCAATATATAGCTTAAATTGTGATTTTTCTATATCTGATTCCTTTGGGACATTATTATAATTTTATATATAAGAAACTTGTGCTTAAAAATTGCAGAAATTTAATGTTAAACTCACTATAAATAAATAAGTGGGTCACTAAACATGTTTAAAGCTTTATTAGACCACAGTTACCACGATTTGACTTATTAATACAATCTAAAATTTAATATTTTTAAAACATTTATGTTTTTAGTAACACTAGCTTATTTAGAAATTTCTGCTATGTTTAAGACCACATTTCTGATATTTAAAATGATAAGAATGTTCCAAATTAATCAGATCAAAAATCACACTTTAAACTACATACCGGATTAATTCAAGTTTCCAATCATTACAATTTTCACAAATAAAAATGTAATTTAAATAGACACTATTTCCATAAAATTTCATATAGCAAATTTTTGTTACAGTCTATCACATATGGTATTTTAATTTTGTCCGCTTAAGGCGCTTTTTAAACTTTTCCATTCGTCAATTGACAAATTTTTTGAATTTATATATTGTGTAACCTATGTAATCCTAGCAAAATGTATAGTCGCAAAGATCAGGCCGAAAAATGTTTAGGTTTGCGAGTTATGTGACTCACGTCATTTGAATCGTCAATATTTCAAAATAAATTATATCTAGTAAGCTTTTATTAATAGCAGCTTTATTAAAATCGCGTTTAAAGGTATTAGTTCTTAGCAATAAATTCTCGTGGTACAAGGTCGTATATAAACCTTAATAGCAAATTATTATGGGACGCCTTTAATATAATATCACACCATTAGGCTGGAGTAAAGTTGGGAGAAAGGCGCAGGGAGTGCTGCAAAACTAGTAAAGCGAAACAGAGAAGGGTAGTGTAGACAACACTATATGCAAATATTTTGAAGTTTCAGATAAACAAAATATGTAATACAATCAACAATTTTTTTGCGATGAAATAGCCATTTTGAAGAATATTTATTTTTTAGTTCTTAATTGGCCCGCGCATAATAAATTTTGCATTAGCTGCCGCAATTAATTGCAGCGACATAATTTATATTTTAAGTTAATTTATATATTATTTTCCTTTGTACACAAATTTTCTTTGGTAGAAATGTCAGAAAAAAGTATCTAAAGTCAAAAAAAAGAATCAAATCCTATTCTTTTTTTGCTATATTTGCTCGATTAACTGCTAGAAAAATTGAGCTACCACTTTTTTTTTTGACGTTTCTATATTTTTCTCAAATCTATGGTGTATACACTCAATCTCACAAATATTTTGAATATATATATTTTTTCTCTCACTCCGTTTGTCTTTTCTCTAGTCACTGAAAAAGTGGGAAAAAAGTGAGTATCATAATTCAACAGTATGCTAGGGATGTATAACTGGATCTAATTGTTAAAGGTCGAAGATGAAGATACGTGGCAGTTCTAAATAATCTAATAAGGGAACCTTCTTTTGAACTGTGAAATTCCAAATAATTATACAAACTAATTGAAGTTGTAATATTCTGTGTGACATTAACGAAACCTTTTTATATCGGCAACCAAGCCCTTTTAAGGGGTTAAATTCACCCCTTAATTTAACCTCAAAAAGCGTTTTCCACTTTTTTTTGATAAAACAAAATAGTAATTATTCCTCATAAAAAGTACAAGTAATCGACAGTAAGTCATATTACAGTTGCATCTCTAGTTTTTTAGGGGATGAAATTACCTATTCTCGCAAATTAAGGGGTGGTTTTAACCTCTAAAAAGGGCTTGGTTGCCGATTAAATAAATGGTTTCGTTAAAGTCTCACAAGAGTAGTACTACAACTTAGAAATTTTTTTATAATTTTTGGAATTTGACAGTACAAAAGGTAACCTTTTGTGAGTCTGTGATTTGGCAGCATGAGAGTGGAAGATTTTTATTGTTGTGACCAATTGTGATATTGGGGAAGAGGTCTTAAAATTTAAGAAAATTACTGCCCAAAATAACAGAAAAGATTTGTAAAATATAAATGGTCGGTTTTGTGATCTTTAACGGATGCTTTTTGGGG
Source organism: Tipula vernalis (assembly GCA_958295665.1). Taxonomy (NCBI): domain Eukaryota; kingdom Metazoa; phylum Arthropoda; class Insecta; order Diptera; family Tipulidae; genus Tipula; species Tipula vernalis. Next base: position 313,997,816 of record OY282560.1, on the reverse strand, counting down.
AAAAGTATATACTGAATTTTTATGTTTTATTTTAAGGACGTGTCCGAAGTGTGTGATAATTTTTTCAGCTGTAATAATTATGGCAGAATTTTGTATGCAACCAAATTATTACAGCCACTGTCTGTTGCAAATTTGACACTTCTGTAATAATTTTCATAAACAAAAGCGCAACAACAAACAATAAGCAGTATCGTCAGTATCGTTATTTTTATTATAAAAAAAATAATAGAAATGTATTTTAAAGTTTTTAAAAATTTCGGGAAGGTATAGACGGAGTAAGTAAATAAAAATATCTGTGTGTATTTACATAAATATGCTCTAATACATTTTTTGTTATAGTGAGCGAAGAAGAAACGTTTAGATTAATAAAAACCAGGACGGAAAATGACCATCTTTTTTGCCAAACATTTTATAGAAGGAATGAGAGTTGGACGTAAGTTATTCATATTAAAAAAATAAATTATTGTTTAATGTTCTAAATATTACCCAATTATTAAAGATACGGCGAAAAATTGCATGATTTTACCGTTGAACAACTGCGGATAAAATGGAATAATTTATTTAAACAATATAAAGTAAGTAAAATGTTTCTGCTTTAATTATATAAATATTTATTAATTTTTTTTTTTAATTATAGGAGTTAGTAAATCTCCCTACAGGGGTGCATACCGAGGATGGTGAGGTAGCGGCTGCCAATTGGGAGTCTTTTTTTCTTCGATATAATGCATTCCTTTTGCATCTAGCCGTCAGACTATGCATCCACCGTTGGCATGGCACAATAAAAAAGAAGCTTATATTGCAAATTCCCAAAATTCGTTTACTGGAACTAGTAAAATAAGCGCACCGTTACCAGAACCAGTAACAGAATCGGAACCCAATTCGATAAATTTAGGAGGAAGGGGACCAGAGCGCTTTTCAGAACCGAGCAGTAGTCGAGAGCAACCGGGCCGCAGTCGAGACAGCTAGCCCGAAATTATATTAGGGAATCATCAATCCAGCGACCAAAAAAAAGATGCTCTCAACAAGAGATTTAAAAAAAATATAAAAGAGAGGGTAAAAAGGAAACAATTGTTTTTTTTAATTTTTTAGAGGGATTTTCCAATTTTATAGGAATACCATTTAAACTTAAAATTAGAATCCCGAATGGCTTGACATTAAATAGGGTACTTCAACTTGGTTGTGTAGCTGTACTGGGCATACTATTGTTCGTGCTCGTCGATTTAAATTACGACCAATACTTGATAATTCGTCTTCGTTTTATACCGTTATAACCCTAGGCATTATTATATAAATTGCGGTAAGGTCAGTTACTGCTCCTACTATTCTATAGCTTGTGCCACTTGCCAACCAGAGCAAAAATACTAATAGTTCCATTTCTGGCCCCCAAACGAGACTTTTATTTGGAAGAAACTTGATGATTTCTCTAAAAGTTTTTGACGAAATCCTTATATGTATCCTCGTTACTGAATCATCGTAAGCCAAAACTGACTGAACAATGCTGTTGGTGGAAGGCGTGATGTAGTTTGAGTTGAAATACCTGTGTTGTTAACAGATCTATTAAAATAGGATATGCCTGGTTCCCGCTTCTTCGCAATAAATTCATATATATATTACAATTAAAATATATATGACAATATTTGGGTCAAACATCAATTTAATCATTTTTTAAATTAATTTTAATAAAATCTCGCTCAAAATGTTTACGTTTGTTTATTTTCGAATGTGAAAACTATATCAGTATTCGGCCGCAAACGAACTTATCACAAAATAGGGAAAAGAGAATTATTTCACTCCTATGAAAATTATTACAAAAAAAAAAAAAAACTATTACAAACTTCGGACACGTCCTAAAACGGCATTTCACTGTGGCACAACGAACTGAGAAATATAAAATTTAGTATTTGTACAAACAATAAATATGAAAAATAACAAAAAAATATGTACAACGAATTAACATTTAGGCTGATACAGCCCATTGCATAAAGATGACAGCATTAGACAATTAACGGTTTTCTTTAAATTTGTAATTTCTAAATTTTGGTTTCTCTTAAACTGTACAAATAATGTTATCTCAATAGTACGTAGTCCTACGTTAATAAGTCGTATCTCGGATATAATCTCGTCGGTTTTTATTTTATAGCCTTAAATCAATATGGCGTGCGGCATGTTTGACAAAATTCATCACTATTTAATTAAAATTGAAATTAAAATATTAATAATTTGTTGTTTTAATTTTTTTTTTTTTAATCCAGAAATTTTTATAAAACTTGGTTTGAGAGACATTGCTTTAATCAAATAAATTTCGTAAATACGTCAATTTCGTGACGCGAATCATCACATTGAAATTTTGGTTTACTCCCATATATAATGCAAAGACGTAGTCCACTGTACCTACACAGGTACAAAAAAATCCCTATATTTTCGATGCCTCCTTCGCTATCGAATTTGTATTTATAATATTATATAATAAATCATGTGGTTGAGTAATATCGTGTGTAATTGCAAAGTAAATTCACTTGTGCCCGGATGGGTACAGTGGGACTACCATGGTTTGTTTTATAGTTTACCACGTGAGATTCCAGCAAATGCCTTTTATGGGCGCCGTTTCCAGCGTTTAGATGATGCACTAGATGCAATTGAGCACATATCAAATAGACATGAAATCGACTTAGTAGACTTAGACGAATTATTCCCCCTGAACCAAATGTTTGTTATAAGTGATGACGAAGAATTCGACGAAGACGATTTAGCATCAGTAATATATTCTAAAGACGTGCCTGGTTCTATTGAAATATACGTTTCCGATGTAGACAGTGAAGAGGATGAAATCCAGGAGACAAACAACAAGATGCCTAGAATGATGAATAATAAGATGCCCAACTGGAACTCAGATATAATAGATATAAATATGGAATCCACCGATAGATATATTCAACGATTACAAAAACTCAAGGATGAGTTGTTCGGGATGAATGAAATTCAAATATTTGAAAATATTTTTGATTCTGAAGTTTTAAACCACATTGTGGATCATACAAATTTATATGCAAGGCAACAAAATAATCATTCGTTTTCGGTTTCAACCAGTGACATACAAATATTTATTGCCGTCCAGCTATTTTCCGGATACCATTCACTTGCGCGAGAAAGGTTATTTTGGTTTCTATCAAACTTCTAAACAAAAAGTTTCAACAATGGGGGTTTCCCATCAAAATCTATCGATCGACGAATCAATAGTGAAATATTTTGGTCATCACCCATCAAAGCAATTCATTCGGGGTAAACCGGTTCGATTCGGGTACAAAATTTGGCTAATGTGTAGTGCTGATGTATATTGTTACAATTTTGATACCTATTGTGGGGCAAAGACTTATGAAAAAACCAATGCTACACTTCCACTAGGCTCAAAGGTTGTATTCGACCTTTTAAAAATCGTTGAATTTCCAACCGACCACATTGTATTTTTTGACAACTACTTCACCGGCTATGACCTCATGGAAATGCTACAAAAGGAAAATTTCAGAGCTATGGGGGACCGTTAGAGAAAACTGAATAAAAAAGTGCCCGCTAACCGCTAGTAAAATACTCAAGAAAAAGGAACGCGGTTATTATGAACATCAAACTGATAAGAACAATAAAATTTTATTCGTTCGATGGAAGGACAACAGCGTTGTTACTATCGCCACGAATTACGGCAGTGTCGTCCCAGTTGGAGCAGTCAAAAGATCAAAATCAAAAAACATAAGGTCGATGTACCACAACCAGCTCCATTTTTACACTACCACAGTGGAATGGGTGGCGTAGATTCTCACGACCAATTCACAAATAGCTACCGAATAGAGAAAAGAAATGGTAGTGGGTGTTATTTAGCCAAATGGTAAACATGTCTGTGGTAAACGGATGGAAACTCCATATACTAGTCTCGGAAGATGATGTGGACTTGCTAAGCTTTGAACGAACACTAACGCGGTACTGCATGAGATGTAACGAGAAGTTTGTATTCAAAAAAAAATAATCCAAAGCCAATGGTTCCTAAAAGTATTGTACAGCATGACGGCGGGCATTTCCCCAAAGGATTACAAATCCTCTTCGATGTTGCCAATCTCATCAGCGAATCCGGTGGATATGCGAAAAATGCAATGTAGCGTTATGTGTCGAGCGTTGTTGTTTCAAAACATTTCACACACAAAGCACGTCATGAGAACCCGATGTACTCGCACAGGTACACCGTTAAACTTGCACTTCTGTTTTTTTTTTTTTTTTACATGTTACGATAATTTTATAAATTGAAATCAATAAAATATTTGAATTATGTCAATTTTGCACGATTTTTTAGTGGCGTGGGACCAAATGGGTTAAAAAAACTCCGATGTTAAATAGAGAAAAGTTAAAAATTCCGTAAATATTGCGCGAATATTGAAGCGTGCAACTCCAAAGAAATATGCCGGGATTTCGGGATTTTAGTTAAATTTATTTTGCACTAATTTAAGCAACATTTTGCATTCAACAAAAAAAGGTTATTTTCGTAATATTATCCGGGATTGCGAACCCGAAGCGAGAAGCTTAACTAATCAACATGGAATTGACATAAAATATATTCAACGTACTTGTATTTTTGGTTTTTGTGGCATTTTTTGTTGTGCGTCTAGCTCCACGAACCATTAGCACGACCCTGATAGATCGATCCCGAAAAACAGCAACGATCAACTAGTTGAGCCCAAATCAACAATTTGCCTTCTTTACTCGTTCGAGCTACTAACTATTTAAATCATTTCGATTTTCAAATAGTGGTAAATCAACATATTATGGACAAAATTACCATAACAATTTACCAGATTACTTTTATATGTACGTACATATTATAAACACAAGGTGAAATTCGATTATAATGAAGTATACAGTCGATATAAACAGTTCATAAAAAAACACAAAATAATTAACTACGCCAACCTATGACATTGTATATCTCTCTAACATAACATATCGGGTGATTATCCATTGTGATTTCAAATATAATTTCATATAACCACCAACCATCACACAAAACCAAAAAAAAATAATAATTATGTAATCCGAAAAATAACACCGCTTAGGTTAGCTAATCCAAACCACCCTCACCTCTATATACAGTACTTAATGTATATTAGTTACAAAATCAGAATCAGACAATTTTTATTCATTAAATATTATGTGGAGTAGAATAAAAACAGAAACCAAAAAAAAAGTATGAAAATGACATGAAAATCAAAATGTGTGGGGTATTATCTTCATCTCATTCTCGATTCACCCGCATATCATACTCGTATATATATGTAGGTATATTGACCAAATACACACCGATGGTTACAAAAAATCACCATGGTACTAGACTACAATATAGAGACAGTACGAGACAATATAGAAATCAACAAATTAAAAAAGTATTATGCCATTTTGCGGCCCACAGCTAGGGTGTAGATGTGGCTGTATAACCGCACTTTATCGTTTATAAATAATTATAGTTATTGTCAATCAATTTATCACTCGACTAACATACAAATAATGTCAATTATCTATTTGTTTATCGACTCGTGTGTGAGAAATCGAAAAGATATAATTACTGTATCAATATGTATCGTAAATGATGTGTATATTGTTGATATGGTTGATATATAGATAATATTGGCATTTTGTGAAGTATGAATATACATTATGTGGAACCAATCAATAAGCGCGATAAGCATAAAACTCAATAAATAAATGTAGTGTGTTGATTTTGGGGTGGTTAATAAACAATACATGTTTAATGAATACCCAAAGTTACAGAAATTTTAGAATTTTTTTTAACTGTTCAGGTGGGCAGTCAAGGTAAAAATAACAAAGTATTCTATTCATGCAATATCCAAATTATTTGGCTTTTTATTGAAAAATATGTTTACGTCTGCTCGATTAATATAAAACAATGGATTTATTGGAGCACTGGAGCCATTCAAATAATAAAGCTTTTATCTTTATTGTTTGTCTTGTCTTTATACACATAAGTATAATAAAGGTTTCATGCAAAACATGCATTAATCTTAAAGGTACTTTTGTGCTTCTACGGATTCCATCAACATATTTAATTTTTTCTTTCAATCATGAGATGTTCAAAGAAGGGGCTCACTAAAATCTCACAATTAACAGCTACACATATGCAAATAGTTAAAAATCGAGGAATCACAAATCGACGAATTGGCCTATATCGCTTGTTATTATAAGAGTATGACTTTTTGACAAAATATGATATTCTCTGGAAACTCCTGATTGATTAATTGATTTATATGTATAAGCAAGGTTTCCGGTAAGACGCCGGGTGGACCCTTTTACATATAACAAAACCGAAGGATAGGAAAGGTTTGTTAAAAGAATCGACCCGGTTCCAGACCCCTAAGTAGTCGATAGTTAGTATGTTTTCGTTCGTAATATATACATACAGACATAAAGTAACCCAAAGATGCATCAAAACATCCAAAACCCAGCCAGAAATTCTACAACAACTTTGATTAATTGGTCTGGATGTACGACCTAGTCAAACAAGGAAATACTGTTACGTTAAATAAAGAAGGGGCACAGATTTATGCACCAGATGGCACATTAATATGCAACGCTAGTTTCAACGAAAATTTATTTAAAATTAAATTAACACCCAGTCAAGAAGATAGAATTATGTCAATGCCAGAAAATTGTTTTAAAATCGACGAAGCTTCGAATAATTTGTGGCACAAAAGACTAGGGCATTTAAACGACCTATATTTAAAGGAACTGGAATCAAAAAATATGGTTAGAGGATTACCCAAGTTAAGGGGTCAAATGAACGAGTGTTGTTCCTGAATTATGGGAAAAATGAGTCGAACACCATTTATAAAAATTGACCAAGAAGAAGTTACTCAACCTCTCAAAGGTTATATGTTGATTTATGTGGACCTGTGCTAACACCTACTTTAGGAAACAAGAAATATATTTTAATAGTTGTGAACCAATATTCCAGAAGATATTTTATAGAACTTCTTGAAAGAAAGGATCAAACATACCAAAAATTAAGTGAACTAATTGAACGAAGAGAAAACGAGTTAAATAGTAAACTAAAAGTGATGAGATCAGACAACGGGTCTGAATTCATTAATTCGCAAATGAATGCATATTTCACCGAGTAACGGTATAGCCGAGAGAGCTAATCGGACACTATTAGACAAGACAAGATGTTTGTTAATAGACGGAAATTTACCAGTACAATTCTGGGGAGAAGCAGTTGCAACAGAATGTTATATCCATAACGTAACACCAGTTCAGAAGCTAAATATTACGAAAACCCCATTGGAATTATGGAGTGGCAAAAAATCATCAGTGAGACACCTAAGAACTTATGGATGCCTAGCTTACTACAAAGTCAATAAACCAAATGTTTCAAAACTGCAACCAAGAGCAAAAAACGGGATTCTAGTAGGTTACTCTAGAGAAAGAAGAGCTTACAGAATATACGACGAAGAAGAAAAAACAGTTTATCAGACAATAGATGTAAAATTTAATGAGACGAATCGAGGGATAAAATCAACAGCTGATGACATGAATGAACGCAACGAAAAAGAACTGCAATATGTGATATTCAGTTCAAACCGATTTGATATGTCGGAAAATAATATTATAAATAACGAACAAAATCAACAAGAGTCTGTTGAGAGCCAAGTAGATGAACAAACAATAGAGCAGATACCCACAACGCATGTCGGGTCACAGGAGCAAGATCTCAATAAACGACCACAGAGATTACGAAGACAGCCAGTTAAATACGAAGATTACGTTACAAATTTCACAATTGAATCAGAACCAAGAACGTATAAAGAAGCAATAGAGTCAAGAACCTACAATTATGGGAGGAAGTGGAACGACCAAAAGACGCTAACGTAATAAAAAGTAAATGGGAAATAAGGAGAACAACATCAAGCAAGAAATTCATAAAGCAAGATTAGTAGCGGTAGGATGAGGTCAAAAAAGTTAGAAAAATTCTACGATATCAAGTCAGCATATTTAAATGCAAAATTGACAGAAATAGTATATATGGAACCACCTCAGGGATACGAACATGGGGAACATAAAGTTTATCGTTTAAAAAAGGGTATTTACGGATTACCACAATCAGGACGATGTTGGAATATAGAACTGAATAAAATAATGATTAAAAATGGATTAAAGAGACTTACACCCCAATTATCATAGTCGTATCACGTCATTTTTCATGACTATAGTCCACATCACATCAATTTTGCGATTCTCTTAGTCGTTTGTTACGACTAGTCACTATAGTCGTGTTTTCCATAGAACTACACTAGAACTCGATAAATTTTAAATTCCTTTTATTCCATGTAAACCGAAAAAAAAAAATGTATAACACATTTTAACTACACTATTATGATTGTCGAGTCGATCGACAATCGACACGACTTTGTGTTGCCGTTTCCTTTTTTGTATTGCTTTTATCACATGAAAAAACGAAAACGCAATACAGAGTCGTGTCGATTGTCGATTGACTCGTCAATCATAATAGGGGTGTATTAAAAAAAATATTCGGACGAAAATGTCGCCCTTCCGTTTTGTTGTAGTCGCCTGTCGCTTACAAAATTCAAGTGACATCTGTCGCATAAAGTGACTTTAGGCGTAACAAACGATTAATACACCAAACACATAAGCGGCGCTCTACGCCTGACTTCGCTTCTCTTCGTCTTTATGATTTTAGTCTTCGAGATTAATTGTCTTTCTCATATGCCCATTTGGATATTATATTCAGCTACAATTAGAGGTTCTCCAAGCATTTACTTTAAAAATAACAACAATAAATATAAATGTCATTCATCGCCTCAAAAAATATTAAGTCAAGTTGAAGTAAAGCAGATCAATACTAATTTATTTTTTGGAATGGAGATAAAAAAAATGATGATGGTATAATGCTAAGCCAATCCAGTTATGTTGAAAAAATATTACTGAAATATAAAATGAGTGATTCAAATCCAGTCAAAACACCAGGATTAAGAGAAGGTAATTTGGACGATTATCAGGATTCAGAAAAAATATCAAGAGAACAGTATCAGGAAGCTACCGGATCAATGATGTATTTAGCAAGAGGTACACGTCCGGATTTAGCATATACGATAGGAAAGTTATCGCAATATAATAATGATCCAAGAGAAATTCATTGGCAGGCAGTCAAAAGAGTATTGCGGTATTTGAGAGGAACCAAAGATATCAATTTGAGGATAAGTGGAAGAGGCGGAATTTTAAGTGCAACGGCAGATGCTGGTTGGTGTACTACAGTTGACGGTAAATCATTTAGCGGTTACATCATAAAGATTGGTGAATCGTCAATCAATTGGAAAAGTGGAACACAGAAGATGGTTACTTTGTCTACTATGGAGGCGCAATTAATAGCAGTTTGTGATGCACAATGTGAAATAAATTTTATAAACAATTTAATTCAAGAAATCGAAGAACATGAATTAGTCAAGAAACCAACGAATATTTATACCGATTCAAAGGCAGTCATAGATTGGACAAAAAAATAATAAGCAAAGTTCGAGGACGAAGCATATAAATCGGAAATCTTATTTTATTAAAGATGAAGTGGACAAGGGGAGTACGAAGTTAAATTACAAGCGATCTGAAGATTTAGAAGCAGATATACTTATAAAGGATGTAACAATTAATATAATGTATAAACATATGCGAGAAATGGGCCTTGCAGCGGATAATGAATAATTCAAGAAAAAGGAGACAATTGTTGGAATTGTTTCTTGAATTATTGTAGTGACAATATTTATGCTTGGTGGGTGCATACCATATAAATGTATGCAACTTCACGTCTTATGAAGTTTAGTTTTTTTTTTTAGTTTTTATTATTGTGGTGGTAAAAATTTTTTTTTGGGTGATGGACGGATGAAGTTTTTCCGGTTAGATAAAGTGAATACCATATATCAATACATCATATCATCATGTCATTTTTTTTTCATATTATTAAACAATTCAACACAAAACATTAACAGCCAGTGGCCCACTCCCAGTAGCATACATAAAATAAAATACAATGAAACAGTCTTCAGAAGACGACATCGTTCCAGAGTTCCAGACAAACACTAAAGTCCCCAACAACATGTTATAAAACAACTACCATCACAAAGTAAAATAAACCCAGTGGTATGGCCACAACCTGTCAGCACTGACACGGACAAAATACGGAATATCTGGTCAACCATGCCTTGCTCTAAATAAAACAACAATATTACGTCCGGTCACCCCGCTCGTCATGTACCGCCACACTCCCAACCCAAAACTCAGCTCAATTTTGATTGTCCTAACACCATCGATAGAACAAAAGCTGAACAGGATAACATCCTTCTACCATAGTCGGTTTTCCACCGGATAAAATATTCATAAAACGTAATGGAAATTTATAACCACACAACACACACAAATGCTCCTGGACCAACTCATCAACAGCGAACGCCATTGTCCAGACAGCGCAGATTAATTGGTAGATTGGAGAAATAATTCCGGTGACGATAAAATATAAAAATTCAGTTTGTAAGTAGTGAATGAAAAAAGGGAGAGCCTTAGTTGGGATTTTAGTTCATTTTATTTTATCTTATCACGACTTGTGCTATGGTGCATTAAATGAGTGTAAGGTTACATCCTCTCCGTCTTTGCTCTCGAATTTTTCACTGGAATCAGATTCATCGAGTAAATAAAGCTTTTTTTCAGCGGTCTTCTTCAATTCACTCCGATTTAATAGAATGTTTTCCCATTCGGCGAAGGTTCTGTCATAATAACTTAAGCCGTTTCATTTATTGGTGCTAAATTCGGCTAATAACTTCAGAAAAAATAATTCATACTGCCTCAATCGGCGACGGTTCGCTTGAGTGAGGGTGGCTGTTTTTAGTCCATAGGTGATCATGGGTACAATTCTGGTATTGTACATAGTAAGGATGGTCTTAAAGGGTACTTAGTGTTTTTTGATAAAAAGTTGCATTTGCTGGGCGATGCCGATTCCCTGACGACATCTATAGTTCGAATGGTGAATGATCGATTTAGACATGAGGTTAGGTGGGTGCCCAACTACCGCATTAATTCGACACAGGTGAATGTTATACCAGGTTAAACTATGCAAGAGGGGGCTACGGATGGCGAATGTGGATCTCTGATAAGTGTGGCGCCTTTTTGAGGGTTGATTTATAGGCCAGCAGATCCCACGGGTTCCCAAGCTGTGACGTCATGGGTGATGTGAATGATGTCATCGGCTGAAGGTGACAGCGGGGTTCGTGGGCAGGGGTGTGTTTTTGGTGGGGTAGGTAAAATGAATCGGTCTTGACAGAGTTGGCATAAAAATGATGGTTGTTTATCCGGGTTAAAATATGGTCTAATTGGGAGAACATTCGGCCGTTGGTCCAAGTTGTGGAGGTTCTTCTTCGCCCTTTTGGGGGTTTGAATGAATAACTGAGTTGAGCTCGCTTAAAGTAACTCCATTTTCATTGAAAGCACTATGAATAAGGTTGGAGCCAATGTCTTTGTTGTTTGGGAGATCATCTGATCCAATCTTAGCATTAAAGTCACAGAGAAAAATTAATTCACGGATTTTAGGATAGCGGTTAGCCACAGAAAGTAGTGTTGAAAATATTTCCGAAGATCGTTTTCGATTGTGGTTTGATATGTAAGGAGGGACAAACATGCCATATTCTCTGGAAACTCCTGATACTGAAAAACTGTCCTGGCAGGCTTACTTTCCATATTGCTGGAAATTCAGTGTTTTATCGATAATATATCAATAATACCAATAAAACTCGTTTAATTTTGCTTGCATTGAAAGTTAATTTTTTTGCTTCACTGAGGCTAACTAGTTCGGATCCCTTTAGTTAAATCACCACTTCACAAGGAGAAAATAAAGGCAGTGCCTAAAATGTAGATAACTCTTAATAAAGGATTTCATAACATTTAAGGTTAAAGCTTGTTTTATCTACAAGTCTAAATTGGGCGCGTAAAATACGTTCAAAGGAAAAAAGTTTTACGTTTTACTTTGAAACTTATACCTAATAGTAAGAGAGGAATAGCCAAAAATTGATTTCTAATAAATTTCTTTCTTATAGCGCTCCACTCTGTTTTTTTTTTTAACGAACGGTGAGTTATCATGACAATTTCAACATTGAAAGCAAAGCCGAATATCCATGTTACAAAATTATAGCTCTGTATTTGGTGGGATCAGCCGGGTATTATTTAATATGAGCTGCTCAAACCCAATGAAATCCCTACTGGAAAACGCTACCGACTCAAATTGCTGCGTTTAACCGGGGATAAATGGCTGCAACATGCCGAAAGGTATGACAAGGTTATTCTTCAGTATGAAAACCCTCGACCTCATGTTGCAAGACCAGTTAAAAATTACTTGGAAACGCTAAAATGGGAAGTCCACTCGCCTTACTCTCCAGACATCGCTCCATCTGATGGGCTGTAATCTCAACACTTCACTTCCTATTTGAATGCCAAAAAATGAGTCATTGCGTGGACTTCTTCAAAAGAAGAGCAGTTTTCTGCTGCAGCATCCTTATGCTATGAGGAACAGTATGGGCAACAATCGTAGCTATAGCGATGTCAATTACATACAATTATTTTGTCTGTGACCGTTATGTCGTAATAAAGCCCCAAACTTTAGAAAACAATAGAATTTAAAATTTTGGTTCCAGATTCAGAAACATTTTCTCTTTGGTTATTTAGGAGCTGTATATACATATGTACATTGGAAAAGTACAGGTGATTTGAAGACGAAGGATCGATGAAGGATTTTTACGTAAAAGACGATCTGATTTCTAAAGTAGTTTTTAGAACATTCTCACCAAAATTTAAGTTTTATTATCCTCAAAATTTGTAAAAATCATTTAATTAATAAAATTTTAGAAACTTTGAAATACTATTCTCAAGTTTTTGAAATTTTAAAAGTCTTTTCAAATTATGAAGAGTCATGCATTTTTTTCAAGTTTTGACTAAATTCTGAGAAGCAAACTGGTGGAAAGGACCAATTTCATTATTGTTAATTATTGGCCTGTCCAAAATTAAGTCAAATCCGCAAGTATCATTTTGTTTACAAAATGGTTCTTTTATGTATTAGAAAATCATTAAGTATCTGTAATTAAACTTCGAAAGCTGGCCACACATTTATTTCAAAAGGATCCCAAATAATAGCGCCGAGTTACAGTTGAGATCGAACCAGATCTAATAAACGTTTGGAAAAGTGAAGAAAAACTTAAATTTCGGGACCGAATTAAAAAGGTCGTATAACGAAGGTTCATTTAAACTTACGGGGAATAGAGTCAGAATCGCTTGTTTCTTGAAATTCAAAATTTTAGTATTCACTTATTGCTAGTACCAACATGAAATTAAAAATAAAAGAATTAAAACAGGTTGGATTTTTCAACAAATTAAAGTTAGAAACAAAACGCTGCGACTGAAGAATATACTAAACTAGGAACCCCACCAATGGCCGCTTTGTGGCATAACTGAGCTACTTTGCCACCTTTTGATTGCCATTTTGCAGCAGTATTTGCTAGCAGGTAATAACTAAACTTGATCCAGATTGTGTGAGTCTCCAGAGGAGATTCTCATAAAGCGAATGTTTGAGTTATTCACACAAAACGGAGGGGCGCATTATGAAGAATATCTGCAACAATTACAGCGTTGTGTGTCTAAGCCGATTTTGAGATTGTCTACACGCAAATGTCGACAACAGATATATTAAAGAGACACTGATCTATTAAAGGAGTTGATAGAGGGCCAGACTTTAAATAAAAAATGCTACTATGGAATTTCTCTTTCGTTACTCCTTCTAATTCGTTAAAGTCTCAAACCATGATTCTCCCAATATTCGAAAAAATAAAACTGAATTGAATCATTCTTAGTTAGAAGTTAAAATGAACTGACGCGTATACGAGCCCACCTAACTAATTTAAAAAATTCTTAAGAGAGTTTTGACCGTTAAAACAATAAAAGCCACCAAAATGTTGGTAATTTCCATAGCTATTTAACGGCTTTGTTGATATGATAGCTTCTTCAGATTTGTCTGTGACAATTTTTCTTTAAAACCTTTAACACCTTCCCGGAAGTGCCGTAACTGTACCATTTGTGTTTTTTTTAAATGTTCACTGGGCTTACAACCAAAATATTTTATACTTGAACTACCGAAAATTGAGTGTAACTAAATTTAGAAGAATGTTATCGTAATGGGGTAACATAAATTTGGAAGCTGTAATGGTTCTAAGAGAAGTTTAAAAGTAAAAAATGGAATCGTAAACTATTTGGTATACACTCGCCGTCTTAAAAAACTATTTCGTCCGTGCTACGTATCCCATCCCTCTCACAAAAAAATTTCAACGTGTACAGCAAATATTTGCTATAACTCTAAAGAAAATTTGGTCTTTCAGATTTGTAAACATGAACTTGTCTAAAACTTTTTAATAGTCTATCAACAATTTTTATGTCATAATTTTGAACTTCACATTAAATTTTTTTGCCACTTTATGCCACTCTCAAACTTAGTTACAGTTTTAGGAAAGGGAATAAAATCTTTGGTTTGGACAAGGTTGTTTCTCCAGCAGCAGTGATACTATATGTTGCTTTTGTCGAGAAATCTTTGGACTGAGCCGATCAATTTTGAAAATTTTCTCATTTTGATTTGCTTCGTTGCTTGAAAAATGTAATCGTATCGAATTTTAGGTTTTTGAAAAAATCTTCATAGATGTTGGCAATTGTTAATAATTTTTATATTTTGATTATTTCCTTATTGAGCCAAACAATATTTTTAGAAGTATCATTAATGAACCGAAAATCTGAATTTTATCGACCATATTTATCGATAACATATTTATCGATCTCTACATCTCTGCTTCCAAAGTCTCTTCTTACTTGTTAGAAACAATATTTTTTAAGTTGTAATTCTATGTTCACCAATTGGAATTTATAGTGTCTGAACAATACTATAAGCGCTGTGAGGCCTCACTCAAAATAAATGTCACGCTTATTTTACGTGCTGAAAGTGAATTTTTTGTGAGACCTCAATGCGTTGGATGTGTCAAATTGCAACTGCCAACATCAAACTACAGTTATCGAAACTACTTTTCAAATTTTTGTAATTCTTAAGTTTTTTCGTGTTAAGCTTTCTAGTTTTTCAATAAGCGAGTTTGTTCTGTAATCGACTATTTTTGTAGATATAAAGCATAAATTTTTATAAATCTATTGTAACGAAAATGATATACGTAAAAAATCAATACTTTGACTCATTAACTTCTCAGAGTAGACAATTGATTAATTACTTCATGTAGACTACGCGACACAACACTGAGCAATTGAGATGCACTCTTCAATGCTTCCCACAAGGCACTTTTATACTCGCTTAGTAAATTCGAGGAACCCTATTTTGCTACGTTAATTTTCGAACTCGGGAGTTTTTCGTCCCTCCAAATAACTCATAACTTTTGAATCAAATTGGTGGAAAAATTAAAGATTGCTCATTCATGAAATGTTTTGGAAGTACCAAAAATTTTACGACGAAGGCATTACCTAATAATTATTTTTGTTTAGAGATTTAAAACACTTTAATAATGGATTGTTAAAAGAGAAGAGAAATTCGAAATAAAAAATTGGAACAATTTTGTAAAGTGGGATCTGGAAAATTAAAAATTTTAAATTTTTTTCTCCGAAATGAATCTCTTAAGTCAATCTTCAGCTCATGATTCTTGGATAAAATTCTAGAATATGGCCAATGATGGCCAAACTTGGCTATTTCTTAACCGATTACGATGAAATTTGACATGTGCGATGGAAATGGAATTCAAAAATCACTTTTAGATAAAATCTTCACTAAAAATTAAAATCACTTTTAGGGCATATGGCAACAACTTTATCTAAAACTCATTTTAGAACCCCATTTCAATCGCACTTGTCAAATTTCGTCATAGTCGGTTAAGAAATAGCCAAGTTCTATCTTGCCTGGCCATATTCCAGAGCTTTACCCAAAAATCATTTTAGAATACCATTTCCATCACCCATATCAAACTTCATCATAATCAGTTAAGAAACAGCCAAGTTTCGCCATCATTGGCCATATTCTAGAATTTTATCCAACAATGATTTTAGAATCCTATTTCCAACGCACATGTCAAATTTCATCATAATTGGTTAAGGAATATACGTAATGATATTAGTACGTCAAGTTCCATACTACTTGGTCATATTCCAGAACTTCGTTTAAAAATCATTTGAGAATTCCATTTCCATTGGAAATGCTGGATTTCAACAAAATCGGATAATATAATAGAATCAAACTAAAATTTTTAAAAAAATAAATCACAAACCCTCAGTTTAACGGACACCTCACTACAACGGATAACTATTTTGGTCCCGCCGTTTTCCACTGTAGTGAGGTTTCCTTGTATATATATTGCTCCACTGCTCACTAAACCTCAACTCAACCCTAATTCAACTCGGAAACTGAACCGCAAACTCTGTGCCAAACTAAATCCTCAAACCAGCATATATAAAAATAATTGCAAATTGACCCCTAACTTAATCTTCAAATCAAACCACCAAAAAAAAAAATTCGTAAATATTTTTATATAATCAGGTGTTATGGTTCAATTCGTATGGCAGTTACCTAACCCTCTTTGATAATAGAAATGGATTGTCGAAAAAAAAATTCTAAATCCGACAACCCGTTCTCGAAATGGACGGACATTTTTTTTTCCTTGCTTTTTCAGACTCAGGGGCTTTGAAAACGTCGAGAAAAATGGTTTTTGGACCAACCAAAATTTTCGTCATTTTTGACAGGATTTCAATACTTTGGTCTTTTTAGGCCGAAGTAAATGATAATAATTTGACATTTAGGCGTAATATTTATGGAGTTACGCAAATAAACAAAATCTTAAGATTCAGCGTTCTGAAATTACTTCGGCCTAAAAAGACCAAAGTATTGAAATCCTGTCAAAAATAACCAAAAATGTGGTAGGTCCAAAACCACTTTTCTCGACGTTTTGTAAGTCCCTTAGTCTAAAAAAAGCAAAAAAAAATTTTCCTTCCGTCTAGAAACTGTGTTTACGCCACATGATTTGGTCCGTGTATCATGTCTACAAAAAAAAAATCCAACACTTGATGAGGTGTTGGAAATTGTGAGAATTTATGAATCTACAACGAAAACTTGTTTGACAATAAAAGGAGAAGCGGCTCCTGCTGAAGTAAACAAAATAATTAAAGAACCAGCTCGTTTTAAAAGTCGCAATCGGGAACAATCAAGAAACCGTTTTATTAGTGCCACATATAACCATTGTGGGAAGAAAGGTCATATTGCTAGCGTTTGTATATCAGTTGGCTTTGTGAGTCGGAAGAACATTATAATGGATACCGTCGACCTTCAAACTATCATCACCGTTCGAGTTCCACGCATAGTCCCAGCAGGGATCTAAATGTTACAAATTCAATTGACGTATATTTATCATAAACGGTCGCTCAATTTCATTTCAAATGGATGGTCTACCGATAATTAGGAAGTCCGACTTGTATCCCTACAACAAAAGTTTTCCGGGCATATGGAGGAAACCCGATCATAGTTTAAGGTATGTGTTACGTAGAAGTGGTATATACAAATTTTAAGTTCACTTTACCATTGATTGTGGTTGACCAGGAGGACATTTGAAATATTTAGGACAATTTCGCTGGTGTATTGAAATGGACAATTTCCGAGTTATGTCATAAACATCAGAAACTCTTTGAAAATACGATGGGACGAGAGAGATAAAGCTAAGACCTGACGCTGAGCCTCGATATTTCAAACCTAGGATCATTCCATTTGCGATCGAAGCTGCGATTAAGAAGGAGTTGGAACGACTGATCGAAATAGGAGTCTTAAAATTAATTCAAACGAGACAATGGGCAACGCCAATTATACCTGTAAAAAAACCATACGGAGAAATTCGCATATGTGCCGATTTCAAGATAACGGTAAACCCACAAATCGAAACTGATCGACATCCGATTCCCAGAATCGACGAGCTATTTTATAAACTACAAGGGGGGCAATATTATACCAAAATCAATTTAAAAGATGCCTATTTGCAAATAAAGCTGGCAGAGGACACAAAAAAGTTTATGGTAGTGAACACACTTATTGGGCGATTTTCCAACTGCTGATGGAACAACTGACGGCCGACTTAGAATTTTGTGCAGTTTATTTAGATGACCTTATCATTTTTGGGAAGTCAAACGATGAACACTTGAAAAATCACAAAATGTTAATGGGCCGATTGGAAGAAAATGGTTTTAGATGTTGTGTCAATAAGTATGAGTTCGCGAAAAACGAAATAGAATATTTGGGACATATAATCGACAAACATGGAATCCAACCCTCAAATACGGTCTTGGAAGCGATCAAAAAATTGCCTTGTCTACAGAACTTGAAGGAAGTGGAATTTTTTATTGCAAAGGTAAATTATTACAAGAAAAATTCTCATTTTCAATGGACAACAGTGGAAAACGATGCGTTTCAGAAACTTGAAGCAGCTATCGAGAACGCTGCCCGCTTGATATATTTCCGGGATGATCCCCCGCGTATATTAGCGGCAGATGCTTCTGCATACGGTGTAGGAGCGGTCCTATCCTATCGATTTCCGGATGGAACTTAACATCCCATAGCGTTCGCCTCCAAAACTTTGAATAAGGCTCAACAAAACTACAGTCAAATAGAAAAAGAAGCATTGTCGATTATTTACGGTGTTTTCAGATTTCACCAGTTTCTTCACGATAGAAGGGAACGGGTAACCGATCACAAACCGCTTCTTACGTTGTTTAGTCCGAATAAATAGCTACCTATACACTGTATTAACCGTTTGCAGGGATGGGCAATTATTTTGATGAGTTATGAGTATGACATTATATACAAGCCAACACACCGGCATTGCAATGCAGATCCGCTATCCAGATTACACAGTGGCCCTGATCTTACATTTGATTCTAGCGATAAATTCTGCTACTTCATCGATGATTTGTATCAGGTAGCAATCGAAAATTACCCTCTAAATGCATCATTGATCCAACAGCACACACGCAATGATACCGAAATGCGCCAAGTTTTAGAATACATTAAATATGGATGGCCAAAACAGTTTTCACAGTCTTTGAATCGAATGGCTTACTTGTTCGCCTGTTTTCGGTGCCAAGACACAATTTCTTCATTTAATAATGTAATATTTTTACAGACAGATTATATACGCGTGGTCATTCCACCATTATTTCTGGACAAAACCCTCGAATTGTGGCATGAAGGACACTGGGGCATAACTAGGATACTACGCCCACCGCCCCACGGGAACGAGCACATATCGATTTTGCTGGGAAATTTATGACAAAAATGTGGTTAGTTGTCGTGCACACCTTTTCGAAATATCCGTATGTTTTACAAATGTCAAAGGCAACGTCGACTTGCACTATACATGCTCTCCAGCAACTATTTGCTGTCGAAGGCTTACCCAAAACCACAGTAAGCGATAATGGTCTGCAGTTTACGTCAGCTGAATTCCAACAATTTTGCAGCGTCAATAATATTGACCATCTAACGTCTGCACCTTTTCATTCCGAATCCAATGGTGAGGCCGAACGATTCGTGCATACTATCAAAACGGCTCTTAAAATATTTTTTTTAATGGAACATCTTTTGAAAAGGCACTCACAAAATTCTTAGCCACATATCGTGCAACTCCTCTTGCCAATTGCGATCGATCTCCGGCTGAGATTTTACATGGTAGACCACCTAGAACCTTGATGTCATCGTTAGTTGAGCCTGGACGAATTGATAAAGCGGAGTTTTCCGAAATGAAATTTAAAATAAGTGACAGCGTGTATGCTAAAGATTATCCAGTTAGAGGAACGTGGAGGAAAGGTCAGATATCAAAATGTTTATCAAAATCAGCTTCGCCCTCGAGTCTCAGTTTATTCTGAGGCTGAACACCAAACGAAAACGCTATTCAATCAAAAAATTTCCTCTCCACAGAAATCATCGCATCATGAGAGAAAAACTGACAAATTTGAAGACAAAGCGATTGACTTGGGTAATCCATCACCAATCATAATACTCTACAGACCATCATCTAGAGCGACCAAAAGTAAATTAACGGATATCCAAAAGCCAACTCGATCACAAGAAACGCTCAGCACGAGTACCAACAAAAACCGTTCGATTTCAATATTGATATTTATTAACCAAATTTATTTACTAAAATTTTAATATGTACACGTTGCCAACTCCAGGAAGGAGGAACTGTTATCTCTCATTTAGATTTTTATTGTACAAAACACTAAAAATAGTCTCTCTCCTGAGGCCAATTAATTATTTATACTAATAATGTATTTTGTAGTTTCTTCTCCTTCATCATTCGAAATTGTAACGTCATACCAATAAAATATATAATTTTGAAAGGTGTTTGTGTATTTATAAAAGTTTCTATGGTCAAAACGGAGCATTTAAAAGCTTTTGGAACCTGTACGTCAAATGGGTCGGGTACCTGCCATGCGAATGGGCCCAAAACACCTGGAGCCCCTATTCTCGAGTTTCACATCCATTTTCCACATATGGACATCTGCCAAATAAATATCCCTTAATAATTCTCTTGGTATTCCCATAATCAATCTTAGGGGTCAGCGATATAAATAACAGGTAATATATATCCGGTATGTTGCATCAAATTGCAACGAAGAAATCTGTTCAACAAAAATTAAAAGATTGTTGTTCGACAATTCTCGGATCTGGTTTCTCGGATCTGTATTGTATAGGCCTTGAACGTATAATATCACATGGTCGATCCTAGGGGTCTGCGATATAAATAACCGGCAATATATATACGGCACGTTGCATCAAATTTCAACGACGAAATCTATTCAACAAAAATCAAAAGGTTGACATAAGTAGTTGCCCATCATTGGTTCTATGAGAACTGCCATAATTGATACCAACGTTGATATCTTTAATGAAGATCAAAAACGCTAAAGTCATTATGAAATTGCCAATTACATCGATTGTAGATATGTGAATGGACCAGAAGCAATAATAAGACTATAAATTCATCCATCATCTCCATAACAGCGGAGAATAATTTTTGAAGAAGGTCAGGAAAATTAAACTTTACACGATGCTCGAAATAGAATCACTAGACTTACAATTAATCCTCAGTATACAAAAATTTCTTATCACGTGTACCATCGAGGAGCACGACAAAAAATGGTTGATTCTTCTTCACGTTAGTGGAGCGACATCATTTGAGTAGCTATGCGAACTGTCAATTATTTTGAATATTCAAACTTTAAAGAAGCAGCATTGTATCGCAATTCGTTGGGCTCAGAAGAAGAGTGGGAGAAATGTTTTGATGAAACATTAGTTTTTCAAATGTCATACCAAATGAGGCAAGCTTTTACATTCATTTGTGTTTTCTCCAATTCGGATTTGGCTTTAAGTTTTTTGAGAAGTTATGACAGTGAAGCGACATGTAATTTAATGTGCTGCATCAACATGGTGCTGAGTGTGCTAGAGTTGGTCTACCTCAACCAGCGGGAGCTCGGAATATTTCTAAACAATTCAACGTACTTGAGACCCGTGGCGTACTGCAGCTATCGGGGGGGTCACAGGTGGTGGATAGTGGACGGCCTATCGATAGGTAGGCTAGCGGTGAATTAAATAAGCCGCCCCCAACCGCAGTCCAGCTGGGGGGAGAGTCTCAGGGAACTGGGGAGTGGTTAACCTGAGTTCATTAAATTCTGAGTGCCTATGATGCCCAGCATGGAAAGGCGAACAGATGGCGCCAGAAAACCACCGACCAATAACCACGGCGGACTGGGCGTCACGTCCTCTCTGCACCTCCGGAGTCTCCGCGGGTGATGAGTGGGGGACCCTATAAACGGGTGACCCGGTGAATGGAATGGATCCCATTGGATTGGGCTCTCCATGTGATTAGGTGAATGGGGGAGAGAATGGGCGGAGGGAAGGGGGTGCAGGGAGGCCGGGGTGCGAGCGAGCCGAATGGGCTGGATTAAGGCGTTAAGCGACCCGTGCTGATGGTCAACTAGGCTGGGGGCCCATTTAACAAAGCCCAGTCGCTAACGGAGCCCTCTGGATACCTGGCGACCTCCAGTTGTAATTAGCCTTACCTGCGTATACGGATCTCTGCGCAGGCGGACCTTTATTTCTCCGATACTCGTGGGAATCAAATGGTAAGATCAAACACAAAAACAAAGGGCACCGGCTCTCCTCAAAAGCCGGTATCAGCGGAGGAAGGTACCTCGAACCAGACGGGTGGGGCCTCTAAGGTTGCAAAGGTGGTTGACTCTAGGGCACAAGTCCCGGGAGTCAGCGGTACCAACGCAGCACAGGGGAGTGGGACGAGAGACATTCCTCCGGCGAAAAGGCGATATAGGAATCGCCGCTCGGCAATCCGAATTCTCGAGAAGTGGGCTGCGACCCGCGAGGCGCAGCTTACGGAAGAGCAAAGAAGATCAGTAGCTTGGGCAAGGAGCACTGTGGGCTGCGGAAGCTCGGAAAGGGACCATATGTCGAAAAGACAGCGGTCCCAGGACGAGGTGGAAGTAGTCAACAGCAAGCGGGCCAAGTTGGTGACTGAAAAGAAGCCGAGCTCCAACTCAGGGACAAAGCTGTTCAGCGAGGTCCTGAGGGAGCATGTGTTGATGCTAGCCGTCATTGACGAAAGTCAAGAAGATGGGAGCATCACGGCCGAAAAATGGAGGTTGGTGTATAATGCACTCAACCTCGTTTTTTTAAAGGTCCTGGGTGAAAATCCGGGACCACCCCCATCCTGCAGAGATGCGGGATGGTATCAAGGGCGTGTAAAGATGACTGCATGCTCGGACTCTCGATCTGTGGATCTGTACAAAAAGGCTATAGCCAAAGTAGGGGAGGTGTGGCCAGGCGCAAAGCTTGCGGCAGTTAGCCGGGAGGAAATTCCCAGCAGGCCGCGGGCACGTGTATGGCTGCCATCCGAACCGGCTAGCCCGGACGGGGCTTTGAAAATCATTCAGGCCAGTAACCCGAATCTTCCGACAGGAAATTGGAAGATCGTCAAGCAGGAGGAGGCCAAGGGGGGCTCGAAATTATCAATCATGGTGATAAATAAGGAGTCCCTTGCCCTCCTTCACAAAACGAAGGGAGTAATTGACTTCGGTTTCGGGTCAATTACTCTCAACGTTTATAAGAAGGATGGGGCGGAAGCGCGTACGGGAGGCCAACCGGAGGACGGTGGCAACCCGCCCAGGCCTGAAGGGGGTACCAGCAGCATGGGGGAAGAAGCTGAGGGTAGGGGGGAGAGTGAGTCCGGCGACCTTGGGAGGGCAAGGACTCTCTCGAAGGATGAGGAGGTGCACATAAGCGAAGGAGCTGGTGTACCGATGGAGGAGGATGTCGACAGCCCGGCCAGACGGGGGGGGGCACTGACAAGTCCTCTATAGAGGGTACGAGGGGTGGCGAGACGGGCGTATCCGGCGCATCCCAAATTACCGGGAATTAATATTCCTGCGGTAGCAGGAATTTATCATGGAGGTAGGTAGAGGTGAAATGGTTATGATTAAGATAACTCAAATTAACCTTCACCATTCTAAGGCTGCTTCGGCAGCTCTACTCCTCAGGCTGACTAGTTCGGGTGAGGATGTGATACTAATCCAAGAACCTTGGATTAACAACAACAGGATCTGTGGCCTCAGAACCAAGGGGTATAAAATTATATCCTCTAGTAAGTCTGGGAAGATCAGATCTTGTATTCTTGGGAAAAATAATATTAATCTTTTCCTTCTCTCTCAATACAGCAATGGTGGCACTACTGCAGTTAGCCTGGAAGTAGGCACTTGTAGATTCTGGCTGGTTTCAGCCTACATGGACCGGGAGAAGGAGGTTCCTCCGGATAACCTGGAGGAGCTGATCCGTAAAGCGGAACAATCAAAGGTAGGTGTGGTACTGGGAGTGGATGCTAATGCGCATCACACTATCTGGGGAAGCACAGACATTAATGAAAGAGGTGAGTCGCTTTTTGATTATTTGATGAGTACTAACCTTTCAGTGTGTAATATTGGGCGGGAACCCACATTTATTACTAGTAACAGGCAGGAGGTTCTAGACGTGACCCTTGCCTCAAATAATATTCTTCATATGGTTAAAAATTGGAGGGTGGATAAGGAACACTCCTTTTCTGATCATCGATATTTAACCTATAGCCTCGATATTCACCCTGCTACCCGGGAAGCCTTCAGGAACCCTAGAAGGACCAACTGGAGCAAATATGGGGAATTATTGGAGGAAATGTTACCGACGAGGGCTATGGAGCCCCCGACGACCGTTGGGGAGCTGGAGGACATGGTGGCTAGCGTTACTAGCGCATGCAACCGATCCTTTCGCGCTGCCTGCCCACTGGCTAAGCCTAGGGGTAGGCAAAAACCGGTATGGTGGTCCAGGGAACTGGGAACCTATCGAAAGGCTTGTAGGATAGCCTTTAATAGAGCCAAAAATACAAGGGAGGCTCAGGATTGGGACTCCTATAAGGAGAAACTCGGAACTTATAAGAAAGAATTAAGAAAGGCACAAAGGAGGTCTTGGAGAATCTTCTGTGATAATATGGAAGAGGTATCCGAAACCTCCCGCCTTAGGAAGATTCTTTCCAAAAGTACATCTAGTCCTAGTTTTTTGATAAAACCGGACGGATCTTGGACAGCTTCTAGTGGAGAATCTCTGGAGCTTCTCTTCGAGACACACTTCCCAGGGAGCTTTGAAGACCTGTTGGTGCGTAGTAATCATCAGGAATCACTGTCAGTAACCACAGAGGATATCGTAACCAGAAAACGGATCCTATGGGCACTGAGGGGTTTTAAACCATTTAAATCGGCTGGTCCGGATCAAATTATACCAGCGGAACTTCAAAACAACTCAGTAATTATTCTTCCCTACCTGGAAGCTATATTCAAAGGGTGTTTGAAGCTGGGCTATATTCCTAGGTACTGGACGGAGGTCAATGTGGTGTTCATACCGAAAGCGGGGAAAAGCTCACATGTCTATCCTAAGGACCTAAGACCAATAACTCTATCATCCTTTCTTTTGAAAACATTGGAAAGGCTGCTGGATGTATACATCAGAGATAAAATAGGTGCCAGGAAGTGGGCATCGTCTCAGCACGCGTACACAAAGGGTAGATCTGTGGACACTGCTCTGCACGCCTTAGTGTCTACGATTGAGAAATCGATTAATTCGAAGGAATTCTGTTTGGTGGCCTTCCTGGATATAGAAGGCGCCTTTAATAATGTGAAAGCGGAGGCAATCAAGGAGGGATTGTCATTTTTGGAGGTGGACGTTCCTCTGATAGGGTTAATCAATTATATGCTGGGAAGCAGGATTGTTAGCTCGAAGTTGGGGGACTCCACCTTAAAGAGGCGAGTAACTAGGGGAACTCCGCAGGGGGGGGTTCTGTCCCCTCTTCTCTGGAACATAGTGGTAAACGGGTTACTACTTGAATTGGAGAGAGAGGGTATTGAAGTTATTGCGTACGCAGATGACGTAGCTTTAGCTGTTACCGGGAAATTCCTGGGCACGATTGTAGACGTAATGCAGAATGCGCTTACCATCGTTACGAAATGGGCTGGCAAATGTGGACTTGGTATTAACCCGTCCAAGACAGAGCTGGTACTCTTTACTAAGAAATACAAAATCCCGGTAGTTGTCCCTCCTACCTTAAATGGCACGAGACTTGCTTTTACTGATAGAGCTAGATATCTGGGCATTATCTTGAACAGTAAGCTTAGTTGGAAGCCAAACTTGTTGGAGAGAATAAACAAAGCTACTATTGCTTTGTACTCCTGTAGGAACGCCATTGGTCATAGATGGGGTCTGAAGCCGGAGCTGGTACACTGGCTCTACACCGCCGTAGTGAGACCTGTACTCATGTACGGGGTGGGTGTTTGGTGGCCAGCTCTGGACAAGATAACTTACAAAAGTAAGATTGTGAGAGTGCAAAGAATGGCCTGTATGCTTGTTAGCGGGGCATTGAGGTCGACACCGACAAGTGCCTTAGAGGTTATGTTGCACCTTCTTCCTGTCGACATTTTTGGCAAACAGATGGCGGCAAATACGGCTGTACGACTTGCAGCCGTCTCTCAGTGGAGGTGTCTTAGTATAGGACACTCTACTATCGTCAGATCGTTGAAGGATGAGCTGGCGAATCTTGACTACATTAAACCTACTCTACGCTTCGAAAAGCGATTTCGGACCTCCTTCCCTTCAAGGGAATCCTGGAGGGATAGACCGTCATCGGAAACTGAAGCGTTGCAATTCTTCACAGATGGCTCCAAGCTAGACGGCAAAGTAGGAGCTGGAGTATTCTGTGACAAATTAAATGTAAATATTTCTATTCGTCTCCCTGATTACTGCAGCGTGTACCAAGCTGAAGTCGTAGCGATTGAGGAGGTCATGACGTGGTTGAATCATAATGTGTTATCCTCAGACGATATCACAATCTATGTGGACAGTCAAGCGGCGATCCGGTCGTTAGAATCGGTGTCTTTGGCGTCACGGGTGGCGTTGAGTTGTCACTCATCTCTAAATGAGATGGGTGAGCATTTCAACATCCAGGTAGTCTGGGTCCCAGGTCACTCGGGCGTCATGGGGAACTGCAGGGCAGATGAACTTGCTAGGCATGGTACGACTCTCCAGCTGCAACCGGCAAGGGCAAGTCTGGGGAGGCCTATCACAGCGCTGAGACAAGCACTTGGGAAGCAGGCGCTATCCTCAGCGGGGGAAAGGTGGTCTAACACCCTAACCTGTAGAGTTGCAAGACAAGTTTGGCCAAAGCTGGACTTGGGGCGCACTAGGGCATTAATATCCTTACGAAGACGTGAATTAAGAACGGTCGTAGGAATACTCACGGGACACTGCCTTTTTGGAGAACATGCAAGAAGGCTGGGTCTGGAGGCTAATGACTTCTGCAGAAGCTGCTTGGACGAAGAGGAGGAAGAGACGTTGGTCCACTTCCTTTGCTCGTGTCCAGCATTGGCTCTCAGAAGGCACAAACACTTAGGTAAGTTCAGGATGGACTGCCTCTCGGATCTCGAAAACATTAAAGTGCGGGACGTCTTACGCTACATAAGAAGCTCGAAATGGTTCCAATAGGGGTAAAAGGAGATACATCCTGTGGTATCACAATGGACCGTCACCGGTCTAAGTGTGTGTAAGCAGCCACTCCAACCTAACCTAACCTAACCTAACGTACTTGAGAAAGAAGAGAAAGCAGAACCTCATTGAATCAGAAGCATTTGAGAGCATTCACAAATATTTTTATCGGTATCCGTAGATTTTGAGAATAATCAGGGGGCCGTTTTTTCTTAGATGGCCTAGGAGGATCCAGTATGATAAACCTTTACAATATGTTGATGCAATTTAATAAAGGTAATGAACCACAACAGGAATAGCACCAACTTTGCTAAATGGTGACCGCACAGTTCAAAGCGCCATAAATTACAATTACCTGGGTTGGAAACTTGATCATCACAGCATGAACAAATCAATCTGAAGTTGAAATCATTCGTGACATTTTATAAAATATTATACAACTGATACTAAAAAATAGAGATTCTAGAAACTATAGTCGTATATCAATCTTTTGATTTTTGTTGAACAGATTTCGTCGTTGAAATTTGATGCAACATGCCGTATATATATTGCCTCTTATTTATGTCGCTAACCCCTAGGATCGACCATGTGACATTTTAAGATCAAGGCCTATACGATAGAGATCCCAGAAACTTTAGTCGAATATCAATCTTTTGATTTTTGTTGAACGGATTTCGACGTTGAATTTGTTGCAACTGACGGTATGTAATATGTTCCAATGGGCATGTTGTTTATTTAATTTTACATAAAATCAAAATGTAAGGCCAATGAACCGTTTTTCTCTTAGTAATTTTTGCTAATAAAAATTTGCTTAAATGTTATCTTTTAAATTAAATTGAATATTGGATTTCCCCTAAAAGATGATTATTTCCAAAAACTTATCTCTGAAAATGTCATTTAGGCGAATAAGTTACCACCACATCCATAAAATATATACGTATACGGCAAATTTGGGATTTTATTTTGGGAAGTATTTCACAGGCATTATTATTGGCATTTTCGTAAATGGGGAATATTTTTCACCTGCTTATATCTATTCGAAAATATTCCCTTAGTACCGAAAAATTTCAATTGGTAGGGAATTCAAGAATAAGCAAATTAAAATTTCTGAACGTTTTTATGAATTTTGACAGATGTCCACATGTCGAAAATGTATGTGGAATTCGACAATAGGGCCTCTGGGGGCCTATTCTCGAATTTCACATCCATTTTCCACATGTGGACATCTGCCAAAGTTATCAAAAATTGGTTCGAAAATTGTAATTCGTATATAAAACACATGCGGCATTGACATTTTCCTATATGGGGAATTTTTCCACATGCTTATACCCATTCGGAAATATTCCCTTAGTACCGAAAAAATTCAATTTTTATGAGTTTTGACAGATGTCCACATGTGGAAAATGGATGTGGAATTCGAGAATAGGCCCCCTGATTATAGAAATATTTACCAATTTGTTATGTATGCTGGTTTGAATATTGAGTTGAGCAATGAGTTTGGGGTTGAGTTGAAGGTTAAATTATTTGCGGGTTGAATTTCAGTTGAGTTGGAGTTGAGTTAGAGTTGGTTTAAGATATAGTGAGCAGTTGGCAACATGCTGGTTTGAGGATTGTATTGAAAGAGAGTTTGTGTTCTGAAATTGTATAATTATTAATTTTACATTTCTTAAATTTTCGAATTAAAATTTGAAAATTTATATTAGATTATTTAACAATAATTAAAAAAAAAAAACTGTGATTTTAATTTTAGTGAATTCAGAAGATTCAGATAATTCTCATCTTTACAAAGTGAAAAGTTCTAACGACTGCTAACTTTAAAAAAAATCGAAATTTATAAATTTAAGACATTTAAAAAATAAAAAATTTATAAATTTAATATTTTAGAAATTTAAATTTTTATATTGATAAATTTAGAATTAATAATTTAAAAAAAAAAGTAAAATTAGCTTACACAGAAATAGAGCTGTGTGAATGTCGTGAAGAAGAAAAAATTGCAAGAGAATTTATCTGTATTAGTATGATTCGCTAGTACATAACGCACAGTACATTCTGTATATATATAGAATGTAAATTGTGTTATAATCAGTCCAGCCCCCGCGGCCTGATAAGAAGATTGATTTTTTCATAATCATAAGCTCATCAATTCGAAACTGGATTGAATTCTCTTACAATCTCCGGAACATATTAAAATCATATAAATTAATTTTAGACAGTTTGGCGACTAGAAAATTAAAAAATTTTAAAAATTAGAAATATTTTAATATAAAATTGGGGAATAAACAAATAATTATCGATATTTTAAGGCAACCAAGCATCTGTCATATAATCTTAATTAATCCAGTACTGTATCTGTTTGACACATGTTTCTAATAATACAATTTTATTATACATTTCCTAAAACAAAAAATTAAACAACAGAAATTGGAATAATATGACAATTAATGTAATGACAAATTTTCCAACCTTTTGTTGTGCTGAATACAATACAAACTGTATAATGTGAACATGGAAAATAGGATAATACGTTATTTCCCAGTGTTCCATTCATTCAAATGTTTTTTTTTTTTTTGCTTTTTACAGTGTGAAGATTTTACTTTTGTGTACGTATCTATGTACGACATAAGTATATCTTTTGTACGCTCAATGGGAAAACATACAAAACAAATGCACGATGATGAGGGAAAACTTCCCTTGTACACAGACACAAAACAACATCTATTGTTATCAAACGACACTTGAATTTAGATGAATGGAGCTTTCATTCATCGATATTATGTTACTATGTATGTATGTACATTAGAAATATATAAGTATAGTATTAAGAGGTACTTACCGTCTTAGGTTTTTCTGGAATTTCGATGCAGCCGAAAATAATTGTTTTATTGTTGTTTTCTTTTTAGGATTCCGTCGCTGTATTGCCGGCGTTTCGAGTGGTATATCCGATGCATCATCGGGTCGTGCTAATCGTACAGCCGTAAATAAATCATCTAGTATTCGTTGCCGGCCTAAAAAACGTGGTTCACGATTTTCAACGTCACGCCAACTAGATGGTGTAACACTAGATGGTAGCGAGGTACGATGTTTTCCCCATCCCTTAACATTACCACAATTGGCACGAAAAAAATATCGTCGTCCTTGTGTCAGCTCATTAATACGATATGTTGCACCCAAAACACCATGTTGACTGGTCCATTCGGCAATTTCACGTTCACCGACCACATTACTGAAATCAGCACGGGATGACCATTGCACTGTAACAAAAAAATATATGGAATTTAAAAAATTGGATTTAATATTTTAGGAACGGAAATATTATTTAACCAATTTCGTTTGTGTTTTTCTTTCTCAACATGTGTTCGTTTGTGAAACGGTTTCTTACATTAAAAGACGGGAAATTTTTTTGTGAGAAAATAAAGGTAAATAAAAATTTATAACCACATAAAAAATATTTTTTTTGCTATACTCTATAACGGTATGATGTGTACATAAGGAGAGCGAGGAATTAGATTCGAAGGAGTAGGTACATATGTATATTCGTATGTGTGTGTGGCGTACATTAACGTGTCCCCATTATTATATTATTACTGTTACTTTGGGATTTTCTTACGATCATAATGGCAAATTTCCATGTACCTTCCACATGGTTGGTGTACAAACATAAACGTATATTTATTATGCGATACAGTGGGATGAGCGACAAATGGTTGGGATGATAGCATATTCATATATTCCTTCATCATTGTAACGCAATTAGATGGGTAAATTTAATTAAAATTATATTTTGTATAAGTGGATGCCATTGTATGTACACAGGGTACTTACAGAGTATTCCATATGGGATGAATTTTAGTTCGTTTTTTGCAAGTCGAACACAAGTTTTTTTGTACTTTTTTTTGCAGAGTCTGGCAATTTAAGTTATTTATAGCCATGGCGATCTAGGGTATGTTTTTCGATTCGTTGAGTATTGTGCATCCCTTGTGACATTTTAATATAAATTAATGAGGTTTTTTCCTATCTCCAAATTAATCAACACAATATTATGAATTATGTCAACACATTTTCTAATTTCCTAATTAATAAATTATCAGCTAGCCAATCATTTTGACTGTACAAAATTAAATTGTTTTATTGCTTATGGCTCTTTGGCACGCAGATGTTGTTTAGAACTGCGTTGTGAACGTAAATAACAAAATAAATTGTCTTTTTGAAGTACGATTGAATTTAAAACGCCACAGGCGGTATAAATTGAAATTTTATGTGACTGCAGGCTGCGTACATGGAGTGTTTTTATTTCCGTAGGTAACAGAATTAGGTTAATCTCTACAAGTTTATTTCATTTTTTATGATTGTTTTAGCATATTTTATTGATTTGATGAAATTATTCTAGAAATCAATTTTCTATTTGCTAACCGACTAGGTAGGCTAGCAGTAGATTTTATTCGTGAGGTTCCAGGGGGTTAAGTATGAACTGACTGAACACTAAACCGAGAGGTAGGTTTAAGCGTAGGTGTATACAAAAGGAAATAACTTGTAAATTTTTTAGAATTTTTGTATGTCGGTGGGTTGTGATATAATCCCTTGAGGTAAGAAAATATCTAATATTTAATATATCTAATATTTTCTGATTTCAACGGTCTATATCACAGCCGACCAACATACAAAAATCCTAAAAAGTTTGCAAAACATTTATTAAACCACTAAACCAAGCAATGCTCGTGTATCTCAATACCGTTTATATTGGATTTTACAAAACAGCATAGCAAACAATTTTATTTGTTTTTTGTTAGAGTTTACAAATAACGCACGATAGGAAAATATTTTTCGGGTCTCACAGCAAAACTGTAAAACCATTAAGTAACTTTCATGATATAAATATAGTATCATGACATCTTATAATGTTTGAGGATATAATTTTGGGTTAACTTCACAAACAAATATTAAAAACCTTCATGACAGCAGGATTATCGGTGCTGAGAGTAAAAAGTATCACGATAGTACTATCTAGTGTTACCATCGCATTTTTCGGGGGTGAAAATTGGGCTAACTTCACATACATACTATATGTAAGTTACTAAAAGTAAATACATACTTACATTCCAAATATTCTACATAAGCCCACCGTATGATATCAAAAGGTATTTTGATTAGTAACTTTCGAAATATCACGGAACTTACCGGTTCACCGAAAAGTGACTGTGACCGTCTCGGGTTCAAAAAAAAAATCGAAGTGTGTTGCCTCTACGCGTGACATAAGTGAAACTTTTTCACTATAAATTTGTATTTATTATCATTTATCGTCCGTTGGTTTAGGCTGGTATAAATCGTGAAATGTACAGCGTTGCCACAATAAGACATGAATCTTTTGCAAATTACATTTATTAAATCAAATTTTATTCCTTAATCAACCCACCTAATCCCAGAATTAAAATTTTTCGAAACATTGCATTAATCATGGAAATTTTCGTTAGAAGCAATTACACCAAATTTGTTAATTTTGTTAAAAACATTTCCTCCAGTTCGGAAAATTGAAGGGAAATTCTAGTTTCGAGAAAAGTCGGTTGGGAATTTTAAAGATCAAAAAGTTTGTTTAACCCAAACCTTTTAGCTGATCGTCGGTTGATCGTTGTTATTCACGTTTTCTATGGAAATAAGTATTCTAAATGACTTTTAGATGAAGTTCTGGAATGTAGATCAGGATGAAAGTTGGCCGTTTCTTCACCAATTTTGATGAAATTGAACTTGTGTAATGTAAATGAGATTCTAAAATGATTCTAATTAAAGGGGTGAAATGGTTAAGAGTCTGTAATTCAGTTTCGATCTGCGAGCATTGTGAAAATTGTGCTAACGTATTACCCTGATTTTTTCCTTTATACAGGAATGAACCATCTACATTAGCGTATTTTACTTTTCAGACTCATAACAATTTCTCCTCTTCCAGAATATGGCTAATCAGGATGAAACTGGTAATTTCTTAACCGATTATTATGAAATTCGAGATATGCGTTGGATACGGGATTCTAAAATAATTTTTAAATGAAGTCGTGGAATATGGCCAAGTATAAAGGAACTTATGTATCTATTTCTTAACGGCTTTTAGTGGAAATGGGGTTCTAAGATGATTATTGGATAAAGTTCTGAAATACGACCAAGTCTGATGCAACTTGCCTATTTCTCATATAATTATGATGAAATTTGATAGATACACTGCAGGTGGGATTCTAAAATATGGCCAATTTAGTGGAATTTGAATTTTGCGATGGAAATGGGATTCTCATGAAATTCGTGATTTACCATTAGTTGTTTTGATTCTGCTGCGCGTGTCCGGCACACATTATTTTTTTAAATACCGTCCAGAGCGGACAGCAATTACTCTTAAAATATAACCCAAAGTTTAAAGCAAGAAAAGCTTTTAACCGAACTTGAATATTATTACGGAGACAATCTCGATCGTTTAGCAATTGAAATAATACGTTTACGCTGCCTCAAAGAACCCTAAAGAGCTACATAATTCACAGAAAACTCAACAGACAACATAATTTAAAACTCAACAGTTATTTTATAAGGAGTGAGTACGAAAGCAAATTTTTAAACAATCATTTAATTGCTTCTGCGGTTTAGTATATTTCGAACATATGGGCATAAATCGTGTAGAATATGGTTTGAACTTTTCTATTTTAATCAACTTCATCTTGAGCCATTTGACAGATAATACGGTAATTGTTTGCTTCCTCCTATATTAAATTTAAATAAAATCTTTACGACTCATTTCAACGACATCAAATAGGATTTTATTCTTGCATATTTTAAAGAGGTCGCATCAATGAAATGAAACTACTAATGGTAAATCAAGAATTTCATCATAATTGGTTAATCATATCCATCGCACAAGTCAAATCCCACTAAAATTCGTTAAGAAATAAATAAGTGTCGCCCTATTGGCCATACTCCAATATTTCATCTAATAATAATTTTAGACTCCCATCTTCGGTTGAGAAATTGGTGATGATTTCATCATATTCGGTTAAGTTTCACCATCTTAGGCCATATTCCAGAACTTCATTGCGGATCTCAAATTTAACTAACACCGGTTAAGAAATTGCCAAGTTCTATTCAAACTGGCCATAATCCAGAACTTCATTTAAAAATCAGTTTAGAATCCCATTTCCATCATACATGTCGAATTTCCTCTTCCTGATAAACGGCCAAATTCTATCCTAATCGGCCATATTTCAAATAATTTTAGAATCCTATTTCCATTGCACACATGTCGAATTTCACCATAATCGGTTAACAAATGGCCTAGTTCCATCCTGAAAGACAATATTCTAGAATTCCATTAAAAATCAGTTTAGAATCTCATTTTCATCGCGCACATGACGAATTTCATTAAAACAGATTAAGGGATGGCCAAGTTCCATCCTGATCTACCTATTCTTCAAGAACATCATCTAAAAATTACTTTAGAATCCCCATTTCCATAGAAGACTTGAATAAAACAACAATCGACGATCAGCTAAAAGGATTGGGTTAAACAAACTTTTGGTCTTTATAATTCCCAACTGACTTTTCTCGAAAATAGAATTTTCCGAACTGGGTGAATTATTTTTAACAAAATTAACAAATTTGGTGTAATTGCTTCCAATAAAAATTCAATGATTAAGAAATACAATTTGTTTTGCTAAATATAGTTTGCAAAAGGTTAAATTTCAAATGTAAAAGGTTCAACTTGTCGTATAAAAGGTGCGATTTGAAGTGTAAAAAGTTCAATTTGAAGTATAAAAGGTTCAATTTAAAGTGTAAAAGGGTCAATTTGAAATGTAAGACCCATATTTTGTTCAGATTTTAATGTGAATTTTGTTTCGGACGAAGCAGACCGACTAACACAATTTCTCTCGACAAAGGAAAATGTGTTAGTCGGTCTGCGAGAGAGAGAGAAAGAGAGAGAGAGAGAAGGAGAGAGAGATAGAGAGATAAGGAGAGAGAGAGAGAGAAAGAGAGAGAGAGAGAGAAAGAGAGAGAGAGAGATGGATACATAAAGAGAGAGAGATAGAGACATAAAGAGAGATAGAGACATAAAGAGAGAGAGAGAGAGAGAGTGAGAGAGAAAGAGACAGAGAGAGACATAGAGAGAGAGACATAGAGAGAGAGAGACATAAAGAGAGAGAGACATAAAGAGAGAGAGACATAAAGAGAAAGATACATAAAGAGAGAGAGACATAAAGAGAGAGAGAGAGACATAAAGAGAGAGATAAAGACATAGAGAGAGAGAGAGAGAGAGAGAGAGAGAGAGAGAGAGGGAGAGAGAGAGAGAGAGAGAGAGAGAGAGAGAGAGAGAGAGAGAGAGAGAGAGGGAGAGAGAGAGAGAAAGAGATAGAGAAAGAGAGAGAGACATATAGAGAGAGATACATAAAGAGAGAGAGACGTATAGAGAGAGAGACATATAGAGAGATACATAAAGAGAGAGACCTAAAGAGAGAGAGACATACAGAGAGAGAGAAAGAGAGAGAGAGAGAGAGAGAGACATAAAGAGAGAGAGAGACATAAAGAGAGAGAGACATAAAGAGAGAGACATAAAGAGAGAGAGACATAAAGAGAGAGAGAGACATAAAGAGAGATAGAGAGAACAAGAGAGAGAGACATAAAGAGATAGATAGATAGAGAGAGAACGACAGAGAGAACGAGAGAGAGAACGAGAGAGAGAACGAGAGAGAGAACGAGAGAGAACGAGAGAGAGAACGAGAGAGAGAACGAGAGAGAGAACGAGAGAGAGAGAACGAGAGAGAGAACGAGAGAGAGAACGAGAGAGAGAGAACGAGAAAGAGAGAACGAGAGCACGAGAGAGAGCGAGAGAGAGAACGAGATAGACATAAAAGTGGAGTACGTTAATACATATGTATGTGAGGTTATTCCAGAAAATAAAAAAAATGAATCAGGCAATCTAATAAAATTGTACCACATTTACTCGTGCGTGAAGTTAACCCACTCCCAATTATAACTGGCAATACTCGGTACTTTTATTAACAAATTCTAAGCTGTCTTCCGAATGACATTGATTAGGCGAGTTATCGAGTCTGCTAAAACTTCGGGATTTGTACCGCAGATGCTTGGATGTTACCTTTTACATAGCGTCTTCATCCGCAAGTGCAATAACGAAGAAACACATAAGTGGTTTTGGGCGGAGATCTCAAAAATTACAGACATTTGGAGCTGTTGCCAGCTAGTTGTTGAGGACCCTCCTAAACTCCTTCTTGTACAGACTTGTACCCCTGATTCGCCAGAGGATGCTCGTGTACAGTTAAATTATCACCAACATTGGACTAATGAATCCAAATCTTTCGATATAAGGATGGAAAATTGTCCTTTGCAAGCGTGGGGCAAATAGCCAATCGATTGTATTCCAACTGTAAACTTGCATCACAGTAAGTCAGCTTCATTTGAATGAAAGGAGATGATGTGAAACGGAATGATTTGGAAGGAGTTGTTTGCTGTATCGCACACAGATGTTTGTCTAATTCAGGATCCGTACCGTCTTGATGGTGCTGTCTCTGGCTTGAAATCACCCAATGAAAGAATCTTCTGTAAGATTCCTGCCATTAGAAGCCGAACGTATAGTAAACTCCCACGGAATTAAGTGGGTAATTACAAAATTCAAAAAGCTCTATTGCCTTTTTGGCAGTGTAGAGGAGCTTTTGTGAAATCGTGGGGCCGAGCCCTAAAATGTTAGAATTTATTTAAAAATCGTTGGTCTTTTACCGATCCTCTCATACGCCCCCATAGTTTGGTGCCCAGTGGTTAAATTAAAGACTTCTTTAATCAAAGTTAGTGTACCACAAAATATTGCTTGTAGAGCCTGTAGTGATTCACTCATGCAATCAATTTATTCTATTCGTTTATCTCTACAATTATTCGAAATGCAGCTCATTTCGACTTAAAATATAATTGTATTTTAACAGCTCTTTTCAGCATAGTAGTGACAACTACAGAGTATATTGACGCACTAATAATACTCTGGGGATTTTGATTGTGTATTCACTACTTTGTACTAAATAATATCTTGAACACCTTAGTACAACACCAAAACAGTTCATCACCATCTATTGTCGTCATTCACAACCAATCAGCAATTTTTGCTTAGATTGTACCATTTTCGTTTATCATGCTGTCTCAACCATAGACACATCTTTTTTATACACTCTCGTTCCTTTCTTGATGCGGAGCACATCGGGGTATCACTTGTCAAATTTGTGCGCGTAATATAATAATAATAATTGGTTTTTTAATTATACTCATAATAGTAGTCGGTGGTGGTGGATTTTCCCCAAATTTGTAATCAAGTTTTGTTGTGATTAATACAATTCGATCACATACATTTACACTATTGTGTGGCCGCTAAATTTAATTTTTTTTTGGTTTTTAATTTAATTGCCCCAAAGTGTAGAAATACGGGATAGTCAAATACGGCAGCATTTATATGCCCCGAACACCGTTACAGTGGGTAACACCGCATTATACCTGCGTTATAATATACAGAGAACGTTATAAGTCATTACCATCATTATTCTACTACACTTCTTGGTATAGACTCTATTTTGCGTCTGTCCCATTTGAACACCTTCATTCTAGGTACTGCTTGGTCTGTGGTATATCGCTTGAGATGCATTGGTGCGCGGAGGTTTTAGGTGCAATTGTGCGGCATAGACTAATCATTAATAAATAGTTTTCATTGATACCAGAAATTGATATCGTTAATGATTCAGCTGTGCTTCTTTGTTCTAACAATAGAGTCGCATGGGTACCGGCTTATTGTGAAGTTGAAGGTAATGAGATCGCCGATTCCTTAGCCAAGGTTGGTTCGCGATTAACGTTAATCGGTCCCATACCAGCGGCTCCCTTATCTTTTAACAATGGTAAGAAGGCTATAAAAAACTTCGTTCTCAAAGAGCTAAGGCTGAAGTGGCGTGCTACTTCTGGTTGTCATAAGGCGAATCACTTAATTAGTGAGCCAGATCGGGGGTTTACTAAGTTCGATTTATCTTTGAAAGGAGATCACCTCAGAATACTGGTTGGAATTCTTACTGGCCTTGGCTGTTTTAAGGATCATCTACATCGCTTCGAAGAGATTGACAGCTTAATTTACTTTGTATGTAGTTGTCCGGCTATCGAAAGTGTTCGTTTTTAAATGTTTAATTGTAGGACTATCAATAAAGGTAGGCTGCCTTCTCTCCCTTGGTCTAAACTGATTCATTTTGCTAAGGTTGCAGTGCGTGACAGTGAGTTGGGATAGAATCATAGGTTTGCACCATGGGACATTGTGGCAATAAGTGCGGAACCTTTAGGGTTTTCAGCCCATTTCAATAATAATAGCTCACTAACAGTATCGCATAGTTACTTATAATCGAAAATATTTTGGCTATGAAATTTAATTAATCAAGCAAAAATAACAAACTAATTTACAAACTGCATACTTCATAAATCATGCGTGCATACTTCATAAATCTCGTACTTTGTCTAAAGGCAGGTTGCCGAAATTTCATTACGGGCTGAGAACCGTAAGCTTGGGTCTTCTCGACGAAACTAAAAATCTCTCGGGTTGAGGTTAAATGCTTTTGAGATGGGAATAGCAACAGGTTATTTCTGACAAAAGTTAATCAAAATCTATTCGTAGATTTCGTTAAATGCTGAGACCTGTAAGCTAGATTCTTATTTTAAATGCTGCGGAGGAGAAGTGGGCTATTCCTGAATATGATACGAATTTGAATATATAAGATTCGTATTTGATTTAAATAAAAACTGAGAGATTCGGAGGGAGAGAGGGGGGAGGGTGGGGGGCTGCTACCTAGTTTTTCGTCTGGTATGGTGAAACTAAAAATCTCTCGGATTTACACTAAAGGTTTTTGAGTTGGCCATCTGTTTGTTGATTATTTTTAGATTTCAAATGTATGGCCCCCAGCTTGGCTGCATCCAGCTTTTCGTTAATAGTCTTTTTATTTGAAATGACCGTTTGTTTAAACCCAGTGGTTCAACTTTTAACGTTGATGAATTTCTGGGACAAAGATTGCCTTAACCTTAAAATACTTCTCAAATTCGTCATGCTTGGTCGTAAAATTATCGGTACCCGATTGCTTACCGAATTCATACTTGTTTGTTAATCGCAATTACTCCTGGTCTAGTTTCTAACACTTATGGAATTTTCCATTCTAAGATGAGTCCATTCAGTTTTCGCCCACCCCTTGCTACCAGAATCCAACTTCACTTGAATTAACGCTAAAGCTAAAGTGTTTCTGAAAAAAAAATGAGAATTCCATTTAAAGAAAATGGAAAAAATGAAATTTTTATATTTCACGTAGGCTTCAAACCAAACCAACTATTTTCAGTGTTTTCCAATCGCAACAATGGTACCTCCTCGACCACATGAACTATTTAGTTAATCCATTGTCTATGTCTATTTACCCGACCATTGTTATACACATTATAAAATATTAAATTGTACAAACAGGGCGGTCACACACTAACCCCAAATTAAATCTGTGAGAATTCTAATGTTTGAGTTGCATTACAAATTTTGATCGATTTTGAAATTTTTTTCAATGCTAACCATATGCTTACCCGTATACATACATACGAGTACATACATATATAATATATATGTATATGAAAGCACGCCAGTGTTATTTTCCAATAACACAATAATATCATATCATCGTAATAACCAAACCGCAATATGAAGATATAATCATAGCCAGCATATAACCCTATAAACATAGTGTACATATATAATGTATTTGGATCAATTTATTTTTTTTGATAAATTTGTCCATAAAACCGATATTTCAGCATCAACACAAACATGTTTATAAGGTATATATAAGCTATAAATAATAAATAGGCAATAGTCACGCGATCTATAATGGGTTTTGAAATAAAATTATTACCGATAGTTTATATGTTTGTCGGTATAAAAAAAAAATAAAATTTGTTCAGATAAACTACTTTGCATGAATATAATATTCTCCCGTCTGTAAATACCATTTTCCCTCGAACCCGAGCGCGCTACATTTTTATGGTGATTGAATAATTTTTACGCTGTTCGTAATTTTATCGAATAAATTAACCGAGAATTTCGATATATTTATGAATGTGAATTTTATAGTTTATAGTTATTCAATATTTGTATGGCTACACAATATTTTTATATCCAATATTACGTATGTGGATGGGGGATGGGAAGTCTGGTTGGTAAAAATATCTGTGTTTCATGACTAAATACATTTTTTTGATTTTTTGATTTTATTATTTCATAAAACGCTTTAAATACAACGACAATTTATTAATTTGGCTGAATCATGACAGTCAACACAATGTATCGTGGTAACAAATCAATGTTGCCGATACATTATAGTTGAATGATAGAAAATAGAAAAT
Organism: Tipula vernalis; assembly: GCA_958295665.1. Taxonomy (NCBI): domain Eukaryota; kingdom Metazoa; phylum Arthropoda; class Insecta; order Diptera; family Tipulidae; genus Tipula; species Tipula vernalis. The sequence goes on along the minus strand of OY282560.1, from coordinate 313,957,159 downwards.
ATTTTATAGGCTGTTTACATTACTATGAATCGCAATTTTTAGTTAAAACATAGAAATATGAAAAAATATGGTATGGGGCTTGTTTTACTCCCCTAATTAAGGGCAATATCTTTTCAGAACTTTCCGTATTTATCTCAGGTCATGGTCCTCTTAAAGGTAAACTCAGTCCCCTTTCCTCGAATGTCCGAAATATGGACTTGATGTAAAAATTATCAAACGGCCGGTCCCTGGGGTTGGCAATATAAACAACAAACATTATTTTCATCAAATGTTGTACGATTTTCCGCCGACGAAATTAGTCCGTCCAACAAAAATCAAAAGCCCCAAAGTCAAATGATTTTTGTCGAATATCCGTTGTATGGACTTAATACCAAGTTATGAAAATATTGTTTGTTATTTATATGGCCGACCCCAGGGACCGGCCATTTGATAATTTTCGCATCAAGTGCGTACGACGGACATTCGAGAAAAATCATTTGACTTTGGAGTTTTTGATATTTGTATTTACTATGTATGATCCCAAAAATTCTTTTTGGATGTTACTAATTGCCATCATGATATGAATGTTGATGGAATAAATATAAGCGCCCTCCTTTATTGATTCGTCGTACTAATTCTGAGCGTCTATAAAATTATTTCGGAAACTATTTATACCTAATGGTTTAAATTTACCGACAACAATTTATAATATTCGATCCAGCCTGCAAATATGAGTCAATTGCACTTGTATAAATTTGAAAAATAATTTGCTTTGTAGGAGAAGTATTGACTGTCGTATTCGCTTATGCCACCCCGTCTACATGACATAAAACATACAACTAAGTGCATCCATATGACGTGGAAAAACTGGCATCCGGCATACAATAATTCACAAAAAAGGGCCTCAATTCTTTAACGGTTCGCTACCACCTTCAAATTTTTATTGAGGCATAATTGGCCAACAAACGAATTTCTTTTACGAACGGCTAAGTCTGAGAAAATTAGTAACCTGTTGCGTTTAGTAATCCCTTGGGATATTTCCAAAATAAATTCGCTGGTCTCCCAATTTATGCAAAATGCTTAAATTTGAAGTTCCAGTTCGAATAGTTGAACTATCTGGGTTGTAGGAAGGCCACAGAGAGATAAACAGACCGACAAGCACCACTTCGAAATCCAATTTTTCGGACGTACGGACCCCAGAACCAATAAAGCCTCAAATATTTCAAGGTAAAAAATTGTCATGATTTACTAACGTAAAAGAAAATAAAAGTCGTTGAATCAAGACAATCGAACACTTAATTTTCAGCTTAACAATTTATTGCACAATGTAGATTTAGGATTTGTTGGTCTAATGTTTACATTTAAACATTACAAATCTATATTTTATTGTTAGAAGAAATTTAATATGAATGAAAGTAAGATTAAGTAACGAGCTGATATCGGTTTTCCCAAATCTTAAACAACATATGTAAAGCTAAAATATAAGTTTTAAATTTTAGAAAACGATCTTATAAAAAGTTTAAATGAAATTCTTGATTTAACCTTCTTCCGTCCCTCGGGTCCATTTCGACCCAAATGAACTTTTTCTTTCGAAAATCTTGATAAATATAAACATCACAAATGTGTAACTTAGTGACTTTGTCTAATATGTTCAAAATAAGTATTATACAAAAATTTAATAATTTTCGATTTACCGTTACACCGCAATAAAATAAGTAACACTAAATATCCTCGGGGTCAAAAATGGCCCATAGTAATTTTATAGATATAAAATTGTTATTTTGCCATTCACATAGATTATATTGCATTCTTATCATATATTTAGGGAAATCACCGAATAATAAATTCATTTTTTACATTTTGTTCAATTTTACTTTTGTTTCGTTCTATAAATTTGTTGTGCCTTTTCATAAAATCGTCCGTTTTCAAAACTATAAAACGCGATAGTGATGACATAAATTTTACTCTAACGTAAATTTTTAAATTCTTTGTGTTAGAATTTGTATGTAAAAGTTTAGGCAGAGTGATAGTGTATATAATTTTTATTTTATAAACTTGTGTAAGTGGTTTGGGAAATCTAATATAAATTTTACCTATATATAAAGGTAAGTGAGTTGTTTTATTGGAAATTTGAAACCACTATTTATAAAACATTATACATTTTTGTAAGGTGTTACACGAATGAGATATGGCTTCCAGTGCAGCGTTATCTGAAGACGACACTTGCTCTGAGACTTCAGATCAAGTAGAATTTGATGCAGATTCGTATGACAGTGAAGATGACGTTTATTCAGAAGAACCAGTATCGTCATATAAATCTAAGGACAAACAGATTGAATGGTTTTCTAGTCCATTTCCTCAAAGTGGTCGAGCTCCATCCTCGAATGTTATGCAGCTTACTCCAGGGATTACAAGATATGCAATTACTCGTATATCAGATGAAAAATCTGCTTTAGAATTGCTTATCACTAAAGGCATAGCTACAACAAATTGTTGCCGATAATACGAACTTGGAAGGGGTTCGGGTTTATGGAGGCGATTGGAAAGCTTTGGATTTCATAGAGCTGGAAGCCTATATTGGTCTACTGATATTAGCTGGTGTGTATAATTCCAATAATGAGGCACTAGATAATTTGTGGCATGAGCACAAAGGCCGACATATTTTCCGTTCGACTATGTCGTTGAAACGATTCAAAACTATTTCAAGAGTCATAAGGTTTGATGATCGCACGACACGAGCTACTCGCAGAAGTATGGAGAAGTTGGCCCCAATTCGAGAGTTGTGGGATAAATGGGTGGAAATATTGCCAAACTTACTTAACCCTGGCGAATACGTAACCGTCGATGAACAATTGGTTGGATTTCGTGGAAGATGCCCGTTCCGCCAATACATGCCAAATAAACCGGCAAAGTATGGAATTAAATTTTGGGTACTTTGCGATAGCAAAAATACCTATGTTTGGAACATACAAATTTACACGGGAAAGGAAGCTGGTGCTGCACCTGAAAGAAACCAAGGTTTACGCGTGGTACTTGATTTGTGTTCAACTCAGCTGAAGGGTAGAAATGTAACAATCGATAATTTTTTTACCTCGTATGAACTTGGACAAATGTTGTTAAAGCGCAATATGACAATGATTGGAACAATCCGAAAAAATAGGACATCAATTCCACCTGTACTTCTTGATGTAAAAGGCAAACCTATATTTTCCTCAATATTCGCATTTACCCGCAACACAACTATGGTGTCTTATGTTCCGAGAAAAAACAAGTGTGTCATCCTGCAAAGCACGCTTCATAACCGTAAAGAGATTGGAAATGATGCTGAAAAAAAACCAAGCATAATTTTGGATTATAATGCGACAAAAGGTGGCGTCGATACGGTGGATAAAAAGGTTGCATGTTATACCTCTAAAAGAAAAACGAATAGATGGCCAGTAGTGGTGTTTGCTAATATATTGGGCGTATCAGTTGTTAATGCATTCGTGCTATTTACTAGCGTTTATCCTGATTGGAATATTCAGAAGCATCATCGAAGATGACTTTTTATTGAAACTCTTGGTGAATCTTTAATAAAAGCGCAAATGACTAGAAGAGTTTACCTCCCACGCTCCATAGGCTCGCGAAATTTAATCGCGGATCTTACAGCATCAAATACCCAACAATTATCACCGGGAACATCTGCAAGTGCAAATGCTCAACGAAAACGTGGCCGCTGCAGTTTCTGCGAAAAATCGGCCAACAAACACACATCTAAGTGCCAGATTTGTACGAAATTTTTATGTAAGGCTCATACCAACAATTTATGTCATCAGTGTATAAAGAACTAATAAAAGCAAGGATTATAATTTATAAATTGAATTAATGTATATAACAACTTCATTTTTGTTTTATTTTATTTAATAAAATTAGAAATAAAAACAAAAACAATTTTTTTTGATGTAAATTCATATGGCCTCGAGGAACTTTAGTGTTATTTATTTTGAGGGACGGATGAAGGTTAAGAGTATCAATTCTTGTTTTTAGCAAGAAATATCTCACAGTAAGCATCATGGTGTTCTTGAATCAAGAATTATTCTATAAACAATTATTAAAAAGTGTCTTTGTTCCGGTGGAAAACATATATTTTTGGTATTGGAATGATTTCCCGTTAGGTGTGGAATTCGGTAGAGAGGTGTTAAGTTGCTCGGGAGATTCAAATTGGCACTTGTTTCCGATCCGTAGCTTGTTGCTTCCACAAGTGCTTGTGTTACCGTCATGTGATGGCAGCCGATAACCAGATTGCTGATTTATTGACTTCTACTATTGAGATAACAAGTCGCTGAGCTGGGTTAAGTTGTTATTCTTACCGTGCCGCTAATTGACCGGGCAAAGGACCCAGTTTAAAAACATGCTCTGGCGCTAACAGTGGATTCGGATACCTGACGTCCTCCGGATTAAATAGCCTTATCTTTGTACTGCGGATCTCTGCACAGACGAAAATATTCTCCTCCGCTACTCATGGGATTAAAATTGGATCATCGTAACAAAAAACAACAACAAAAATTCGAAAAATATAGACAAGGAGACTCGGCTCTTTAGGCTTGCCTTTAAATCTACAACTAACCAACAAGATATAAGCACAAGCGAGCTAAAGCACGAAGAAACTGGTTCTTCAAGACCGATCTAAAATACTAGAAGGAAGGGCTGGAGGGCCCTGGATAAAATTTACCACAGCTCACCAGACGATAGGATGGATAAGGACAAAGCCACACTTGCGTGGGCAAAAAAAGTCACCGAAACAACGTCGGAAGGCCTATGATCGATAAAAGAACGAAGCTCCACGCTATCGCCATGAGGCCCTCGAGGATCAGCTGGTTGTGGTACATATGGACCAGTCCCAAGAGGATGGCAGTATCACGACCGCCAATTGGAGAAAGGTGGAAATGTCCTTAGCTACCACCTACCTGAAAGTTCTGTCAGAAAACCCAGAACCTGATCCGATCTGTCGGGATGCGGGCTGGCACAGGAACCAGGTGAAACTTAATGCATGTGCAGAACAGAGATCTGTGCTGTTACATAAATAACCGACCTTGCTATTATATAGGAAAGAGATCCCTGTTGGTCGAGAGTTAGGGTGTGGGTCCTTTCAGACTAGCGATCCAAAGGTAATACTCCAGTTGCTGCAGATTGGCAACCCAGAATTCCCAATGCACAACTGAAAAAATAGTGTCAACCTCGAGGAAAAACCTGTGGTACCATAAACTATGGTTTCAGTGCAATCACACTCAAGGGTTATAGAAAGGACGCAGACAAGCTGGAGGCGCCGAAGTCGGAGGAAGACATTACCACTGTCCTTCATTTCAGTACATCTGGGTGCCCTGAGGTAGCGGACTGCTAAGCGGAAACTCTTCCCACAGAGACGGATATGACATCGTTCTTAGAGTCATTGGGAGACTCTCACAGTTCTTCAAACCAGGGGACGACTGTAATGATACTGTGTTTATAAATGATAAAATTTCTACAAATAAACCTCCATCACTTAAAGGAAGCATCAGCTGCTCTCCTTTTAAAAATTGGAAAAGAAGGGAAATATATCGTCTTGATCAAAGAACCTTGGGTCACTGAAGATCGGCTACTTGGGCTAAAGACTCCCTGTTATAGATTAAAGCACGCGAAAAAAGAAGGTAAGGTTCGGTCGTGCATTCTCATTAAAAATAACATTAGTAAGTTGTTTTTTACTTTCTTTAGCTTACCTAACTTATAATGTAAACCTTCCAGCTATGTAGGTCAAATTATTAACAGAAGAAAGACCCTGTGGGCGATAAATAGTTTTAAACCATATAAGTCGCCAGGACCTGATGTTATTGTCCCTGCGGTTATTTAACAAACTACGGACCTAACCATGTTACACTGCCTGCTGCTGCTGGTTAGAGGAAATTTTTAAAGGCAGCCTAAATCTATTCACATTCCAAGCAAATGAACTGAAGTGAAGGTTGTATTCATAAATAAGGCGGGAAAACGCTCGCACTACAGTCCCAAAGACCTTAAACCGATTCGCTTATCATCCTTCCTCTTTAAAATACTGGAAAGGTAAATAGAATCTCATATTAGAGGCGCGATTATGCTGGAAAAAAAGAGGCGCGATTGTGGTTTGAAATTCTTAACATGCTTATTGCAAGGAGATATCTGTGGAGACTGCTCGTCATTCACTTATATATTTCACTTAAAAACCTTTCGAGTGTACAGATTAAGCAATAGTAACCTTTATGGATGAGGGGGGTCATTAATAATCTACATCCGGCGGCTCTAACTCGGGCACTTTTGAATTTGGAAGTAGATGAATCACTAAGGGACTGGATAGATTAAATGCTAAGAGGTTGGATCATATATAGTATGCCATTTTGGAAGAATCCTCCGTCAGCAAATTTGTAAGCAGGGCACACTGCGGGGTGGCTTAGTGTCCCTCTTACTTTGGAATTTGGTCAAAAATGACCCGTTGCTAAAACTGTGGGAGAGTGGCTTCAAGGTGGTTGGTGTCTGTGGCAAATATTCTGGCACCCTTATACCCTAGACATACTGCGATTTAATAAAACCGATTTAGTAAATTTTTCGAGATTAGTCGCAGTGTGTCAACCTCGATTTAGCTAATCCCTTTGTTTTTGCATATAATACTTAACCAATGTTTAGCTAAATCGGATTTCTTAAACCACAGTCTCTCTAGGGTATTAGTGAACTCATGCAAAGTGCCCTGGGCATTCTTTCTATATGGGCCAATGGTTGTGGGTAGAATGTGAACGCAAACAAGACTGAATTGGTTCTCTTCTCCAGACTTTCATTGATGACGCGAAGTTTCTGGGTCTCGTTTTGGATGACAAACTGAATTGGAAACCTAATATTTCGGAAAGGGTAAAGAAAACTACGATAGCGCTATACTCTTGCAAAAATGGCATTCGGAATGGATGGTGAAGCGCCTCATCGTACATTGGCTATACACCGCAGTAGTCACTAGATGAGTACTGGATGACGGATGCAATTCTGAAACCAGGAGTTATAAACTTCTTCCGTGACGGTTCAAAAAGCGATGGGAAAGTCGGGGCTGGACTGTTCTGAGAGGAACTTCTGATAAACCTCACCTCCGTCTCCCCGGCTATTGTAGCATTTTTCAAACTGAAATAACTGCAATAAATGAAGTTGTAGACAGGTTGAGGTATAAAGTAATATCGGCTGGTGATATTCGCATATGTACGGACCGTCAGGCTGCAATTAAAGCGCTTCAATACCTTTTCACGTTAAAAGAAGTCCAGAACTGTATCTCATCTCTTAAGGAGATGGTAGATCAGTTCAACATTCATATTATATAGGTGCTAGGGCATTTCAATAGGACAGGGAATATAAAAGCAGACGAGCTGGTACGACGTGGCACCATCCGCCATATTACAAAAAGCAGAGGGGATATTGAAATGCCTCTTATTAAATGCAAACTACTGCTTCAGGAAGAAGCTAGGAAGATTACGAACGACAAATGGTAAACTTAGTACCTCATGCGTAATAACTCGGAAGGTCTGGCCAAAATTGAATTTGACGAGATAGAAAAAACTGATCTCACTTCAGTGATGTCAGGTCAGTATGGTTGTTGGAGTAATTACAGGGCATTGTCTCATAGGTAGGCATGCGAGTAGACTGGGATTCTTCTCAAGTGACTACTGTCATAGTTGTCAAGATGAAGAGGAGTACCACAAAGCGTTACGTAATATGTGAACGGCCCCAAACCTAAAAAGTTCAATAAATTCTTCAAATTTCTTCAGTTTGTAGAATTTTATTAATTTTATGAATTTAAAACAAAAACTGAATTTTGTTAGTTTTTGAATTTAACGAGTTTAAGAATTTTAAAAATTTTATGAATCTTATAAATTTAGTCAATTTGTAGAGTTTCATAATTTTTTTAATTTGATCAGTTTGAAGAATTTGATGAAATTTATAAACTTTAAGAATTGGATTTATGCATTTTAAAATTTTGCTCAGATTGTCAGCGGTTAATCAATCAAATGAAAAATGAAAAAGGCCAATACAGCATGACATACATTACAGGGTAGTATGTCACTAGTCGAAAGCAAGAACCTCTTTCGTTGGGACTTAAAATTTAAAAGGAACAAACGATAAAACGAACAAGCGATAACGATAACGACTAATTGATAGGTAGCAGGACGGACACCTATTATATAGAGAGATTTATCAGAATTTTTGGAGTACAATTTATAAAATTTTGAAAATTGAATAAATTTAAGTGTGTTTGAAAATTTGATAACAGAATTTTAATCCATTTCAGGACCTCAAACAATTATGATGGCAATTCCCCTTATTAAACAAGAATCAAGAATTGACTTGATGTAGCTAAAAATAAATGACTAAATTTGTATTTGTCATTTAATTGTTGACACAGGGTGTTACAAAAGTAGGTTTTTCATCTTTCTGCCCATCTAAACTATACCATAAATAAACCTGTGCGATACAAAATTATCTATCAGATTATGGATACCGGTTAGAAAATAAAAATGAAATATTCATCGACACAATAAATTAGGTGACTTATTAAGTCACACCCTTTAACCATATCTGATAAAACATAAGGACCTGTCACCAATGAAAGAGTTATAAAAACAAAATAACTTCTTCTCATTTCAACCGTAAAACCAACCAGACCAAGCATATTAAATAAACCATGACCTTGTCTATAAGCTTCGGAGTCATTTTTCACTTTTCGCACCATAAACATTTTTAAATATTCTAAACCTTTTTACCCGTATCTTACCACATATCTATACAGATCCACACTATTAAAATAACAAGAAAGCAAAAAAAAAAAAAAAAATCGAAAAGCAGAAATTCACGATGAGTTTTCATGAAAATACCACCATTTGGGGGAGGGGGAAGAGAGGGTTATTTCAAAATAATAATACCGCATTGTGAAAATTCCTATCTCTTTCGACATATATTCAGGGTGTGGATTGGTATCAACCAAAAAAAAAAAAAAAATCTATTTTCTTCGTATTTTCATCATTTAACCCATTTATTCGGAATACATGGTGAGATGCAAAAAAAAAAACAAGAAAAAGGGACCATATCATAAATTTAAAAATGTTTGTGCGGTTGATTTCATATCATTATTGTTGACGGAGGGGAGGGGGAAGAGACGTTTTTTATTTAGTATTTTAAATTCTTACCTTTAAACTTCGTTGCAATTGGCCCATCATTTGGTTCATGTATTCGCACCGTTACATTATTCATACTCGTCACATCGACGGTAACTAAATGCGGTGGATCTGGTGGTCGTGCTTGATCCCATCCTAATAGCATGCGCCGCAAACCTTTGACACGACGCTCCCATAAACCTAACTGCTTATCAATTTCACTTCCTGTACATCCTGTTACCGATTGTCCAGTATTTCCTAAAACAACAACAAGAATTTTATATATAAATTTTCCGTTTTCCACCAAATTAATGTTTGGTCGATATCATTTTCTCGTGTTTATGTTTTTATTTTTTATTTTTATTTTGCTTGCATGCATGCAATTCTGTGATTTGCATTTTTCAAATGTTTTTTTTAAGTTATAACTATTTTAATGTTTTAAACTATTTTTCCGAAACAAAATTTTGATTTTAAGCGAGTTGTTCTTCAGCAGTGTGCACATCATAGCATATAGTTCAGCAGAAAAAAAGAAAAATTAAATCGAACCACTTTAACAACGAAAAAAGATCGTTAAAATAATTACAGACAGGAAGAAATTAATTTTTATTAAATGTGTGGAATGAAGAATGAACTATACGGAGTTTTTTGATGGCAGAAAAAGCATAAATAGATGTGAGTGTAGTGGTTTGTGATGGTATATCGAATTTTGGCTTATTAATTTTTTGGGGCGTATACGAGTATATACAGAGTCGTTAACTAGTATGTATTACTATAAAATTAAACGCTGATGTTTTTATTTATCGTAATCTCCTTGTGGTTATTTGCCAATTTCCGTTTTAAGTTACTTTATCTGGGTTCATTTAGCCGTGAATATGTAATACACGGTGCTTAATAACATCACCAATTAGTAATTCTCAAAATATTATGTAAGACGCTTTGCTTGGAAGAGTTAAACTTTTAAAATATGTCAAGAAACCTTGAAATCGTTTTCAATTTTTAAGACTTGTCCAATTGGTGTTATCAAAATCAGCAAGCAGACAAGAAAATTTCCCACAATCTGGTACAGTCATGTTCGGAGTTAGAGGGTTGTTCCCGGGAATTCCTGGGACTAATTTTCCGAGAAAATAGGTAAATTAGTGTAAACCAGACTCCTGGGATTTTCGTCATAAATCCCGAGAATTTTTAAGTTATATTTTCCTCAAAATTTATTCAATTTTTCAGTCAAATATTTCAAAATAGTTTTATTATATTTGAAAAGCTACGTACCATTTGAAAATACATCCATTTTTAATCAAAGACGCTACATTTATAGGCTATCAGGCTATAAAGCTGTAATCGCTATATTATAAAATAACTTGTGAGTTTTGAAAAGGGAAGTTGGTGCAGTTGAACGTAGGCTGAGGCGTTTGTGGGGTTGGCATATTGGCTACTTTCTCTAAGTGATTGCTCTTTTGCTACAAAGACGCTTCCAGTGGAAGAGCCAAGAAGTTGGAACCATATTTGCTGTTGGATGTTTTTATGGAAAAAATAGTAAAACAATATTTTTTTTGAGATGATTGATTGTAATGAGGTAAAGCGGCTCACTCATACGTGCTCCGCCACAAAGTATCACTGACATACATTGGCGTTTGAGTTTACCCAACCACAAATGCAACGTCTTCACGCCGCTCAACGTTGACATTACCATTGAGGAACACAAGCATTGAACTAATGAACTACTGTCTCTTCCACATGAAGAGACAACAAACGGACCGACGGCCGTATTTACAGAAAAAGAACACGCCACATGGATCGGCTCGACACAAGCAACCATTTTATATTTTTTTTTTTTGCATGTTAAAATTTTCGGACACCTGGTACGAACCCGTACCAAGTAAATGGTACGTACCATCATTACATAAAATACAACATTAATACATATGAATACTTGTTTTGATTTGTTGTAACATATTTTCTTTTATTATTATTTTTTTTATATGTATATGTGTGTAAGGCCGCCACCCATATCGGCTTCAACCACCACGCCAAATAAATGGACACAATTATTTATGGGGATCCACGCGTACACATGCTTCTTGCAATGTAGTATGACACACGTATACATAAACGGAGTCACGCCTACCAACTTCATCGGAGTCAGCTTTGGGAATGGAATAGCAACGGCGAATTAAAACATCTACACACCATCATCGCCCCTATCGCCACCATCGTCATCGCTGTCATCGTCAGAGCGGTATTATCAATATTATCATCGCTATTATTACACCAGCCGGCGTAATAACATCGTCGCCACCATTCGTCGTCAGCGAAAACAGATAACATCAGTAGCCCCATCATCACCTCTATCACGACCATCGCCGTCATCACACCAGCTGACAGTGAAAACAACGACATCATCACCACCATTGTCCTTTATATTCTGGTGATGCTCCAGCAGCTCCAGCAACAGCAGCCACAACAACAGCTGCAACATCAGCAACATCATCAACATCATCAACAACAGTTCATTTTCTTTTTAATTATGTAAATTTTCCACCATTTTTTCTAAACTTTTTTTTTATTTTATTTCATTCTAATGGCTCAAGTAAAATAGCTTATCGCAAAACGACAACCAAGCCATTCTCCACCGCACTCCGCTCCGTCTTTTATACGGTCACAGTCGAGACTCATTTCGACTGCCGCCGTATAACTTTCCATGTCACTGGGAGACAGTCGAGACTCACTTCGGCTGCCTCACCCTTTCACGAGAAAGTCGAGACTCACATCGACTTTCTCCGACCACAGTCGAGTCCGTGGACTGGCCTCAAAGCGGTCACTGCCAACATCTCTTGTGAGGCCCCAAAGCTGACTCCAGACTTCAGAATTCATTTTCTGGTCTGGCATGTCACAGCTTTACCAACAATGACCTGGAAACTCGGTGGCTGCACCATTCTTGTGTCAAACTGGTATGGTGGACAGTGAGGGAAGACTAGAGGTACACATCAGATATTGGTCGAAGCGCCTGCTCCCAACCTATCTGGTGTGTGCTTCAACGTTTCCTTTCACCGCTGCCCATCTACCATCACGACACAGACTGCACACTCACTCACTTGCGTCACCAGACATCTTAAAACAGCTCTGTTTGCAGCACAACACACTTCAGTGAAGGAAGATAAAAGATACCCATCTCGACGAATATCCTCCTTCACAGCTACTGACGCAAACATCGACAGACCACATTCTCTTCCATTACCTCTGTCTCGGCACATCGCCTTAATTAATGTCCAGTGGATGGGGCATTTCAATTGAGCGACTGCCACTTCTGTTTAGCTGATCTGAACACAGACAGACCGAAATCAACCATGTTCCGCAGGAACGGGTAATTAAAAGGAGGGGGAGTCCTGTAGCTGCTCACTCATGCGTGCTCCGCCACAAAATATCACTCACATATATTTGTGTTTGAGTTTACACAACCACTATTGACTTTAAAAATTCTATCGAAATTAGCAAAAAAAATCTAACCGTTTCTTTGAAACCGCAATTGGCAATTGTCGAGACTGCTTCCACGGCTCGAAATTTGAATTTGAGAATTTAGATTCTGATCCAGAACACTGTCCAATAAGAAAACTGCAAGGACAATTTAACGTCGTGTGGTATTATAAAAAATACATAATCCTTGAAAAGTGCTTCCATTTATTTTAATGATTTCCAGCATTTATATAATTAATTTCCCGGAATCCCGAGAAATTTGGGTTTATCGCTCCCGGCTCCCGGGATTTTAAAAACAGTCGGGAAAGCAACCCTCTATTCGGAGTAGAGACCTTACAGCTTCAACTACAGATTATAGCAGAAATGATTATTTGAATACGTTATTGTTGTCAAATACGTTAAAATTTTAAGTACTTGTGATTTGAGAGGCTGACCTTCTTTTCTGTGCAAATTTTCGTCAACGTTTAGCTTAGTTATAATTCTTGTATAACTTAGACCTCGATAATAAATACGAAATGTTAGTTTAAACCTGTTTTTACATAGTCCTGTAAAAACAAGTTTAGGTGTAATGTCACTTTAGTTATAAGCATTTTCTATAGAGCTTTATCAGCTTTTAAGTTTAGGACAAGCCAAAAACAATCTCTGATTTATAGTAGTTTATAGAGAAACAATTGTTTTGGTCGACGTTTTTAGTTCTGTTGTAGGTCTTTTCACTGTAAGACGACTATTTGGAAAATAAGGTGATTTTATTGAAAACAGTTTTTTTGGTGATTTAATTTTGACCCTAAACTTGATTTTCATTGCTTTTTAAAATTGTCTCCCATGTTTTGTCATTTATCTTGTCAACATTTTAAATCATAAGGAGACAACTCAGTAAACTTTGTCATGGAATAATAGCTTAAACTTGATATTCATCGCTTTGTAAAATAATGCGCCAAATGATTTGTCATTGGTTCGGCCAATGTTCTTAATTCAGAAGTAGTCTTTTCAGTTTACTGTGTCTCCACCATTTGGAGAATCAGATGATAAGGCGATTGATGATGAAAATCAAGCGATTTTAAGTGTAAACTTGATATTCATCACTTTGTAAAATTGGGCAAAATGATTTGTTATTGCTCTGGCCAACGTTTTTAATTCAAAAGGATCCCTGTCATTTACTGTATGACTACCATTTGAACAATCAGGGGATAAAAGCTTCATTTCACTGTAAAGTCCGGCCAACGTTTTTAATTCATAAGAAGTCCTCCCAGTAAACTTTATGACTAAATATGGGGAATAAGGGAATAGCGGCTCCATTTTCCTGAAAACAGAAACCTTATAAAATTTTGAGTGCAAAATTAATAATCATCCCTTTATAAAATTAGGCTAAATGATTTTTCATTGGGCTGGCTATCGATAAGGGCTCTTTGAAAATTAAGTTAAGGTGTGAGCTCTTTTAAATTGCTTGGAAATTACCTAGAAAAATCGGCCCATAATCTAAAGTATATGAAATCGGATTTTTTTAGAAAATGAGTAATATAGAAAAAAAGGTGAACGATGCGTGAACCCTACAAGGCTATTTGATGAAACCGAATTTTCATTGCCGACTTCTTCGGGACAGCAACAAATTCGTGAACAGGATTTTTTTTTTCAACACAGTATTCCATCAAGTTACATGCAACCAATGTTACTAAGCATACCGATGTACAGTACAGCATAGGTCCCATAATTATGTAACAACAAGTCGATAAATAACACCTTGTAGAGAAACACAATTTATAGGCCTATACCCGATTGTGACAACGAGAATTTATCGGGAGACAACAAATTTGGTTCAAAATGTGTGATATTATGTGCCAACTTTAACAGGCGCATTCTTTCGACATTCAATATAAACTTTTACAGCAATCTAATTCGAGCTTATTACACCCTTTGTAGTGTCTAGCTTGACCAACAAATAAGTCGCACAGTTCAGCACGAGCTCAACGCCAACAACTATATTATTCATGTCTATCGGAAGTAGAAAATATTGTACCCTGGTTCAAAGAATGGTTTAAATACTGAGCGCTGGCTAAAATGAATTCAACATTTAATGAAAATTTATTATAGGACTAGGAAGGAAACGTTTATAGCATCCCGACTTCGATTCTATAGTTTCTCTACGGTAAAAACTCTTTACCGTTTATCGGTAAATTTCACAGGTTTACATTTACCGTTTACCAGTAAAACAATTATGTTTCTACCGGTAATTTTGTTCAATAAATAGATAAGTAAGAACGGTAAAATTTTCTTTCAATAAATAAACATTTTTAATTCAATTCATCGTCAACTTTAAAAAAATGATGATTTGTTAATAATGTAAATATTATAGTAAATATGTATTTGTAATTTGTATAACAGTATGAATTAAAGAAACCGCAGTGGTCCCAACTAAAAGAATTTTTTATGTAAAATCGTAGAGGACTAGCGTCAGTTGGGTCGTCAAATTCGAGTGATTTCATAAAATCTTTACCGAATAACCAATTTAATTTAGATTACTGTTGTGTATTCTCTATGTCACTGTTATGTATTCCAACCAAACATCTAACAAAAATAAATGAATCCTCAAAAATGAAGCAAATATTGTATGTTTTGCAATGCCAATTTTCACCCATTCTACACATGTCCAGAACTCATTCGAATGCCAGTGATAAATCGTTACAAAAACTGCAATAAAGTTGGCTGTAAGTTGTGTTCACATAAGAATAATACCTTGTTGCACCGTGAAAACGTATAATGTGACTAAAGTAGTTCCATTAAGTATTCCTATTCCTAACACACAATTAAATTACTGTACCAAAAACAATTTGCCTGAAAACAAGTTTTATTGAAGTTTTTATGAATGCCGTGTGTTATTAAGTTCCGCTAGCCAGAGAAATTTTATTTCAACCGATTTTGTAAACAAAATGAATTTTAGCAGAGCATATCAGTTTCCGGTTTAAGCGAGATTAAAATAAATGTAACCGAATCTATAACTACCATAATTAAATCTCAAATTTGTGCATTTCGAAAGTATTATCTCAAGTTGATATCGACAATTCACGTTGGACAATACCAAAACATATATTCTAACTGATCCATATTTTAACACATCCAGGCCAGTTGATGCACTTATATGTAGATGCAGAATTATTTTTAAAAATATTAACAAACAAACGAATCCAATTACATAAATGCCAATCTTCCCGTTTTCCAGGAAACTAACGGAAGTTATATGGAGCCAAATGTATTCACACAGTATCAACAAATTATTAGTAATGTTGTAACAAAAGCAATTCGTGAGAGTTCCGCTTTATCGAGACATGGTCATTAGAAGTAGTTCTTAAATATAAGTTATAAGCTCTTGTCTCGCATACCGTTGGATTAGTTACCGTTTTTCTACCGATTGTGAGAGATTCGAAAAAATGTAGACGCGTTAAGGAGGTATTTCGATCCTTATAGATGATTCGCGAGCTTTCTGTACATTTTAGGAAATTTTCGAAAATGTTCCATGACGCTATCTCGTGTTATGGTCTTTAGAAGTAATCCTTATGGGAGATTGGATTCGTTGAAGTTTTCTCTCCGGTTCGTGAGATTTTCGAAAATTTTCCATGACGCTATCTCGAATTATGGTATTTAGAAGTAATACTTATAGGCGATCAGTAAGCACTTGTTGTATAGCTATGCGATAAGTGCCCGCGAACCTCCCATTAGGATTACTTGCGTCATGGAAAATTTTCGAAAATCTCACGATCCGTAGAGAAAACTTCAACGAATCCAACGCTATGTTGCTCGCGATTTTGCCATAAGGATTATTTCTAAAGACCATAACTCGAGATAGCGTCTTGGAAAATTCTTGAAAATTTCATAAAATTTAGAAAAAACTTCAGCAAATCTATCGCTATGCGATAGGTGCCCGCGAATCTCCCATAAGGATTACTTCTATAGACCATAACTTGAGATATAGCGTCATGGAAAATTTTCGAAAATCTCACGAACCGCAGAGAAAACTTCAATGAATCCAACGCTATATGACAAGTGCTCGCGAATCTGCCATAAGGATTATTACTAAAGACCATAACTCGAGATAGGGTCCTTGAAAATTTTCGAAAATTTCACAAAATTTACCGATAACTTTAACGAATCTAACACTATGCGATAACTGCTCGCGAAACTCTCATAAGGATTACTTCTATAGGTCATAAGGTCATAACTCGAGAAAACGTCATGGAAAATTCTCGAAAATTTCATAAAATTTAGAAAAAACTTCAGCGAATCTAACGCTATGCGATATGTGCCCGCGAACCTCCCATTACTTCTAAAGACCATACCTTCAGATAACGTCATGGAAAATTTTCGAAACTCTCACGAACCGTAGGGAAAACTTCAACAAATCCAACGCCATGCGGATCACCCATAAGAAAATATTATATTTGTTGTAGGCTCCCTTTTTTATCGAGTTCCTAACTTCGTCTGTGAAAAATATGTTAAGCGCACATTTGAAGTTCCCAAATCAATCTTAAAATTCAACATGTACAAAAAGCATGGTAGCTCGAAAATATTAAATAATACCAATAGAAACGAAATCTTACAGGATTGTAAAACTATTATTGTTGAGCGAACCCTGCAATCAGGGTTGTAAAAAAACATTTTTATGTATTAAGAGGAAAGCCAAAATATCCTCTGAACGGTAAACATAACAAATAGCGATTATCTCAAATCACGCAGAATTAAATTGTGCATAAAATGTTGGCAATTGTTCCATTCTTTGGCACTTCTTCTTTCGTGGTGACTTAGTCCGGATAACTATCAAGTAATACCGTTGTCTTTCTACCATAATGCTTCAAAACATAATTCCCATACATTTGAAGTTGTTGGCCATATGTCGTATGGCTTTGGCCATATTACGGAGGGTAGCAAATGACTTCCATCTGGAATTTGTTGGAAAATTGTCCTTGGTAAAATTTGTATTTTAAATACTCATTTGATGCTTGATTTTTCCCCTTCCGTTGAGTATCATCATTAATTAAAGATGACGGTATTGGACCCAATTCATATTTAAAATATGAATGAAACTCTTGCGCTATCATTGCTGATATTAAAATCAGCAACAAACATAATTGGCAATGTTCCGCAATATTTTTGAATTTCAGCCACGGTTTAATTAAAAAATCCAACCCCAGATGATATGGTTGAAGGAATTTTTCATAGCCGGAATTCATTTTATTTTAGGATTTAAAACCTTAGATGTAAAATTTTATTAAAATCCATCCACAAACATATGCTACCCCGTTCCTTTTTGTGGTGTTCCGCAATATTCTTTGAATTTGGCTCTTATTTTATTTAAGAAATCCGACCGCAAATGATTTGACCCAACGAACTCTTCAGAGCGTGAAAAATTCTATTTTATATGAGGAACTATACAGACTCGGCTTAATAAGTTAAACATAAAATTTTGTAAAATCCAACCAACATATTTGATGATAAATTAATTATTTTGCCGTACGTCCAAATGATAAATCAATGTGGCGGATTTAACAACTTTTCTAGAAGAGATTTCTCTACAAATCGATTTTCTAACCAGTGGATGGTCGTCGCTACCAAACCAAAAGCTAATTCATGTTTTGTTTTACAAATTTTGGAGACTTAAAAACTGTCCTGGTTTTTTTAAGTCGAATTTGTACTATATTTTCAAACTTTTTCAGACTTTGTTCAGCTTAAAACGTTTCTAACTTGCTCACCCTAGTGCAACTCCCATTGGCTATCCTTTTTTTTAAACTAAAACCAACCCAAACGTGCTTCTTAATTTGTTGTTAATAAATCCTGAACTAAAACTACATAAGCCATAATGAATAAAATATGGCTAAAATCGTGAAATTTGCGATAGTTTCTTGTGGTTTAGTGTGCTCGGCGATTTTTACTTGGGGATCAAAATGGAACAAAGAATTTGTATTGAATTTTGAAAATTACAAAGACGTTGAATGTATGATGAGTTCTTTGGATGCCCGAGTACACCAACAACTGACGACATCGTCGAAAAAGTGAATAAAATGGTTATGAACGATTGCCGAATCATTATATTCTCTCAGGGTTGCTGATGATGTTGGTATATCATTTAGCTCATGCGAAACACTTTTTTCCAATTTTTTGGGCAAGCAACGTGTGATAGCAAAACAGGCACCCAAATTGTTGAGTTTCGACCCAGACCAGTACCGAATGGGCATTGCTCGGAGTTGCTGAATGAAATCAACGATGATCCAAAACTGGCCAAACGGGTCGTAACTGGTTATAAAACGGGAGAGTACGGATTACGTCGAAACAAAGGTCAAATCGTTTCAATCGAAGCTGCCTGAAGTGGCAAGACCGAAAAGAATATGAATGTTCTGCTCATTTTTATACTGTTATCTTTTATTTCAAGGGTACAGTATAATATGAGTTCTTACCATCTGGAAGTTATACGCTGTTTGCACGAATCCATTCAAGCGAAACGCCTGGATTTGTTGGCGAAACAATTATCTGCTTGTTCGTAAACTTTTAATCAAAAACAACGAGGGTTGTGATGCCTCAAGCTCCCTATTCCCCTTACATGTCCCTGCTACAAGTCCCTTCTTTTTGTCCAAAAATTAATTTGCCCAGCACAACAAAAACAGTGTAACCTCTTCAACAGCCTTTTTTCTAGCACCTTTCGAACAATAAACTAAAAATCCAATATGGCTACAAATGTCAAGATACCACTGAAACAAGGTATCAACCCAACAAAAAAAAATAATGTAACAACTGGACTACAGCCAGCGAAATTAAAAAAAATCCACGATTTTCTGTTCAAGATGGCTGGATGGCCATTTTTTCATTTCCCGGCATCAAAACTCTAAAAACGTGTTTTTCATTTTTCGCAAAAATTACTGCAAAAAAAGTCGATTTTTGAAACTTAACACTTTTTTGGCATGCCGGACCAATTTTTAAACGTGCCAAGTTTAGCTTGTCTGCCACGTTTTTGCGACCACTAATATAAATGCCCAAAATGCTCGAGCACGCGAAAAAGCGTGTCCACTTATCAAATGTTTCACTGTTGCATTTTCATAAGCTGTTATGGGCAACAGCTTATGGAAAATAAGTGGACACGCTTTTTCACGTGCTCGAGCACTTATTTTGAGCATTTATATTAGTGGTCGCAAAAATGTGGCACGCAAAAAATTCCTAGTACGCTTGCTTTTATGAAACATCCAATTGCGCCAAGATTCATATGGCATTAGTTAATGAAATCCTCTTAGGCGTATAATAACTTCAAATATGTCACTGCTATTAAACACGAACAGTGCTATCTTTCTACATAGAATTTGACTGATGTAGAAGGTGTGATGCATTTTATGCCACCTAGAGCATAATTTGGGTCTAATCCGTCGAAAGTAAATAGATACGTATACATCTGCATTATCAACTTGTATTTCAGTTAACTCTCTGTACGATGAACATACCCATAGAATTCAATAAATTAATGACAAGCTTAGAATCTATACTAATTTACGATCAAGATAAACTGACCAAATAACCTGAATCCAAATTGCACTGGTGATATAAACGGTTTCATATGTAAATATTTTCAATATATCTTCGCCGTTTTTTTCAATTTCATCAAATGTGTGTAAATTTGAGATTGGACGGCTTCTTTGATGATTGCTTCTGCTTCTTTAACAATTCTTATGCCATGCGGTCTGTTTTGTTTGTCGCATGCATAATTACGTTTACGTTTGTCTACTGATATTCTTCGTCTCAATCTGTTCAATTTCTTCCGAACGAAACAAGCAATTATTTTTAAAATTCAAAGATGGCATAATCGATCTGCAAATTTTCTCCTGTTAGAACTTAACGACGCATTGTCTACATACATTGTCTACACGAGTAAGACAATTGATTAATTACTTCACGTAGCCTACGCGGCACAACACTGACATCAGGTCAACAACTACGTGAGTTAGATAGTTTAAATCTTGCCACCCGAACGGCGCCTCTCAGGCGCCATCCTATTATTTACTTCAACTCGAATGTCGCTTATTATTCATGTAAAATTGTATTATCGGTATCTGTTTACCAAAACAAGTAAAAATTCTTCGATAAGACCGTGGAACTGGTCGCGCTTCTACATCTGGAACTACCAATAATAGTGTCCGATTGTTTTACGTGCTGTTTTACGTTTGATGAGCGAAACTTTACTCAACAATGGCAGAAACATATAGATATATTGTAACCCAACTTCGAAAATTACAAGAAAATATTTCAAATTTAAATAAATTTGACGAACTAGATTTGATGTTTGGGCTAACTTGCCCTTAAAACAACAACAGTAAAATAGTTATGTGTTATAAGAAGTCCTAATTAGCCAAAAAAATTGTTTCAGGAATTTTGAGCGGCTGACAGGGTGTTCCGTGATGAAAGATCATAGATCAAATTAAAATTGGCCATCGAAGCGTTCATAAGCTCTGTCGTGAGGCAAAAGGAGTGTTCTTATTTCAGTTCTAAAGGTTATAGACAAAATTCAGATCCGTAAGCTGTCTTAACTATCTTCTAAACATTTTTCAACATTGCGACTAATATCATTTGAGAAAATCTCGTGAGCTGACAATGTGTCCTTTGATGAAATGTAATACAGTAGCCTTATTTCAACGGACCCTCACTTTAACGTACACCTCACTACAATGAACACACTTTTAAGCCCCAAGCAAAACTGAAGTTTTTCCATGGAACCGCCCTTAGTTAGGCAGACATTTTTTTAGAGCGGACACGAACAGACCTTTCTGCGATGAACCAGCATTAGTAAGTTTTGAAATAAGGCCAATTAGGAAGGAACTTGGTCATTTCCGATTTTGACGAAATTCGGCATGTACGATGGAAATAGGATTCTAAAATGATTTGCAGACGAAGTTCTGGTAGTTAATTATGATGAAATTCAGCAAGTAAAGGGTGTCCCAAAATTGACGCAAGATTTGAATTTGCTACCATTTGTGCAGTAAATTGTTGGCAACTCTGAAAAAAAAAAAAAAAAAACAATTTGACAGCTGGGACTTTGGGGTTAGTAAAAATGGAGCGTTACGCGATACAGCAACGTGTTTTCATTATTGAACAATATCTCAAAAATAATGAAAGTTTGGCGGTCACAGTTCGAAAATTTCGTACAAAATATGGTCGCAATAGTGTGTCAACTTCGTCAACTGTGAAAAGATTAATTGAAAAATTCATGGAGACTGGATCAGTTGAAGACGCTAAAAAGACTGGTCGTCCAAAAACAAGCCGTTTAAATGTCAATATCGTAGCAGTGCGTGAGAATGTTGGTGAAAATCCCAGAACATCAATTCTGATAGATATTAGATAGATAGATTCAAGGCGAGTGGTCAAAAATATTGTAATTTAAAATTAAATAAAAATTATTCTGTGAATAAATATAAAAGTATATCCTGCTTTTTTTTAAATACAAAATACTGTTGCTTTACATTGATACAAAATCATTGGTGCCGAAACCCGGGAATATTACATTAATAAACCGAGTTTATCCTGTTACTTGATTTTGGATTATTCCAGATTTTATGGTGACGTCATGGCGTCAATTTGCGGTCTTACGTGAACCGTTTTGGATTATCATCAAGAAGTAACCTTTTAATTTACAATCCGGTGGTCTAAAAAAATAATAATTGAAATTCAACGATAAACTTGATTAATATACGCAAAAGAAATTTGCGGAATATACAAAATGGCGTGATCTATAAGTACCCTCGGCGATACTCAAACGGGTCTGCAAGACGCTTATGTTAGCTTAGAACAATTAGAAAGTTGTTACCGTGATTTGGAAGAATTCGATCAAATGATTATGGACATCGATCCCAATGCTTCTGAGATAGAACAATTCGAACAAAAATTTCTCAAATTAAAGGCGAAGCGTCGAACTGTTATCGACGATACAAGTCCACTATTGAGAGCGGTTCAAAAGCAATTAAATGAAACGATGACGTCATTTACAACCCACCAAAAAGAACTGTTAGAGTCAATTCGTGAAATAAGCATGGCAGCAGTACCGAAATAAGACATAAAATTGCCTCCGTTAGACATTCCGTGCTTTTATGGAAAAAGATCAGAAGAATTTCAATCGTTCAAAGATTTATTTGAAACCATTGTTGATAAAAATACAGCAATGTCAAATTGTCAGAAGCTTAGCTATCTCAAAGGTCTAATGAAAGGTGACGCATATATCTTTATTCGCCATACCACGGTAACGGATGCCAATTACAAAGGAACTTAGGAAAAGGTCTGTAAACGATATGATCAGGCAGTTCTAGTAATTCGATCATTCGTGAAAAGGTTTTTGGAACAACCTGCTATGTCCAATTGAAACACGCAGTCTCTAAGACGTGTTCTCGATACCGCCGCAGAAGTGATTGCTGCTCTAAAAGCATTGGGTGATGATGCCGAATCACGTGATATTTGGCTTGACCATATACTCTTGAACAAACTAGACGAAGATTCTCGGAGAGGTTGGGCCGCTAAAACGGTAGAAATAAAATATCTGACATTCAACTCGCTGAGAAAAGATGTAACGCTTTCGATACTTGCGATATCTCCAACAAGCGATTAATACGAAACCGATATATATGGTCAGCAGACCTCCTCTCAGACAAATCCACCGTTAAAGATGATAAAGTGCCGGAAGTATGGAAAAAACCACAGATTACAGGATTGTGAACAATTCAAATCATTTGATTTAAATCAGCGTAAGGAATTTGTTGCTTCATTCGGATGTTGTTTCAATTGTCTTGCCGTCGGTCACAGTTCAAAAGTATGTCGCTCACTAAGAAGATGCCAGTTGACAACAATATCACAAAAGCCGATTCCAGTAATGACACTTCGTCATCGTCTTTATCCAATGAAATAATAACAAATGTTTCAATAAATCAAGCGGGTAGTTCGCAAAGAAATCCGGTTAAAAACGCGAATAATACTCAAGAGAATCTTCACTCATATCGTATCTCTCTGTTCAAGTCCATTATTACCTACTGCTCGAGTAATTATTCGTAACAAGTTTGGACGGAGCTGTCTAGGTCGAATGTTGTTGGATTCAGGATCTAATGGCTCAATGATAAGCGAGTCTTGCGTTCGAAAACTGAATCTTCCACGCATAAATGCGCGATACCCAGTCAAAGGAATAGCTCCGAAAACCACCACAAGGGGGTTAACAACGATTGAAATATTACCTCATTTTCATTCGGAATTAAAGTTAGAAATCAATGTTTACATAATGAATGATCTACCAAAAACATTTCCAAAAGCCAGCCCAAAACTATTAAATGAGTGGGAAAGTTTTAAGTCTCATACTTTGGCTGATCCAGTAGATAACGATGTGGTTATGGGTGTTGGCTATTTTCTAAAAATACTATCAGACGGTAAGTTGGAAGGTCCAAATAGGCTAACCGCTCAAAATACGCTATTCGGTAACAATAATCATTCAACGTCAATTTCGATCTTAACATTGACCAAACGCTCAGGAAATTCTGGGAGTTAGAGAATTTTCCTACGGATAATAATATTAGTCTGTGATAACGAAGATCGTTATGTAGTTAAACTGCCATTCTTTTCAAACCAACCTGTACTTGGAGATTCAATAACGCAAGCTCTATCGCGATTTTCAACTCTTGAAAGAAAGCTCCAGTCCAATCATAATCTCAGGGAATCATATGGAGGAAGTTACGGCAGAGGACCTAGCAGTTCCACCAACCCATCACTTTTATTTGCCGCATCATCCAATAATCTAGGAATCAAGTATCACCACTAGAGTACGCGTAGTGTTTGATGGCTCAGCAACATCCAAATCTTCGGTATCTCTTAATAAAATATTAATGGTCGGTCCCACTGTGCAACCAAATCTTACATCAATAATAATGCGTTTTCGATTGCACAGAAAAGCATTCACGTCTGACATAGAAAAAATGTACAGACAGATAAAGGTTCATCCTGATCATGTTAACTATCAACGAATATCTGGCGAAAGACACCTACCGAGCCTTTAAAGCATTTCAAGCTACAAACGTTGACGTAAGGAACCACGCCAGCTGCATTTCTGACAACCAGATCACTGCTCCAGTTAGCTATTAAATTAAGCCAGAATCTACAGCAAGTTCTAATATCGGCTGGATTTCTACGGAATTCCTTAACACCATCGAAACAAAAAATCCAGTTACCGCAATATAGATGATAAAAGGCTGCGCTCAAAAGGTTTTAGGACTGCACTGGAACTATGAAAGAGAAGGTAAATATGATTTATGATAGCGCAAAACTAACAAAGCTCAGGCTTCTTTCAGATGCATGTAAAAATGTTGTTCCAACAAATATGGTTACTTTCTGTAGAATGGGATGATTTACTACCAAGAGAAATTGTCGATGCTTGGAACAGTATCAAATGTGAAATAAATTAAATAGAGAGTATTAATATCCCGCGTTAAATCCATTTCAACGACGAATGCCTAGAGATACATGGATTTTGCAATGCCAGCAAAAACGCTTATGCAGCCGTTGTATATATAAGAGCTGCAGATCGATCCGGCCAGGTTAAGATAACTCTAATAGCAGCTAAAACAAAAGTATCTCCCATTCGTCGCGTAACCATCCCCAGATTGGAGTTATTGGCAGCTCACTTATTGGCGAAATTGTCAAGATAAGGTCTTCGTTCTACCAACATACTCGTGGACTGACTCTAAAATTGTGCTGCATTGGATAGCTAAGTAACCCTCAACATGGCCAACGTTTATTGCTAATAGGACAGCGCAAATCCACGAATGGTTACCTATTACCTAAGCGAAGAATTCGCTTTGGTGGAATGGATCGGACTGGTTATATCATGAAAAAAACTATATGGCCAAAGTAAAAATTGATAACTCTTAGTGACAATCAAGAGTTATCGGAACAAGCAAATACAGGATATGGGCGCAACTATCCCAATTTGAATCACAGATCAAATTGTTAGCATCAAGAAAAGCCATAAGAAGTAGCATTTTGTCGCTCTCGCCTTTTCTGGATAATCAATTCGTTCTACGTGTAGTAGGTCGCTTAAAGAATTCTAGCTGTTCAGTTAGTGCGAAGCATCATATTATTTTGAAAAAATCACATCGCCTGTGTCAGGCCATACTGACGTCCATGCACCTGTATCCGACTGCAGCTACATTATTTCATTTATCCCGGCAAAAATATTGCATTACATGTGGAAAAGTATTAGCAAAAAAGATAACGAACGACTGTAAGGTGTGCTTCAAATTAAAATCGCAGGCAAAACCACAAATAATGGGCGATTTGCCGGCCGTGCGAACAACTCCAACCCGCTGTTTTTCCAAGGAAGGGCTAGATTATGCTGGTCCATTCCAAATCGTTATAAAACGTGGCAGAGGTAAAGCATCAGTAAAGGCCTACGTAACTGTTTTTATTTGCATGGTGATAAAGGCTAGACATTTGGAGGCGGTTGTGGACTTATCTACCGATACCTACCCTACCGCCCCCACTGATATCTATTCCGACAATGGGACTAATTTTAAGGGCGTAATAAAACTATAACAGACTTTCTCACTGGAAAAGGAAGTCAATGGCATTTTATACCACCTGCAAGCCCCTCAATGGGAGGACTTTGGGAAGCAGGAGTCAAATGCATGAAACATCATCTAATAAGAGCCACCGAAAACGCAATATCGCAAACGCGAAATTGAAGCAATATTAAACTCTCGTCCGCTTACACCATTTTCAATCGATCCAAATGACGAAATGCCATTGACACCTGCACACTTCTTACTTACGGAGCCGTTGGAATCTCTACCAGAAGAAGA
The DNA here is from genome assembly GCA_958295665.1 of Tipula vernalis. Taxonomy (NCBI): domain Eukaryota; kingdom Metazoa; phylum Arthropoda; class Insecta; order Diptera; family Tipulidae; genus Tipula; species Tipula vernalis. Next base: position 313,930,695 of record OY282560.1, on the reverse strand, counting down.
TTTATAGGATGTGGCAGAAAACCGATTGGATCGATGGCAGAATGTTCAGAAGCGAGTCCAAGGTTATTGGCGACGATTTTCCAGAGAATATCCCCATAAGCTGCAGCAAAGAAAAAAATGGAACCAGCAAGAAACAAATGTAAAAGTTGGGGACATGTTATATATCAAAGATGAAAATACCCCTCCACTCAATTGGCCGCTAGGCAGAATCATCAATATATTTCCTGGTAAAGACGATATAGTGCGAGTAGTTACTATTAAAACTAGATCCACTCCACGCTAAAGAGACCAGTATCGAGTTCCTATAAGTTACAAAAAATAATAATAATAACATTAGGTTAGGTTAGGTTAGGTTAGAGCGGCTGCCAAAACGCACACTTAGACCGATGACGATCCGTTGTGATACCGAGGGATCCTACTCCCCTTCCACCTTCACTGGAACCAATTTGAGCTATTTACGTAGCGTAAGATATCTCGCACATTGCAGTTCATGAGATCCATAAGGCCGTCCAAACTATACTTGCCCAGATATTTGTGCTTTCTGTAAGCTAGCGCCGGGCATGAGCAGAGGAAGTGGCTCAGAGTCTCTTCCTCCTCCTCATCCATGCATCTTCTACAGAAGTCATTTGTCATTGATCCAAGCCTCCTCGCATGCTCCCCAATGCGGCAGTGTCCTGTGAGTACCCCCACGACTATACCTAAGTTAGGTCTGCGTAGGGATAGTAGCGTCTTGGAGCGCTCCAAGTCCAGTTTCGGCCAGACTTGCCGCGCTACATTGCATGTTATGGTGTTAGTCCACCTCTTCTGTGCCGAGGCTATCGCCTTATTACCAAGCGCCCTAAAAATCGCCGCTATGGGCCTCCCCAGATTTGCCCTTTCCGGTTTCAATTGGAGAGTTGTACCTTGCCTTGCCAGTTCGTCAGCCCTACAGTTCGCCCGTACATCCGAGTGACCGGGGACCCAGACTATCTGGATGTTGAACTGCTCACTCATCTCGTTAAGAGATGAGCGGTACCTCAATTCCACCACGGATGTCAGGGAAACTGATTCCAGCGACTTGATTGCCGCCTGACTGTCCACATATATTGTTATATCCCTTGTGGATATGACATTATGCCTCAACCAAGTCAGCGCTTCCTCAATCGCTACCACCTCCGCCTGGTACACACTGCAGTGATCAGGAAGACGAACGGATAAATTCACATTTAATTTGTCACAAAAGACTCCTGCTCCGACTTTGCCGTCTAGCTTGGAGCCGTCAGTGTAAAATTGAATACAACCAGTTTCTGCTATTGACCTGTTCCCCCATGATTCCCTTGAGGGGAGAAGAGTCCGGAAACCCATTTCAAAGCAAACAACCGGTGTTGTGTAGTCACTATTCACCACATCTGCCTTTAGCGACCTGCCAATCGTCGAGTGGCCCGTCTGAAGACATTTCCACTCACCCACGGCAGAGAGTCGTGCAGCCGTAGTTGCCGCTCTCTGCTTACCAAAGATGTCGACAGGAAGAAGGTAGAACATAGCCTCCAGAGCACGTGTAGGGGTTGTCCTCAGTGTCCCGCTTATAAGCAAACAGGCCGTTCTCTGCACCTTCTCTATCCTATTCTTATAAGTTGTCTTGTCTAGTGCTGGCCACCACACACTCACCCCGTACATCAGAATCGGTCTGACTACAGCGGTGAAAAGCCAGTGTACCAGCTCTGGTCAGACCCCATCTCCTTCCGACGGCGTTCCTACACGAGTACAGAGCCATGGTAGACTTCTTTACCCTCTCTAACATATTGGGCATCCAATTTAGCCTACTGTCCAAGATTATGCCCAGAAATCTTGCCTTATCAGTAAAGGCCAGTGGCGTGCCATTTAAGGTAGGAGGGGCGACTACCGGAATTTTATATTTCTTGGTGAAGAGTACCAGCTCTGTTTTGGATGGATTTATACCCAGCCCACATTTGCTGGCCCACTTTAAAATGATGCGTGCGCGTGTTGCATGACATCCTTAATCGAGCCTAGGTACTTACCCGAGATCGCGATCGCCACGTCATCTGCATACGCTATCACTCCTATTCCCTCCCTCTCCAGTTCCAAAAGTAATCCATTGATAACTATGTTCCAGAGAAGAGATGATAGGACACCACCTTGCGGAGTTCCTCTAACTAGTCGCCTCCTAATGGTGGTTTCCCCCATATCCGCATTAATAATCCTGCCTTCTAGCATTTGATTTATGAATCTCCCTAAGGGGTCGTCCACACCTAAGAAAGACAGTCCTTCCCGAACTGCCTCCGTCCTGACATTGTTAAAGGCGCCCTCTATATCGAGGAATGCTACCATACAGTACTCTTTCGAGTGGATTGATTTCTCAATTGTTCACACCAGGGAATGCAGAGCATCTTTTAGTAGATTTAAAACAAAATTCGTAATTTTCCTTACGGCGAATTAACCAGCTTGAAAAGGTTTTTCTACAAAATCTACAAAATTTATCTAACACAACAACTGAAGCCTAATGAGCATGCACAGCGAAGAGAGTTCGTTGAATGGATTATTGAACATCAACAAGTGGATGCTGATTTTTCGAGCAAAATCATCCTAAGCGATGAAACACATTTTCATCTTGATGGATTTATTAATCGCCAAAATTGCCGTGTTTGGGGTTCGGAAAACCCACATGCGACTGTCGAAAAACAAATGCATCCACAACGTGTCACTGTTTGGTGCGGATTTTGGGTTGGAGGCTGGTCGAGTAGTGACTGTGTTGCTGGTGCTCGATATTGCGACATGATAACACAGTTCCTTCTGCCGAAATTGGATCATATTGATATGGCTAATATGTGGTTTCAACAAGACGGTGCCATATGCCATACAGCCCGTGAAACAATTCAATTACTGTGTGATTTAACGATTAGATCGTGTGATTTAACACCATTAGATTTCTTTTTATGGGGTTATTTGAAATCAAAGGTGTATGTTAACAATCCCACAACAACCCGTACATTACAGGAGGAAATTAAACGCTGAATCAACGAAATACAGCCACATTTATGCAGGATGGTCATGGAAAATTTCGACAAAAGAGGGCGTATGTGCCAGCAAAGCTGTGAAGGCCACTTGCCCAATATGTTATTCTATAAATAACCATATCCTATGTACTTAAAATAAATCATTTCATCATTTGAATTTCATCAAAATCGGATAAGAAATGGCCCAGTTCCTTCCTAATTGGCCATATTCCAGAACTTCGTCTAAAAATAATTTGAGATACCCATTTCTATTAGAAATGCTGAATTTCATCAAAAACAATAAAATTTTTATTAAACAAAATTACAAATCCTCGTTGTTTAAGGGACACCTCACTACAACGGACAACTTTTTTGGTTTCGTCGGCGTTCGTTGTAGTGAGGTTTCTCTGTAATTAAAATCGGCCTTCGAATTATTCGTAACCTGTCCTATCTACCTTCTAAGCATTTATCATCGTTGAGGTTGATTTATTTTGATAAAGTGAGATCAAACGGTGATCCAAATCTTTTCACAGTCTTTAACATTTCATCTCGAAATCTAATATCAAAATATGACGGTTGCAACAAAACCGATTAAATCAAAGTTTCAATGTTTAATAAACGCCGCAAATAATTCAACGAGTTCTGGAAAATGGTGATATCAACAATTCTCCATTTTTGTCATATGATGTTTTCGCTTTAGAGGATTGTGTCAATCAGACCATTTTCAGTTATATATTCGCCAATTCTATCGTATAATCAATGCACCATTATCTATATTAACAATAAAAATGTATACCCAATTAAATAATTCCAATAAATTGAACAATCGATTGGAAAATTAATAATGAAATATAAATATTTTACACGATTATATCACAATGTACAGAATTCTGCGAATAATTTGTAATCATATATTTTACCTGCGACAATTAAATTAAATGCCCTCCCGCACAAACAAAATCAATAATAATGTCTCGAACATAATGGTACGTTTAATGTATTGTATGAACCACAAATATTATAAAAATCTCGCTCCCCTTCGGCAACGGGCAAATTTGATACCAATTATAATGCGTTTAATCCACAAAAAAAATTATTACGGTATTTGTCTTACATATTATGTGTCATGATGATTTTATCTAAATAATTTATCGATTCGACGTGCACCATCTGCTGAAATGATTAAATCTAACTCAATCTATCTAATACACACATGAACATACATAAAACTAATTAGGAAACTATTTTATTGCTAAAAACTATAAATTATTTAATTTCTCATACTAAATACAACGAATTAAATTTTATAACATTTATGTTTTATGAGTTAATTAACGTTAGTCGTAATTTTGATTGGTTCGCGGACAGTATAAAATAAACAATAAAAAATTGATGTGACCACCGTTTTAATGCAGTTTTATCGGTTTTTTATATTTTTTTTTTAAATGGAAAACTACTGTACCATCAATATAAACGACAGGCAAACTAAATGCGATTTTTATCGAAATATATTTTTATGTATCACAGCATTATGTACAAACATAAAGCCATTATAAAATGATATGTTTGTAAATGTATATAGTATATCAATGAAGCAAGTATCGCATCTCAATATTTCTGTATAGCTTTATTGACGATGAATTTATGATTTTAATAGCGATATATATGTTTGTAATCAATCTAGATTCAATATCAAGAATTTGTATGGATTATTAACCCTTTTATTTGATTTACATGTATAGTAGTTTTGCAATTGATTAAAAAAATAATGGAGACATGATAAAAAATTGACAGATCATTTCATTTTTGTCATTGTTCTAGCTTAAATCAAAGCTTACCTAAATATACAAGCCGTCAGGTTAAAATTCGAACTTAATATAATGGGGGATAGAAAGACAAAAAAAAATGAATTTTTCATACAAATCATATGAAAAGTTATGTTTTTTTAATATCGTTTTTTTTAAATGAAAAATCTTACAAAAATGAATTTTGATTTCTACGTTATCAAGAAGAATGATTGGTAAATATACGATTTGAAAATCAATTAATAAAATCTTGTTTATAGATATTTAATTAATGTTTTAGTAAAACCCCTTTATTTACAAACACATCTTTACCACCTCATGACGTCATACCTTTCGTTCATGTTTTTTTTTGTAATAAGCCATAGTGACACCTACTTATAAACTCGACTAATTAAAAAAGTTTAAAAGAAACAAAATGGCCGTGTAATTTTCGTGTTTGAAATCAGATGGCGGTAATAAGAAATTGAAATAAATTCATATTTCAGAAAAACAAATCAAAATAATGTTTTAGCAAGTTAGGAGTATAATTTAGTAAATAAAAAGATTAACGAGCATGCGAATCTATTTCATCCGGACATTATTGATTTGAAGTCGAAAAATTCGGACGATGCGTTTGTTTTCAACATTCAAAAATTGCAATAATGATTTGAATGAAATTTGAATAATGATATTCCTATCTCTAACGGTGGAAATGAGTTTAACAAAAAGAATTCATCAGCTCAATTAAAAATACGAAAATTAATTCAAGTAAAAGGTACCGTCAATTAAAAATTAATTAATTAAGAAAAATTTTTTTTGTGATTTTAATAAAATATTGTATTTATTTATTTATTTGTATAATAACAATAATTTATTATTAAAAGGAAAAGCACACATGGAAGCAACAAAAAAAAACAGGACGAAAAATTAAGAAAGTTGCTTCCATTAGGCATAAAAACCTTTTAAATTATTTCAAACAATATCCACGTAATGAAGTCTTATTGACTGAAGCCGACGAATGATGTTGCCAACGTTACTTATCGGCATACACGATCCAACCTTGAAGAAATTTGGAGGCAATTCCAACACATATTCAAATTGTGAAGCGTCCAAAACATATTCAAATTGTGAAAATATATTAATAAAATTGTTGTTTTTTTTTCAAATAAATAATATTAATCCACATAAATTTCGCACATAAAAACCACTTTGACATTTGATTGCTCTATTAACCATAATAAGTCCGGGGAAAACCAAATAAAACGGATTATTAATTTTTAAAACTCATTCGAACAGAAATAGTAACCGAAATATATATTTTCTGTGGTAAACTACAGATGTCACTAGTTTCTCACTTGACAGTGTACAAAATGGAAAAGCTAATTTTTTGACATATTCTAAACAAATGTCATACTTGTCAATGGAGAAAAGTAGTAAGACGAAAGAATTGATCGAAAGTAAAAGAAGCTGGTGCGAGATGATTTTCTCGAAAAACTTTTCGATCACATGATGGATGTTAAATCACATGTACGATCAAAGGCATTGAATATATTTTATCAGCTGAAAGAGGATTATGCTGTGCCGTTGTTATATCAACATAAAATATTAGTGAATGCTATCGATCGGTTAGACGATAAAAGTACCTTGGTGCGCAAGAATGCCATTATCTTGATTAAAACATTCTTGGAGCGAAACCAATTTTCAAAGCCTCAATAGTACATTATCAAAATTAGAGGAATTTTTATTGTCGAAAACAAATAGTGATGTGATTGAAGCCATTTCATTTTTCACAACCGGATATTGGTTTGGCATCGAGGGCACTGAGGTCGGAATGATTAAATCATTGAATTTAGTGTGGTCGAGTGATAAAGAAAAACGCGATTCTGTCACAAATGAATACTTTAGAATATTTTTCTCGACCGATAAGGATGGCAGATCTCATGCTCTTGAGGTAGTTGACAACTTGACAAATTTATTTAATTTTTTAACAAAAGGTTTTACAAGGCTTTTGAAATTTTAATAAGGCATTGGATCGAAAGTGAGGTAATTGAAAATATGATGTTTGAAGATACAATGGAAGATGAAGCAAGAAAAGCTTTACAAATACTCGTATTAGCATCATGGTAAATATAAATTTAATTAAGACTAGTTTTTGAAAAACTGAATTCATCTTTAATTTCAGCGCATCAAATTCAGTCGCTCAGGCGAATGTACCAATTCTTCAGGATTATGGTCTTGAAAGAATGAAAGATCCTGGAGTTTATTCACCCGTACTAACGTTTTTACTAAATTTAGTACACGACAAAGATGATTCCAATTTTAGGCGATTCAGTCCAAACGACCAACTCGTTCAAACTGTTAAAGTAAAGAAACTTATGTATGACTGTATTTTGGAGCGGAAAATTTTAAAATTTTTAATCCTATTACCGCATCCGTATTTGATTTTATTTATCAAGTATCACAATCACCAGATAAAGTGAAAGAGGAAATATTATCTGAAATTTTACAAAAGATCGAGAAAAAATCGATTGAATGGTTGACCGAGGACGAGAAGAATCATAATGTTGGCGGCGAGATTTTGAAGCTCCCCGCTTGGTTGATGACACGGACTATTTACTTGATTAGATATGTGGCCATGAACGAAATGATATTTTTGAATATGGATGTGTACAGCAATACAAAATACCGACATGAGTTGCATAGGGGTCGCGAAAAACAAATGTTAGACAGGCATCGAAAGACAAAAAACGCATCAGCGAGCATAACGCATTAAAGCGATTATCGAATCATGAAAGGCAACCAAATGAGGTATATTGTTGTAATTTCTTGGCTGTGCCGGTAAAATGTTCATCGCTAAAAATATTTTTTTTTTTTTTAAACTAAATTTTAGGAGGAAGTAAGTCAGGGTGCCGAAGCTGATGACCGGATTGCCGAAGCAATAAATTATTTATTCAAAAAGTTCTTCTATATTCGGACGATACTATATTCCAAAAATTTGTGACACCTATTTTTGAAATCTTTAGGTATCCTGGACGGAATCAAGACAGTTGTTTCTTGGCTGCAGTTACTGTAATTCTTCGTTTTATGTTCGTGTCAACATTATTAAATTATTTAATAAATATATAAATATATATTATTTAATTATTTTATTTAAATTTGAGCTAGAGTAAAAGAAATGCGACTAACGAGATTAATAAATTCATTATATCAGTACAATTGCTTAATTGCGTCTTTTTTCTTTTGTTTGTTGTACCAAAGCCATACATAATAGATAATTTCTTTATCATGTAAGTAAGGGGATTATTTGTGATTATGTGGGACACTTAAATAAATCCGGGAATGCCACAAAAATATCCGGGTATAATTCCATAAATTACATGATGACCAAAGGGGAAATTCAAGAGCTCGCGCTTTATATGAGACTCAATTACCGGACGAATTTTGTCGAACACGAAATGGATTCAGCGCTAGAATGCTTGATTTGAGCAAAATACAAAATATGAACATTAAAATAAATGTAAAAAGTTTTAGTAATGAATTTATTTTTTCCGCGTCCACGCGGATTCTATAATCGACCTGTATATTTGAAAAGCATAAAATACTTTACCAAATAAAATAAAACATTAAATAAATTAACTACATACGTTAGTTTAAATTACTTGTAAATACTTAGTTTCCCATTTAACAGAATTATTGCACTGTTAAAAATATTTAATTTAAAAAAACGTTGTGTAGGCAACTTCATAACATCAAAAAAAAAAAATGTGTGTTTACAAAACAAGATCTTACGTCATTGATTTCGTTTTTATAAGTTTATACTGTATTTTTCCAAATTTTTTACATATACATACAAAGAAAAAGTAAATTTGTACAATTTTATTTTAATTATATTAATCAAATTACTAAATTTAAGTTATTGGTTCTAAAATATGTTATACTCAAAGGTTTGATTTAAATATAAACCTAAAAATATTTTCTATTACGAGTATTTTTCATTCATAAAATTTGAATCAAAAATGTTCAATTTTACATGGGCTCTTATGGGAAATCGTAAAATGTATCCCCCTTAAATTAAGCTTCTTTTAAAATTGGTCTGAGCCTGACGGCTTGTATATTTAGGTAAGCTTTGCTTAAATACGATGTTAAATAAATTTTATGGTTCGAAGCGTAAAATTTTGTGGTAAGCTCAGTTGGTTTTCTAAAATGCTTTATGCTAATGAAAAAAATGGAGGTGTGGCCAACACACGACTTTCTTTTACGAACAGAGAATTTTGAGAAATTTAATTTTTTTTTTTTAATTTTTTTTTTTTTAATTTTTAAATTTTTAAATTTTTTTTTAATTTTTTATTTTTTTATTTTATTTGTTTTTAATTTTTGGAAACATTTTGTATTAAGTAGTTTTTTGTAAACCTTATACTTTTTAAGATATTTGCAAAATAAATTTTCTGGACCAAGGGAGTGGCCACTTCCGGTTGGCCGATTTGGAGTAAAATTCACTGGGACTTCCCAATTTATCAAAAAAGCTTAAATCTGAAGTTTCAGTTCGATTGGTTAAACCATCTGGGCTGTAGAAAGGACACAGACAGACTGACAGACAGACAGACACCATTTCGAAATCCACTTTTTCGGACTCAGGGTACCTCAAAACAAATAAATCTCTAAAAATCTCAAGGTCCAAAATTTTCATGATTACTATACTTTATTTTACTAGAGTAAAAGAAAGTAAAAAGCGTTTATTTCATAGAAAGGAAAAATCAAAGTTGTAGAGAACCACTAGTTAGAAAGTATCTTTGCGACATTACTTATTTCGCAATTTGTCATCAATTCTAATTTAAACCGCATACAAAAGAATGAAAAGCATGAAACAGGTTCAATTTGATTATGAAAGCATGAAACAGGTTCAATTTGATTTTCTACAAATAGAAAGCATGAAACAGGTTCAATTCAATTTTCTACAAATAAAAATTGTAAGTATGATGTTAAGCGATTTTATTTAAAGAGGACGTATAACTGATTCATAATAAAGCATAAAGAATTTACAAACGGATCGGAAACCTGAGAAGCCTACATCCGTAGACATGCTGTTTAAAACTATTATTAACAACGAGGAAGAAACATTTGATTATAATGTAGATCCTTGTGAAAAACAGGAAAAGGAATGGTACCACCTCCCTCTTTTGCCAGTGCTAGTAACAATTTTCTTTCAAAAATAGCTTATCGGCAAAACAGGTAGATTCCCCAATATATAACGCTAATTACGTAACAAAAAATTGAAAATCATTTGATATATTTTCTTTATGATGAAGCTTCAATCGACAACACTGTATAGACAAAAAATAATTTTTTTTCTAGTTTTTAACTCCCAGAAGGCAACACATTTATTGTTATAGTGAACATTTTAAGAAGCAATCCGGATTCATAATTGTCCCAGATTTAGCCAATAGGACCCCTTTGCTACACCGACATAACAAATTTTTAGAGCCACCATAATGTTGACCAGAATTTTTAAAATTTTAGTTTATAGATTTTTAACCACGATGATAAATCTCAACTGCCATAATTCAAAATTTATTAAATTTATTTTTTAATTTTGTTATTACAAGTTATTCCTATTACAAATACAATTAAAATTCCGTTAGAAGCTGTAAGAACTTAAAATTCTAAATTTAACATGAGTTGGTCGGCAAACTTGTTACAATAAACATCAATAAAAATTTGTTCTACCTGCGTTTATCTGTTGTAACAAGTGTTTCATTTTTTTTCCTGACGTTCGTCACCGTATTCGAAGATTTATCTCTTCAGATCCAAAAAATCTTTGATCTACTTTTCATTGGTGTCAGAAGTGGGATATCTCCCGTAAAACCTGCAATTTTCAATACGGATTTGGACATCACGGCATATAAGCAAAATTATTCTACAATCAACACGTTCGTCGTCAGCGTCACAAGGCATACATCACCATAGTTTTGAGTTATAACTTTGAGATAATACATTGCTGCATCAACCAAGGCGGAAGGGGGATTGGTTCGGAATCAAATGGTCAGCACTACAGGATTGTGTCGCCAAGCTTTTTTTGATAAGTATTCAACAATTATTTTACATTTAAAATCGGTTTCTATATAAATTTGTGAATTGCTTGTGAGAATATTTGAAGTTATTCAATTGTTACGGTACGGGTTAGAAGACATTTTTGATTTTGTGAAGGTTTTTGATCGTTTACCGTTTAAACTTAAAGCGTTATCAATTTTCATTAAAACAGTTAATAATTGTGTTGTTCATAACCGCGTGTTCGCTAAAATTAATATGACTGATGAAAAAATTAAAAAACTTGTTAACCAAAGAGCGGTGCTTTTGGAACAATTAAATCGGGTTAAGTCATTTGTTCTTGATAAATTACAGGATGCATGTCTACCTGAATTAGAGCTACGCCTCGCTAGTCTTGAAAATTATTTTACGCAACTTAATTCCGTTCAATTAAATATAGAAAAACTCGACGAAGAGGAGATTTCGAAAGATACTAGGGCTGATTTTGAAGAAAATTATTTTCATTTGAAACCTATATTGATGGTCGCTATTAAAAAGCAAAAACCGTTAATTAAAGTTACTCAGGAAGAACATATTGAAAACAATTCTTCTTCTATTGTTAAATTACGAAATGGCTTGAGTTCTATGAAACCTTTAATACATTCGTTCATGAAAATCAGTCGTTAAACAATGTGTCAAGATTCCAATATCTTAGAAGTTCATTGGATAAGCAAGCTGCAAAAACAATTGAATCTCTCGAGTTAACGTCTGGTAATTACGAACAAGCTTTAAAATTGCTCACTGAGCGCTATGATAATTAGGCGTTTAATTTGTCAAGAACATATTGGGCTGATTTTCAACATTCGAGCTATAGAAAATCCGTGAGCTGATAGATACAGTTAATGTACACCTGCGTGATCTAGCAACGTTACAACGCCCCACAGAACATTGGGATGATTTTGTGGCGGTTCACGCATGCGTACATGCGTTCGCCGTCACACAAAAAACAACGCGCCCTTTCTGTCACCGGCATTCAGGTATACCAACCGCGCAACAAATCAAAACACAAACAGATAAACGAAATAACAAAAAGACAACACAGAGAAAAACACTAAAACAGTCTCTGGTCTCGGATTTTGTGATTAGCGCACGCGCGCTCGTCTAATAAATAAATTTACTTAAACAAAACAAACACAAATATGGTGGTAATAAATTAAATAAATAAACAAAACATGTTACAAATAATAAATACTTATTACATAATAATTAAATGTTTATGAATCAAAAATAAATTAAAATAAAATGTATAATTCGTCTAATAAAAATGGCGTGTATATCGATCCATACATATGCACACGCCATAATTTATTGACTCATATAGTCTATTCTAAATTAGACCCTGACACCCGTTCCAAATGGGATGATGAAGCTCCTCCTACTCGCCTTGGATCGTTAGAAGAATTATTTAATTTTTTGAATCGAAGATGTCAGTATCTGTCTAATCAGCCGCAAAAAGCGCTACCCCAAGTCTCACAATCCCAACAAGATTTTGGGAAAAGATATTCGCCCAGGCAACAAGCGCAAAAAGGTTCTTCTTTTATTACGTCACAAACCTACATGTGTAGCTTTTGTAATAAGCCCAGACATTCAATTTTTCGATGTACTAAATTTCTGACATTATCTCCTGCAGATAGATTGCAAGAGGTATCCAAACGCAGTCTGTGTCTGAATTGTTTAAATAATGAACATCGATTTGACGCTTGCCCCAATTTGGAAAAATGTAAGAAATGTTTTTTTTTTAAATATCATTCGTTAATTCACACTTCTGAATCCAAATTAGTGGCATCCACAGTTGAAAGAGAAACTGAAGGTAATTCTTCTACGCAATTCTCGGCGATAGCTTATAATAATCAAAGTCCATCATTATCTTCCACTAAAAGTGAAAATAGTTTGTCAGATTACGTATTTCTTGCTACTGCAATTGTTAAAATTCCTAATAAACATAATAACCCCGTAATATGTCGAGCTTTATTAGATTCGGCCTCTCAGATAAGCTTTATGACAGAATTGTTAGCCAACAAGTTAGGTGCATGGTGCAATGTGTGCATCGTTGGAATAGAAGGTGGTTTCCACTCAGCTAGAGTTATTTACGCTACCTAAAATTACCGTATACCAGCCTTCAAGGTTCGTTAATATTGAAAATTGGAAAATACCAAAAAACATTGTACTTGCTGATCCACACTTCAATACCCCACAACCGATTGACTTACTTTTAGGAGCAGATATTTATTATAGTTTACTGGTCTATCATCTGTTGGCCAAATCAAGCTGTCAAAAATCTACCAATTCTCCAAAACACACTTTTAGGTTGGGTAGTTTCTGGAAAGGCCTATTCAGGCGAAGTTTTGCAAGGTAGTTTTTATTGCAATCTAGTAAAATTTGACGATTCTCAAGAATTGAACGACCAGTTAAAAAGGTTTTGGGAATTAGAGGGCGTTAACGAAATCCAAGAACCTAATTATCACAACTCGCCATGTGAAAAACATTTTAGTGCTAACGTCAAACGTAATAGTTATGGGCAGTATATTGTAAAATTACCATTTTCTAAACACCCAAATGTACTTGGAAATTCTAAGTCAATGGCGTTTCGCCGATTTTACCATTTAGAAAGAAAACTCATGAAAAATGAAGATCTGAGATGTAGCTATAGTAATTTTTTATTAGAGTATGAACACCTTGGACATATGAAACCGACATCAAAAACCTTTACTATTTTATGCCACATCATTGTGTGTTAAAACCCGATAGTTCTACTATGAAATTGAAGGTAGTTTTTGATGCTTTGGCTAAAACTGAGACTTATAAGTCTCTAAATGACATATTAATGGTTGGTCCGGTATGTCAAAATGATTTGTTTTCAGTTTTAGTCAGTACCGACAAATTTATGTTGACATGGATGATTGTATGTTCTAGTTAATAGTATGGCGCAATCAACTTGATGAACCATTAAAATTTTATTGTCTCAATACAATAACATATGGTACAGCGTCTGCACCTTATTGGCTACCAGATGCTTAAGGCAACTGGTTGATGATGAAGGTAACCATTTTCCGCTAACCAAGGACGTTCTACTCAAGGAAACTTATGTCGACGATGTAGTATCAGGCGCAAACTCGTTTCATGAAGCTGAACAAAAGATGGATCAAATTAAAAACATTCTCGAAAGAGCTGGCATGAATTTGCATGAACAACAACATGAACCACTTCATATGCTTGATAATTGTGAATATGTAAAAACTCTTGGTTTATATTGGCAACCGATAGATGATTCATTTAAATTTCATGCCAATCTAGATGGTAAACCTGGGTCAGTTACAAAACGGCAAATAATATCAGATCGGCAACAGTAATTCTTAGGAAACTCTATATGCAAGAATTATGGCGATTAAAAATTGATTGGGATGTATCAGCCCCTCAGCACATTACCACGTCATGGTTGAAATAAAGAGAGCGATTGCACGAGCTTAACAAGAACACAATTCCGCGTCATATATTCGAAGGCGTTAATCCCATTGCTATATCGTTGCACTGTTTCTGTGATGCCAGTGAACGCGCCTATGGTGCTGTTATTTACACACAATGCGAAACTGAATCAGGTGAAGTAATTGTTAATCTTTTATGTTCAAAATCACGCGTGGCTTCATTAAAAAAAATTGTCGCTTCCCCGTTTAGAGCTGTCAGCTGTTTGTTTATTAGTTGAGCTGATGGAACAGATAAGGCCAAATTCAATTTTCGAAATAAAAAAAATATATTATTACAGTGATTCAACTATCGTGCTTTCCTGGATTAATACGCCATCATCTGACTTAAAAACCTTTGTAGCCAACCGTGTTGCAAAAATTCAAAATACCACTACAAGTCAGGATTGGCAACATATTGAGTCAACAAAGAACCCTGCTGACTCTCAAGGGGCATACTCCCAGATGAATTGATAAATCATGAGGTGTGGTTTATACACTTGCAATATACCAAACCTTCCAAATCATTTCGACTTAAACAGCATTGATATTCCAGAACGACGTAATCATAAATCGGTATAACCTTCAGTTCAATCCGAGAGCATATTAGATATTATTAAATTCAAAAATAATTATTTGTCATTTCGAAATGTCATTTGTTATCTTCTTCGATTTAAGGCGAATACAAAACTTATAAAATCTAATAGAGTGCTAGGGCCCCTAACGGTGGAAGAGTTGCGAATCGCTACAGTTATAATTATGAAGCTGGTACAATCACAATGTTTTAGTTCAGAGATCAAGGCTCTTAAATCAGGTAAACCGATTCCTAAAAAAAGTCGTTTAAAATCTTTGTCAGTATTTATGGACAATAATAATTTAATTCGAGTTGGCGAGCGTCTTCAACAATCTTTGCTATCATATGATGTTAAACATCCAATTGTGCTACCATCCTCACATTTTGTCACAATCAGTTTAATACATTATTATCATAAACGAATGGCTCATGCTGGCCCATAAGCATTGTTAGCTGCTGTGCGGTGATGGTATTGATTTTTGTGGCCCATTCCAAATCCACTACAAATTGCGAGGAAAGCGCCCCACCAAGTCATATGTTTGCGTGTTTGTCTGCTTAGTCGTAAAAGCCATACATCTGAAAGTTGCATCGGAATTAACAACTAAACCATTCATTGAATGTGTAAAAAGATTTGTTGCTACTCGTGGTATCTGCTCTAATATCTTTTCAGATAATGCCACAAATTTTGTTGGAGCTAATAACCAACTACATGAGTTGTATCAGTTGTTCATATCTCAAGCACACCAAGATGCGCTTACAGAAGTCACACAACAAAATCAAATTAAATGGCACTTTGCACCACCTGGTTCACCGAACTTCGGAGGATTGTATGAAGCTGCAGTGAAGTCAGCCAAATTTCATATGAAACGAATAATAGGAAATTCATCGCTCACCTTCGAAGAACTCAACACAACCATCAAACAAATCGAAGGGGTTTTGAATTCGCGCCCACTTACTCCATTAATCGAAAGTTCAGATGATTTGTAAGCCTTATCTCCGGAACATTTTTTAATTGGAATTCCCGAACCAATAATTGACAACGTATCAACATCAATAAAACGCTGGCGGCTTCAAACTCAGATTTACCAACATTTTTGGTTACGTCGGAGCAAGGAATATTTAACACAGTTACAACAAAGATATATGTGGCAACAGAAGGAACCCAACATTAAAATTGGTCAACTTGTAGTTATTAAAGAATACGTGCTGCCACCACTTAACATGGAAAATGGGACGTATTATCAACATTCAGCCCGCTGCAGATATGTAATGTAGTAATTAATTTTAAAAAAAACAAGTTATTCCTATTAAAAATAGAACTAAAATTCCGTTAGAAGCTGTAAGAACTTAAAATTCTAAATTTAACATGGTCTTCAAACTTGTTACAATAAACATCAATAAAAATTTGTTCTACATGCTAACCTGCGTTTATCTGTTGTAACAAGTGTTTCATTTTTTTTCCTGACGTTCGTCACCGTATTCGAAGATTTTTCTCTTCAGATCCAAAAAAGCTTGGATCTACTTTTCACACGAGAAGATTTAGAATTGGTCCAGAAATAGCCAATCGGATTCCTCACTATATTGATTTTTCAATTTTTTTTTTTTATTCATATTAGATAAGAAAAAGGCAATACATTTGTTGATAGTAAAAATTCTACCAAGCAAACCGTATTCAGAATTCACCCCAGGGGTAGCCAGCAGAACCCTCTATTACACTCTCGAGCAACTAAACCGACTGAAACCTCCGCGCGTACAAAAAGGCATATTTTTTTAAAAGTGGCTTAACCGATAATCGTAAAACAACTTTTTTCTTGACAGCTTAGATTTGTATCTATAAAAGGACACCTTCGAGCAAAGCAATCGAAGCAAAATGCCATGTTTCGGTGAAAACAATTGGCGTACTGCAATCTCCAGTATAATACTACGTTGACCAATATTTGCCATCAGTCGCTTATCGGACGTTGACCTGAATAAATCTCTATCAGTTTCATTCATTGTTTCCTCAAAATCATGGATACTACTTCAGAAAAAGGTGCACAAGTTGTTGCTTTATTGTAAGAAGGAGGCAACCAACGAGCCAATCTGCTGCCTCAAGAGTATCCAGAACGTTTCAGAAAACTGGTACCAATCAATTGGAGACCACAGTCCTAACCTCACGTTCGTCTATGTGCAGCAGAAGCTAAGGCAAATTCGAGATGTAGCTGTTAGTCAATGGACAGTAAGAAGACGCTTGAAGGAAGCCAACCTCAGTCCAAAACGGCTCGCTAGAGGGCCAACATTGAGAACACGCCACCGCAAATAGCGACTCGAATTTGCTTGCGAACACATCAATTGGAGCATCGAGCAATGGAGGTCCGTTCTGTTCACTGACGTGTGCAGCATATGTCTCCATGGTAGTGATCGGAGAGACTGGGTCTACCGGAGTCAAGGAGAGCGATTTTCACACGTTTTCACACGTTTTGCTGAAACAGTCTCGTACAGCGGCGGTTCGTACATGTTATCTGGCATCTTGAGGGAAAAACAGATCTTGTTTTCATACCTGGTGGATGCCGTAGAGGAGGTCTGACTACTGAACGATATATCGAGAATATTCTGTTGGATCATGTAGTATCCTATGCAGGATATACAGGAGAAGATTTCATATTGAAGCATGACAATGCCCGGTGTAACACAGCTTGAACCACTCGAAATTTCAGGAATGAGGTTGAACTCGAGCCGATGAGGTGGCTAGAACTCAGCCCAGACATGAATCTAATTGAGCATTTATGGGGCGAACTAAAACGGAGGATCCGATTGCTTTGCGATTCTCCAAGTCTTTGTCAAAACCTTAATAAGGTCAATGGGGCACCGCATGCGAACCGTTGCCGACGCAAGCGAGTCGATCCTAAGTATTAACCAATAAAATTATTTTTTGTTTTGCTTGAACTTTTTGTTGTAATTTAAATTTAAATATCCCCCATATTTTTTTTTATAATCATCAATTTTGGTTGCGTTTTCATTCAAAACTCAATATAAAAAAAAGTACTAAACCAATTTTCGTGAAAATAGTGTCATTTTAAAGTACAAATATCAGGCTTTCAAAAAAATAATGACTTGTGAAAAATTTGCCTTTCTGTGAGTGCTGAATGTTTTAGTCGATTTAGTTGCACGAGAGTTTCAGAAGAACGTTTTTAATTTTCCCCCCGTATGATCTTTAAACAAATCCACACACCTTAACCGGTTTGAACCAAATTTTACACAAATATTATTTAAGATTTAGCGAAGGTCAATGACAGTGATCTAACACCACCATCTCCATCTGGGGTAATCAAGTTCAAAGTTACTATGGAGAAATTTCTAAAACTTCTCCGATTGAGTTGATTTTTGGATGTTGAGTGCAAAATCAAAATCGACACGTATATATGACGGTGATGGTATGATGGTATTATGGTATGATGGCATGATGGAATAGTGGTACAATGGAATGGAAAGATAATATGATGGGATAATGGTAAGATAGTCTGATGGTGCGGTGGTAGGATGGTACGATGTTACGATGGTACGTTGGTATGATTGTATAAAGGTATTATGATATGATGAAGTGATTATATGATGTTATAATGGTTCAATCCTATGATGGTATGATGGTATAATGATATGATTGTATGATGGTACGCTGGTGCTGGTATGATGGCAAGATGTTATGATGGCATGGTTGTGTGACAATTTCACTTATATAATTTAGCAATTTATAGAAAAAATGTGTGATCAAGTAGTAACCTTCGAGACTCAAGAAAACGCAAATGACACATTTTATTTCTGTCAATATAAGTAATTCGTTTACTGAAAGCTATACAATCATACATTAGAAAGATGATAAACCATCGTTCAATTTTTTGCTTTATACATCTGTTGATAAGGGTTCCAAACAATTTTCTAAACAACCGCGACACAAAGTTTTGTATAAAGCAATCTAGGCTTGAGAATCTCGAAACTCCTTTAGAGGTTAGCTATATGAAGATCAAACTTTTATTCAGGATCAAATATCATTCTAAATCCGTCATCTCAAAGATGCTTTTCAATTTAATATCATTTATACAATAAGGAAAGTCTATTGAATTCTTCTTTCAAGTATGTGATGTGACAACGAATTTATTGAGGTTAAGTTTCAATTTGTCTCGACTAGACCGTATCAGAAGCTTTTCCAAGTCAATCTTATGTTTCATACAGTCATATGGAGTACTAATATTATTGACAATTTTTACTTCATCAGCACTCATTAAATGTTACAAGACAAAACTCTGGGCAAATTATTTATATTTATGTTGGATTCTATTTGAAGTCCAACTTTAGCACACTTATAATCAAAACGGAATGAGGTACCGTATCAAAGGCTTTCTCAAAATCTGTTAAACGCAATCAACTCGCCCCTCCCCCGCTCCTAGTTTACGTGGTTGAAGACTAGCGAAATCAATTAAATTGGTAGTAGTCTAACGTTTGAAAGGAAAACCCATGTTGTGACGTGCTAGTCACTAGCGTCTAATTTTTTGATAACCTAAGGAAACTTCCCCGTTACTTTCCATATATTTCACGTAATTAGTGAAGCATCTCCTTATGTCATATTTAACACAATTTCGAAGATTACAAACAATTACATAGTGATTAATTTAATTGAGTACCAAGTTGGAAATTTTGCTGTAGTATATTACACTTTACACTTTAGCCAGAATCGGCCATAGAACATCCAAAATTGATCAAAATCGCGGTTTTTCGAAGAGGTTATATGAACGATTTCCAGAAATCCCACCTTTTATTAATATAAATATAAACTCTCCGAAAAACTGCGATATTGATCAATTGTGGATGTTCTATGGCCGATTCTGGCTAAAGTGTAATATGCACAAACGTGAATCTTACTGAGGAAAATTACTTTGCAATACATTATCCGTAACACATAATCACAAGGTCGAGAACATTGTTATTGAAATGTTTAACACAATTTTGTTGTTTTAATTCTGTAAGTATTATTGTTTCCAATAAGTGATTAGCTACGCTTGGATGACTGATAATTTTATTGACCATACCCCATTCAATAATAGGCAGATTGGAAACACCAATTACAATAGATTGATAATTATCGAGAGTTTCCCGATGGCATGATGGTATTGTCGTATGAGACTATGACTGTATGATGGTTGATTGTAAGACGAAGGAAGATTGGAATGATGGTCATGGTACAATGGCATAAAAGACAGTATGATGATATGACGGTAAGATTGAATGATGATACGATGGTATAATAGTGTGGTGGTATGATGGAATGATGGTACGATGGTTCGATGTTATGATTCTCGGATGTATGATGCTATGGTAGTATGATGGTATGCTAGTGATATGGTTTAATGATATCAAAGTGTGTTGCCTTGATGGTATGATGGTCTAACGGTATGAAGGTACGATGGTATGGTGGTTTAATGGATTAGTGTGATGGTATGAGGGTTCATTGTTATGGTACGATGGCAATATGGTAAAGGTAAAAGATAAGTTTAATGTTAATTAAAGTTAAGGTTAAGTTTAAAAGCCGTCTTTGGACATATCATATAAATCCCAATTGTGACATGCGAGTTTATCTGCAAATATAAGCCTCATCAAGAGAGGTTCTACGCCAGGTTCTTCCACAATGTAAAGCACGAAGTTAAAGGCAATAAAGAAGTTGAGGAAGCCGTTTTCCAAACAATGAAGATAATTACCTGAATCATGAGGGCGTTACGACAAGGAAATTCGGTCCCTAAAACACAAATAACAGGGGGCCATTACTCTCGTTTCGGAACCAGGATCGGAAAATTTTTGTTCAATTTGGTGTAACGGTTTCTTGTCCTCCAGTTACTTGGTTGTTCCTAGTGGAGTAATCCGATTATTATTTTGTGGAATGTACGAATCAAACCACATAATTAATTTTTAACTAAAGAATTGTTTTCTAAAGCATTCGCTATAATATTTAATAGCGCTGACACGACATATAACATTACCGGTTCTCCCACTTAGCTTAGGTGACCTATTTTTAGGCCAATGGTCTGTCAGGTTGCAAACATTAAATTTGCGCTTGTAAAAGAAGCTGGAGAACATCGAGCAGAATATTTTAGCATTGAGAAGTTCTTTACTAAGCACATTGGCGTAACCAACAGACTCCTTTGGACTCCTATGTACTTAAGATTTTTTTTTCCTTTATTTGTACTTAAGATGATAATTTCCGTTAAAATCTCGAGTTGTAATGTTTTCATGATGAAAGAAGATAAGCCAAGATAAATCAAGCACGTACATCATAAATTTCGATGGCAATTACATCAAAACAATAGTGGATACAATTTAAAATCTAAATTGGTCGTTTCGAATCCGAATGTTCCAAAAATTGACAATGCAAGTGAGCAAATTAAACCAATGGCCTCTAATAAAGGCGTCCCAAACTTATAAATTAGAAAAATGGGAGCTAACTGAGATCAGAAAACCATCTCCTCCAAAAGCAAATCAGTCGAAAATTCATTTAAATTCTTGGAAAATTTGAGAATTTAACATTAGATGTTGACGAAATAATGATGTCATTTGATGTTGTTACCAAGTGTAGATTAAACTATTTTACCAAACAACACCATCCAGGTTCTATTTGAAGCAGTGAAAACGTGCATGGGCCAAAACTTTCTAGAATTCAACAACAACAAATGTTCTTGGTCCATGGAAGTTACCACTTCCGGTTGGCCGATTTTCACTAAAGTCCTCTGAGATCTCGCAATTTATGAAAGAAAGCTTAAATATGAAGTTTCAGTTCGGTGGGTTAACCCATTGAAGCTGTAGAGAAAGACAGACTGAAAGACACCACTTTGAAACACAATTTTTCCGGCTCAGGGAAAAAGTTTGTTTCAATTTTTTATCTCAAACATTTTAATGATTACTAAATTTTATTTTACTAACGTAAAAGAAAGTAAAATTCAGCCGAAATACAGCCGAACCCAAAATAAGTTTATAAGTTTATGCTTGGTTTCCTGTAGGGAAGATAGTTAGAAGAAATCTCGTATCAGTAGCAAAGCAAGCTATAAATGAAATAGAGGGTTATAGGATGTTGTTTCAAAGGAATCTGTGAGATGTCCTTGCTATCGCTCAGTGATGAAAAGAGAGCTCCTCTGTAGAATTCATCATTAAGGACAAAGAAAAAACAAAATCATCGGTTTTCATGCTTTCCTCTCCTACCTATATGCCTCTCCCCGACGAACCTTAGAAAATCCTTCCGAATAAATTGCAACCATTCGCAAATAGCCGTGGTAGTGAGAATGCAAACATGATTTCGTCTTTTTTATGTGGTTTTTCGAAATCAAGCCATGCTTGTCTCTCGTATGACAGATACCGTGAAACAAATGTACACTAACTTTTGTCATCCTTATCTTCATTTTGAACATGATCAATCCTGCATCAGTTCAAATACTACAAATAAAAATAAATTTACGGAGAAAGAAAAAAACACGTCCTTCTCCATCGAGCGTCGCTATGCACCCAGATTATGTCTATAAAGGCACAAATGGAACCTTTCATTGTTTTCCCAGCCGGCCGTTTTTAGTTGGGTGATTATATCAGCATAGACGACTGCCACTTTGGAAAACGGTTTTAAGCCGGTTAACGGTTAAACCTTACACTTTTCTGAGAAATCTTTTCCAATAGATTTTACGCTAGTTAACAAAAATTTGCTGGTTGATAAATGTGATAAGGGTGATGGACCTGCGCTTAAGTTTCGACGGTAAAAATGAGCAACAATTAGAGGGGTTATTACATTTGATTTTGGTATAATGATTGGGTGTGTCCCAGCTACGGATTTTGAAGGCGACCTTGTGGTGTTTTATATGTCCTTAACAATGGAACAATTCAGCAAATATGTCGGCATCCTAGTCAATATAAAGGACAGTTTTATCCATTTGCAACAGCCGCGTTGGTCAGATTGTATCTGCTAGATTGTCGCAAGTGACATGCTTCCTTTGGCATGCCAAGTGAACTTCAAGTATAACATAGATGCGGTGCGGCTAGCGATGTATGATTTCAGTAGTCTAGAAATATATGATGTCCAAGCGAATGAGCAGTCAATTCATGCTCACAATTCAGTTCGTTATCCCCTCCCCCTCTCTCCGACTTAAAACAAAGTCTTTGCCATTATTGGTTGTATAAAGGAAAATTTGTTATGGTAGTGTTTGTTATGGCTTATTCATAGCGTCGTTAAACGAGAATAAGTCATGTGTACTTAGATTTACAATCAAATTCAAGTTTTTGTTTGAAACATTGGATTTGTGATTGTCATCATCATGCAAATATCCTTCATAAGAGACCGACTCAGGCAATTCAAATATGCGCCTTTACTCTTCAAGAATTGGAATTTCAATTCAAGACTAAGATTTTGAAATTATTTGAAGTACATACACAGCGTAGACATCAGCTAGTATTGATCCACTTAAGAATCTGAAGAATTCTTCCACTACTGGGTAGCTTTTACAATAGCAATTGAATTATCCGAGGGTCGCTAGATTAAAAGTATTTGCCCAACGCCTTCAGTGAGATGCCCTAGAGCCTTGTCTATTTTATCAAACAACCGTCTTATTGACCCGTCTTTACGTGAGCCGACTGTTTGTTGCACACAAGATTGGATTAATTCAGCAACGATTTGGTGTCTTTTTGAAAATAAAGCCCCACAATTTTTTTCCACGTTTCAGCCGCGCCGTCAATTAATATGCTTTTGAAACTGTGAAGCTGGTGCTTCATCAAAATTTAATGATTGTGGTGTACCGACACTTCGAAAAGATCTCTAAATAAGGGAAAGTTCCCGTAGCTCGATAAAATAACGAAAAGTGTAAGTGTACTGAAAAAGTGTAGAGCTACATGAAAAAGTGTAAATAACCAGTAGAACTAAGGTATCGGGGATATTTTCATAAAGTGTAGAGATCAACCTATCCGAAAAGATGTTTGTCTTAAAATAAAAAGACTTGGGCATGTGCGACAAATTTTTTAAAATTGTGAAAATCACTTAAAATATTCAAACCTGATCGGCCATTATTCAAAATCTCAGAGATATTACCAGGTTTGGGCCTATATCTACCTTTTTGTCTTATTAACAAAAATCGTTTCGAAAAGCTTGACATGTCCACTTTATGGAAATATGGGCCCGCACCTGGTAACATTTCTGAGATTATAGGAAATAGCCATAGTGTAGAATGAAGTTTGAACGTTTTAGGTGATTTTCACAATTTTCAAAAATTTGTTGGGCCTCGACTGCATTTGTTACTAAATGAGCCTCGACTTTACTACTTGGGCCTCGACTGCATTTGTTACTTCAAAACACAGATTCATTTTTGAGTTTCTCCTTCAACTGCAAATAAGTTTTTTCAAGCCGCTCCTAAAACAGGCTCCACATTGTGGTTGGTTAATGAGTTTTAGTATTCATTGAATTGCACGTAATATTTCTCAATAAGTTCCAACCTCACGCTGATTTCCACAAACTTTGTCGTTTCCATAATTCAGTTCAAATACCGTTTCACCAGCCACAACCCGTTAAAACAACCTTGCGATGGTGGTTTAAAATTGTATTAATCCATTTAGAAATAACTCTTAATTGAACTGCTATAATGTTGTAAATATCTACTCTAAACATCTCAGACGTATTATGTAGAGGGACAAGAGTCTTGCCAAAACTATAAACAACTAAGCGATTTATTAATAAAAGTTATGTAGGAAGTTTAACTTGAATTCACTTATTTTTTAACTGTTATATGAGGCGAGAGGTCCCACAGATTTTGCATCATATCTGATTTGCAGATCATGCTTTACTCCAGCAAATGTCATTCCCCCCCGGAACTTTTCGGAATACTAAGCGCCAACAAATATTCTAGCTATTTTGAACCAGAAGATGTTTTGGGATTTTATGTCTTACACAGTTTTGTTAAATACTATGAACCTACACCACAACGCAAGGCAAACAACAATCCATTTTAATTAAATCCGAAATCACTAAATTTCATTTATCCTGGGGGGGGGGGGGGTCTACTCTTGGCTTTTACAATTTATTATGTGATGTTGTTCCTGACATTTTTATTTGGTTTTTATCACGAGGGGAAAATTTAATTGTCACAGGTAAAATATATTACTATATAATATGAATGTGTGAAATGTGGGAGTTATATTGGTTTTGTGTATTTACCACGAAACAATTTATTGCAATTATTTAATTGATTAGCACAATTAAAAATTAATTGCTATGCTTCGATGTTACCTTGCTCCTATATTGTGCGACATGCATTTGGTTGAAAAATTGATGTTCGCAGTCAACAAGAATTTATGAACAAGCTACATTAACCTTAGGGTGTGGCGCAAGCTGTTCCACCGAGGCCTTAATATTTTTTTTTCGAAATTGACCTCTATGAAGGCAATCTTTTAGATTAATGTCAAAACGTCCAATTAATATCAAGTCAAAAAGTTTAACAATTCAATTATCATATTTGAAAAATGATAAACCACTTTACAATATATCTCGTGTAACAATAAAATAATTTCACCCTCAAAATAAATATGACATTTGCACGGTGTACACATCTGTACACCACGCCCCCAATCAAATAAAATAACTTTACAAAACATTTATAAGAGAATAATCGTCATAAATCATCTAAGCATATTCTTCTCTTCGCCCCGCATCATCTTCAACCAATTTCTATGCATGTGTCAAATGCGTACAAGTGTCAATACAAGATAACAAAAATGAAACATTAATAATAGCATTACGATATCACACCATTAAATATTGACGAAAAATAACGTAAAAAAAAAATGGGAAATTGAAGCACCGAGATGTGGTGAGGTGTTTGGGTTGGTTGGCGGCTAAAATTCATTTAAAGATAACGAAAAAGAAATTGTAGTCTATGTGTCCTACATAGAGAGTCGCGCATAATTTTATTACATTTATTTATTAGGCGGTTTGAGAAATTGAATTTGATATTCATAAACGACTGTCAAAACATCAAGAATAAACTTTTATATTAGTATTCAATGACATGACGCAAATTAACCATCACGTTTACCAAAACTATCCATATCTGGGTAAAAGTTTTAACGCGTGAATCACTTTTAGGGGAATAATAATTTCGAATTAAGGATTTACTGTGCCATACATAATACTCGTACATATGTAACTTATCTCGGTGTTGACTGAATTTTGGTCACGATTTTGCGTAAAATTATGAATAGAATATTTTATACGAAGAAAATATAATCAACCACCCGTGGGGATGCACGCCACAAACTAAACTACAAACAGATGAAACGATTTTGATATTAAATAGGATGGGAGGATTTAATTAACGATATTTAGTTTTTGCCGAAATGGAAATTATTGAATTATTTATACTATAGGCACAAGCAAAAAACTTTCTGAGGGGAATTTGCGACCACTGTAACAAAAAAGTTTTCGATTTGATCTAAATTTAGTTCGAATAGGGAGTGATTAATTGGGTTATTATGTTATTCAATTACCGATATTTTCCAACAAAATTGTGTCCATTAAATAATTATCGTCGACACATGAAATGTTGATTCGAATCTATTTCATTTTATGGTTAAATAATTTTGAACATATTGTTTATCGATCTAAATAGAATTTATGGAAGGCAAAAATGAAAAAAAATTAGGTTGAATATTTTCACACCAACCTAAACAATCTTGTTAAAATGTTTAAATTATTCAAAATAAATTTTCCATATCGAAAGTACCAATTTCATTCCACCCTAGAATCGGTTGACATCCATCAACAACAACAACAACAACAAAATATAAAAATCATGAATTAATCCCTATTTCAACATAAATTTAAATTAAAATCATCTAATTGCTTGAAATAACTTTACAATGCGATTTTCTTTTCATTTCCCATTCCTGGGGGGTAAGGGGCGCCGGTTTAGATGGTCTTATTATACTAGCCCAAATGCCAACCTCACCTGCACGTGGTACTTCCTGCTAATTAACTAACGAGGCTCTGGCGACCGAGATACGGCGGAATAACCGACTACCGAGAACATAGCAAATGATGTTCTCTTCAATGACCCACTACCAACTTGTACTGGTTAGGTTGGTAGTTGATACATAACCAGTTTTAAAGCAATGAGTTCAACGCAAAAAGGAAACAATACCCCAGGTGGTAAACCAACTACCCAGTTGGCTAATCCACCCTCTTACGAGGCTGGCTCAATGGATTCTGGGGTGAGCCAATCATTGCTAAACCCATTCGAAAGAAGTTCAATGTTGTTAAGATCACCAAACAATCATACTAACTCTGCAAATCAGCAGAAAGACGAAAACGCTGAACTCTGTCGAAAACTCAGTGAAGTAGAGGTACTTTTAACGCAATTAAGAAGCGAAATTGAAAAGCTGAAAAAAGAAAATGAAGAATTGAAGAAGCCCAAACCAATGGAGATTTCTGAAAACCCGCTAACTTGTTATAATGAAACAAGTACTCACACTAGTTATAACAATGAGTTCCATACTGATGAAGAGGATCTCATGAGAGAAACAGATTGGGTACTGAAAAGGAAGAAAAGACCTACCAAAAAACGAAAAGCAGAATTCTCGCCTGAAGTTGGAGATCATTCGCAAGCTAATGTATTAGTAACTGGTGATACTAATACCAAACCAACTCACCAGCAACAGCAACAAAAGGTTGTACCGAAAGAAAAGGCTCCTCCGCCAATTAATGTAATCGGCATAACAGAATTTGCAAGTATACAATCTATAATGAAATCAGTGACAGCTAAGGAATATAGAGTAGTGTCACTAAACAATAACGTGTGGAAAATCAATACACCAGATTCCGACACATATAGAGCTCTAGCAACAAAGCTCAATGCGGAAGGTAAAGAATGGTTCACATACGAAGATAAAAACGAACGCGCAATTAAGGTTATGGCCAGAGGCCTTCATCCAACGTGTACGAAGGAGGACATAATTGAGGACCTAAAGGCAAGAGATCTGCAAATAGAAGATGCAGTAAACATCCTAAAACGAGAGAGAGGTGAGAACAATCAAGTCAAAAAAAGGGGGCTTCCACTCTTCATGCTTACGTTTAACAAAAAGGAGAAAGTTGAAAACATCTTCAACATCAAAGCAATTCTCAACATGAGGGTTAAAATAGAACCTCTTAAGAAAAACACGAGGCTAATACCTCAATGCAAAAAATGCCAAGGTTTCAATCACACGCAAAAATATTGCAGACGGGAGCCAAGATGCGTAAAATGTGCTGGAAAACACAACGCGAAAGAGTGTACAGAAAGTAGAAACACCCCTGCAAGATGTATAAACTGTAAAGGGCATCATCCTGCAAATTATAGAGGCTGTGAAGTAGCCAAAGAACTTCAAAGACTAAGAAACAAAACGCATCAGTTTCCTCAAAACCCTAGGGTTACCAGAGAAGAGAAACCAACTAAAACCCAAGCGGAGCCAAAACCACCAGGTATTGGTACAGAGCGGAAAAGTTACTCACAAATTGTACAGCAATCATCTAATGCTACGAATGATAATCCCCTTGAAAGGATTTGTCGAAGCATAGAAGCCATAAATATAAGGCTAGCAAAGCAAGAACGTGGTCTAGAAGCTTTATATAAGCGTCTAGATATGCATCAAACCTTGAACGAGGCAACAGCCCTCATATACTAAAATGAGCAGATCACTAAGAATTGTCACCTGGAACGCGAACGGACTAGCGCAACAGGTTCCAGAGCTAGAAATTTTTCTAAATTTAGAAAAAATAGATATCTGCCTTATATCGGAGAGCCATTTGACAAAAACATCATTTATTAAAATACGTGATTATGAATGTTACCATGCTGTTCACCCAGGAGGAAAACCCAGAGGAGGATCAACAGTAATAGTGAAAAAGAGTCTCAAACACTATGAAGAACCTAGTATAGAAGAGGAAAGTATGCAAGTTAAAACCATAAAAGTTGAAACTAACAATAATAATGAATACAGTATTTCCTCTATCTACTGCCCTCCACGCTATAATCTAAACAAAGAAGATTATAATAGACTCTTTAGATCACTAGGATCCAATTTTATTATTGGTGGTGACTTTAATGCAAAAAACACCTATTGGGGATCAAGACTTACAACCCATAAAGGAAAAGAGCTATTCGAAGCCGGACGAATAAATAACTGCGAGTTCCACTCTGGAGGTAAACCGACATACTGGCCTGCTGATATAAATAAAATACCAGATCTCATTGATTTTTATGTAACGAAAGGGATCTTCGAGGATTACATGTACATCGAAAACAGCGAAGGGATATATTCCGATCATACACCTGTTATCATGACACTCAGCACAATGATAATTAATAAGGATAACCTGCCTAAATTAACAAATAATAGAACTAACTGGGACCTATTCCAAGAACTAATTGAAATGCAAACAAATCTACGAGTGCCGATTAAGACACCGGTACAGTTGGAAGACGAATTAGAGGTATTTAACAGTACTATTCAACAAGCAGCATGGGAAAGTTCTCCTGCTAGTCACACCGAATCCCGTAGGAATCAAAATTATCCTATTGAGGTCAGGGAGTTAGTTAGAGAGAAACGGAAGGCAAGAAAAACCTGGCAAAGGACACGCGCCCCGGAAAACAAAAAAATCCTCAATTTTCTATGTAATAAACTAAAACAACTTATAAAAGAGATTAAGAATGAAACTATCAACAAGTACTTAAATGGTCTCACCGAACATAAAGATACTGATTACTCTCTTTGGAAAGCAACAAAGGGATTAAAAAGAACTAAAATGCATGTGCCACCTATTAAAAATGGGGAAGGAACCTGGGCCAAAAGTGACAAGCAAAAAGCTATTTTATTTGCAGCTCACTTGGAAGACACCTTTCAACCGCTACCTAGGCAAACAGCAGATGAAAACATAATAACAATTAGCAAAATTGATGAATATAATATTCGATGTGTAACATTACAGGAATTAAAAAATGAGATCAAGTGTAATTTGAACGCAAAAAAAGCTCCAGGATATGATTTAATTACTGGACAAGTCGTAAAAGCCATTCCCGAGAAGGGACTACGAAAATTGGTTCAAATTATCAATGCTGTCTTCAGACTAAAATATGTCCCACGGCAATGGAAGGTTGCTGAAGTAATTATGATCCCCAAACCAGGCAAACCAGCGAACGATAAAAAGTCGTACAGACCGATTTCACTACTTCCTGTAATTTCAAAATTATTTGAAAAATTACTGCTCAAGAGACTCAAGCCAATAATAGAAGAGAGAAATTTGATTCCACCACACCAATTTGGATTTAGAGAAAGTCACTCTACGATAGAACAAGTTCACAGAATAACGGATATAATCGAAGACTCACTTGAGAATAAGAAGATATGCTCCAGCATCTTCTTAGATGTAGCACAAGCTTTCGACAAAGTTTGGCACCAAGGACTTGAATTTAAATTGCATCGAGATCTACCTAAGCAATTCTATCAAATTCTCAAATCTTATATCGCAGACCGACATTTCCGTGTAAAATATAACCAAGAGTACTCTGAACTAAAGAGAATATCAGCAGGCATACCACAGGGTAGCGTACTGGGTCCTATATTGTACATCCTGTACACCAGAGATATGCCAAATACAGAAGGTGCCACCATAGCAACATTTGCAGACGATACAGCTATTCTGGCGACTGGAAAGTGTATATCAGAAGCAACGACCAAACTTCAAAAAGCAACCGACGCAGTGAGTAGTTGGACAAAGAAATGGCGCATTAGCCTAAACGAAGCAAAGTCGGTTCACGTAAACTTCACGAACCAGAAAGCTAACTGGATTCCAGTGAAACTTAATTCAAGGCCGGTTCCAAATGCAAATACAGCCAAATACCTCGGCATGACTCTCGATTGCAAGCTTAGATGGAAAGAGCATGTTAAAAAGAAAAAAGAAGAATTGAACATTAAATATAGGAAAATGTATTGGCTAATAGGTAGAAACTCTGAGCTTACAATACATAACAAATTGCTATTATATCAGCAAATACTTAAACCAATATGGACCTACGGTATTCAACTTTGGGGTTGTACCAAGAAGACAAATGTACAAATGATTCAATGTTTTCAAAACAAAGTGCTGCGTGGCATTGTAAACGCACCATGGTACATTAGAAATGATAACCTCCATAGGGACTTAAACATGGAATATGTAAGTGAAGAAATACAAAATCATGCGAAGAAACACATTCAGCGGATATCTCGGCACCAAAATGCAGACATACGAAGTTTGTTGGATACCACCAATGCAGTAAGAAGACTTCAAAGGCAGAAACCTTTGGAATTGGGCAGTTGTATTTAATTCGGATAGAGAAAAATAATTACTATGTAAATTCAAACGGGAGTAACCATTGGGCTACTGCCCGTCAAATGTGAATCTTCATTTAAGAAAGATAAATTACTAAATGATTTGTAAATCAGTTGTAATATTGAATAAAGGAAAAAAAAAAAAAAAAAAAAAAAAAAAAAAAAAATTTCCCATTCCTTGCAAATACAAATTTGTATTTTGTATTTTTTAATTACATTAATTTTTGAATTCACATTTCCCCTGCTCGTCTATTACAAATAAAACTTTCTCGCGCGATTCTAAGTATTCTACAAAAAACCAACAAAAAGATTACCATACAAAATTTATAAACAAATATTCAAAGCTTTGCAATCTTTTCGAGTTTAAATATTGCCTAAAACAAAAGAAAAATCATAAAAAAAAAACCAAAGCTTTTAAGAACTTTTTTGTAGAGCTAAAAGTAACAAATTTTTTGTTTGCTCGAACGCAAATGATACAAACCATAACAAATTGCGTCTGAACGTGTTAGCAAGGAAAAAAAAACGTAAAAGCTCTATTTCACAATATTAATTGATTTAAATTAAAAATTTATGTAGACAAAAGCTTCCTATTTATTTACATATATAATATCCATATACAAATGAGGTGCAGAAATTTGTAGCACGAAGTGAATTTATGCCAAAACACAAATATTTACTTAAAAAAGTTTGAATTTGAATTTTTTTCTTTTGTTTTGTAAATATTGTTGAAATAAATTAAAAATTATAATTTTTATTTTTTGAAAAATTGCAAAAAAATTTAGAAATTAATGTGGTTAGTGTACGGCTGCGCTGCTGGTTTTTTAGGAGAACAAAAAACAAACTTTTATATTGTTTATAATTTAATTTAAAGCTTTTTTTATCAATTTGTGTTATGTGAAGCTTTTCGTAAATGGACATCGATTTTTTTCGAGATTGTAGCAAAACATTTAAACATACCAAAGACAAAGCACAATATTTATACGAGTACTTTGAAATAAAAGTTGTAATCCGATTTTAGAATTAAAAAAAAAAAAAAAATGTTTGATATAAGGTCTACATTTAGGAGATTTGATGTTTTTTCTTAAGTCTTTGAATATAAATAGAACTTGTATTTCTATTATTTGCTTACAGTTTTGAGAACCGGCTTAAAACTTCTTGGGTATGGTTTTAATTTTAATGTAGGTATAAACTTAAACATAAAGCATCTAAATAATTTATGTTTTAAAAAAACTGTTAAGATCCGTTCGATATTAAAAGGCCGAATGTCGGAAGGTCGAATGTCGAAAGGCCGAATGGGTCGGAAGGCTGAATGTCGAAAGCCGAATATCGTATGGCCGATTGTGTCGACAGGCCGAATGTGTAATGGCCGATTAGGTCGAAAGGCCGAAAGTGTGGAAATGCCGATTGGGTCGAAAGGCCGAATTTTCATAAAATTTTCCTTCACTTAATTGATTGAAATCAATACTTAAAACCATTGAAATTATTTCTTAATGTAAAATGATTTAAATCAATTGAAAATACGTGCGTACAACATATTAATGTGATCAAATTTTGTCGAAAAAAAAATTTAATAATTTTTCTTATTTTTTGAATTTTGGTTTTCCTAAAAATATAAATTTTGAAAATTTTCATTCATAAAAAGATGAAAAATTAAAATCAATTTCGACACAAACGGCCTTTCGACATATTCGCCCTTTTGAAATTCGGCTTTTCGATATTCGGCCTTTCGACCTTTTCGGCCTTTCGGCATTCGGCCTTTCGACACATTGAAGGAATTTAGAAAAAAACGGAATGTGAAAAATTTGAGTATTTGAAGGTGCCATTTTGCAACAAAAAATCAAAGCCACCAATTTTAAAGAGTTTAAAAAATGTTTGTTCCTCCATGAGTTGAACTAGTTATTCCAAAAATTCGAGTATTTCAATTAGGATAAGTATGGAAACGTAAACCGGAATGTAAACCATTTCGCTTAGATAATTGAAAGGAACTGACAAGTTTGAAAAAATTTGAGTTATTGTCTTAAAAAATTGAGTATAATTTGAAGCGAATTTGAGAAATTACCAAAATTTGAAAAATTCATGTTATTTCAGGAACTTTAAGAGTGAGTTTGAAAGATAATTTGAAGAAATTTAGAATAAAATCGGATTTTGAAGAATTTGGGGTCCTTTATTGGTTTGAAAAATCTGTTAGGTTCAAAGATTTCGAAAAATATTAGAAAGAATTTGGAAAGCGTGAAACACTTTGAATTCAATACAACACATTTTGAAACGTTCTACAAACAAATTTCTTAAGAATTTGATAATTTTGAAAAACACTAAGAATATGGAGAATTTTGCAAATTTAAAAAATGTAAACTCAACTTTAACAGTGTACTTAACGTGAGTTCTTCAACTTTAAAAAAACTGAGTGAAATTCTAATCGAATTTGAAAATTACAAAAAATTGAATTTAATATTTAAAAAAATTTCGATACAATCGTAATTTGAATAAATTGAGGTCTTTGATTAGTTTGAAAAGTTCAAGAATTAAAAGAGTTTGTAAAATTTTTCAATTTCAGAAATTTGAAGAATTTAACAAATACCAAAGATTATTGATGATGTTGGGAAATTTGAAAAATTTAAACCAATCAACTTTAAAGAGTTTGAACTTTGCAGAACCGAATGAATGTTAGAAAGTTTGGCATACAGAGGGAAACCAGCCTTAAAGAAACATCGAAATTAGAAGTGGTAACTAAAAAACTGAAATTAAAATTAAATAAAGACAATATAAAATTAACGGAATTAGGCCCACATAGCAACGGTAATCTGATATATATGCAAGACATCATACACAGCCCAGCCAACCACCATCAGCGGATATCGAGCAAATATTTATGAGATTTGGCAGTTCTGATGACGGTCATTCGCAGGAATGGGCGTATTTTGTAACATTCTGTTTAACCACGTGTCGAGTTTGTATGCCCACCACAAATAGCAATATGAGAACTTTTTAGAGACTATACTCTTAATTACACCTATCCATTGGTATAAAATTCATTACTGAGCCAAATCGGGGTACGGTTCTTTGTATACCGAAAAAAATATTTAAATTTACCAAGAAATTTGAAAAGTTCAACAAAACTTTAAAAAAATTTATGAGTAAATGGAAAGGTTGACAATTAAGAAAAATTTCGATTTGAAAAATTGGAAGTAACTTACAAATACAAATATAAATAACAAATATTCTTGAAATTCACAGAAAATGAAAAATTTAATTTGAAGAATTTGAGGTGGTCTGACAAATTCTGCTCATGTATTTTCAGCATTAGAAATAATTTGTATGGTTTAAAAAATCTTATGAATACCGAATATTGGAAGAATTACATTCATAAAACACTTTTAAAGAATTTGAAATCTTTAACTAAAATTTAAATTCTCGTTATTAAAAATAACAAGAAATTGATGATACTAACAAATTTTGAAAATTCAAAGCCCTAACATTAAGGAGGTTGAAAAATTTGAAAAAATTGGAGGTTGAAAAACAAAAAAAATTCAATAAAATTTTAAGACTTTGGAGAATGTAAAATATACTAAGAAATTGAGGACGTGAAAAATTGAATGAATATATAGAGTTTGACATATTTGAGAAAGTTCGAATTGAAGAAAATTTGAAGAATCTCACGAATTTGGAAATTTTCAAAAAATTTTGAAACGTTAAAAAATTTAACAAACTTCAAATATTGAAAGAATTTCAAAACAACTAAAAATTTTAAAAACTCCGGCTTAAAAAATACTATGAAATTGAGGATGTTGACAAATTTGTAAAATTCAGAGCCAAGAACTTTAAAAATTTTGAAATTGAATAAATATGAAGAATTTGAAAAAAATTCAAGAATCCCGATTTGAAAATTGGAAGAAATTTGAAAAATTCTGATCTACTATTTGACAAAATTGAATACCTTTTGGGTTCAATTTGCAAAATAACAAAATTTTTTTGGCTGATATGATCGATTAATTTCGAAATCTTTTAAATAAGCTGAAGAGTTCAAATAAGTTGCCGAATTAATTTAATTTTGAGAAATTTAAAAAATTTAAAAAATTTAAGCATTTTAACAATTTGAGGAAACTTAGTAAAGAAATCATTGCTTGAAGTAGTTGAGATTTTCGATTAGTCCAAGCATTTGTTGGGGTTTATTAATTGGAATATTTTGGGAGTGATTTAAAAAGTTTGAAAAATTTTGCGAATCGACAAAGTTTTGCAAGAATAAATATTTTTTCTTTTTATGAATTTGAGAATTAAAAAGATACCGAGAATGTTGGGAAATTTGAAAAGATCAACAAAATTTGAAGACATGAGTGAACGGAGATTCGACTTGAAATATTGGAAGCAATTGACAAATAGAAATAAAAATAACAAAACTTCTTGGAATTCACAGAAATAGAAAAATTTAAAAAATTCTTTAATTCCAAGAAATTTGTATAAAATCGGAATTTGAAGAATTTTAGGTTGTTGATTAGTTTTAAAAAATTGTTGGGAATAATAATTTTAAATCTTTTAGAAATAATTTAGATGGTTGAAAAATATGATCAATTTGAAATATTGGAAGAATTTCATTGAATAAAGTTTTGAAAAATTTGAATAAAGCTTTACGCTGGCATATAAAATGTTAGCATTACCGCTGCAAGATTTGAAAAAAAAAAATTTCAATTGATTCTTGTAGTGTTATATCTAAGTAGTTAATTTTCCCAATCTCTCACTATACGATCTTCACTATACGAACACGATAAACATAAAATGCAAAAACGAGTGGAAGTGTAAATGAACCTCTAATCTTGAAATCATATAAAGTTCGCACAATTTTAAATATCATTTGCATAAACCGTATTAAGACTGGTAAACTTAAAACAGTTATTTATAATCGGGTTTATGTGTGTTACCAAAATTTACAGATCGTGATCACGAAAGCTTAATTCAAAATCGTAACGTTCGCGTGCATCTGTATGGCATTAAGTTTAGATTTTAATATGAATTTTGGCTCAGACGAACATTTCCTTCACGAGAAACACTCCCTTCACTTTAACACTTGGCGATTTGTGATATTTGTCTACATATATTATATGAGGAAGAACGAGAAAGACATAGGATAAGCATATTATTAACAAACGTACTTGTTTTTTAAGTACAAATACAGTGCAACCAATATATGTACCTCAATATAAATCGAATATAAAATTTATATTACACGACCGTCACAGAATTTCGTTTCAATATTCTTTTGTTTTTTCGAATCAATTCCTGCCTAAAAAAGTTTTACTTCGAAAATAAGAAATTGATGATACTAAAAGATTTTAAAAATTCAAAGCCTTCAACTTGAAGGTACCTGAAGAGATTGAAAGGATACTCACGAAAGAATTGACAAAAAGAAATTTATATAAAATCAAAATTTGAAGAAGTTTGAAGAATTGGCCAGGTTTTAAAAATTCGAAAATTTCAAGAAATAATTAGAAGAGTTTAAAATTTTGATGAATCAATGCTCTTAATAGAATTTGTCACAAACCAAATTTTGAAAGAATTCGGAGAATTTTAAAAATACATAGAAATTGAGGACGTGAAAAATTGAATGAATTTGCGAAATAACAAAAACTTCTGAAACTTTAAAAAGTTGACGAATTTTAAACAAATAAAAACGCCCTCAACTTTAAACAGTTCCAAAAATTTCTAGAAATCCACACAAATTGTTTTAAGAATTGAAGCAATTGGAAGAGTTTGATGGAATTCACAAAATTTGGAAACTTTGAGATCTAGAATTTAAAAAACTGTGTAATATTTGAATTGATTTTGAGAAATAAAACAAATTTAAGGAATTTGAATATAAATTTTTGAAAATTAGATAAAATGGAAGTTAAAGGAATATAGAAATAACCTGAAGAGTTTGAATAATTTGCCAAATTCGAAATATTGAAAGAATTTCACATAAACAAAAATTTAATTTTTTTTTTAAATTTAAAAAATTTGAAAAAACTTTGAAAGTTCAACAAAACTGCAAATAAACTTGAAGCCATGGAAGCAATTGACAATTAGAAATAGAAATAACAACAATTTTTGGAGTTCACAAAATCGAAAAATTCAAAGAAATTTGAAGAATTTGAGGTTATTGGTTGGTACGAAAAATTTGTCGAAAATTGACGAATTTGGAAAGAATTGACGAATTTGGAATATGTGGGATCATGAATTTGCAAAATTACGAAAATTTCAAATTTAAGAGAAATGAATTTGAAGAAATTTAGATAAAATCAAAATTTGAATAAGTTTAAAGAATTTGTAAGGTATTAAAAATTCGAAAATTTGAAGATTTTAAATTTTGATATATTTAGAACATTAAAAGGAATGTGGAGGGATTTGGAGAATTTAAAAAATTCTAAGAAAATTAGAACATTTTACGTCCGATGAATTAATATTTGAATGGATATTTATTTACAGATTGACATATTTGATGAACCTAGAACCGAAATTAGAAGAATCCCATGAGTTTGGAAAAATGCTGATCAACAAATTTAAAAAATTGAATTACTTTTGACTCGAATTTACGAAATAACCAAAAAAAAAAAAATTCATTTAAAAAATTTGAGGAATTTAAAATATCGGAATAATTTCAAAACAAAACAAAATTTAAAGAATTTTCAAAAGTTCAAAGATCTCAGTATTTGCTTTAAGCAATTTTAAGAATTTGTAAGAATCCAAACGAATTATTTGAAGGATTTGAAGAATTGAATTTTGATAATTCAGAAAAATTACGATTTGAAAACTTGAAAGGAATTGACAAATTTCAGAAATTTGATATCTTGAATTTTGAAAATTTAAGTAATATTTGAATAGATTTCGAGAAATAATACAAATTTAAAGAATATATTATAATTTGTAGAAAGCTATATAGATGAAATGGAAATTTGAGAAATATAAGGCCATTGGTTAATTTGTATGGAGTTTGCCGGGTTTGAATAATGGAAAAATTTTGCACAACCAATTTGTTTTAATAATCTGGAGACTTAAAAAAATATCAAGAAATTAACGATGTAGAGAAATTTGTAAAATTGAATGAATATGAATTTTTACTTAATTCTAGAATTTTGATTAAAGACATTGGCACAAATATTAAAAAATTGAATATCTTGTTGTGACTCCAATTGGCGAAATCACAAAAATTTTTGCAACGTCTATATGATCGAAGAATTCAACGGAATCTGTTAGAAATAACCTAAAGAATTTGAATAATTTACTGAATTAGAAATATTGAAAGAATTTCTTATAAACAAAAATTAATTTTTTTTTTAAATTTAATAAATTTAAAAAATTTGAAAAATTTAAAACATTTTGACACAATTGATGTAAAATTTGAAAAACATCAGAATCAAAGGAGTTCACAAAATAGAAAAAATTAAAGAAATTTATATTAAATCGGTATTAGAAGAATTTGAGGCCGTTTGAAAAATTTGGAACATTTTTAAAACAATAATAAAAAGCTGATGAAACTAAAAATTTTAAAAACTCAAAGCACTCAACTTTAAGGAACTTGAATAATTTGCTAGAATTGACACGAAGGTATTGACAAATTTGGGAAATTTGGGATCTCGAATTGAGAAAAAATTACAAAAATTAAAAGAGATTTATTATAATTTAAAGAAGTTTAGATAAAATCGAAGATTGAACGAGTTCGAAGAATTAGTCGAGTTTTAAAAATTCAAAAGTATCAAGAATTAATTTGAAGAGTTTTGAATTTTGGTGAATTTAGAATGTTGAAAGAATTTCACACAAGCAAAATTTTAAAAGAATTTAAAAAAAATTGAGAAATTAGGGATGTGAAATATTGAATAAATATGTTAAAGAGATTGACATATTTGATGAACCTAAAATTGAATATTGAAATAGTCTCATTAATTTGGAAAACTGCAGATCTAGAATTTGAAAAAATTTAATATTATTTGACTTGAATTTCCGAAATACCAAAAAATTTTGGAACTTTAAAAAATTTACAAAATAAAAGCAAACAAATAAAAATTTGAAGGATTTTAAAAAATGTAAAACCCTGTTGTGTATATTAATATATCAAATTGAAAGAATTTCACCTAAACAAAAGTTTAACTTTTTTTTTTTAATTTGATGAATTTAAAAAATTTGGAAAATTTAGGGCTAACGTTTGAAAAGTTTATAAACATTTTAAAATTTTTATAGAATTTGATTATAATTGCTTGAAGAAGTTGAGGTCTTCGATTATTCTAAAGCATTTGTTGGGTTTTGTACAAATAAATATTTTTTTAAGAATTTGAGAATTATAAAAATACCAAACATTGAGAATGTTGAGAAATTTGAAAACTTCAGCAAAACTGCAAAGAAATTGCAGACATGAGTGCATGGAGATTTTGACTTCAAAAATTGAACGCAATTGACAAATAGAAATAACAAAAAATTCTTGGAGTCCATAAAACAGAAATAAATAGTTAAAGAATTCATTAATTAGAATTTGAAGAATTTAGGGCGTTGATTAGTTCGAAGTATTTGTCCGAAATACGACTTTGAAATCGTTTAAGAATAATTTGGATGGTTTGAAAAATGTGACGAAGGTTCAGTTTTTAAAAAATTTGATAAATTTGAAATTTAAAAAAAAAAACAAGAAATTGATGATATTAAAAATTCAAAGCCTTCAACTTGAAGGTGCTTAGAGAATTTGAAAGACTCACGAAAAAATTGGCGAATTTGGAAAATATGGGATTAAAAATTCATTGCTTGGAGAAATTTAGGTCCTCGATTAGTCTAGTCTAGACCATTTAATACCCTAGACACACTGCCATTTAATAAAACCGATTTAGTGAATTTTTCGAGTTAAGTCGCAGTGTGTGAACCTCGATTTTAGCTAATCCCTTTGTTTTGCATAAAATACTGAAACTAGTTTAGCTAAATCGGATTTATTAAACAACAGTCTGTCTAGGGTATAAGGTTTAAGAATTCGTACTTTTTTGGAAGTGATTTGAGGAGTTTGACAAATATTGCGAATCGAAAGAATTTTGTACAAATAATTTTTTTTTTCAGGATTTGAGAATTATAAAAATACCGAAAAAATTGATGATTTTCAGAAATTTGAAAAATTCAAAATTTGAGGCATTATGAAAAGGTTGACATAAAAATGCAGATCACGAAATTGGAGATAAAATATTATTTATTTCTAAATTATTATACACGAAAAAATTGTACAAACTGCCACCTGGTGCTCAGATATTATGAGGAAAATTGATTCTCAGCAAGTGGCATAATTGAAAAAATAAAAAGTCTTATACAGTGCTGGTAAAAAAAAATTGGGCAAACATATTTTGTTACAAATTGGAGTCTTTTTTTGCTAAAATTACAAAACTTTTGAAAGCAATTGGCTTATTGTTTCATTTTATATACATGTATGACGTAATTTTTTGAAGAAAAAAAATGTACCTGCAATTTAGGGGGAAAACCCGAAAAATGCAAAAATTTTCAAAATACGCTGATTGGAGTTAAAGTAATGGAATAAATTAAACACTTATTATTTAATTTTTTTTTTGTTTTTTACCGATTTATAGAAATTCTATCTTTAATATTAATATTTTGTTAGACCGCCATTTGCTTTTATTACAGCGATACACCTCTGATTTATTGAATTTGATAAATTTTTTAATGTCGTAGAAGGCATGGATTCCCAAATCGTCATTAACAAACTTTTTCAAGCTTGAGTTGATGCTGGGCGCTTTCTTGCTACTTCTAGCTTCATTATAGACCAAATATTTTCTATGGGATTTAAGTCTGGACTGTACGGGAGCCAGCCCAACACATCGATATTTTTTCTGCGAAGTGCTTTTTTACCTTTAAATGAAGAGATAAGAAAAAAAAACAAGTTTTTAGCAAATTATTTATCCTTATCTGAAAGGCAATTTTTCTATCTACAATTCAAAATGAATAAATCACAAATTTGGCGCTAAGGCACGGAGCGTTGTCCTGTTGAAAAATAAATCTGCAAGTCTCGTAAAAAAGCTTTAACAAAGAAGGCTCAATTTCGTTATGTAGGACCTGCAGATAAACAGCTGCTGTAATTTTGGAACTAATGAAGCACAATCGACCGGTTTAACTTCCAGAAAGACATACCGAGACAATAACTCCTTCAATTTTCGGTGAAAGTCTTAAAAGACATCCGATGCTAAGCCTCTCGCGAGATTCTCTCCTTAAGAGAATTCTTCCATCTCCAACATGCAGCTTGAATTTTGATTCATCGGAGAAAATCACATCATTCCACATCTCTTGAGTCCAAGAAACATGCTCCTGGGCCCATAGCAAACGTTTTTTTTGTCACTCGTAATGTGAACTCAGGCTTGTGGGCTGGTTTAAGTGCTTTCAAACCAGCTTTAACAAGTTTTTTTCTCACTAAGCTGGCTGAAATTTGCTTTCCCGTTGCTCGCTCAAGATCCCCTCTTATGTCCGATGAAGTTTTAAAACGGTTCCGACGACATTGTAGTATTAAAAATTCTAAAATCTCTAAAAATTTATCAAATTCAATGAATCAGAGGTGTATCGCTGTAATAAAAGCAAATGGCGGTCCAACAAAATATTAATATTAAAGATAGAATTTCTATAAATCAGTAAAAAACAAAAAAAAAATTAAATAATAAGTGTTTAATTTATCCATTACTTTAACTCCAATCAGCGCATTTTGAAAATTTTGGCATTTTTCGGGTTTTCCCCCTAAATTGCAGGTACATTTTTTTTTTTTCAAAAAATTAGGTCATACATGTATTTAAAATGAAACAATAAGCCAATTGCTTTCAAAAGTTTTGTAATTTTAGCAAAAAAAGACTCCAATTTGTAACAAAATATGTTTGCCCAATTTTTTTTTACCAGCACTGTATATGTACAATGTTTGGGTGACACTAATTAATCGAGCCAGAATCAGGATATTGAAACTGCCGCTTATGGTTTTAAGAAATATCAAGGCGAAGTTGTGGCTTTATGTTAGACCTGGCTGTAAGAAAAGTAGAGT
This sequence comes from Tipula vernalis, assembly GCA_958295665.1. Lineage (NCBI taxonomy): Eukaryota > Metazoa > Arthropoda > Insecta > Diptera > Tipulidae > Tipula > Tipula vernalis. The sequence continues at coordinate 313,888,387 of OY282560.1, read as the reverse complement.
TAAAGGATTTATAAAAGTTCTATTTTTACATTATGGATTTACAATTTTTTTTGAAGTTTTTGAAGAAATTGTGGATCGAGTCTCGAATGCGGGTGAGTATACGTACTGTTGTTCTTTATTCACAATTATAATAAGATTCACATATTGCCGATTTATAATTTGTAGTCGGATTGAAACCATGTTGTTTAAAAAGTCTTGAAATGGATTTAGTGAGGAATGTGTCGTGAACAGTCGATTGCTGTTGGTCGAGTCTAAAGCGGAATAATGTTGCGTACGCTGGTGTTTTTGTTAATTTGACTTTGTTTGGATACAATTTTGCTTACATTGACATGATGGGTGAAGTGGGCTATAATAAGGGTACCATATATTTGTATTGTATATTTGTAATTTCTTTGCGATGTTGTTCTAGTACAAATACTGGATAAATCCTTGTATCCTTATATTTTGCTGATTTCATCACCGACTTTTTGAGCAATAATGTTCGAATTATCATGTGATTTACTATGAACGTTGTCGTGGAGAATCGGAGAGTGATGACAGCAAAGTGGTGTTGTGCTATCGACAAGTTTATGGGCGCATGTATATTTGTCATGACGGAGTTTCACTTTTGAATAGGTGGATATAGCAGGAATACCATATTATTTTCATTTGGACCGATTTATGGGCATTTGATATATTTTATACAGTGGTCGGGTCTACAAGGTTTCTAACATACTAATTTTCTTGGTTTGCTTCCTTTACCGTACAAAATTGCATTGAAATGAGATCATCTCCCATACACTCTTTGAAACCAAAGCTGTATGAGTTCCGATGATTGGGACAATTACCTTTTGCATGATTGAGGGAGGAGGGGGGGGGGGAGCGGTTGTCACAGACAGGATTTTTTCGCCTTTAGAAAAATATGACAAAAACATATTTATGGCATGCAAATATGTTGGCCAAATTTTGCCTGATTCAACTTAGCCGAAGTCCAATCCTATAGTAACTAGTGATAATTAACAAATTTGATTTGGATTTTCAGAATATCGGAGGAACCTAGTGCAGATTTCCAGAAAAATTCAAGAACTCAGCGAGCAGGTAGTTTAGAAAATGTGTTTTCTTGATTTTTGTCATCTTAATTCACAGGAACTCTAGGTCGGACTTCGTACTTTAGCCACTATTTAGTGTCTTATCATTTTGATTTAGCTTACCGGTGGCGTTAATTGTAATTCATTACAGGACAGCATCCAAGCAACACAGGTTAAACGTCTATAATCTTAGTGGCAGGTCCGCGGAAATTCTCCATTTATAATAGCAGTTGTGTTAAACTGTAGTTTAAGTTGTGATAGTGAAATCATTTGAGTAAGTAGATGATACTAATTATATTTATTATGTTACGACCTCTCTGAACTACTGTTGATAAGTTTTAAGTCAAATTTAAATTAATAATGATTATAATTTAAGAAGTTACCCAAAGTTATTTCAGAATGCAGTTGTTGGTCTAATAAACTACAAAATTAGATTTAGACAGATCTAAATCATACTGCAACAACAAATTTCTGGAGGCGGGTTCTGGAATCTGAAGGAGCCAATGGAAACAGACACTAATATTAACATTAGGGTTATGTAGTACTAAAGATTAATTCATTACAAGTTTACAGAAATTAAATTAAACTTGAATTTAAACTAAATTGATTGATTAGTTATTTAAAAATCAATCAATTAATTAAAAATCGTAGGAGGAAGTAAAGTGGTGAGAAACATTTATACGGGGTAATTGATAACTAATTAATATTAACTTAACCAGGCTGATCTCAATCCTATACTAATAATCCTATCAAGTCCTTCCAAGTAAATGTAAAAATGGGTGTACGGTGGGCCCGGCGTCAACCGGAAGATCTTGCTTAATGATTGGTCGTACACTCAAAATCAATCAATCAATCAAGATCTTTACGAAATTGGAGATCTTTTAGGAAATTGAATAATACGAAAATTTCCGAAATTACAAGCATTTTTGGAATCTTTCGAATTATTCTATTTCGAAAAATTTGGCTGATTAAAGAATTCGAAATGTTTGCGAAATAATTTGAAGAGTTTGCAAAATTTGACAAAATTTGAATATTGGAAGGCTTTCAAAACAAACAAAAATTGAACAATTTATTTTTTTAATACCAAGAAATTGATGCCACTGAACATTTACAAAAATTCAAAGTCCTCCCTCAACTTAAGAAATCAGACAAATTATTTTAGGGATTCTGATTATGGAGATGTCATATTAAGTTCTTCGATTGGGGAACATTTTCAATTTGAAAAACTATTGAACTATTTTTCCTTTTCAATAATATGACAAACTAAAAAATACCAAGAAGCCGAGGATTTTGAAAAACTTTGAAAATTTAAGGACATCAACTCTAAAAATTTTTAAAATTGAATATGAAGAATTTTAACAAAATTGAAGAATTTAAAAAATCTAATGTTATTTGACCCGAATTTGTGAAATTAAAACTAAAATTTAGGAACGTTGAATAGAAAACTTTGGAATATTGGAAAAATTTCCAAAAAAAAAATTAAAAGTTTTAAATTACGGATTTGAAGAATTTGGTGAATTCGGACAGTTTGATAATTGAGGAAAACTTCGATTTGATAAATTGGAAGATATTGACACATTTGGGAGTTTGAATTTCTAATAACTAAGGAATACTTGAATCGAGTTTGAAGAAAATAAGATACAACAGAAATTAGGAAAATACGAGGTCCTTGATCGATTTTATTGAGTTGTATTTGAGTAATTTGAAGTGAAAAAAAAGGAAAAGGGAAATGGGAAATTCGAAAAATTCAAAGATATCAACATTGAAAAATTTGAAGAATTTGATAAATATTAATTTGACAATTGACAACGATTTCGAATTGAAATTTTGGAAGAAATCGGCGGCTTTAGAAAATTTGTGTTTTTGATTAGTTTGAGGGTTTGCCGGGTTTTAATTATTCAAATAATCCATACTTAAAGAGTTTAAATAATTTGACAAATTTGGAGTACTGGTAAAATTTCAAACAAACAAAAAATTCAAAAAAAAAAAAAAAACAATTTATTCGAAAACTATATGCATACGTAAGTTGAGTAAAATTTGAAAAAGTTTAGAGAAAACCGTAATTTAAAGTATTTGAGGTTCTTGATTTGTGTGAAGAATTTTTCAGGTTTCAAATATTTGACGAATTTGGAATATTAGAACAATTTCGCACATGTAAAAATTTTAGAAAAATGGAAATTTTGAAAAAATTACCAGTAATTGAAAATATTGAGATTCTTGAAGAATTCAATTCAGAACCCTGAATTAAAAGTGTTTGACTAATTTGTTTTAGAAAAGTTTGAACAAGTTTGATGTATGAAAATAACAAAAATTTGAAGAATCCTTAGAAATTAAAAAAATTAAAGTTGTTGATTATAATTTAAGGAAATTTAGGTAAAATCGTGAAGGTCAGTTAATAGTACTGCCACGAAAGGAGTTCAGAATTCATAGAGTCACGTGTTAATCGTCATGGAAATTGAACGTTTGCAGTTCAGCAATTTAAAAATGGAAAAATATCACAATCAAGAAATAGGAATCTTAACAAAATTAAATTGGGGTTCTCATGTCGACGTTATGAAGAACACGCAGCTATACAGACGGATTAAAATAAAGACAATTACAATTTGAATAAGCCATTTCACAAAAGTGAAGACTATACATATTTCTAAATAGTTTCTTTCCCTCCAAACATATTTTCGACACCCACAATAATACGTCTGATTCAGTGTCAAATTTCTAAAGATAGTTAAAAAAACAACAACACCAAATAGAAAATAACTGCGAAGAAAAGAAAACCCATTTATTATTAAGCCAATATTAAGAAGACATATAAAACGAAAAGAAGAATAGTAATAGCTGATAATAATCAACAATAGTAGTATGTATGTATATACTAGATAGTAATACATAGTTGTAATCGTATAACGAAGTTAAATTGTTATTTTCAATGAGAGATAATGTTATTGACCGCGGACTCATGTAATTGATAAGAAAACAAAAATTCTAGTCAAAGAAAATAACGAACACATACATATTAATATAATCGATACATGTTTTGTTATATTCGATGGGGACTCACACCCCCCTATGTTTGCTAGAAATACAAAATGAAATAATTGATTTTAATGCATTGAAATAGATACGATAATTGGTTATGATGATGATATGAGCTGTCTGTCTAGTTTTAAATTTGATACTTGATATTGTAGTACTCTGATATTTGGAGGACATACATACATATTAATAAATAGTCACACCATTGCACAAATTGTTTATTTATTGCCGCGTTGTTGTTACAACAATTTCCGCAATCTATTTACCTTAAAATGTCATTTTTGTGTTGTATGGCAAATTTGGGTCACTGTTATAATGCAGCTAAATACCAAATTTTTAATTTATTATTCGTTTAATTAAATTCTGTCTTTTTTTTTTTTGCTTTGTTGTAATTTTACGAAAAAAGTCTAGACTGAAAATTTATTAACTATGTCTGTATGCTTGTCAATACCACATAGTTAATTTATGCGGTTAGGCAAGTTTTATACTGATTGAGCTATTACCGTTACGTATAAATGGTATAAATAGTTTAAAGACTTAATTATGATAAGTAAAATGCGGTAAATAAAGCAAAATTAAATTCAAACAACATTCAGGACCACACCGTGCCTAAATTTTTTTGCACTTTGCTGCAATGCAGCAATTCAAGGCAGCAAGGTGCTTAGAATTTGAAAAAATCATATAATTAGCGCATTGCGAAATATAGGTAAATAATAATTTCGTTAGCCAAATATTGTCGATAATGCTAGCTATTCAGCTCATTTTCTAATGAGCATCAATACATAAGTCTGTGAAAATAAAAAATAAAAATAAGTTCGGGTAGACCAGTCACACAACACATTTCACACAAGTTTATTGAGTTTATTTTTAATTTAGGTCAGAAAATAAGTGGATTCAATGCGAACGAAGTTTTCAAGTCGTTTAATTTCCCGAAATTCATAATGAAATTCGTCAGCTGGCCCTCTAAATTGCCGTTAAATTTTTTACGTTCGAAAGCAAAGTTTATGCCTGTCACCAAAAATAATTATTTCCTGAAACATTTCGTTCTAATAGACGTAATTTTCTCAGGATTTAATTTGAAAAACAAACCCTGCGTTACCGTTTAGACGCAGTATATAAATAATATTGACGTAAAACTACATCCTACACATTTTGATTTTATTCGCCCATAACGCGACATAGTAACAATTTTTCGACATAATTCTTACAGGAAGTACTTCTCAATAGCATCTATTTATGGTACATACAAGAAATCAATATCATTAAATAGTTTCTGAGATTTTCTCTAAAAAGTTCTTCTAATAGGATTTCTTTGTATTCTTCACGATTCAATATTCAATTATGTTTGATGGTGTCTGTAATTCTAATCAAAATAACTTTTTTTCTTCAGAAATTTGGTGAAAGTTTGTGGTAGTCAATGAGTAAACAAAACTACAAATGATGTCATATACGACTACACATTTGAAAAAGTCTTAAGATTCTTGTGGGATTTCTTATCACCCACGATAATGGTGTATGGGACGCCATAATACCAAGGAAAGCCTTCCCACCGGTAATCCTCTACGTTCTCTGCGAAATTCAAAATAAATACCTTATACACACGTGAAATTTGATGCTACCGGATTACAAAGGATGACCTAAACACCTTGAAATAATCTCATATATTCTCTTTCATTTGATTTCCAAGCCAGAATGATTTCTAAAAGTAATTTCTGTAAAGTTACAAGTACAGAATTTTTACATTTAGTGAATAGGGGCATATATTATTTGGCAAAAAATTTTAAAAGCTTTCAAATTGGTCTTGAAAGCTTTTAAAATGTCCTGTCAATAAGCCGAATAATTTCCAATATTGAAATCCTAATAGTAGAGCTTTTCATCGTACCAGAGAAACAACATAAAACAAGAACGTAGAATCAAGAACGTAGAAAATATTGCTTCGGTCTAAAAAGACCAAAGTATTGAAATCCTGTCAAAAATGATCAAAAATTTGGTTGGTCCAAAATCACTTATCTTCACATTTTGAAAGTCCCTGAGTTTAAAAAAGCAAAAAAAAAAATCCGTTCGTCTGTCTGGATATATGGGTGTCTGTATGTCTGTACCCATGGTATCTCGAGAACGGCTTGTTTGATTTAGAATTTTTTTTGCCAATCTGTTTCTATGGTCAAGGCCGAGATTTGAAAAGCTTTTGGAACCTGTGCATCAGCAGGGTCGGGTACCTGCCATACGAATTGAACCAAAATACCTGGTTATAGAAATATTTACCAATTTTTATATATGTATATGCTGGTTTGAATATTGAGTTTGAGGTTGAGTTGAAGGGTACGTCATGAGTCAATTTGCGGGTTGAGTTGAAGTTGAGTTGGGGTTGGATATAAAAATATTTACGAATTTTTTATATATGCTGGTTTGATTATTGAATTTGGGGTTGATTTGAAGGTTATGTTAGGGATCAATTTTCGGGTTGAGTTAAAGTAGAGTTGGGGCTGGATAGGATATAGTGAGTTGTTGACCAATTTTTTTATTTATGCTTGTTTGAGGAGTGAGTTTGGCGTAAAGTTTGTTTAGTTGAGGGTTAAGTTGGGTCCAGTTTGCAAGTTGAATTAGGGTTGAGTAGCGGTTTAGTTGGGGTTGGATTAGGGTTTAGTGAGCAGTTGAGCAATCTATATATATAGGGAAACCTGACTACAACGGAAATCGACGGGACCAAAAACGTTGTCCGTTAAACTGAGGATTTGTGATTTTTTTTATAAAAATTTTATTGGGATTCTATACTTATCCGATTTTGATGAAATGATCTATTCTACTGATTTTTAGACGAATTTCTGGAATATGGTCAATTTGGACGGAACTTAGCTTTTTCTTAACGGATTTGAGTGGAATTTGACATCTGCCATGGAAATGGGATTCTAAAGTGTTTTTTGGATATATGTATGTAGTACTGGAATATGACAAAGTAAGATGGAGCTTGGCTATTTCTTAACCGATTATGATAAAATTTGACATGTGCGATGAAAATTTAGTTCTAAACTGAGTTTTAGATCTAAAAATCAATTTAGAATTCCATTTCCAACGCACATGTCAAATTTCATTTATTAATTTTTTCGGCCATATTCCAAAATTTTATCCAAAAATCATTTAAGAATCGCATTTCAATCATGGATATCAAATTTCACTAAAACCGGTTAAAAAATTGCCAAATTGGCCATGTATGTAATTTACTAAAGGTTCAATTTGAAATGTAAAAAGGTCAATTTGAAATATTAAAGGTTCAATTTGAAGTGTAAAAGGGTCAAATTAAAGTGGTCCGTGTCCACTCTACTAAAGTGTCAACCTATCTAAGGAAGGTTTTCATTGACAAACTTCAGTTGCATGGAACTTAAAAGTTAAATTGATTGTCCGTTGAAATGAGGTTTCACTGTACTGAACAGTGATATTAGTTTATATATATATATGTATAGTATATGTGTGTGATATTTAAACAAATGCACACACATTGAATGATTTGAAGCAAACTTTACTCAAATATTGTTTAAGAATTAAGAAAGGCCACTGTTAATATCTCAAACATTCATCTCCTTCTTGATTGATGATAATCAGGTCTAAAGTTACTACAGAGGAATTTCTAAAACTTCAAAAATTGAGTTGATTTTTGATGACGGTATGACGATATGAAGGTATGATGTTATGATGTTATAATGGTACGATGGTTTGTATATACCAATTGTGTGATGGTGATGGTAATGGTGATGGTGGTATGATGATGATGATGGTATGATGGTATGATGGTACGATGGTATGATGGTATGATGGTATGATGGTATGATGGTATGTTGGTATGATAGTACGAGTTGTGCAGAGGGTTAAGATTTGGTTCGAGCTAAGTTGAGTTGAAATTAAGTTACGATTTAGTTAGCCTGTATTAGGGTTGAGTGAATTGTTCGGTTGGAGAATTATTTCTGTGCTCAAGAATTAAAAGGGCATAAGTGACTTATGCCCTTTTAATTCTTGCGTTTTTAATTTTTTAATTTTCAATTAATTACTTTTCATATCAATTTTTTTGTAATATCAAAGAGAATAAGATATCCTACTCTCTTTGATATTACCTTACAAATTGGAAAATGAAGAGGTTTTAATTGAAAATTAAAAAATTAAAAACGCAAGAATTAAAAGGGCATAAGTCACTTATGCCCTTTTAATTCTTGAGCACAGATTTAAGTGTTGATTTGGAGTTAAGTTAAGGGTTGATTTGGGGTTGATTTGATGATTGATTTGAGGGTTTGGTTGGCGGTTAATTTGGTGATTGCGTTTGATTAGCATATTGAATTGGAGGTTGAGCTGAAGATTGACTAAAGAGATTAATTTCGGGATTGATTTGGAAATTGAATTTAGCCTTTTATATTTTTTTATTTTACGTTAGTTGTTAAATTTTTTGGGGTTGTGTTTCATTACTCAATTCTGGCCCATCCAACACCAAGCAATCGAGTTGGGCTGTGTTGTCTACACGGCCGTAGATATTTTCCGTCACAACGTAAAAATGCGATGAGAAAAATGATAGACCGCATAGGTTTGTTAAATTCAATTAATTTATTATTAGCTTCTTCAATTCTGTAGTTTGTAGTCTACATTCAAATGTGTGTGGCAGCTAATTATTCTAATTTAAAATAAATTAACCGCTACAATTTCATTACGTAAATGTTGACATAAAGTTGCTCTGATCATATTAGGCGTTCTCCCACCATATAGTTTAATTGATTTTTTCGGCTTTTTATATGTATGTTAATTGTTCATGGCAATCCTAATATTTTCGCATTGGTAGATCAGAAAAATACAGAGACCAATCGCTCATAACATATCTACTGAAAAAAAGTAGAAATATTTTCCCCCTCCCCGTAATTTTGGCTGAAGGCCCAAAGAATTATACCAATGAGTAGACCAACTTTTCAGTACGAAACCAAACTACCAACATAAAGAACTCATGGAGGGTTATCATTTTTGCAGAGGGATAACTCTTTGGGCCTTCAGGCAAAATTACGGGGAGGGGGGAAAATATTTCTACTTTTTTTCAGTAGATATTTTATGAGCGATTGGCCTCTGTATTTTTCTGATTTACCAAATCGAAAATATTGCGATTGCCATGAACAATTAATATATTTGTCTATAAAAAATGCCGAAAAATCAACTGATTATAGACAGACAAATTAAATTCTTAATAAATATAATAATTATTCATGACCCAATATTTTCGATTTGCTAAATCAGAAAAATTAAAAGGCCAATCCCTCATAACATAACAACTGAAAAAAGTAGAAATATCATTCCCGCCTCTCCGTACTTTAGCCCAAGAGCCAAGAATTATACAAATGTATTACTCTTCAAAAATGAGAACCCATGAGAACATGCATGAGTTCCTATTAGAGCTGCTGGCTCGAGCTAGCTCAAGCCGAAAAGATCCGGCAAGATCTAGCTTTTGGGGGGTAATTGCAGAGTTAGAAGCTCGATATTTATGCTTGAAATACTCGATCTTTTTATTTTCGACGAACTTTGAAAAAGTATGTCTATGAATTCGAAAAGTGTGTCCGTGTGTAGCATTTTTTTCGAATTTCGAAAATTGCTATTTTTTAGATTCGGATTCCTCATACCCAAGTTACTATTAGAAAGTATTGTTAAAATATTTGTAACTCTTACCATTCAAGATCTAAAGAGATTTCTTAATAAAGAAAGATAATTTACGTTATAAAATTAATATTTTGGGATCAAAAATGCTTGTACTCTAAAAAGATCGAAAGCTTGAGCTTTACAAAATAAGTAGCTCTAGTTCCTATGTTGGTAGTTTGGTTTCGTACTGAAAAGTTGGCCTACTCATCAGGTAGCTACGACCAAACTACAAAAATATAACTCTCGCCATTCACATTAATTATCTGGCCTGAACGTACTGACATAGCGAATTATATTCACTACATCAAAAACTCATGGAGAAACCTTATTTGTGTTTGTGTTATGCCCACACGAATATTTATTAAACATTTAAATTGTTTGTCTGTAATCAATTGATTTTTTCGGCTTTTTAGATAGTAATGCATTTGTTTAGCTCTTGGCCCTTGGGCTAAAGTACGAAGAGGCGGGAATGATATTTCTACTTTTTTCAGTAGATATGTTATGAGAGATTGTCCTCTTTATTTTTCTGATTTACCAAATCGAAAATATTGGGAATGTCATGAACAATTAATATATTTGTCTACAAAAAGAAAAAATTAATTGATTACAGACTTCTTAATACACTATATAGTTTGTAATTTGAATTAAAATTTTTGTGGAGATCCTTTTTGTTAATTAAAATTAATTAGTCGCCAATGTTTCTTTAAGCAAAAATTGACATCAGAATTGCTTCGATCAAATGACGCGTTCTCTCTCTAGAGTGGTTTCAAGCTTTAAAAATCGTTGGAATGATAGGTTCGCGGCACGACTTTTCTCGCCGCCTGGCGGCGTCATTTTAATACTATTGTGCGTAAGGCATGAAGCCTAAATACCAACATTAATAATCATATATTTAGAATCAAGGTAATGCTTATTATTGACGATTAATTCCCACCATTAAAAACAACATTTCATGTAGCTCACTTTCCGAACATGAGGCTATGAGTACAAATTTTATAGGCCAATCCCTTTTCTAAACCAAGAATGTAAGCAGTAAGTTCTAGTAAATTTTTAAAATTTGAAATTTCACAAATCAATTTCAAAATTCAAATTTTCAAAATTCGACAGCCAAAATTTAGGAATTTTAGGAAGAACCGATAGCCTTAAAATGGCTTCTCGAAAATGCCGAAATTTAAGTGAATCTCTTAGAATTATTTTTTTAATTTTTGGCAAACTTTAAGATGAAATTCAACAAATTTCAGCATATTTCCAGATTTGTTAATTATTTCCGAATTTTTAGGAATTAACAAATTGTTTAGCTTACTAACCAATACAATTTGGAATTAACGATATAGCATACCTACAAGCGTTTCCAATCAATTGGCGAACGAGCCAAAAACGCAACAATTTAGGGATGGCGGGGTGGGAAAAATTCAATAGAATTGAAACATTTTTATTCAAAATCTTGAATATGTTTGAATCGAAGTTTTGAACACTTTTTGCAGTAAATTACTCTTAATTCCGAGATTCTGTGAAACTAAAATATTCTAAATATAAAAATTGTTCTGGAAATGTATGTAGACCTTTAAGAATTCCTCGACAGTGGCAAAACAATTTGGAAATTCTAGCAAATGATTTAAAGCTCCAAAATTTATTAATTATTTTGGAAATCAATTTTTGAGTGAAATTTCAATTTTTCATTCGGCGAAAAGCTGAATTATTACTAACGCTTAAACTAAACGCTTATCATTAATTGAAACATATTAGTAAAATTTTGTATTCATTTTGAATTAGACCGGAAACAATTCTGTGGCCACAAACCATAACCACTTAAGTACTTAGTAACCACTTAAGTATTTATGGTATATGTAATTTGTTTATGCCAGAGTCCATTCGAAACCAACCAAACAAGAATGAAGCAGATGAGTTTATAGAAAATGGGTTTATAGGCTCAGTGGAAGAAGAAATAGCATCAAAATTCGTAGAAATTATTGATAAAGAAAACACGTTTGACGACAGTGACATCGATCCGAATTACGCACCTAATGAGCCAGATTCTGATTTCATTTCAGAACAAGAATATTTAAAAAGTGACTGCCGGTGCCGTAAGGTGAAATCAAAAAAAGGTTAGTAATCACACTACTTATTTAGCCGGTAGATCTTGAAAACAATTTTTAAATTGTTTTTTAGGTAAGCGACTAACATCATGGGATATTGAACAAATGGGAGCACAAATTGAGAGAAACTTGTGTGCAGAAACAGTTGAAGAGGGTCCAGGTGAAATTAAAAACCCAGCAACCCAAATGGAGGTTGATTTATTTAGGGTGACAAATATACCAAACATCGATACCCCGTCTTCGACTTCAGCAACAAAAAAAGAAAATCAGCGTAGGCGTAATACTGGTCAATCATATGTTAGTTGCGGAAACAAACTTATGGATGCAGGATAATGTGTACCACTACAAAAGTGTAGGCACATGTGCATGAACAAAATTTCATTCGAGCAACAACAAAAAATATTTAAGTATTATTGGTCGCTGGGAAAGTACGATCTGCGAATGATTTATATTTCAGGCCTAATTCAAGTAAATGCAACAAAAAGGAAAACTACTTTAAAATAAGGAATTAACCAAAGAAATAGAGAGAACGCATATGTATACCACGTTGAAGTAGACGGCGTGCACCAAGTGGTTTGTCAAAAATGTTTTTTATATACACTCGGAGAGACAGACAACTTTATCAAATCGGTTGCCAAGAAAAAGTTAAAATCTACAAATGTCAACTATTTACGTGATTTTCGTGGTTCATCAACTCCGGCGACAAAGTTCAATGATGCTAAAATTGATGAAATAAAACGTCATATTCTTTCGTTTCCGGCTTATGAAAACCACTATTCCTGAAGACACACCAGCCAACTATATTTTCAGTCAGATTTGAATGTAACGAAGATGCATAAATTGTATTGTAAAGTAAATCACAATCCTGCTTCGCTAAGCAAATATTCACAAATTTTTAAAAGTAAAATTAAACTTAAAATATGTAATGGAATCCGAGTTGGACCTATATTTTTATTTTATTTTTTCAGGCATGGGTATAAAATTAAAAAAAACAAAGTTGGACACATGTAATAAATGCGACATACAGTAAAACTTCCATAAATCGAATCACCATTTGCCACATATTTTCGTTCGATTTAGAGAAAATTCGAAATGTAGAAGTTAAGAATAATTTATATTTAACCGTCCAGCCAAAATATAAATTCGATTTAAGGAAAAATTCGAATTATGGAAGTTCGAAATATGGAAGTTTGTCTGTATTTAAAGCAAAAATTGAAATTGCAACAAATATTGAAGAAAAGTTGATCCTTCAAAATGAGCAAAAGTCACATCACGAAGCCGCTACTGAAGCTTACGATGCAAAAAGGAAGATAAGTTGATTGCTCAGACATCACAAAATACTACAGTGTGTTATACCTTCGATCTCCAATAATGCCTCCCAACTCCACTACTACAAACATCTGTCATATTTTACAAACGTCCGCTTTGGACCTTTAATTTCACGGTGCATGATTGTGTAAGAAACGCTCCATACTGTTACATGTGGCACGAAGCTATTAGGGGAAGGGGTGGAAATGACATCAGTATCTTTCAACATTTAATAAATTTGCCAGAGTCAATCAAATCAGCAGTATTTTGGAGTGATTCATGTGCCGGTAAAAATAAAAATTCATTTGTAGCGGCTATGTTTGCAATTTCCGTAGCTAACTCTACGCATCTGGAACAAACTGATCACAAATTCCTAGTGCCGGGCCATACACATGTGGAATGTGATGAAGGAAGAACCGGCCAAAATACACCACCCACGGGACTGGTACCAGTTTGTAAGAACGGAAATTTAATGTGGTCGAAATGACTTGTGATAAATTTTACAAATTTTCGGATATAGCAAAACAAAAATTCACATTTCGGAAAGTAGATCTAGAAGGTAATAAATTTTCGTGGAATCTTGTAAAGTGGCTTCGCTTTACTAGAGAAGTTAGAAAAATATATTACAAAAATTCCTTGGATGAACAAGAACCATTCAACACCCTTGAAATTTCCAAAAGAGGGATAGCGAATATTACATTTAAAGATATACCTAAATCTTATACCGGTCAGCTCAAAATAAATAGCGATAAGAAGAAGGATCTCATAATCATGTTACTTCTTATTGACGAGGAATTTCATTCCTTGTATCCGAATTTAAATAGTGATGATTTAATTAAAAATATGGATGCAGATTTGATTGATGAAGACGAAAATTATTAACATCCTTGGAATAAGATAAATATAAATATTGGATTAAGCGAATAATTTTATTATATTTTTTTAATATTTTTAAAGAATAAATGAATTTGTTTTGAACAAAATAAACTAACTAGCCTCATTGGTTTTATTGCACATGGAAGAATAACTTAAGTTACTTAAGAAGTAGCAAATTAAAGTTTTCGTTAAACTCTTAATTAGCATAATGACTTAAGTAACATTTTCCAAAAAATTGGCAAAACAATCAACAGAATCATGAATAGCACGATTTCGGCTTACAGTAGTGGTGCAATGACACCTAATGGCATATAAACTGGTTCTCAGGACCGATCAATCAAAAGAAAAACCATTTTTTTGCTGTACTGAAAAATCGTAAAAAATCACTTAATTATTAATTCATAGAAGCTTTGAAATTCAAATTTGTGGAAACGCTTTAATCTGGTAAAGTTCTAAAATGCCCTAAATTTTTTTAAAGATTATTTTTAAGCTTAATTTATAAAAGCTCAATATATAAAAGCTAACGGCATAACATCTTTTCTCGTACACTAAGCAAGACCTTTCGAAAATTAAATAAACTCAATGCTCACACATTTTCGTACATTTTCGTAGAAAGTGAAGTGCTCCTCAGCGAGCCCGTGCCCGGACGGAGCCAAGTATGGCGAGTAAGCCGTATGTGAAAGTGTTTCCCAATTAGGTGCTTCCAACGTTTCCTTGATCAGTTTTGCTTTGTGTGATGGTGCATTATCATGAAGCAAAGTCCCTTTGTATTGCCTTTTATCATATTCTGGTCATTTTTCAGGCAAAGCTCGATTAAAATTGAACATTTATTGTTGGTAGCGTTTAATATTTACGGTTTCACAAGATTTTAGCAGCTAAAAATAAATCACACTCTTCTGATCCCACCAAATACAGAGCATTGTCTTTCGTCCGAAGCGATTTGGCCTTGCAATTAATGTCGATGGTTGTCCTGGATCAACCCAAGACTTTTGCGCTTTGGATTTTCAAAATAGATCCATTTGGGCGAGCAACATTTCGCAAGTGTTTCGCATTTTCTCACTTTCCAAACATGAGGCTATAACTTCAAATTTTATAGACCAATCCCTCTTCTAAACCAAGAATGTATCCAGTAAGCTCTAATAAATTTTAATATTCGGTTTTAAAATTTGAAATTTCACAAAGTCGAAATATTGAAAAAATTAAAATTTTCAAAATTCGACAGCCAAAATTTAGAAATTTTAGGAAGAATCGATAGCCTTAAAATGGCTTTTCGAAAATGACGATTCTCGTAAAATTTAAGCCAATGAAATTTAAGAATTCTTTTTGATTTTTGGCAAACTTTAAGATGAATTTCAAAAAATTTCAGAATATTTTTGGGAATTAACAAATTGATTGGCTTACTAACCAATATAAATTGTGATTAACGATATAGCATACCTACAAGCGTTTCCAATCAATTGGGGGAACGAGTCAAGAACACAAAAATTATGTCTGCTTAGAAATGCCAATCTGTATAGAATATATAACAATTTAAAAAAGTATTTAGGGATTGCGGTCATTCTACTTCGGTTCTTTTGAACATATTTTGCAGTAAATTACTCTTAATTCTGAGACTCTGTGAAACTGAAATATCCTAAATTTAAAAATTGTTCTGAAAATGTAGGTAGAGTGAAATTTCAATTTTTCATTCGGCGAAAAGCTCAACTATTACTAATGCTTAAACTAAACGCTTATCACTAATTGAAACATATTAGTGAAATTTGGTATTCATTTTGAATTAGACCGAAAAATAATTATTAATTCATAGGGACGTTGAAATTAAAGTTGAACTCCAAATTTGTGGAAACGCTTTAATTTGGTTTAAGTTCTAAAAACCACACAATTCTCTGTCTCTAAAGACATAACATCTTTTCTCTTACACAAAGACTAGACCTTTCGAAAATTAAATAAATTAAATAAACTCAATGCTCATTAACTGAAATCATAAAAAAGTCCAAAAATATCTCGAGGGGAATTTTATAAAACAAAAGAATCCTAATATACAATTTTGTCTATTTAATTATCATATTCTAATTAAAAGTTGTGAACAAAAATTAGTCTAACAAAAAATATTAGATTAGGATGAAATTTAGATCCCCAGAACGATTAGACATGATATACATAACATAAATATACGCTCTACAAAAGCATAAACAAAACAGGTCACTAGAGTACAGCAATTAAAATGAAAAATGCATCACGCATCGAATAAACGAATATATCCGGATTATCGAGTTTTATGTCGTTATCCAAAATATATTTTTTTTTGGCTACAAAGCTTAGTGGCAATGGTTTTAAACACAAACCCTGTTTTTTTTTTTTAATTAATTCGAAATATCAAACGGAAACTTAAAATGAAACCCAAAAATTAATCACCTTTAATCGTATTATTCGAAGACCACCCAAATTTTCCGATGGTTTCTTCATATCCGCAAAGTATTAAAATTTGTATAAAAATAAATCATTTTTGTTGTATTCAGTGTGCCGTAAAAATAATATTAATTTATGGATTTTTCCATATTTTTGTGTCGTTCGAACAAAAAAACAAAACTGTAAATAAAAAAAACTTACCGATAATACTAGAAAATGATGCTCTTGTACTAAATGGTGTCTGTGGACAATCTTCGCTACTACCAAGTTCTTGGATTTTATTTTCAGCATCTCGCAGGAGACCAGTTAAATGATTCCCCAATGTGTCTGATCCTTTAACTGAAAATATAAAATAATAAACATACGGATACACAAAATAATGAAAATTTATATAAAACTAAATTGTATTTTGGCTAATTCAATTGGGAAATTTGCAAACAGAACAATGGATGGTGGCAGATACAGAAATTAGTTTTATAGAGGAACGATTTGAACAAGAAAATTCTGTGTGTTATTTTAAAATTTGCGATTTTCTTGTTCGATTCACAAATAACGAATAATTTTGACTAAGTACGGGCATTGAAATTGTAATCCTAAAAATATTTGAGAATCGTTTATCTCGACTCATCTGACGCATTTACCTTATATTTTGTAGGTTTTGTACTTATGCACAAGCATATTTGGTAAATCACTACATACCTACGTCATTCATATCCAGCAATACAATAATTGCTTTCAAATGACGTCATTTGGCGCAACAAAAGTTATTCGAGATAATTTTATGTCTACTTTCAAGGTAAGTATAATGGGAAACAATAAACTTTTACCACCATGTTGCTGGTGCAAAATACGTTGGCAGCTTTCAATTGACATGGTGTAAAGTACGTTGGTAGCTGTGAATTGTCAAAACCAACCGGAAGTGAGTGAGTTTACAGAAGTTGATGGGGGAATGGCAGTGCTGCCAACCAATTTTGCTACCCACATTCAGGGTCAAATAAATTATCGAACAGGTTCCTTATTGCCAACGCCGGATAGTGACTACAAATTTTTGCAAATTTATTTTATGGGCGATTCAGCAAGACAAGTCGATCAGCGTTGTGCACACAATATGTAATTCGGTGAAAAGACTAATTGTGGAACAATTCTAAAAATGTATCCATCTACATAACGAATTGGTTGCATTATTCAAGACTGGGATAGACCGCATGCCATCTGATAACCACAAAATTGTCATCAGAGCCGATAGGACGCCTGCAGGACAACATATAAGATGTTTTAATGCGCCAACAATTGGTGAAGTCACTATTGCCGTCGTGGGTGAAAATTTAGAAAACCGAGACATTGTTTTACATCGGCGGAACGATCAACTGCAGCGTGTGTCCGAAACACATCGATCATACTTATTTTGGCAAGGTGAAGATGGGTATCATTTTTCAATCAAGATGATAAATCCAGTTACAACCAGTGTACTTTTACTACCATAATCACAACGTTACTTCATCTTATTAACACAAAAACAATTTTACAGGCGCCGAAACTAACAAAAAAGTTAGTTCAATCAATTATTATTCATACAGACTGATGGTTCGGGAAAATAAGGACAATCACATCTTCAAATGTCGTCGTCTATTTCACCAATATGCTGTGGATAGGTTGAACCATCCCGCTAATGAAGAAGATCCACTGTTACATGAGGTTGTCACAAAAAATATGATTCATGGTCCCTGTGGAATATTACATCCCAATTCTCCGTGTATGGCTGACGGAAAATGTTCAAAACGCTATCCAAGAAAATTAGTAGCAGAAACTATTACTGGAAATGATGGTTATCCACTTTATCACCGCCGATCCACTGATAACAATGGAAGGTCAACAATAGTCAAAGTGAATCAACAGGATATTGAAGTTGATAATCGTTGGGTTGTTCCGTTTTCGCCGTTACTCTCCAAGACATTTAAAGCACACATAATGATGTCGAATTTTGCCATTCCGTAAAATCTATTAAATACATTTGCAAATACGTGAACATGGCTGTGTTCGGAGTTGCTGGGAACATTTGGAAAATGGTCAAAAAGTGTATTTTACAGCGGAGAACGTATTACAATGAGCTGACAGGCCGCCATCTACAACATTGACCAGCTTTTTGAAATGTTGTTTTGTTTGAATCAATCGTCACCTGGAATCAATCGTCAAACAAATTTCAACGACGGAAACAGGTATAGCCATTTCCAGGTTACCCACAAGTATTTTCCACCGATGCACTAGAACGCCTTTATACAGCCCATCCCAGCCAAGACGAGTGTTTTTATTTGCGTTTACTTTTAGTCAATGTTCGTGGCCCAACATCATTCTAACATCTGTGAACTGCTAATGGTGTATTGTGCGGCACATACAGAAAAGCCTGTCAACGTATGGACCACCAACGGACCACACTCTCGAAGATGCTGGGATTTCGTCAAATGCTAAACCAATACGAACATTGTTTTCTATAATTTTCTATGCATGCTTCCCATCAACACCGATTGATTTATGGAACAAATATAAACATCATATGGCCGAAGATATATTGCATCGGATGCGTCTTAGAACATCGAATGCAGATTTCCAAAAGAACGAAGAAATTCACAATGAAGCATTAATTTTAATTGAGGACATGTGCTTAATGCTTACCAACAAAGGATTAAGACAATTAGGAATGACAACGCCCAATCGCCTAATGCAAACGCATTTAATCAAGAGTGGAGACGCGAAACCGCGAAACGTTCCCCTTTTAAATCAGCAACAAAAATATGCCTACGATACGCTCATGAAACTAGTGAATGATGGAACTGGCGGAATTTTTTTCTTAGCTGCACTCGGTGGACCTGGAGAAACGTTTTTAATATCATTGATTTTGGCAACGATTCGATCGCAAAATTGAATTGCACTTGCACTTGCCTCATCAGGTATTGCAACTACGTTGTTGGAAGGCGGTCGAACAGCCAATGAAACTTCAATTTGCAACTTTTCGAGGAATTCTGCGATGGTCAAAGTATTGCAGCAAACCAAATTGATCGTTTGGGATGAATGCACGATGGCACACAAAAAATCTTTGGAGGTAATAGACCGTACGATGCAAGATTTACAAAACAACCAAAAACCGGTTTGGTGGTGCGATGTTTTTATTGGCAGGTAATGACAAAATTCCTGTTGACACATCGTCTGGATACATTACATCCCCAGCAAATTTTTGTCACTTTACAAAAGTCATGTTTGGTTGAGCGAACGTCTTATATTGACTGCAAAAAACGTTTTGATGTCAACGAAATGAAATTTCAAATTCAAAATAAGTTAACTGACAAATTGATGACATACAAATCGGTTGATTCCGTTACTAACCAAGATGATGTTGTCATCATTGTCTATCGAACGGAATTTTTAAATTCGCTGAAATTGCGCGGATTACCACCTCACAATCTGCAATTAAAAGTCGGATCGGTAATCATTATTTTGCGGAACATAAACCAGCCACGTCTTTTTAATGGCACCCAGCTTGCGGTGAAGAAATTAATCAACAGCGTAATCGAAGCCACAATTTTGATAGGGAAGTACAAAGGCGAAGACGTTTTGATTCCACGTATCCTTATGATTCCGAACGACATGCAATTCGACTTTAAACGGTTAAAATTTCCAGTGCGGCTTGCATTTGCAAGTATTTGTATGTGTTATTTACACGCCAGAAGACATTTATCTTTCCATTGTCATCCTCTAACATCAGTTTGCATTCCAATAGCTCATTAACAATGTACTTACTGTACACATATACGAAAAATGAATTTTCGATAACTAAATGCTGTGATATCCATTTGAATCGAGATACAATTCAAAACAAAAGGTTTACTTAGGGCAAGCAAGGCGGACCGGGCTCAGATAGTGCTACAATAAATACACAAAGGCGAATTTCAAGAATTAAAAAAACTGGCTTAATTCATCCACTATATTAAAATGCAGGCCTATATCCACAGGATAATTAATTCGCAGCAAGCGTATTTCAATAAAATTTATTTAAAATGTCCGAAAACACAAAAGAGTGGACTCCTGGTCATGAAAGTGGATAATGTATTATGACCTTCATTCTGTTAGAGCGTGCCTTTACGGAATTTAAGGAAGCTGATTCAAAATTTATCGCAATGGAAGGTGTATCGGAAATCGTTGACATGGAAGTCAGATATATTATCCTTAAGGTTAAGTTAAAGGAGGCTTTGTAAAGCAGGGCGAATAGCGGTGTTACAATGTTTGCGCAATCATCATAATCATCACAGTTTTCCAAAACAGACTTCCGGGCAGCCATACTTGCACACTAGCACAAGTTGATTCTTGTGATATTTGGTGATTGCAGATATAGACAGCTACTATGCACCGTTTATTTACGTTTCTTATATTTTCACAAGAGGCGACAAAAATCGATTGGATTTGCAAATGAGGATACTCTACAATGAACTAACAAAATTGAATAATTGGTAACGTTTGAAAGTTTTGTGGTCACAAATTAAACCACTTAACGCATAATTTAAAAAAAAACGTACACAATAGTTACATATTTCACTTACAAAAACCAAACTTAATAAAATATATTTAAAAGTTGCTGCTCGAGTTATCTCCAGCGTATGTGTTAAGTGGTCAATTCAAACAGGCAACAAGCATTAAGTTTCTCATCGGTACTGTTCTTGAAAATCAATCTGAAGAAGATTTTCTTAAATTTATCGAGAATCGATGTGATGGTTTAAAATCATATGAATCCCTCACACCAAATCAAAATAAGTGATGTAAGGTTAGGTCGCCCAAATAAACAATGTTCATTGTGCGATCAGTCACATTGATTAATCAAACGTAACAGATTTCTAAAGCTTGAACCAAAGAAGAGAACAATTCTGCTATGATTTAGAAACTTTACCGTTGCTATATCTGCTGACATCGAGTCACAGCAAAAACGATTAGATATTCGCATTAAGTAAACATGGATTCCTATTAATAAAATGGAAGTAGAATGTTCAACATTTGGTGTCGGGCATATTATGGGATTCTGTCAAAATAACCTTATCCATTTTACCGTAAACGATCTAACGGAAAAGGGCTGGGTTAGGTTATCACCTTTTGTATTAAAGAAATAGAAAGTTATTATTAATGCAGCAATCAAATCCAAATTCAATGATGTATTGGCCCAAATTAAATTACTGAAGTACTTGGGTTCAGCGACGCAGGTGAGCCTTTCTACGCTATTTTCGAATAACACTGAATAAGTCGCTGCAGCGTTAGCGTTGGTCTTCCTCGATTTAAACTGTGCGGAGGACATTTGTTCGCTAATCTCGTAACCAACTTTTGTTAATCATTCGTCCTCTAATGAAGTGGAATATGATTTGGAGGCTTAAAAGCAGGGGAGATAACTCCTCAGATTTAGCTAGGCGAGACATCAAGTCAATTAGGTTACTGTCGAACTATGCCTTTGAAGTTTAAATTATATTTCACTAAGATTGTTTTAGTTCGATTTTAGTAAATTCTTCATTCGGGTACAAAACGAGATGAATGTGTTACTATGAGTGCGTTTTTTTAATTGTGCCCGATAGATCCAAGTCAATCTTTTATGCCTAAATTTAAATTTGCGTGCTATTTATTCAAAGTAAATTGTTTTTTTTAAAGTTAACGTCAAACTATAATTTTTAATTCAATTTCTCGGTGAAAGCTTGATATAAAAATTAGTTTGCTCTACCTATTTATATGGACGTGTCAGTAGCCAAATGACTTATTCCAATTGTTTAATTGCAAAGGTTATCCACGAACTTGTGATTTTGGCGATTTTTTAGCTGTTTTAGATGCTATACGGGATCGGAATCGGTTGATTTGCGGCCTAAAAAGTGAATACAAAAAAAAAATGCTTTCCGAAAGCACTGAAAAAAAATTTTTGAGGACGTTTTTAGGAATGCGATTAGTATAGAACTTGCGTTTTTGGAGTCGAAAACAATAAGTGATAGTGGTGAAGCAGTTACGAATATCGAGTCAAGTGTTAAAAATTCTAGTACGCATAGTGATATATGACAAAACAAAGCCTCCTTAAAGAGGCGACGATAAAAAAATGTGATAAATGTGGTGGATCGCATGGGAAATTTTGTAGAGCGAAAACAGGAAATGGTTTTATGTGCTATAAACGTGGTCGTGGGAGAAAATCTATCCAAAAACTCGTATGGTTAACTCAGTGGAAGAAGACAAAAATAACGTAAAACACGTGACGTAAAAAATTGTATAGAATTCATGTTACGGAAACATCTGTGCCGGTAATTGAATAGGTAAACTCGCTGGTTTTTTTTAATTCACTGAGCTTTTCTAATGGTATTGAAAACGGACACTAAAAATTCGAAGTTGTGCGTTTAATCATAAAAACCGTGCCTATTAAAATGGAAATTGATACCGGTGCGGCGAGTTTGAAGCCTCACGTATTGGGGAAAGAGAAAATACCGCTCTGTGTTTTTAATTGTGCCTTCCTCCATGAACCATTTTAAAACAACCACTGTATTGAAGGACAAACCCGATATTGTGTAAGCCGTATTCCGTGCCATACACGTTGAAACCAAAGGTTAAGATGGAATTGATAAAGATGGTCGTTAGTGGTGTATTGGTACGGTATAGGGAATAGGCTAGTATACCAAAGCGATCGTTCCAAAGAAGAATAAAAGTCTCCGGATTTGCGTGAATTATAAAGTTACAGTTAATATGTAGGTTGATTTTCATCATTACCCCTTACCAAATCTTGACGATATTTCAGCTAGCTTCTCAGGAAGCAACCATTTTACGGTTCCGGATTTGATCCGCGCATACCAACAACTTGTAGTAACTGAAAACTCGTCAGAACTTTCATAATCAATACTCATCGGGGAGTTCTTCAGGAGTTGCCGAAAACTGCTTGCTAAAAAGTTTCATTGTAATATGGAAGCTGTGTTTCAACAACTTGCAAAGTCTAACGTTCACATTAATGAAAATGTTTAGTTTTAAACGTGAAATGGAATATCTAGGTTAAATTATTAGTGGGTGCGTAATACGACTGAGCCTAAATAATAATGCAGCTATTAACAATGCCCCGTAGTATCTCAAAATGTGAAGTAATTAAAGGATTTTTTGGGGTTGGTAAATTTTTACAGAAAGTTCATGCCGATGATTGTGTCAGAACTGGCCACTCTACGACTTAAGACGGCGAAAAAGATGTGAGTTTTATCTGGACCAGAAGACGCAACGATGCATTTGGAAGATGCCAAAAGGAGCTGAGCACGAACAATTAAGAAGTTGTCGAATGCCATTATGACCCTAGCAAGGAGCTATAACTCTTTTGTGATGCTAGTTCTTTTGGGGTAGGCGCCATTCTTAGCCAAGTAACTGACGAACGAGATCGATCGTGCATGTTCGCTTCTGCAAGCTTATCGACATCGGAAAAAAATATTCGCAGCTCGATAAGGAGGCGCTAGCAATAATTTTCGGGGTGATGAAGTTCACCTTTCTTCATCAGCCCTTAGTGTCACTGTTTCAGAGTAAAAAAGGCGTTCCAATTCCTCCTAGTAACAGACTTCAGCGATGGGCCATTATATTATCTGGATACCATTGTACAATTAATTATCAGAAGGGATAAGACCTCGTGGTGCGTGATGCCTTATCACGAATACAACAAAAAAAAAAGAATCTGGCGGAAATGTGTATATCTAAGGGCAATGAGAAGTTACCAATTTGTCATGCGCATGATGAAGGGATGTAGTTGTTATACCATTGTTGTTACAAAAGCAAGATCTTTAATTACTATATGAATAGCATTCGGGAGTCATAGGGATGAAAATGCTAGCAAAATTTGTATGCTTGTATTCAACAAGTGTAAAGTTGGCCAAAAATATCAAAACGCAAACATAACTGATTTCAAAGACTCAAAGTGACCAAGGAATGAACGATTATGGTATCGACTTTTTTCATTTTGTAGAAAGAACTTTATTAATAGTAATTGACTCAATATTGAAGTGGATTAAACTTGAAATAATGTAAGGGGCAACTGCTGCTGATGCAATCTTCAGCAAATATTTTCGACGTTAAGTGGTCCGGTAGAACTAGTAACAGATAACGGTCACCATTTAGTTCATCGGAGTTATAAAGTTTTACCAATGTAATGGCATATCACAAAGGCACATCCAAAGGGAAACTACCAACAGCCTGAATCACTGTCAGAAGAACTAGGTACAACAACGCCTAGCTCCATAAACCGAGAAAAACTTATCGTGGCTTCACCTTTGAGGCGCTCGATCGTGATAAGAAGTCATAAGTATCTTAACTGAATTTTATTTAAATCTCATTCAAATTTAAAATCAGTCACATCATTTATATGTTTTTTCGATGAATGATCGATGATCCAAATCGTTTGATGTTGAAAGGCCGAATTTCAGAAGGCCGAATATCGAAAGACCGAACGACGAATGTAGTATGTCCGAAAGTGTCAAAAGGCCGAATGTCGTATGGCCGAATGTGTCGAAAAGCTACCGATTGGATCGCAAGCTCGAAAGTGTTGGAAGGCCGAATGGGTCGAATGGTCGAACGTGTCAAAAGGCCAATTGGGTCGAAAGACCGAATTTTCATTCAATTTTCCTTCACTTAATTTATTGAAATCAATATTTAACACCATTGAATTTATTTGTTAATGTAAAATAATTTAAATAAATTGAAAATACGTGCTAATATATCCTGTGTATTAGCATATTAATGTCATCAAATTTTGTCGGAAAATTTTGAAAATTTTCATTCATAGAAAGATGAAAAATTAAAATCAATTTAGACACAAACGGCCTTTCGACATTCGGCTCTCCGACAAAATCAACCTTTCGACATTCGACCTTTCGACCTATTCGGCCTTTCGACACATTCGGCCTTTCGGAATTCGGCTTGTCGATATTCTTTCGGCCTTTCGACCCTTTCGACGTTTCACCATTCGGTCTTTCGACACATTCGGCCTTTTGACACATTCAGCTTTCTGACATTTTGCCTTTCGGCGTTCAGCCTTTCGACATTCGGCCTTTCAACATTCGGCCTT
Organism: Tipula vernalis; assembly: GCA_958295665.1. Classification (NCBI taxonomy): domain Eukaryota; kingdom Metazoa; phylum Arthropoda; class Insecta; order Diptera; family Tipulidae; genus Tipula; species Tipula vernalis. The sequence continues at coordinate 313,862,855 of OY282560.1, read as the reverse complement.
TCGGCCCTATACCATTTAAATACACTGAGTTTCAATAAAGAGTCAGTTTGTATTTGGATTTTGAATTACCATATAAAGATCGTCTTTTATACAAACAACAAATATGGAACTCAACAAATACTGAGGAGAGCAAGTCCACTAGAACGGGTTGGGTATAATATCTCGAAAAACGTCAGATTTCAATTTTAATTTTTTGTATTTCGAGATAAAAAAATTCGAGAAATTCTTCAGCGATATTCTAAAATTCGATATTTTGATTTTGGGAGGTTTTAGCACTATTCCCACTAGAACTTTCTAAATTTTTTAAGACATATAGTATAGCTGCACCCATAGTTTAACAGATGGTCACTATGAAATTTTAGGCCAGAAAAAATTTAATTTACGGTCTAATTGAAAATTTCGGCATTACTAGTAAATCGAGATTTTTAATTTTTAAAACTAACGGTTGCAAAGTCCAATAGAACTTCCTAAATTTTTCCTAGACTTAGCTGAACTTACAACTTAACCATGTATTGAGAAAAATGAAGAGCAACGTCGTAAAGTGATCGGGTTACGGTTGATTCGGCATAAAGATGTTAACAAAATTGACGAAATGGCGAATCAAATATCAAAATGAGCCCTGTTATAATAAGGGTATTTCCTGTCACTCTAAGACAAAAGTTTAATCTTCGAAAACTTAAAGGTGAAAGATAAGTACAAAAGAACTGAACGAAACCGCAATAATAAGACGAGCAAAAAAATTGAGAAGTAGCTTCCGAAATCAGCAATTTAACAACCGATAAGCAAGTCGAAATCAGTATTACTAACATTATCTTCGTTCAACGATCCAAAAGTATGTTAGGAGATGGTGACCGTTTAGAAAACGCAAGTCGCCTAAAATATCCGCTGGTCACGCATACATGCCATACATATACACCTAGGACCATCGCTATATTTCTATCCTTATCCCGATTGAAGTACTATGGATTATGTGGGGTATGTGATTCACGCCACATCTCCTCGCAGTTAATGGTAAACTTACCATATCTAACATTTATTCCATCTCAATCAACCTCCGAAACTGAAGTAGACAATGCCGGGCCCATTTTACTAGTATCCAGAGCCTCTTAACTCTAAACTAATCAAGGGTTTTTTTTTGTTTGCCTTTACATAAAACCTCTTCATATTTAGGAACCCGGTGATACGACTAAGACAAAGTCCCTGGCCACCGAACTCCGCTCTAAAAGTTGAAAGTGGTCTTTACAGTAATTGTGTCGATTTGGCTATCGAATGGACGAACTGCTGATAAAATTTTTGGACTCAAAGTACCATTGACATCTGAATCGATTTCAAACATAAAATCGACATCAGTTAGAGCAGCCGAACTTGCCAAAGTTCACGTTTTTTATAATAGATGAAGCGCTTATGCTACCAAAATCAACTATTAAGGAAAATTGGAAATTGTCGTTTGGCATTTGGAGGAAAGATTATGGTCCTGGGAGGTGATTTTCGTCAATGCTTCCGTGTTCAGCCACGAGCTAACCAAAGTGAGCTGCTCGATCTATCAATTAAACGAAGTAACCTCTGGAGACACTTCACTTCATTTTCACTGGTCGATAATATGTGTGTCGATGTCGAATAGATAGAATTCGCAAATTATTTCTTGCAATTGGGAGACGGAAAACTTCCGATGAACCAGTTTGATGAAATAAAATTAACGGAGGACCTCCTGTCTCCTGTCTCAAATTGCCTCGCCTATCACAACTATAAAGAAATAAAGAATCGAACTATAATAGCGCCACTGAATAAAGACGTAGGTAAGATCAATGCCGAAATTATCAACCAACTGACTGAAAATTCCAAAATATATAAAATTCAGTCAACGATCAGCCAGAAGAGGCGCTCCAATTCACGTCTGAATTTCTTAACTCCATCGAAATTGCCAATTTGTCTCCACATGAATTTCAATTAAAAACGAACAGAATCATCATGTTACTGCGTAATTTAGATGTCTCGGAAGGTCGAGCTATGCAATAATATCATTAAAGCAAATATACCGATAAGTACATATACCCTATACATATATTTGCTATGACAGTGCACAAAGCTCAAGGCCAAACTTTCGAATTTGTCGCCGTCGATCTTCAAGCATCAGTATTCATGCATGGAATGTTATATGTCGCGAGTATTTTTCACGAGTGAAGAGGCAAGATAGTTTAAAGGTCCTTCTACCCCCACATAATCCATAGCACACCCGTAATGTTGTCTGGAAAATAGTTCTAAACACGAACCGGAATACATAAGTATCCCAAGAAATGGCACAAGAGAAGGTATTTGATTATTGTAAATTTAATGTTACATTTCAGATTTTGGAGGAGACAATCGAAGTGGAGTTAAAAATTAACAATCATTGATTGTTTGTCGTGTTTGATCAGTCAAGTTCCTAATACCAGTTATGGTAATTTTAGAAGGAAGGAAATTCACCATCACTCTCAACCAGCAGATGGACTTCAGCTATATATCATTATTTCTTCAAATTTAAACGTGTATATAAGCATGAAAGTAATAAATAAATAATAAACCAAATAAATAAATTAAATAATAATTTGAGTGTGTAACAATCGCACAACAATATTGTAGAATCGAGCCATATTTAAAGAAATGGCTTCCAAGCCTTTTTAAATTGATAAGTTAATTTCTAGAACGAGTTTCACGCCAATCTCTGAAGAACTGAATTAGTTCCAAATTTTAGAACCACATCCGAAATTCATACTGAAATCAAATTTTAATCAAAGGAACAAAACAAAATAAGCCAGTTTCCAGAACTACATTTGGAACTCATATTGGAATTCCATTTACATTATTCAAATTCAAGATTCATCCCAATTAGTCGGGAAATGCAGAGTCCCACTCAAATTGGTAATTTTTCAAAACAAGATCAGGACCTCATGTTAGAATCTCATTTTCATCAATCGGATAACACCCGGAACTCATTTTGACATCTCAATTTCATCATACAAACCGAGTCTGGACCGAGTGGACAAATGGCTTAGTTCCATTCAAATTGGGCCTTTTCTAGTACCACGTCCGGAACTCATATTAGAATCTCATTTTCATCGTAAATAATGAGTTTCATCCCAATCGGTTGAGAAATGACTAAGTTCCATTAAAACTGGCCAGAATCCCATTAGGCTATTTTGCAGAAATTCCATTGATAACAAAAGTCACAAAACAAGAAAGAGATAGAAAACAACGCAACCACAATAACTGGATTTTTTTTTAAGAAAAATGGAACTCGAGCCAGACTGGAGCCCTTACGAATTTTCGAACCCCCCCCCCCCCCCCCCCCCCCCGTCATAAATTGTTATCAAAATCGAAAGTGCCGTTTCCGAAACCCATAAGGGATAATCTCTAGCATACGGTAGACAATCAAATCAAGTTGTCGTTCATTACATCGTTGCACCATATTTTTGCGGAATTTAGGAATGTTCAGTTCGGTCAATCAAAGCACACTTGGTGAGATTTGTTCTGAATTCGCATTTAGTCTACGACGAAATGTCTACGGTATTGGCTCAGATTGAATGACGAACAACCAACAACTCGCTGATATACGATACAAATTATACGGAATCTAATTTCGAGACTCGTTTTGCTCCAGCACCCACCAGTTTTCCATAAAACCCCAATTTTGAGTCAAAATTGCCCAAGAAAATGCCAAAGTTTATTTTTTGTACCGTTTACTAGATATATCATTTCCGGAGTATTTTTTACCGCAAAAAAGGATTCCGTAGTCCAAAATTACTTGTGACACTTCAATAACCCAAAAAAAGCCCAACTTTTGGTCAAATTGGTCAAAACAAAATTTCCAAAGTAATTTACTTTTCTATTTTCGTTACTATAATGGCTTTTGACTAAACTATTGTTAGAAAGTCAGACAAAGAAACTCATACTAAAACCCAGACGCCCAACTCGCACTTGAACTATGACAATCAAACTGTTACTCAAACCGAGACGCAAAACTAACACTTCACGGCTTGTGTAACTGAAACAAAGTTACTGGCAATAGGAAAGTGAAACTTAACTAAAAACGTTTAGCTGAAATGAGTTCCCCTGACCTTGCTGCATATTTGAGTTTGTCTGCTCAAGATTGAGTTATACAGTTTGTAACTTTTCATCAACTTTTTGTTCATTGACCTACCACGAGCGCTCAATTAAAGTGCTATTGATGTTATTTCTTGGGTTTATATCGTACTCTCTTGTCCTCGAATGACCAATGAAGTGGATTTCTACGTCTTTTTCCCAGATTTGTTTTTTCATCTCTCTTGAGCATCCAGCAATAGTCCACTAACGTGTGTTAACATCCCACCTTTGCCTGTAACTTTGTAACAATTTCTTTGTTATGCTCACTTCTAGTGTTTCCTAAGAAGATTTTCACAAACTTCTCTAAAACGGAGCCAGGCTTTCCCATTTGTTTTGTATGTTTTTAACGAAATTTTGGTCTTGAAATAGTTTTCGTACGGACCTCAACGTTAAAAATACCTTCTTTAATTTTAGCCTCTGTCAGTTTTGGAAATGATTGTGCTATGTATTGGAAACATTGACATTTTTTATCTAATGCCTTCATATATTGCTTCATTAGCCCAAGACAGTCTCTTACCGGCCACTGTTTTTTAACGTAATGGTTTTATCCGTTTCTATAGTAAAGAGACTTTAAAATAAGGGTACTTCACAAAACCAGGCTGCTGCCCTAGCTGTTTTGTTATAATTTTGAAATCTCCACAAACTTGCCAATTGTGCTCCGAGTAGATCTCTACAATTCTGTCCCATAGAGATTGAGTGAACTATTGGAACAATGGCATATTTATTTCCATTGTGCAGTAGTACCGCTTTTAGGCTGAGTTTTGAGGAGTCATTGAATATTCTCCACTCGTTAGGTTGTAAATATTAGGTTTTAAATCATATTTGTCCAATACTCCAATGAAGTTTTTTTATCTTTAGTAAAGTGCTTCCGAAATTCCTTTTCTGTTTCTCGATAAATTGAAGATTTTGTTCCAGGGACTACCCCAAGATTCGATTTTTCAGTTCGCTAAGTAAATCTTCAGATACATCTTTTGGTAATGCACATCTCCTAATCAAATTATTGAGGTCATTCTGAGTGAATATTATTGGAACTTTCTCAAATTTAGGTTTTTTCCGTATTGCGAGTGTGGTACTCTTATTATTCTTCCACCGCTTTAGCATAGTTGAACATACATTTCATATAATATTTGAAGTCCACATATTTTCCTGAAGGATCTCTCTACCGAAACATTCGTGGTATATATTTTTAGTCGAGTCAGATAAAGTCTTTACGCTATTTCAAATTTACCACAAATGTAACAAAACACATTCGGGTCCCTATCACACCGATGTCTTCTTGTAGCCGTGTACTCCTCAAAGGCCAAGTTGCCTACCATGACGACGCCAGCGGGCCCGCTTTCTCAACCTGACCAGCCGCCGATACTGAGGTACCCCTCCCCTGCATCGAAAAATTTTTATGTGTGGTTAAGCCGTAACCCATGGACTTAGCCGGATAGTGGACAACTCCGTCGCCCACCGTCACCACGTGGAGGTGCCCTGGGTGGAGCCACACGTTAATTGGCTGTTGACACGTGCTTTTTGGCATAATGAAGAGTCAAAGTAAATTTGAACTACGGAATCCTTTTTTGCGGTTAAAAATACTCCGAAAACGATATATCTGGAGAAAAGGGTACAAAAAATAGGCTTTGGTAGCAAAATTGGAGTTTTGTGGAAAACTGGTGGGTGATGGAGCAAAACGGACATCGAATTGACATGTCAAGCCTTGGGTTCAGAAATTTTTTTTTTTTTGTGTGCCGGTGTAATTATTCTTGTCTCTGAGGTTCCAATAAGATTAAACAATGGTTAATTTATTTAAATGCAATCAAGTTAAAATCAAATCGTAATTAAATTTATTTAATTTACATTTAAACAAAATTTAATTTCAATACATTGATTTTCAATCAATTTTTTATTCTTTTGTTCTTGCATTTGACCTCTAAGCTCTTGAAAAAATCAATTCAATTGATTTTAACGGTTTTACAAATTTTATGCTGTACATTTCGTCAAATTTCAAGTATTTGAACTGAAATCGAGAGTTTAGTTCAAACTTCATTTAAAAATTGGAATACAAATTTTTCCAAATTTGACGACAATTACTTTGTCGTACAAGCAACCTCCAAATATCATTCTCATTTAAAAATCGTTATTTAGTCATCGCGTACGTACGCAGCTAATATGAATTAAAAAGTGTTCATTAATTCTAGATTTTATTTCAAGGTTAAGAAGTTAATTACATACAAAACAATATTGAAATTTTTGCCCATTTGGCGAATACATAATTTCATTAAACCTTTTCCATTGTTGATTGTTTGATTGTGAAAAGCTAAAAATTGCGTTAACAAATGCGTGTTACCCAAAAACATAATTGCATTGTTTTGGTGCCCTTTATGACCTTTACAATTAACATAGCCTGCGTCGTATTATAATTAATTTGTTAATCCTCAAACACAACAACTATACCAAAGCAGACAACTTCTGCTGTATAGAAATTCGCCTAAAAATATTTGTTATACATATAAAAACAACAAACAGCCTCAACAAAATCCTAATTTAATTTACGTTAATCCTGTCAGAAGATAAATAAACAAAATTAATCCGTTCGTTCGTTCTTTTGTTTTTGTTTTTTTTTTTATTCCTTTCCGTTCGTCTTTAATAATATCATCAATATGGTTTGCGACTTCTTTTACTTTCATTCAAAATAGTTAAAAGGATTAATTTTATGTGTCGTAAGAGGTGTCTAAAAATACAATTTTGTATATGTGATACAGCCAAATTTAATTAAAATAAAAGAAAGTCTTAATCCTTTCTTATTCTTTTATTATTATGTAGAACAGCCAAAAGCAAAAAAAAAATGTAAATAGAATTTCATGATGGTAGTTTAAGGATTTGGGGTAGTTATGTTAATTAGGTGGATAGGTGTAGGTATGTTCAGACAATGAAATTAATATGGCATTCGCATTTTCATTTTATTAATACTTTTCGAGTTAGTTTTAGTTAGAACGACCACAGAAACATAACATCTTCTTCGCCAACTCCACAACTTTTGTTAAGCCTCCCGGATCCCGGAATAGAACCCCTTTCCTAAAAGTGTAGGTGAGCAAATTTACGCCTGTTAAATTTAGTTTCAACCAAATGTGTCATGTTTAACCGTTGTTAATGAGATAGAGAGAGAGACGATTTATTGGCCTACCCACAAGAATTGCGATTTAAACATTTTTTGCAGAGTTTAAAATGGGATTTTATTTCGTTCTTCGCTCTTCATTTTTTTTCAAGAGCGATAATAAAAATTATAAAAACGCTCTTTATGAAGAGCGATATTGAAAAAAAAAAAAATATCGCTCTGAAGAACAGGAGCATTATGTTTATTATAAGGCTCTTGCTCTTCCACTATTGCGTTTGTGCTATCATATTTTCGCTCTTTGTTATTGAGCAATATTAAGAAAATAAATTCGCTCTGCTCTGATAGATAAAAACGTCATTGTTATATTGATCTTGTTCTTGTTATTACGGCAAACGGTTACATTCAAAACCTTCTAAAAATATCTCCTTAGAAAGCCTGATTATTTTGTTAGTGAACAGATGTACGGGCGTTGGACATAGCATTCTAAAATGATTTTTGGATAAAGTTCTGGAATATGGCCAAGTGATGCCATTCGACATATAAAAAATAAATAAAAAATAAATGATTTTTAGATGAAGTCTGGAATATGGCCAATTAAGATGGTACTTGGCTATTTCTTAACTGATTTTAGTGAAATTTGACATGTGCGTTGGAAATAGGATTCTAAAATGATTTTTAGGTGAAGTGCTAGAATAAGGCCAACTAGGATGAAACTTGGGAACGGGATTCTAAAATGATTTTTGGATCAAGTTCTTGAATATGGCCAATTGTGATGGAACCTGGCTATTCTTAACCTATTTTAGAGACATTTGACATGCGCGATGGGAACGGGATTCTACAATGATTTTTAGAGTGAAGTTCTGGAATATGGCCAATTAGGATGGAAGTTGGCTGTTTCTTAACCGATTATGATGCAATTTAACATGTGCATTGGAAATGAGATTCTAAAGTTAATTTTAGATGAAGTTCTGAAATATGGCCAACTAGGATGGAACTTGGCTATTCCTTAACCGATTTTAGTGAAATTTCCGTTCAGTTGCCCATATTTCAGAACTTCATCCAAAAATCATTGTAGAACCCTGTTTTCATCACGCATGTCAAATTTCACTAAAAATCTGTTAAGCAGAATCTGCCAAGTCCCATCCTAGTTGACTATATTCCAGAAATTTATCTAAATATCGTTTATCGAACTTTCTATATTTAATGATATTCAAAGAGCAATTCGTGTGTTACAAAAAAATAACGCTCGCTAATGTATTTCCTTCAATCGCTTTGTAGAATGGGTTGGGAGCGATATTTTTAACTTTTACGCTCCCTGTTTTAAGAGCAAAATTAAAAATAAAAATTTAAATCACTTTGAAAGAGCCAAATAAATAATTTTTTTTTTTGTGTTTATCATTAGAGGGTAAGAGCGTAAAAACAAACTGAAAAAAAAATTTATTGGGAGCAAGAGCAAAAAATGTAAACTCTTAGAAAATGTGTCAATGACATTAAATTCGGAATGGTTTATTAACCATTTCTTAAGTGACCAAAGTAGATATTTTACGATGTAATTTAAGAGAAATCAGCGAATCATTTTTATTCGTACGAATAAAATCGTTTTTGATTGCAAAAAGGAAAATCACTACAATTTATTGCATTGAACCCGAGGGAGAGATACGAAGAGTCAAAACAATACAATTTATGCATCGCATCTCTCAACATGATGGAAAAATTGTATGTATGTGCTCTGAGCTTCACGTTGTGACAAGTGGGGAAAACGACACCATATCTTAAATCATTTTGATACGTCAGGAGGACCAGGAGATCCAGCAGCTATTTTGGCAACGGCAATAATTAATATTCTAAGTAGCAGTGACACTGAGAGAATGTGAGGATGCAAATGTTAGACGTTGAAAAACAGAAGGTATATAATCATATTGGAAGCATAGGTGACACTAGCGCCTTATCAAAGTAACTCACGAATTGAAGATCCAGCCTGAGTTAAAACTGGCAGAAGCCTCGTTCTTTAGGCCTCATCTGATCATAGAAGGACTTTTCTGGCATTTATTGTTGAAGGGCCAATTCATATTGGGGTTCAACTGCTTTGCTTTGCTCGAAAGTCGACAATAGAGATGATTTGGATTAGTCTGAATGACATGGTCAAAAACTTTTGGGAAATCGCCTTATATCCAGTTGGAAATCCGCATCCACCCGTCATACCTTGGACAATCGTTATAGTAAATCGCTATGCGTCGATTCCTTAATCTTGAGAAGAAACTCGATAGTAAACAGGCATTTAAACTAGATATGCAAATGAATATGAGCAACTGAAGCATTTAGATGAGAGGACGGTGGTTTGGCATCTATTGGAGGGAGGGACCAAAGTTGAGTAGATTAATGTACCAGCTCCGTAATCTTCCAATAGGGTGAGCATCACGTGAGCTGTCACGTATTAGGCAGCTGTGTGATGGGTACAATTGTGTAAGGGGTAACCTGGTCACAATTCGCAAGTGTACGTGCTGCCTCCTCGTGGCAACCACTGGTAACTAAGGCCATTTGGCACATTTTTGGCCATTTGGCACAGGCTAAAGTACGGCGCTAAAGGAGAAAAACTTAACAAAAAACCCTAATCTAAGGTGGAGCAACATATGCCGATGGATGAATGGCTGATAGGTTAATCAGTCCAAAGTATGCGGACTCTGGATACCAGGCACCCTCCAGTTTTATTTAGCCTTCCTGTAGTAAAATTTAGTGACCTACAGGCGATTTTCAATTCCCAGCAACTCGTAGGAGTAAAATCAAACTGAAGACGGGGCAAGGATAGAAATATACGGGAGTGGGATAGCCTTCTCGAGTCCTTGGGCTCCAATGCTACCGTCTTTCTAGCGGAACTACATGCTGTAGTAGACATCTAGGAGGAAAAGCAATAAGCCCAAATAGTATGTATCACGTACCAGCTGGTAGTATTATCAAGTTCATTAAAAACCTGAATATTGACTGGACGGATAATTAAGCAGGGTCCAGCACAATAGATCTTTCAGGTCGCAGTGCGAGGTGGCTTATCGCCCACATGGCCCTTTAATAATAATAATAATAGAAGAGAGGACTAACTTCGATTCACCTAGCTCGAGCACGAAACTGAGGGTTGTCTGTGATGCGTCCTGCTAAACGTCGAGCGGAAAATCACTGAACGATATTTTATTTATCATTTTGTTGCATTTCCGCCTCTTTCAATATGTACTGTCGACCGAGTTACCCGACAATAACTAATTCTATGGAGAGCAAACGAGAACGATCCTATCAGGAACGTGAGGCGATAAGCTATGGTACCGCTATTAACACACTATTAGGCTTGACCGGATATGAAGGGAAGTATCTCGTAGCAGTAAGAGTTTTGAGGCGAAATTTGTATGCTGATGATTTGATGTCTCCTAGAGAAAGGGGTTTTAATTTGAGAAAATTTTGCTCGAATGGTCAAAGGTCATTGGATGCAATAGAGCAGCAACAATTTGTGAATATTGACGAAAATGAAGTTCTTACGTTTTTCGATTCTCCTATCAAGCCGCGGATAATAGCTTCTCAATCCTTTAGAATTATGATGTGCTGTGATCATATTAGTCAAGATGTTCTAGCAGGATTGGGAGGAGTTGAATTGGCTCCAAGGTAGCTTAAATTTAAATTTCAGATAAGCGCCTTTAAGGAGATTTCTATTTAGCGCTATGTCCTGGTCCGGTCACCGGTTTTCGTACGTGTTCTGTTCGTCAAGTTGCTTGAAGTCTGCGATGCAAGATCAAAGGTGGAATTCTGATTTTGTGCATTGTCCCGTTAACTTTCATGGCATACGCAAGCATATCGCCACCTACATTAGCTAATGAGAAAGATTATTTTAAACGCGGTTTAAATCGAAATCATATCGAATACGTTTCGTAGATTCGTGTGTGATGTTACCGAATCAAGCAGACATTGATGAAGCAGATAACGGACAACATACCACAGGATTATTTGGAATTTCGAAACACAGCAATGTAGTACTGTTTGTGTGTTTTCGAACTAATACTGTGCATCTAGAATAAATTGACTTGTTGATGGAGTCGTTCATTCGGCCATTGAAAAGATTCATCGAGATAGCCATGAGACCTACTAGTCAAGACCTACTCAGATAATGCTACTAATTTCCAGAGAATGGCTAACCAACTTAAAGCGATGCTAAGCGAAGGATCGGTCATGCTAAAACGTGTTGACGATGATGATTTTATTGAGTGAAGTTTGATTCCGCTTCGTAATTCAATCTTTGTTGGCCTATGGGAAGCCTGATTTAAAATCGCTAAGTAGCTCATTCGGAATGTAATGGGTTGTACTGAGGTTATCAGTGATGAAATGCTGAGTCATTAAGCAAGTTGCCGCTCTTATCAATTCCCGGCCAATTGTCTCTTTATCGTCTGATCCATATGACCTAGAGCCGCTGACGCCGAGGCATTTGGCAGCGGACCGCTAAAAATAACCAAAGATTGCCATGGATAACCTAATTATTTTGAAAGAAATTTTGGAGGGAATACGTTGTGGCGCTGCTAGGATGCAGCCAAAAGGGATGATGAAGAGCAATAAAATGGCAGTTCGTAGTTTCTTAAAGATGACGTGCAGCCTACGCTAAGACGGTGCCTGGAAAGAGTTATTAATGTATATTTCGATAAAGATGGGAATGTTCAAGAGTGAAACGACCAAGGGAGAATATGACAGATCAGTTACCGTAGTAACGATCCTATCAATTGAATCAATGGTTTCGTAATTGAACTTTGGCAATTGACTATAAGGCAGACACTCAGCGACGGAATTTACTCACACTCGTATAAAAATCGTGGAAGAGGCAAAAAATCATTTTGAAACTAGGAATAAGTTGTGGCTTAAATTTTGGCAAAAGGGAGATTTCATTTGAAAACTCAGAATGCATTGTGGTCGGGTTTTAAAATTAAATTTTCTCTTTTCCAGAATTTACACACGAGTTTTAGTAAATCCCGGTGGTGAATGACGGCCCTGTGATTATCGACGATCTGGTTGTGTTGGTCATGTGTCTTGTCGGCAATGTGGGTGTGTCGGCCAACTTGCATGTCGGCGATACAGCCGATAAGCGAAACGGTTCTAACGACCAACTTTCCTGTCACAAATGTGGTTGTGTCGGCCATTTACATTTTCCGCGATGTGATTGGCAAAATGATTTTGGGCGATGTGAATGGTTGTGGTTCTACAATACGTTAAACAGATATGGTTTGCGCTGAGAAAGTAAGTAGCTTGTAAGCAGGTTTAATATTGTTTTGAAGATTCTGCACAGATTGTCAAGCAAATTTAAAATATTTCGATCCCGATATTCTAAATAAGAAAGTTAAATATGCAAGAAACAACTGCGGACCAAGAGAAATTTGTTTGCCATAAATCAGTTAATAAGATGCTGGAATAAAGTTACAGATAACAAGAAGTTGGAATAGAAGCTTTGTTTCAAAATTAAAAATCGAGAAACATATACTATCAATCTAAAGAAGTATCGGAATTAAAAATTGTTCTGAAGCACGTTAAACAGAGAATATTTTGGACGTAGGCACGGGGAATCACCCTCATTGGCTTGTCGCTTTTAGAAAAAGATATTCTCGGCCAAAATTACGGGATTTCTGAAAAATTGCCCTTTGGGAGTGACAGCAGGCCTTGTTGGCCACCTCTAGACTAATTCTGAAACACTGTTTTACTGTTGGAATTTCCGCTATATAGATGCGCATATTTCGTTCTATTATATTTTAAATAAAAAGAAAAAATCTTATGGCCAAGATTACGGAAGTTCTAGATATTTGGCATTGCGGTACCTATGGCAAGGGGTCTAATTGAAACCGTTTTACTTAAACAAAATGCTGAGCAAGATTACGAGACCGGGGCATTTGTCCTATTTACTATTTCTGGCTTAATCCATAAATCAATATAAAGAACCGTTTTGGCTTCTTTAGATTTTCACACACGAAAAAAACTTCTGAAGATTACGAGAGACATGGATATCAGTCATGTCAGTGTTCTGATTTTTTTACATTTAGTTGAAAATCAGTGGAAGGTATTTATACTGACTGTGGGTCACATGGCCGACAAATCGGTAATAACTACGTCGCCGACATGACTAAAATGGCTGGCAGAACCATAGGAATCCACTAATGTCGCCGGCCATCATTTTACCAACACGACCACATCGTCAACAAAACAGATAGCCGATACAACCACTTAACCGACAACACAGATGATCAACGCAACCACATGTATTCGCCCACGTGTCTGACAACCACCGACAGCACTACATCGCCGACAATAAAGATGGCCGACATCGCCCAAAACAATGATAGACGGCCTAATCCCAGGTACACAGGTACACATCCCCGATAACATATTCGCCGATACGAACACATTGCCGACAAGACAGATGGCCGACACAAATACAAGGCTGTCACGTGATTTTAAAAAGAGAACCATTTTGTTAGATTTTGCAATAGTTCTTTCGTATCATGGAATAGTGCGGGTTACATGGCCGACAACCATTTCGCCGACCGACCAAATAACCGACGACTACAGGAAAATCGGCCGATACAAACACACCGACGACAAAACAAATGGGCAACACCACCATATCACCAACAAAAAATGTTGACCGACCTTCGCCTAGCGGGCACATTGCCGACAATAAAGTTGACGAAATTGTCGGTCATCGCTGATGAAGTTGTCGGATTTGTGGCCGATCAGCGAATTGATTCTAACGAACAGCTTGCCTGTCGCCAATGTGGTTTTGTCGGCCATTTGCCTTGTGGGCGATATGGTTATGTTGGCCGAATTTCCTGCCGGTGAAGTATTTGTGTTGGCGAAATAGTTTTCGGCAATGTGGATGGATTTTGTTGTGTCAACCAGCTATCTGTTTTATCGGCGATGTGGTTCTGGTAGCCATTTGTCTTATCAGTAATATGGTTGTATCGGTCATTCGGACCGGTCTAATATCTAGTTGTTGACGAAGTGGTTGGTCGGCGAAATGGTTATCGGCGTAGTGAACGGTTAACGATGTTCTGACTAAGAAGATTAAATATGCAAGAAACAACTGCGGACTCAAGAGAAATTTGTTTGGGATAAATTAGTTAACAAGATACTGGCCAATATTACGGGAGTTCTAGAAAACTTGTATTTCGGTACTTATAGCAATACAATCCGGGACGAGAGGCTGGATTTGACTTCTAGTTATAGTAACAGTCCTATTGGACCAATCCTTAAATCTACAATACATAAACAGACGTTTTGGCTTTCCACGTTTTAGAGAAATAAAAAAATACTCCTATAAATTACGAGAGACTAGGATGTCCTTTCAGTCGGATTAGTTAGTGGTGGATCAATTCTGAACCAATTTACTCTATGGAATTTCCACTACATAACAAGCTTTCCTTTTTCAGAAAAAAAGGGAAAAAGTCTAATGGACAACTTGTCGGCTTAGTAAGGGATTCAATTGGCTACCTCTGGGCCACTTCAGAAATGGGTTTACCGTTGAATTGTTGGTTAGATACAAATTTGTTTTGGCAGCGCATAAAAAAATAAAAATTATTTTGGCCGAGATTTCAGCCAATGGGTCGCTATAGATGTAATAAATATTCAAGCTTCTCTTAATCTTGGCCAAATATGTTTTTTTTTTGTTTGCAAGTATGAAAAGTCTTCACGCCATTGGGCCTTCGGGAGAACAATACGATTATTTATGAAGCAGAAATTTCAAAGGGGAAACTGGTTCCTGAATTGACCCTGCGCGTGATTTTTGAACCATCTGTATATTTGTGTGAAAAACTATCAGGAATGCATTTTTTACGTTCATGTCGTCAAATATAATTTGAAATATTCCTGAGATGAAACTCGGGGATAACTTCAAGGCGAATAATTTTTCGAATTTTGAATTAAAACGATTTTGTCCCATTTTCAAATTTTATATTAAAATTGAATTTCGTTGGTAAAAAGTATTTCTGTTTGAAAGTTCAGAATAAAATATGCCTGAATTTGAGTCAAATTTGAAGAAAATTTGGCTATTCAAATTAAATTTCTATAGATTAAAAAAAAAGTCAATTAATAAATAAAAAATTTGAAAAATTTCCATTTTTATATTCAAACCATTAAGCCCAACTGCAAGAAAAGTTTAAATCAAATTTAAATATTCAAATCCATGAAGCATAAAATGTGTTCGACTCCATTCGTCAAGACACACGAATTTGAATAAAATTTGATGAGAATTCAAATTTCGTAATTAAAAAATTATCTAACCCGTTGCCTTACGATTTATTTTCAAAGAAACGTGAGTGTGCGTGCAGACTATTAAATTTTAACGCTAATATGTGCGGGCGGGCACAAACGGAACATTATGACCAGATTTTGATGAAATATTGAAATTTTATTCTAAAATGATTTTTAGATGAAGTTCCGTAATATGGCGTATTAGGATGGAACTTGACTTTAGCCCTGTTAGGATGGAACTTGACTTTTTTTGTAATTCTGGAACCCTACAATACCAGAAGAAACTACACACATTTTGTTTTTATTTTTTGTGATTAAACCATTCTAATTTGACTTGATAGTCGGTTGTTTTCATATCTTCGTTCAAATTTTCATTGAAAATTCTTTCTAAGCTCTGGAAATAATTGAATGCAAACAAAGTTGGATTGGGAATAACCAAAAAATTAACTAAACTTGGGTTTTTAGTTATAACCTAATTTGCTTAACATTAAATAATTTTTGTATTTAAATCGTATCTTTAAAAAAACAATTTTCTAAATAACTTACATTGATTTCCTTGGATTGCCCCATGTTGCAATAACATTTTTGTCATTGATCGATTATTGCTTAGCACTGCCACATCCAATGGCGCAAGACCATCAGTATTTGAGCTGTAATACAACAACAACAAAAAAATATTCATCAGTTAAATTAATCGCAATATACCATAACATGTCACTTATATTTACCTATTCACATCAACATCGGTTGATTCCAATATCGTTCGTGCTTTTTCCAAATGTCCATGTTCAACAGCCGAAAATAAAGCTGAAACGGAAATGTAAAACACAAAATTAGCTTGCTGCCCACAACAAAATAGAATACAAATTACAACAAAGCTACGGTTTACAAAAAAAAGTTGAAGGAAATTTTTTTTTTAACTAAATAAATTACTGAACAATATGGCGGACAAAAACAACAGTTACAAATTTTTTTTTGTGATATAAAATAAAAACGTGGTGTGCACACCAGAAATCAAATACCTACCATGCAAATGTATATTGATTTGTGTCAATTTATTTAATTGTGCTTGTGCCATTTTCAACTGTTTTTTTGACATTTTATTATTTAAATTAAAATTATGATTATCAATACTTAAAATATTATCACTATTTGTATTATAATTATTATGATTATTATTATTATTATTATTTATATTTATATTAGTTGGATGATAATTTAAATTTTTTACATGTGCCATTTGTATCGTAATTACGGAAGAATTTCTATTATTACTATCACTATTTAAATTACTATTGCTATTTTTCAACCCACCATTTTGTTTGTGATTTATAATATTTATTGGATTATTATTAATGTTACTGTTTAAAATATGGTTGTGACTAT